>JAQMRL010000001.1:30458552-31658552 GCA_035578175.1 Catonia carolina
TTTTCACCGGATCTACACGTTTTCGGACCCCCTGAACCCCAAAAACATGTTTTTAGCGATCGGTCTGTGTGTGTGTCTCTGTGTGTGTGTGTGTGTGTGTGTGTGCGCGCGCGCGCGCATGTATGTGTGAACAGAATATCTCAAGAACGGAAAATCGTACGAACTTCAAACTTGAAACTTAAGTTACATACCACTACCGGACCCGACACGAACATTTTCATCAAAATCGGTCAACCGGAAGTAGCAGTTTATTCGTGTAATTTTTCACTTATTTGCAATTTTCTCAAAAACTGGTGATACGATTTTTTTTAAAAATCGCCTGATTTACTTAATTTTTTTATGCTCTACAAGATAGGGTAGGCGCCATGTTTGCTGAAATTCTTGGTGAGGCTGTTTTCACGTAAAAAATTGTTTTTTAAGATTGCGGCTTTAATATGCAATTTAGCGCAAAAATTTATTTAATAAAAGTTGTAGAAAATTTAAAATTCTACAACTTTTATTTCAAACATTTCCTTGTATAACGCTTAGTTTAGCGGTAATTAGCGATTTTCTTTTTTTTCTCACGAAAACGTGTGAAAAATTGATTTTTTCAAGATTTCGGCCTTAGTATGTATTTTACGACAAAAGTGTATATAATAAAATTCATAGAAAATTAAAAGATCTACAACTTTAATTGAGAGCATTTTTTTCTACAGAGTCTAGTTTAGCGTGAAAGAGTGATTTTCCGTATTTTAAAGCCAAACTGAGGTTGACTTTAATTTTGCGTCTCTCATATACTTACGATTAAAATTAGGTTATGTTTATTGAGGTTAGTTTTTTGTTTGTTTCTAATGTTTTATTACTAATTTTAGATCTATTGTTAATTATTTGCATTGGCAAGAGAAAGTTGTGTGAGTGTTTCACACTAGATTTTTTTTAATTTATTTATTTTATTTAGTTAAATATACAGATTACGATTTAATACTGAACTAAAAGTAAGGTGTACAAGTATAGAATATTTTAAACTAAATATATCTAGGCCTATAGGCCTACATTTCATTGTACAATGTAGGCCTACGTGAATACGTTTTTATAAAGCTTGCTGGTCTATTCTGGTCAGTCCAATAACACACAAACACAGTAAATTAATTACTTATCTCCTGAATTCAAACTTCTTTTATTCGTTACAAATTAGACAATGCATTTTGGCAGACGTGTTCAGAGATGTTAAGTGCATATAGGCATTTACTAAGATATTCTGAATTCCTGAATTGCATTCTCCATTTACTTCTCTCACTTGACTTCTAAATTATGTAATCGTTGCATAGAAGTAAATAAATAAATCCAAATAATCTAAATACGAGGGTAAGTAAATTATTATTATTATTCGCAATTTAGTTATATTTTTGTTTATGTTGGCAGTACTGTCATTTTGCGTTGATGACGCATGCTTTGTTTATTTGTGGTTATATGTATGCAAGTTTCAAGCTGCTAGGTTAGTTTCGTTATCGCTGTCGTGCTGTTAATCATGGCTGAAAAAACTAGTCTTTTAAAAATGTGTAATATTAATCAT
This sequence comes from Catonia carolina, assembly GCA_035578175.1. Taxonomy (NCBI): domain Eukaryota; kingdom Metazoa; phylum Arthropoda; class Insecta; order Hemiptera; family Achilidae; genus Catonia; species Catonia carolina. The sequence continues at coordinate 30,460,105 of JAQMRL010000001.1, forward strand.
TATGATTATCACTGCAAAATTAATTACTTCATGAAAATTAATAAGAACGAAACGTTGAGCAGCAGCAAGAGTAGTTTAGAAGAGATGGGAAATTCAAAAGTAGGCAACGAAAACATATAGGAATTTGGGGAATTCTATCTAGGAAGTAAAATAACAAAGGATGGTTGAAGCACAAGTGATATCAAAAGTAGGATTGCTCAAGCTAGAAAAACCTTTGAAATGAAAAACAGCCTACTGATTACAAACATTGACTTACAGATTAGGAAAAATTTCTTAAAACACTATGTTTGTAGTGTAGCATTATATGGAGTGAAACGTGGGCGATAGGGGCTGTAGAAAGGAAAAAGATAGAAGCTTTTGAAATGTAGTGTTATAGGAAAATGTTAAAGATTAGTTGGGTGGACAAAATAAGTAATTTAGAGGTTCTAAGAAGAAGAAAAAGGGATAGGCTAATGGGGTATATCTTAAGACATCCAGGCTGTCCAGGTCTATCAATAATGGAGGGTAATATCGATGGAGTGAATTATAGGGAGGGGGTGAATTATAGGGGGATGATTATAGAGGAGAGTGAGTTATAATGGAGGGTAATATCGATGGAGTGAATTACAGGGCGAGGCAAAGGTTAGAATACACAAAGCAAGTTACAAAAGATATAGAGTGTTACAGGTAAGTAGATATGAAACGACTTGCGAAAGATAGAACAGTTTGGAGAACTGCATCAAACCAGTCGAGAGATTGATGACAAAAAATATCACTGCAATGATTTGTGTAGTTATAGATGAATAAATTATAAACCGTTAAAATATGATGACACTTAACAACACTGACTACTTGTAGTGTTTTTACGGTTCGTAATTAGATCTGTTGACAGATAACCTACGAAATAAAACTTATTTAGTAGTAGAATATATTAAAAAATCATTACTTATTAAGAATACTTAATCATTAGTAAATTAGTTCAAACCGTATTAATATTTTTTTGCAATTATAAATTTAAATCCTGTTTACCTTACATTACATTAATTGATGAAATTAATCATGTTTTGAGCACATAAATATTTAAGTAGGAATCGGCAATGAAATCGGTATAAAACACCCGTTTGATATCGTCAAAATATTAATAGTCGTCTGCCAAAAGTCATGGCACGTGTAGCATGCAATTTTGGATTTGTTCCAAAACAATCCAGTCCTTGTCCAACTGCCACCTATGAAGCTATCAAGTACCAGTGTACCGAAACAAATTTCCTTAACATTAAAATGTTACAAGGGACCCCGTTATTTTTGTTTAAAATCTTATAAAATAAATATTTTTGTAATACTGATTGTTTTACTTTTTTGTGATCTATTTACAACACATAGTGAAAAAGTATTTCAATTTATATTTATATTTCATGACACCTGAAGCCAAAACTTATATATTACATGGTTTTCTGTCGTATATATAGTTAATTAAATATAAATATGATATTCATTTCAACCAAAAATTACTGGATTGATTTTAAAATTATCAAAATTATTTTTCAACAGATTTTCTACAATAAATGATAAATTTTAAACTAAAATTCCCATTTTAAAATACGGGGGAGACTCGACTAAAAACCGGATAAATTAGTAAATAAAATAAAATTTGGAATGAATAAAAATACTTAAGTGAAATTCTGTTCAAATTTTACCTCGTTTAATGAAAAAAAGAATAGTAAATGAATTAATACTAATGACAAATGAAAAAAATGACAAAATCAAACAAACAGGAGATTAAAATAATGCAAAATACTTCGAGAAAAAAGGTTTGAGTTGATAAAAAATAATGAGTAAGCAAGAATTTTAATTTAAATGGATTTAATACAATCAAAATAGTTTATCTCTGGCTGGCTAAATAATTAAATTAAATTGTACGTTACTTGTTTTACCTAGTGGCGGATTTGCATAAGTTATTTGGGAGCCTGTCGCAATGTGTTTGTTAGAGGCCCCTTGTCCGCCGTTGAACTATTATAAGAATCCTTAGGGATAAATTTTAATAATGACAATAATATGTTTTTATAATATAGCGTTAATAAGGTCAGTACAGAACTGCACAGCAAAACTCCCAAATAACACCAACTGTGCTATTATCTGTATTTTTTGGGAGCCTCTCGCAATTGTGATGTAGGACATTGTAAACCCGGCCCTGGTGTTACCATAATATGTGTTAAAACTGTAATAGTTCCGATCCTTGCCTTGCTGAACGCTATCTTCATGAAATACAGGGTGATGGACCCAATTTAATAAATTCATATTTATTTAAGTATAAATGCAAAATGAAAAATTCACATACCAATGGAAAGAGGAAGTTTCAAAGGTTTTCCCACATTCTTAACCTGTAAATGCGCGCAAGTGGGCGGCTGTAGTTGCAGAAACGGCCTTTTTCTTTTTTGGGGAAAGAACTGTGACTGGAATGACATACCTGGACAAGTTGGAACAATGGCTCTTCCCTCAACTTATGGCAGATTCACAGGACTTCATTTTCCAACAGGATGGAGCTCCACCCCATTGGCACCTCGATGACCGAGACTTTTTGAATCATACCCTTCCTCAGCGCTGGATCGGACGGATAGGAAATCAAAACCTGGCTCTAAACTTCTGGCCTCCGAGATCTCCTGATCTCACCCCATGTGACTATTTCTTATGGGGTTACGTTAAGGAAAGCGTTTTCATCCCGCCTCTACCAACAACTCTGGCCGACCTGCAGAACCGTATCACTGCTGCGGTGCACTCAGTAACGGAAGATACGCTTGCACGTGTGTGGGACGAGTTTGGATATCGTTTAGATGTTTGCCGTGCTGCACAAGGAGGACACATCGAACATTTGTAAATGTGTAAAAAAAAAACTTTGAAACTTCCTCTTTCCATTAGTATGTGAATTGTTCATGTTGCATTTATACTTAAATAAATATGAATTTATTAAATTGGGTCCATCATTTATAATTACCCTGTATATTATGGACGACTGCTAAGATTTGTTATGCGTACTCGCCTTCCGTAGTTTGATATTTACCTGGTAATATCTTGAGTTTTATGAGTTTAAAATGTGCAATAACTAATCTCTCACCCAATCCTGAATCCTGAATCCTAATTGAGAGGGCTGAGAAGCCCTATGATGGCGACATCGTGTTAAGGAACACCTGGTCGCTCGGGGAACAATTTTACCGAATAATTGCAACCTCATGAAATTTAGGGGGAATTTTATAGTTTAAAATTAGGAAATAGGATTCTGGCTCTTGCGGGATTGGGACTGGGACTTCAAAGGAGGTAATGTATTTTAAGAAGTTACTCGTGGATGAAAATTTATATTAAGGGACAAGTGGGTTTAAGAGCGACTCTTTTCTTTTGTTTTGTTTTTCAGTGGCCTTTTTCAGTTATGTGGGAGTTTTATTGTCTTGAGGAGGGGAAGGCACGCACCGTACTTAACGTGGACAAATGGTACAATTTTAGGTAGGGGTTAGTTTATGATTTTAGGGGAGACGGAAAGGGTAGAGTTTGGCATAATCACCGGCCTTTTATTTTCTAAGTGTTTAATAATTTAAAATGGCGGCTCTTTTCACCGTAGTGGAGTGATTATGCATAGGAACATGGGGACTACTACCAACTGGGGGGCGTGAGTCATACAAGTAGATGAAGGGGCATGGGTATAAGAGGAATACAGGGCGGAATAAAAATGTGGCAACTCAAAATTTTGATAAGTGGGTCATACTGGAATTTAGATAAAGTCGTGGAATGGTAATGGCATAAAGACTTCGGGCGGATGTGGGCGTCGGTACAAGTCCTGAATGATCTGGGGTCCGTCAGTTTTCCCGGCGTCGTGGAGCCGTTTCGAGGTATTGTAAATAAAGTCCTCCATAGAGGGGAAGAGAAGGTGTTCGTGTACGATGCGATTGGAGATAAGATAGTGAAACTTTGTGATGCAACGGAGGACTTTGTTCTGGTATGCTGAAGTACGTTTTTTGTTGGTCTTGGAGAGAAAGGGCCACCATACCGGCGACCCGTACAAAAGGAAAGGACGTAGAATGGAAGAGTACATCTCACCCACCGAGTTGGTCTAGAGGTACAATCATCGCCGCGAGTCAGCTGTTTAACAGTTGATTTTCGGAGACGAAAGTGTTTGATTCGAATACTGGTAAATGTGGTTACTTTTGTACGGATTTGAATACTAGACAGTAGTTACTGGTGTACTTTGATGGTGGGGTTGAATTAACCATACTCTCTCAGGAATGGTCGGTCTGGGTCTGTACAAGTCTATATCTCATTTACATGTCATACACATCATCTCAATGGGTCATAATATGATCCAATTTGGGTGGCTTATTGTTCTGAATTGAACAGATTGCAACACACACACACACACACACACACACACACACACACACACACACACACACACACACACACACACACACACACACACATTAGAATAAAAAACCTATCTCCCGCTTGGAGATTGATACTGTTGGCGTGATAATACGTCATAAATAAAATTTTTGTAAATAAATTAATTAAAAGTTCTTTAGTGAAACACTCATAAACCCATATTGTTGTCTCTTAAAGGCCTCAGAAACCGGAAGTAAACAAAGTTCTTGTATTTTTATGTTTAAATAAATTGTTCTTAAAAGGCTTACTATAAATGAAATTCCTCTCCTTACGATATTTATTAATTATGTGAAATTTTCTACAATTGTTTATTTATTTGTTGTTTTAAAATTCTTTTATTTAAAGTCGCATCAACTGCTTGATTATTAGCGACTGGGGTGGGTCATTCATTGAGAACAGTGGGTTTTTACTTGTAAACAATTTCCAGACATTGGTCGGGAATCGAACCCGGGATCTCCGCGTGGTAAGCTAGCGCGCTAACTACTATGCTACGAAGGCAGTCTTTGTAGTTTCATGGTATATTTGGATACTTTCAGAAAGTGCATCGTTTCAAAATGCAAGTTGTAAATAATTAAATTTTAAATTATTGTTTATGAATCTTGAAAATTCTGTATTATTTCTTTGTACAAGAATTCTCTCTTCACATAAAAAAAATCACATTAATTTATAACATATATTTAAAAATTTAAATCACTTAATAAACATTTTTATACAACCAGCATTAGTCAACAGATAGATAATATGTAATACGTCAAATAATCAAGCTTCTGTGCCCATAACAGACAGGTGGAGGGTCAAATTATTTACACTCAATCTGTTCGTTGCAGGGCTAAAATAAATAGTTCTGTTTCTTATCACATGGTCAGCCAATTAAATGACTGAATCATTTAAGAACAGAAGAGGTAGAGGTGTAAAAGACACTAATCAGAGTTATCTCGTCTGAAAGTAATGAATTTCATTATACAGCCAGACCCTTTGGTGAATGAAGTAAAGGTGTCATTTGCAGAGTGGAAAATATGTGCTTTTCAGAGGGCCCGGCATGCTGATAAGCGTACTTTTCCACTCAGTGAGGAAGGCAACGGTAAACCACTTCACTCCTCGTTTTACTTAGTATAACCTCTACAGGTTCAAACCAGCCTTTTAGCTGATGACCTGAACAACAACAATCAAGTTTCAACGGCACACTAAAAGATTCTAAGTATTACTACTGTATTAGTACGAGACATAAACATACAGTTGTTTAGGTGATCAGCCGAAAGGCTGGTTTGAACCTCTAGAGGCTTTGCTAATTGGTGATTGAATGGTTTGCTGGCATTTTTCCCGCCACCTCCCCTCCGATTGGTCGCCCTCAAGCATAGACCTGGAGGCCGTTCCGAAGAACTCTTATTATTCCGTGAATGGCGACTGTCACATATCTAATATATTATTAACTAAACTAAGATTTCGAGAGCGAGGGTGAGCCTGGTCGGCAACCAGGGGGATACGTGTTACTCGCTCTCTTGTCAGGGAGCCTCTTGACGCACAAGGCGCCATCATCAACAACATTAAGAATTAAGGAAGTCCTAACAGTCTAAGAGAAAAGGGTCAGAAGTAAAAATACAAATTGAAAATTTTAAATTAAGTTAGTACCTGTCGCCATAATTATTTGTACCAGCAAGTGCTCGACACCATTAATTTGTTCCCGGCTGGGAAAAATTTAGTGAACGGCACCAGAGAATTACACCTTTCAGGATAACACCCTTATTAAACTATATGACGCCGGTAGAATGAAGCTACCTCGTCAAGGAACTCCCAAACTGGAGCGCTATGCACCTCGCGGTACAAGCTCTCACGCGCCGTGAGGGGCCAATTTTCCCTTTGGCCTTGAAGCTCCAGGGTCAGTCGCTGCCTGGACCTCCCTAGAGCGGGGCAGTCGTACAACAGACTGAGTAAGGTGGTTTACATTTGGCTTCCTCACTGAGTTGAAACGTATGCTTATCAGCATGCCAGGCACTCTGAAAAGCATCTATATTCCACACTAAAAATTACATCTTTCCTTCTTACGCTATAGGGTCTGGCTGTATAATGAAATTCACGACTCTCAGTGGAGATAACTCTGACTAATGTATTTTACAACTTTATCTATTCTGATCTTAAATGCTTCAGTCACATAATTGGCTTACAATGTGATAAGAACACAACTACTTTTTTAGCCCTGGAACAAGCAGATCGAGTACAAATAAATAAAATTTAACACTCCACCTACCTTTTATGGGCAAAATAAACACATTATGCTGACTTAAATGTTGACTTGAATCGGTACAAGTGCCCGTCACGGTAGTCGCGTTCTTCGAACCGTACGCTCTCTGATTTCTTTACACGAGTTCCAAAGTGAAATGGTTGAACTGGCCTCCAAGCGAGCCCAGTCAGTAAGCTGGTAGAAAGTCGCTATTATTTGTTAAGTAACACCGGTTGGGGAAGCGACTTTGTATGGTGACCAGCTGACAGCCATCCATGAACAAACTCTACTGGGGGTCCTGTTCAAACTCATGCCTAATCCACTTCAACAAAATACAGCGAAAAGCAGTGATCAAATTGGGTAGTTGTCAATATTGTACAGTTCCCGATAACAAAAGCTAAAAAAAAAAAATGGTTGAACTAAGTGTCACCGCGCCACCCCTTCTAATTAATCATTTACTGTGTTGCTGGTCTTCAATACTTCTTCCGGCCTTTGTCGGCGCGGTAGGCCCTTTGGCGCGTTTCGACAAAACCTTTTGGCTGCGTACCGACAGAGGGATTTGTCATCAAGGCTGAGCTAGTAGCCGCCTCCTGCCACAGCGCTCTCGGCGACTATAAAAAGATCGCTCCACTGAGCCGAGAGATTCAATTCCGATCCAGACACAGAGAGATTCAATACCGATCCAGACATCAGACAAGACGTCCACCACGGCACACGGCTACCGGACTCCAGCGAAGACTAATTGACGAACCCGCAAGAGAGAAGATGATGCTTTCGCTCGCCGACCCGTCACCGTAAGCCGTCGACCGGACCGTCATCGCCAGCTGACGCGAGCGATGCCCACATCGGTCCCTCGGCCGAGCCTTACGCCCACCGGATCCGACGAAGCAGCCATCGACGCACTACTGCGAGGGAAGAAGATGTCGTCTTCGCTGGACAATGACACGCCGTGTCGCCCAGCTCTTCGACCGCCACGACGACTACGACCGAAGCTGCAGATCAAGATGACCACCGCTTAAACGGCCCTTTTCAGGGCCACCAAAATTAAAGGTTTTACTCGCCACTTAATGTTGCCATCCGGTGACATAAGTTATTTACATAAGTACATCCGTATACATAGTATATCCGGTACATAAGTTAGTTGTTTGGCCTTCGGGCCAGCCCAGTCAGTCAGCTGGTAGAAAGTCACTATTATTTGTTAAGTAACACTAGTTTGGCAAGCGACTTTGTATGGTGACCAGCTGACAGCCATTCCTGAAAAAACTCTCCTGGGGGTCCCTGTTCAACATTCATGTCGAATCACGTCAAAGAAAAAATAGCGAAAAGCAGAAATCAAATTGGGTGGTTGTCAATAAAGTACAGTTGCCACCATCTACTTTCAGCCCTGCAAATTACAACTTCACTTCATTCACCACAGCGTCTGTCTGTATAATGAAATTCATTACTTTCAGAGGAGATAACTCTGACTAGTGACTTTTACACCTCTTTCTCTTGTGTTCTTAAATGCTTCAGTCATATAATTGGCTGACCATGTGATAATAAACAGAACAATTTCTTGTAGCCTTGGAACTAACGGTTTGAGTGTAAATAATTTAACACTCCACCTGCCTGTTATGGGCAAAATAAAAATATATGTAGCCCATAAATATATTTATAAATGTGAAACCCCTCGCTTACAGATTGACACACTAACTAACTTGTTTTTATTTTTTTACGTTGGAGGAGAGAAAACCAATGGCACCGATTTTCTGCACAGCCGGGAGTGTGGGATTCTAACCCGGACCAAAACCCTTCCCCACCGCCGACCGTGGGCACTAGCCTTGACACGGCGTCATGGTGTACCGCGATCTCCTTTTTCCTGAGTTGTGGTTTCTCGATGGGTGGAGCCACTTTTGAATCACCCCAAGTTCAAGCTTACAGACCACGCAATACGACCGCCCTTCCACTAAAATAATGCCAAGGAAAGACATAACATCTCTTTTCCTTAAGGCACGGCTTCTGAGAACCGCCTCATGCACGTACAGGATTTGCACGACAGAGGGGACGACTACTCTGAGCCAGGGAGTTCCTGGAGTCTCATGGGGATCAGAACTATGATACAGCTACTGCCGTTACATACAGTCGGAGCGGCTGCAGGTTAGATTCATTTCCTTATCACCACCTAACTTTACTATCACCTAGAGGGCTGAAAATCGGTACATTTAGTACACACATTATCAATCGACGACGCTTTTTGGGAAAAGACTTCGTTAAAAATATAGTATCTACAAAATTAAAAAACTTTATTTACAAAACACATAAACTGCAAATTAATTTTTTTTAACGTCCGACTGTTATGCAATTACTGCTAATTCAGACGGTGAAGGGTGAAATGATTTTTGTAACGTATGAAAATACGCCGTGTCTGAATGGGATTCGAACCCAAGACCACATGATGAGAGGCGTGCACGTTACCAACTACGGTAATGCGGCCGGCCGCGTTAGTCTTTGTTTATAGACCGTTTAGTCTTTGTTCGTATGTTTTGCTAAATCGTGTGATTTCCTGTCTTACTGAGTTAAGTCGTATGTCGTTATAGCTATATTTGTTTCGTATGTACCGTGGTTTCCTAAGGGATGATCGTAAAAATTTTGTTTGAAAATGTTTTAAAATGTCAATATTGGTATTTTTTTTATCCACCAGAGTTGTATACCGCCGATGAGTCAGATGGCTGAATTTCGCTGATATTATTTTTATAGTGCAATTAAAAAAATACCCCTTAACAATTTACACTGTACGGATAACAATTTCAGAATTTTTTTTTGTTCGGTTAACAATTTCACACTATACGGATTTAAAAATTAATTAAAACACAAACCAGTAAGAAAAAAATCTTAAGGTTGGTATTATTTCAAAAATTACGAGAAAATTTGTTTTTTATTTCATTAGGTGGAAAATATTTGACTACCGCAAATTAACTCAATGAACATAACTAAAATAAGCAATTTCAATTTAGTTTTTCAATTTATCTTAGAGGAAATATAGGAGACGAAGGTTCCATATTCGAAATCCTATTTAAAGGCCGGTCCAGACGCCACGATTTGTGCTACGTTTTCACTGTGCAGTGATGACGTTGCAGATAAAACATTATAAAAAGTTGTGTCCACATCATTACGTTTTATTGTACGTTTTACCAGTTGTATTTCCCTACTCTCATGAATGTCCCTACTTTTTTAATTCCCTACTCTCGAGAATGTCGTACGCCTCTCATTTTTTATCACGATCACTATATTCTTTAGATTTTACTTTCCAAAGACAAGTATAACTTTAGTAGAGTTCGATTAGTTCAGTAAGAAATTCACGGGTACACTGGCGTAGGTCTGACATTTTTAACTAATTAATATTTCAATTTTTAATAGTTAACTAATAAAAAATTTTAACTAGTAGTAAAAAGACACAGTAAGCAGTACGCACTCAACAATTATGTCTCAAACTGCAGTGAAAGAAGACGGACAAAACGTAACAAGTGTCTACATGTTACGACTTGTCCAACGATAAGGGAAAATGTACGGTAAGACGATGCTTTCATCTTTCGTTTTGTGAACGACTCTCCGTCTTCATTACGTTCGCGCAAAACGTTCGTTTTGTTGTCCAAACACTACTTCTTATATGCAACGTTTTGACTGCACAGTTAAAACCGTAGGACAAAATGTAGCGTCTGGACCGGGCTTAAGATAGTTACTTTTATACGGATTTGAATACAAGACAGTAGTTACCGGTGTATTTTGATGGTTGTGGTTTAATTAACCATACTCTCTGAATCTGTACAAGACCTCATAAATGTCATCCTCATCTTATTGGGTCATGGGTTTGCTTATTCTTCTAAATTGAACATGTTACAACGTACACACATTATGGTTAAAAAAAGAGTATTGAGCGAAGGACCTTCCGCTTTATGGGCTACCGTGCAACCCCTACACCATAGAGTCGGTAAAATTATCACAACCAATTTTTTTTATTATTATTGTGATTAGTGGCGTAATAATCAATTCGATTTCACTGTACAGGTCATGACATGAATGCCTGAAACATTGATTTTCCGTATTATTAAGCCAAACCTAGGTTGGTTTTCATTTTTCATTATTCACTCACATGATTATACGTTTTTTTTGTTTAACGTCTGATTGTTCTGCAATTACTGCTAATGCAGACGGTGAAGGATGAAATAATTTTTGTAACGTATGAAAATATGCCGTGCCTGAATGGGATTCGAACCCAAGACCGCATGATGAGAGGCGAGCACGTTACCAAACTCATGATTAAAATAAGGTTATGTTTTTGAGGTTAGTTTTTTGTTTACAGTATTTCTAATGTTTGGTTATATTGCTCATTATTTGCATTGGTAAGAGAAAGTTCTGTGAATGTTTCACCCTAGATTTTTTTTTCTTGGAAATATCATCTGTTTTTAGTATTTTTTTTTAGTTTATTTAAAGTCGCACCGTCAGCTTGGTCATTAGCGACTACTGTCGGGTTTTGTACTGTAACCATGGGTTTTAACGTGTTAAAATGTCCAGACCCTAGTCGGGAATCGAACCCGGGACCTTTCGCTTAGTAGGCTAGCGCGCTATTCACTTCGCCACGGAGGCGGTCTTTTTTAGTCATGGTTTATTAAGGGGGTAGTCAACCCAGAAAATGAAAATGAAAACTTCTGGCTATAATTTATCATTATTTATTTTAAATGAAAGAGTAAATTACTTGTAATGATCTACCATTTGAACCAAGCCAAAAAATTAATTACAACCCCTAATATAAGGGTGAGGTTGGAAAATCGGGCTTTTACGGGGAATCAAACACCTCAGGAACCAAGAAAGATATCAACATGATTCTTATGCTACAAAATACAGAAAATTGCTGTCTGTTATCTGTTGCATGCGCTTGTATTTATTTTTCTTGCAAGAAATTTATTGAAGAAAAACCATATTTTCAAAAACATTTAATTTATGTATTCACAAATTATTTTTTAACTAAATCCCTATTAAGGTTTTTGTAATAATCATTCCACAGATAATAGAGCAAGAAATTATGAACAGTTAAAAAAAACATCATCCAAACATCTCCAATACAAACCAAAATATTTAATTCCCAAGAATGTACAATCATGCAAAAACGGCATTTCCGGAAAACTTTAAGTTGAAGGAATAATTTCACTCGCCTTGCTAGGGAGCTTTATTTTAAACAAGATATTTTTATAACTTTTTGTCAACGTACAAAGTAAACAGATGTTGTGATTCAGAAAATTTTAAACTTCAAATAAATGCAAAAACAATCGAAATTTAAAAAAATAATCTTCATGAGTTGACTACCCCTTAAAACAATAAGGAAAATGTTTAAAACAATTTAACTAAAACTCAATGAAGATTACGGACCCTAGCCGGGAATTGAACCCGGGACCTATCGCTTTGTAGGCTAGCGCGTTATTCACTTCGCCACGGAGGCGGTCTGTTTTTAGTCATGGTTTATTAAAACAATAAAGAAAATATTTAAAACAATTTAACTAAAACTCAATGAAGATTACAAAGATGTGGCAAATAAACAAAATCAGTTAATAGGGCAATCCAACGTTCCTTACTTTGATCACAGCACATTAATCTGACTGCAAATAAAACTTTTAAAGTTGTCCCAATTGGAGCGCATGCGCCAAGTCCAACAGTCTCAATTTGAGATTCGCTAGAATGGGTCTAGTCTTATGAATGCGCACTGACATGATATTCCTCAATCTCTACGTGAGTCAAGTAAACTTTCCCGCTTTTAATTAATTTGCTTTAATTTTTATTTAAGATCAATCTGATTAGAATGCCGAGACGTAACAAACATAAGGTAAAAAATATTTCTTATTAACATCTTGCTTGTTAATCCTTCATTAAAAAAAAACAAACACGCATTTTTCATTCTGTACTATGAAATATCGTACTTCAAAATTATTTATAAACTTTTTTTATTAAACAAACCATATATATAAAACTACAATCTGATCATATTATTTTTGCAATAACGAGTTAATTTGTTGACATAAAAATTTGAATTTGTTTAAAGTTTTCCGTAAATATTATTACTAAACTAACTAATCGATACTAATGTTACAAAAAAAAACAATTTTGTTTGTTTGTTTGTTTGTTTGTTTGTACAAGTAATCACACTAACTACCCAGCCGATTTCAAAATCGGTCATTGTTGGATAGCTTATAACTTTCTTAGTAACATAGTCATTTTGCAATTTTTGAATTAAAAAAACATTTGATTGATAAATTAAATTCATCTTTCGACCAGTTCGGTTTATTTATCTCTTCTATTGTACCCAATGTTCTGTATTATGCAGTCATGTATTACGGTATGGTATAGTACCGCTCTACAATAATTTCAACTCATTCATTTTTTTCAAAATTTTTGATTATTGTTTACGGATAGATATCCAAAAAATAACGTGACTTGCGTTGTATGAACATTAGGGAAGAAAAGTATTGGTTCACATCGATTTTTCGAAATCGAGTTTTCACCGGATGTATACGTTTTCAGGCCCTAAGAACTCAAAACCATGTTTTTAGAGATTGGTCTGTGAGTTTGTGTGTGTGTGTGTGTGTGTGTGTGTGTGTGTGCGTGTGTGTGTGTGTGTGTGTGTGTGTGTGTGTGTGTGTGAACAAAATATCTCAAGAACAAAATATAGTACGAATATTAAACTTGGAACTTATACCATTACGGGACCCGACACGAACATTTTCATCAAAATCGGTGAACTGGAAGTAGTAGTTTATTTATTAAATTTTTACTTTTTTGCGATTTTCTCAAAAACGGCTTCTAAGATTATTTTTAAAATCGACCTTTTTGCTAAATTTTTTATGCTCTACAAGATAGGATAAGCACCATGACTGCTTATCCTATACTATCCTTATCCTGGGGAGGGGAAGGGGTTCTGTGCTTTCGTAAGAATTTTTTTTTTAAGATTTCGGCCTTAATATGCAATCTAGGGCATAAGTATACATAATGAAAGTTCTAGAACGTTTAAAAATCTTTTAAATTTAAAAAAAAAATTAAGTAAAAATTGCATGAATAAACTACTACTTCCAGTTGACCGATTTTGATGAAAATGTTCGTGTCGGGTCCTGTAATGGTATAAATTCCAAGTTTAATTTAATAATGACTGATGCATTTAAGAACAGAAAAGGTAGAGGTGTAAAAGACACTAATCAGAGTTATATCCTCTGAACGTAATGAATTTCATTATACAGCCAGACCCTGAATGAAATAAATGTGTCATTTGCAGAGTGGAAAGTGGGTGCTTTTCAAAGGGCCTGGCATGCGGATAAGCGTACTTTTCCACTCAGTGAGGAAGGCAATTGTAAACCACCTCACTCCTCGTTTTACTTAGTAAAACATCTACAGGTTCAAACCAGCCTTTCGGCTGATGACCTAAACAACAAGAAATTTTTTAAACATTTTAAAATGTTCTAGAACTTTAATTAGGTACACTTATGCCCTAAAATGTTAAGGCCGAAATCTTATGAAACCATTTTTTCCTACGAAAGCACAGAACCCCAACTCCCAACCAAAGAATTTCAGTTGTTTACCGTATTTTTAAGTGGAACTGAGGTTAATTTTCATTTAGCGTCATTCACTCATAATTAAAATAAGGTTGTTTTTAATTTTACATTGTTTACTAATGGTTCCACCGAGGTTTTATGTTTCATTATTTACATTTACAAGAGAAATTTGTGTTTCACAACAGATTTTTAAGAAATAGATTTTACTTACTTTTCTTATAACACATAAACTCAGTTATACTCCGGTTGTATTTCTCCTCGTCTCCTATAATGATTCATACAGTATTGATGATTCATTAATGATTTTTGTTGACATCAGTCAACAAAATTTCTGTTTCCAGTACTTACTTGTTTTTTTTGTATAAAAGTGGGTTTGTTTTCAAAAGTGTAAGGTAGTATTTTTAAGAAATCAAACGCTTTGTGTTTAGTTTGCCGTGAAATGGAGGGAGCGCGTGGTTGCTGGTTTTAGATAAAGTGTCATACTTCAAAACTTTACACCTTTATCTTCTTTCATTTCACATTATATATTTTTTACAATCTGATCACATTATTTCTGTTCCTAAGAAATAAAGGAAGTTAACTCCATTTTTGTAATTTTTCAGAAGAACCAAAAACATGAAGTTTGTTATTTTGTAAAATAAAATTTGAAAGTGTGAGAATTTTTTAAATTTGTATCAAATAAAATAGCTTCTGATATAGTGATTTAAATGATTAAACAACTTTCTTAATTTCTACTACCCCCTGAACACCCATACTCTTTACGTCTTTCTGCATTTTAATTACTATAGTGTTAACTCCCAATGTAACTTGTTAATCACACGAAAACAAAACTTAGACAAAATATATTGTGCTAATACTATTCTTTTAAAGAAACAGCATTTTATTCACAACAATATTTGAAAAAATTACAGAATTCAAGCAAATTCTGAGGCCTATCAGTTAGACAAAAACAAAATAATTCAAAATAAAATAACTTATTGTCAATAACGAGTATACATTCAATTAGAGTTAAAAATAGTAGTCATTTTAAAAAAAATTCCGCATTATATACATAATAAGTGGAGTTAATGTGGTTACTGCAACTTTTATAAGGCTTTCTTGCTAATTTTCAAACTTAATCTTGCCAAAATTTGAGTTAACACCCTTTACCTCTATGGCACAGATTTGGAACAATCAGTAACTTTGTTAATATAAAAATTTTAAATTGTCTGGAGTATTCACAAAATACTACTTACAAAACTGATCAATCGACATAAATTGTCATTTTCATAATAGAATAACTAACCATAACAATTATTTTATTTCGTCACCAGCCTTTCTGTGAACACAAAAGATGAATTTCGCTTCTATTTTTACTTTCTATTACCTTATATGAATATATAGCGAAGGAAATTATTATTTTCATGTTGATTTATTCACCGGAAATTCACGTTTCTAGGCCCCCTGAACCCAAAAACCAAGTCTTTAATTTAAGTATTTATTTTAATTTTTCGAACCCAAAAACATGGTTTTTTTATCGTTGTGTGTGAGCGTGTGTGTTTGTGTCAACGAAATATCTCAGGAACGGAATGTCATACTAAGTTAAAACTTGAAGTTAAGTTATCTATTAAAAAGAAACCCGACACAAACATTGTCATCAAAGTAGGTCTATCGGAAATTGTAGTTTATTTGTATACTGTTACTTTTTGAAATTTTCTCAAAAATGGCTCCTAAGACTTTTATCTATCACTATCGTCTGCATTAGCAGCAGTTGCAAAACAGTCGGGCGTAAAAAAGATCCTACGATTTTCTTTAAAATTGTCTAATTTGTTATATTTTTGTGCTCTATAAGATAGGTTATCTGCCCATAACAGACAGGTGGAGAGTCAAATTATTTACTCTCAATCTGTTCGTTGCAGGGCTAAAATAAATAGTTCTGTTTCTTATCACATGGTCAGCCAATTAAATGACTGGACCATTTAAGAACAGAAGAGGTAGTATTAAAAGGTAGTAGTAAAAGACACTAATCAGAGTTATCTCCTCTGAAAGAAATGGATTTCATTATACAGCTAGACCCTGTGGTGAATAAAGTGAAGGTGTCATTTGCAGAGTGGAAAATATGTGCTTTTCAGAGGCCCCGGCATACTGATAAGCGTACTTTTCTATTCAGTGAGGAAGGCAATGGTAAACCACCTCACTCCTCATTTTACTTAGTAAAACCTCTACAGGTTCAAACCAGCTTTTCGGCTGATGACCTAAACAACAAGATAGGGTAAGCGGCTTGTCAGCTGAAATTCGTGGAGGAGCTGTGCTCTTGTAGTAAAAATGTTTTTTTGTTTTAAAATGCGGACTTAATGCGTATTTTACCCACTGGGTTGGTCTAGAGGTAAAGTCGTCGCCGCGAGTCAGCTGTTTAACAGCTGATTTTCGGAGACGAAGATTCCTAGTTCGAATCCTAGTAAAGGTAGTTACTTTTATACGGATTTGAATAGACTACTAGACAGTGGTTACCGGTGTACTTCGATGGTAGGGGTATAATTAATCATACTCTCTCAGGATTGGTCGGCCTGAGTCTGTACAAGACTACACCTCAATTACAAGTCATACACATCATCCTCACTTCACTGGGTCATAGGATTACTTATTGTTCTGAATTGAACAGATTGCAACGAACACTTTAGGGATAAAAAAATGTGTATTTTAGGGCGAAAGTGTATACACTTAGTTTAAGTGTATTTTAGGGAAAGTGTAGGGTGAAAGTGTAGGGCTCAAAGTTGCAGGAACTAAAAAAACTACAGATTTTATTTCAAACATTTTTTGTTTAACGCTTGGTTTAGCGTCAATTTTCAATATTTTGTTCATCGAAATCGGTAAAAATGGGATTATATGCATTTTAGGGTGAAAGTGTGTAATCAAAGTTGTAGGAACTTAAAAACCTACAACTTAGGCTATATTTTTACAGTGCTTAGTAGAGCGAAAATGAGTGATTTTCCGCAATTCTTCACTGAAATATGTAAAAGGGGTTGTTTTTAAACTAAAAAATAAATACACCTATTCTGATTTTTATTTTATATTTATTTTCTTTTGTTAATTGCAACCAGGAGACTCACAAATGGAGTACAGAAAATGTTAAGAACTTATGAGTTTACTTAATACATAGTAGTATTAGGTACTTAAATACGAGTATATAAACAACTTTAATTATACATTACCCACTTGTTTACTTACTTACGTACAATAATTATGTCTTTATCTAATATTACCTAATATAGCATAATTATCTTCAATAATCACTTTGATGTTATTTTTGCGCTGTATTTCGGTAAATCCAAAAATTTCGTAATCCGAACAGTGTTTAATCCCAATTAGTTCGGATTAACGGGGTTTGAGTGTTACCAAAAGTTTTTCGGAAATATACAATACTTTGACATTTTGGATTTGATGTGGAGCATATTATCAATAGATTTGTGGAATAAAACATTTATTTTCCTTCTTGATATCCGAACGCGCATTCATCAATATCCATCTTCTGTTTACCTCTCTCTTCTTTATATTTTTCCTGAAAAGCCTTCATCTACAGATATTTTTATTCTTTCTTCTTTTCTATGATATTTTGGATTTCTATCTAAATTATTCCACTGATATTTATCTTCTTCTTCTTCACTACAGGGTTTAGGCGAATCGCCTGTTCCGGTCTCAAAGTTTTTTTTGAAATTTTCTTAAGGACAGCTACCATCTTTTCTGGGTCTTCCAAAATCTCTTCGGCCAATCGGCCTATACCTCCACACTTCCTTAGGTATACGCCCATCAGGCATTCTTTCCAAATGTGCCAGCCATCTCTGCCTGTTTTCTATTATTCGGTCTTCCAACTTGAAGATGTTCAATTCCTTACCCACATCTTCATTATATAATCTATCCACTCTTGTACAGCCCTTTACTGACCTTAGAAAAACCATTTTCGATGCCTGAATTTTCCTTCTAAATTATTCCAGTGATATTTATCTACTTTAAATAATTTATACCAACTCTTTTTTAGATTTTTGCACCAGAAGTCGTCGGTGTTTTGTGTAGATCGGTGGTCATCAATACTGGCAATCAAGGTCCGTTTAAAATGTTGAGACTACCGCAATCGGGCCAACTTTTTACTTAGGTTTACCATGCCGACTGTAAAAATTTATATATGACAATCACGCTAATCTTAATACTAATTTGTTAATTTCGAAAATATTTGAGCAATAAATGAAACAACAGTTTCAATTTTCTGTAGACCCGTGTACAAAAGTTGTGGTTTTTTGTATTTTGTAGCACGGCGTTATAACGAGTTGCTTTCAACCTGATCGCGGCCATAAACTTATCCAGCGAGGACCAACTCTCTTCAGAGAAACTAGGGTAGGCCTATATGTCGTGTTAACATTACCATTCACTATCAGTATCCAGACAGCCTGAACGTAAAAATAAGATCTACATATTAAAAATCCTCTAGAGCTTACGGTCCACCCTTTGGTGACCAATGGTCTTGAACTTCAAACATTTTCTAGGATTTTTTTTAATCCCTAATGTGTGTACGTTGCAATCTGTTCAATTTAGAACAATAAGCAACCCCATGGCCCAATGAGATGAGGATGATGTGTATGACGTTAATGAGGTGTAGTCTTGTACAGACCTTGGCCGACCATTCCTGAGAAAGTATGGTTAATTGAACCCCAACCATCAAAGTACACTGGTAACCACTGTCTAGTATTCAAATCCGTATAAAAGTAACTACCTTTACTAGGATTTGAACTAGGAACCTTCGTCTCTGAAAATCAGCTGTCCAGGAGTTGTCTGATTGGTCTGTTTTATCTGCTCTTTTAGTGTGAATATAACGTCACATCCGTTTTTTCCGCATTCGACATTGTTTCCGACTTTGTATTTCAACCTTGAGAATGATCCGTAATACGGGTTAGACTACAGTTTGTCTTTTGATTTCTTGTTATAATGTTCTTGATGATGATGATAATACTTAATGCCTCTATAAGGTTTTGTTAGATCTTATCTGTTACTAGGGATTTTTCACTGTTTTTGAACCATCGTAGCTTTTTTTGTATTTTTTTACTTGCTGTTTAGGTGATCAGCCGAAAGGTTGGTTTGAACCTCTAGAGGTTTTACTAAGTAAAACGAAGAATTAGATGATTAACTACCTTACTCACCGAGTGGAAAAGTATGTTTATCAGTATATTTTCGCTCTGAAAAGCATTTACGTTTTACCCTGCAAATGATACCTTCACTTCATTCATTACAGGGTCTGGCTGTATAATGAAAATCATTACTCTCAGAGGAGATAACTGTAACTAGTGTATTTTACGCCTCTACATCTTCTGTTCTTAAATGCTTCGGTCATATAATTGACTGACAACGTGATAAGGAACGTAACTATTTTTTGTCGCCCTGGAACTAGCAGATTACACTCCACCTGCCTGTTACGGGTAATTTTTTGACACGATGAAAATGAATTCGAACAGAAACTCCTGTTAGGGTTTGTTCATGTGTGACTATCACTGGTCAACACAAAATGTTGTTCCTTTATTTTTTTTACTAAACAATTAAACTTTTATAAAGTTAGAATTTTCGTGACTTAATCAGTAAGTCAAAGCCAGGATTCCAGAGATGAGAAAATTGTAATATATAGGCCTAACACAAAAGCGTCTTATTATTTTAAGTCATCACCAGATTCTTATTTCATAATTCCGGACTACGGTAGTGTATATTTTTAGAAATTATAAATAATATAATATTTTTACAAAATACCAGCTGCCATAACGCCCTAAATTTGATAAATGTGTTGTTTAGATATAAAATAATTCGGACCGAATCCAAGAAAACAAAATGTTCAAAAACAATTAGGCAGTTTCCAATAGTTCTGTCTTAGGAAAATATTTATTTCTCTTTGTAAATGTATTTGTTTAAATAATAAATATTATGTTTTTGGCTTGAGAAAGCGGAAATAAATTTTAATAAAAAATTTATGGAGAAGTGAAATTTAGGTTATAGCTGTAGCAAATGCGCCAAACACATGACAGTTTCATTTTGTCAACTTATATTTCTCGGAAACAAGATGAAAATAGATATGAGTAAACAAGATTCTATGCAGCTGTTATGCGTATCTCTTTTAATCATTTTGAGAATTTTATTTTGGACCACTAATGAACGCTACATTAAAGCTGAATCGGATCTCTTTGACTTCATTTAGACGCTTTTAAAAGACGCTTCACTGCGAACACGTCTGTTATTACAAGATGGTTGTTTTTTTAGTTCGATTTGCTTAATAAATTTTCATAATGCACTCGTTGTAGTTCTTTAACTCTAAATAGTTGGCTCCAGGTTTAATTCCCTCCAAGGGTCTGAAAGTATTCGACTGTACCAACTTAGATTATTTTGCATAAGGTCTCAAAAATTTTGTACTGTTTGTATTTCTATTACTTTGTACCCGAGCTAAGAAATCTGTTCCTCTTACACCTAAAACATATACCGGATTTTATGAGATATAAAAAGTTAGCAACAATAGTTAATAAAAGTATAAAGAGAAAACTTATTACATCAGTAATCCTGTGAGCTCGTTTACTGGTCCCATAACTGTCAAAGTTTTTATATTTGTGGATAAGTTTTTTAGATTTACATTTTTATTTATGACATTTTGTAGATTTTTTTATTGAAGTACGAGAAAAAGACCTGTTCGTGATGGATTTCGCATAATTTGACCGAAGTTCAGAAAAAGGCTCATTTAATTTGGAGTAAGGAAGCGCTCCAAATATTCGATAGAGGAACTGCCAAATCCTAGGCAACAATCAACTGTTTGGTTGTTCAAATATGAAAAAATATAGCAAAATTTGTTCGTTCTCGAAGCACTTCCAAGAAAATTATTGCTTGTTTCTTTCGTTGTAGGCCAACTGGACAAATCGCAACCATTCCTTTAGAGGATCGAAGTTAATGCTGAATGGTATACTGAATACAGAATGCCCCAGCTATAACGCGGTTGTCGGGGATGTACCTGACCCCCACGTTATTTTAAGGGGAGACTGTACTTTGTATCCCACCAATGATAAATATGCTATTTTTAGGTACATTTTTCATAGGATTGGTAAAAGATAGGGAAATGAAACTTAACACACTATAGGTGTCGGGTTTCTTCTCAAACTATTGACATTTTTACAATTCAATCTTTGGACCATACCATTTTTTTTTTAAAATACGAATTACATAAAATTTTTACAAATTGCTTTCCAAGTGTTTTGCGTTATAATAATTTTAGGAGCTTCTGAGGAAGTCCTAAAAATGCCGGTATATGTGGATATACAATAAAATTAACTGCTAAAAATTTCAGCCTGGTAGGTTTATTGGTTTCTGAGAAAAATGTACCTAAGTGTTAGAAATCTAAATTTACGGGAAAAGGTAAGAAACAAGAAGGCACAAATCAAAAACAATATGTACACAAACAAGTAAATCTCCCACCAACAGTTGTTAAGAAAGCTGATTCAACAGCTGACAATATTAAAAACCGTGATGCAGATATTTAAAAAACTAAAATTCTCTTTGCACTAAAACGATCGGTATAAAATTATGAAAACATATCATTTCTTCGTAACATGATAATGTTTCTGTGTAAACCTGTTAAAAACTTAATTGTTTCATAAAAAAATTTTTTGACGTAATTTAATGTTTTTCTGGTAGATCTAGGCCTAAACTATTGAAAAACATAAAAACCAAAAATAGAAATTTTGAGTTAAAACTATTGTGCAATCTCCCCTTAAGAAGCTTTGTAACTCACAAAAGGGATCTATATAAAATAGGCAGAAATGCAGCAATAATGGTTTAATAAAAAAAACCAATATTATAATGTGTACTTACACAGAAACAAGTTAAATGCGGTAGGTAGGTAGGCCTACGATATTTTTTCTTTAAATGTAAATTATTTTTTTAAATTTTGTTTTTTTGTTTAACGTCCGACTGTTCTGCAATTACTGCTAATGCAGACGGTGAAGAATGAAATGATTTTTGTAACGTATGAAAATATGCCGTGCCTGAATGGGATTCGAACCCAAGACCACAAGATGAGAGGCGACGAGCACGTTACCAATTGCGCCAATGCGGCCGGCTATTTTTTTAAAATGAGTTATTGTTTTTTGTTTAGCGGTTGTATGTTTCTGCTCTATAATATATGATTTTAAACTTTGTAAATGCAATAAATGACGATCAACATTACCACTTTGTTGCTCCATCCATGTTAATAAACTATTTATATTTTCCACAACGTCTTTTATAGAAGGTGTAGACTTCTCCGTAACAGCGATCTCAGCAACACCTTCTTCTTCCTCCGACAAATTTTCGTTAGGTTGTAGAACGTTTTTTTTTTTTTTTGTTCAACGTCCGACTGTTCTGCAATTACTACTAATGCAGACGGTGATTTATGAAATGATTTTTTATGAAAAAATGCCGTGCCTGAATGGGATTCGAACCCAAGACCGCATGATGAGAGGCGAGCACGTTACCAACTTCGCCTATGCGGCCGGCAGGTTGTAGAACGGAGTTTACAATAAATCTTCGTCGGTCATGAAATGGGCAAAGGGTGTTTGATTGTCTTCTTAAACCCATTCATTGATAACATTTGCGCACAATTCTTACCTGGTTGAATTTGACAGTTCCAATTTGCGAGATCGTAGGCGAAAATATGAACATTTCTTGTTTCAGTGTCATCTGTGTTACTCTGTGACGACCAACAATTTTTATTTGTAGTAGAGCTTAGGCCTACATTAGTTCATGCTGTCTCAGCGCTGTATACAACACTTTTTAATGACACAGTTTTAAAAAATTCTGTCATGAAATTCCGAGTTAACAATAGCGGTTAGTAGTTCTCGTCGGTAATAAGCTTTAAACGCCCGAATAACTCCTCGGTCTAATGGTTCGATCAAAGATGTTGTGTTCTTGGGTAAAAACAATGCGAATCTTTTCCTATCAGCAATATTTTTAAATATTTTTAGATTTCAGCAAGTCAGCAGACGGGTGAGCAGGCAAACTGTCAAAAAGTAATGAACCTTTTTCTTCCAATTTTCAAATTCGTAAATAATTTTTGACACAAGAAACAAATTCATCGTGAATCGTATTGTTGACTATTTTAAAGGATGTATAATGGGTTTATTGCCCATAACAGACAGGTGGAGTGTCAAATTTTTTACACTCAATCTGTTAGTTGCAGGGCTAAAATAAATAGTTCTGTTTCTTGTCACATGGTCAGCCAATTAAATGACTGAATCATTTAAGAACAGAAGAGGTAGAGGTGTAAAAGACACTAATCAGAGTTATTTCCTCTGAAAGTAATGAATTTCATTATACAGCCAGACCCTGTGGTGAATGAAGTGAAGGTGTTATTTGCAGAGTGGAAGATATGTGCTTTTCAGAGGGCCCGGCATGCTGTTAAGCATACTTTTCCACTCAGTGAGGAAGGCAATGGTAAACCACCTCACTCCTCGTTTTACTTAGTAAAACCTCTACAGGTTCAAACCAGCTTTTTGGCTGATGACCTAAACAACAACAATGGGTTTATATCCAATGTAGAAGTACGTTAACAAGCATTTAATCATCCTATTTTATACTATATTTTTTGGGGGACAGGTTATAATCCGCGTTATATCCGTATCCGCGGATATCGAACCTCGTTATAGATGGGTAATACTGTCGTAACCTATAGTCGTAGTCGCTACTAAGTGAGGTGTTGATGCAACTTTAAGTAAACTAAAGAAAATTATTTTAAAACTTGAATTTTTCGTACTTTTTGATACATTTCTCAACTATAAAACTTTTACTTTAAAACTCAATAAAATAATAAAAAAAAAATCTGGTGTGAAACACTCACACAACTTTCTCTTGCCAATGCAAATAATTAACAATAAACCTAACATTATTAACAAAATATTAGAAATAAACAAAAAAAATAACCTCAAAAACATAACCTTATTTTAATCATGAGTGAATGACGCAAAATGAAAATCGAACTCAGTTGGGCTTAAAAAACGGAAAATCACACTTTCACGCTAAACTAGGCTCTGTAGAGAAAAATGCTTGAAATAAAAGTTGTAGATCTCTTAATTTTCTATAAATTTTATTATATACACTTTTGTCGTAAAATGCGTACTAAAGCCGAAATATTAAAAAAAATCGATTTTTCACACGTTTTCGTGAGAAAAAACAGAAAATCGCTAATTACCGCTAAACTAAGCGTTATACAAAAAAATGTTTAAAATAAAAGTTGTAGGATTTAAAATTGTCTACAACTTTTATTATATACATTTTTTGCGCTGAAATGCATATTAAAGCCGTAATCTAAAAAAAACAAAGTTTTTACGTGAAAACACCCTTACCAAGAATTTTAGCCAAGATGGCGCCTATCCTATCTTGTAGAGAATAAAAAATTTAGTAAACCAGGCGATTTTAAAAAAAATCGTAGGACCAGTTTTTGAGAAAATCGTAAAAAGTGAAAAATTATACGAATAAAGTACTACTTCCGGTTGACCGATTTTGATGAAAATGTTCGTGTCGGGTCCGGTAGTGGTATGCAACTTAAGTTTCAAGTTTCAAGTTCGTACGTTGTTCCGTTCTTGAGATATTCTGTTCACACACACACACACACACACACACACACACACACACACACACACACAGACCAATCACTAAAAACATGTTTTTTGGGTTCAGGGGGTCTGAAAACGTATAGATCCGGTGAAAACTCGATTTCAAAAAATCGACATGAAAACAATACTTTCCTTCCTATTTATTCATATAGGCAAGAGAAAGTACAAATAGGTATCTTTATGAAGTGAGCGCAGAATGCTTTACGGTAAAAAATATTTGTATAAATAAATATATTTTTCGAATTTCCTGTAACATATTGTTGTTTACAAGCTTATTTTTTTGGGTAGATGTAGAATTTGGAAGAAAATTTATGATCCAAAAGTAATAATTCGTTTACGCATTGGTTTGTGACATCAAAGGATTATTTATCACTAGAACCGTTCATTATGACAGGATGGACAATTTATTTTAGATCCTTTGATCTGTTAGCGGAACACTAATGTTTGTTTTAATAGTTTCATAAAATGAAAAATAATACGTCTGAAAATTTGTCGTCAATACAGAAATACACATATTCTAATAATAACAACACTATTATGCCACCTCCGTGACGCAGTGGTTTGGAATGCTAATCCACGCGGGATTACAAATCGAAGGTCCTAAATTTGACTACCAGAATTAACAGAATTTTCTTTTTCCTTGTACAACTCAATTCGAGTATCTGTTACAAAGTACTTGATACTTCATTTACTTAAAACCGATACAGATATACCAAATTTTTACTTTCTCTTACCTGTATGAATAATATATAGGAACGAAAGTATTGTTTTCTTGTCGATTTTAACAAATCCACTCTTCACCGGATCTACACGTTTTCGGACCCCCTGAACCCAAAAAACATGTTTTTAGCAATTGGTCTGTCCGTGTGTTTGTGTGTGTGTGTGTGTGTGTGTGCGCGCGCGCGTGTGTGTGTGTGTGTGAACAGAATATCTCAAGAACGGAACATCGTACGAACTTGAAACTTAAGTTAGACACCACTACCGGACACAAACATTTTCATCAAAATCGGTCAACCGGAAGTAGTAGTTCATTCGTGTAATTTTTCACTTTTTTGCGATTTTCTCAAAAACTGGTCCTACGATTTTTTTTAAAATCACCTGGTTTACTAAAATTTTATGCTCTATAAGATAGGGTAGGCGCCATGTTTGCTGAAATTCTTGGTGAGGCTGTTTTCACGTAAAAAATTGTTTTTTTAAGATTACGGCTTTAATATGCATATAACTTAGCAAAACTTTGTATAATAAAAACATTTAGAGAATTTAAAATCCTACAACTTTTATTTCAATCACTTTTTTGTATAACGCTTAGTTTAGCGGTAATTAGCAATTTTCTGTTTTTTTCTCACGAAAACGTGTAAAAAATCGATTTTTTAAAAATTTCAGTCTTAGTATGTATTTTACGACAAAAGTGTATATAATTAAATTTATAGGAAATTAAAAGATCTACAACTTTTATTTAAAGAATTTTTCTCTACGGAGCCTAGTTTAGCGTAAAAGAGTGATTTCCGTATTTTAAGCCAAACTGAGGTCGATTTTCATTTTGCGTCTTTCACTCATGATTAAAATAAGGTTATGTTTTATGAGGTTAGTTTTTTGTTTATTTCTAATGTTTTATTACTAATGTTAGGTTATGTTGGTCATTATTTGGAATGGCAAGAGAAAGTTGTGTGAGTGTTTCACACCAGATTTTTTCTTTTGTTAAACATTATATATATTTACAATCAATTATATAAGTAATTATAAGTAAATGATTATAAAAAAAATATAACAAGAGAGGAGGCCACCCAGTGATGGTCCGTCTCAAACAATATTTACATTGAAGTTTTGATAAAATAATAAATATTATAAAGTTCATAAAAATACATACACTGAATTAACTTGAAAATAAAACTGAAATAATTTACAACATTAAAAGTTAAGAAAGAAAATTTAAACTAAAATCTGGTGTGAAACACTCACACAACTTTCTCTTGCCAGTGCAAATAATTAACAATAAACCTAACATTAGCAATAAAACATTAGAAATAAACAAAAAACTAACCTCATTAAACTTAACCTTATTTTAATCATATATGAAAGACGCAAAATAAAAATCGATCTCAGTTTGCCTTAAAAATACGGAAAATCACTCTTTCACACTAAACGACTCTGTAGAGAAAAATGCTCTGAATAAAAGTTGTAGATCTTTTAATTTTCTATAAATTTGATTATATACACTTTTGTCATAAAATGCATACTAAGGCCGAAATCTTATAAAATCGATTTTTCACACGTTTTCGTGAGAAAAAACAGAAAATCGCTAATTACCGCTAAACTTAGCGTTATACAACAAAATGTTTGAAATAAACGTTGTAGAATTTTAAATTCTCTACATTTTTACTTTCTCTTGCCTATATGAATATAAAGGAAGGAAAGTATTGTTTTCATGTCGATTTTTCGAAATCGAGTTTTCACCGGATCTATACGTTTTCAGACCCCCTGAACCCAAAAAAACATGTTTTTAGCGATTGGTCTGTGTGTGTGTGTGTGTGTGTGTGTGTGTGTGTGTGTGTGTGTCTGTGTGTCTGTGTGTCTGTGTGTGAACAGAATATCTCAAGAACGGAACATCGTACGAACTTGAAACTTGAAACTTAAGTTACATACCACTACCGGACGCGACACGAACATTTTCATCAAAATCGGTCAACCGGAAGTAGTAGTTTATTCGTATAATTTTTCAGTTTTTTGCGATTTTCTCAAAAACTGGTCCTACGATTTTTTTTAAAATCGCCTATTTTACTCAATTTTTTATTCTCTACAAGATAGGGTAGGCGCCATGTTTGCTGAAATTCTCGGTGAGGCTGTTATCACGTAAAAACGTTGTTTTTTTAAGATTACGGCTTTAATATAAATTTTAGCGCAAAAACTTATATAATAAAAGTTGTAGAGAATTTAAAAACCTACAACTTTTATTTCAAACATTTTTTTGTATAACGCTTAGTTTAGCGGTAATTTGCGATTTTCTGTTTTTTTTCTCACGAAAACGTGAGAAAAATCGATTTTTTTAACATTTCGGTCTTAGTATGCATTTTACGACAAAAGTGTATATAATAAAAGTTATAGAAAATTAAAAGATCTACAACTTTTGTTTAGAGCATTTTTCTCTACAGAGCCTAGTTTAGCGTGAAAGCGTGATTTTCCGTATTTTTAAGCCAAACTGAGTTCGATTGTCATTTTGCGTCATTCACTCATGATTAAAATAAGGTTATGTTTTTGAGGTTAGTTTTTGTTCATTTCTAATGTTTTAATACTAATGTTAGGTTTATTATTAATTATTTTCATTGGCAAGAGAAAGTTGTGTGAGTGTTTCACACCAGATTTTTTATTATATAAATAAAGTTTTGCGCTATAATACATATTAAAGCCGTAATCTTAAAAAAACACTTTTTTTACTTAAAAACAGCCTCACCAAGAATTTCCGCAAACATGGCGCCTACCCTATCTTGTAGAGCAGGGGTTCTTAACCTTGCAGGCTCTGTACCTCCCTTAGTAGACTGACTTTTCGTCACGCCTCCCCTGTACCATTACCCCCTTATATGGTCAACACAAGTACTTAGAATTTCAATTTGTAACTATAGCGAGTTTAGGGGTGGGATAAAGGTTAGACTTTCGGGTAATACAATTAAATATTTGATAACTTTTTACAAAATGTTTAATACTACCTTCAATACATTTTTGAACATACAGTCAAATGACAGAACCAAAAAACTTAAAATATAACTGTTTACGAAATCATCAAACTCTAACATTGAGTGTTGTACAATAAAATAATGGTGTTTGAAATACAAAGGCAGGAACTAACCTGGGTTAATCATAGCTTTTTTTCTATTCTAATACGATGACGCCTCCCTTGAAAATCTTCTACGCCCCCCTAGGGGGGCGCGCCCCCCAGGTTGAGAATCTCTGTTGTAGAGCATAAAAAATTAAGTAAATCAGGCGATTTTAAAAAAAATCGTAGGACCAGTTTTTGATAAAATTGCAAATAAGTGAAAAATTACACTAATAAACTGCTACTTTCGGTTGACCGATTTTGATGAAAATGTTCGTGTCGGGTCCGGTAGTGGTAACTTAAGTTTCAAGTTTACAGTTCGTACAATGTTTCGTTCTTGAGATATTCTGTTCACACACACACACACGTGCGCGCGCGCACGCACACACGCACACAAAGACACACGCACGCACAGACCAATCGCTAAAAACATGTTTTTTGGGTTCAGGGGGTCTGAAAACGTGTAGATCCGGTGAAGAGTGGATTTGTTAAAATCGACATGAAAACAATACTTTCCTTCCTATATTTAAATTTATATAGGCAAGAGAAAGTAATAATAGATAGGTTGAAGCTTATACACATTAACAGAATAAAAAAGAAAATTTTATATACATATATTTATATTAAATATACAATTAAGAAGAAAAATTATTTACAAATCTAAAACATGGATTCTTTTGAGGCGTCTGGTTGTCTGATTATTATTCAGGAGGTTTATTGCTAAACTGTTTTTGTGACAATTTAGACGTATTTAGTACAACATACTAAACCTGTGTACGAGTATTTCATCTCGAACTTGGGATACGTCCAGATATTCATATATTTCATTGTTTATTACATACCATGCTGCATTCACTATATTTCTAAGCACTTTGTTTTGGAACCTCTACAGTTCAGCCGTTCTTAGTTTGCCCCTACTGTCAACAAACAAAAGCCACCTACTACAGGGTGCACGCTAGAGTCTGCGACTTTATGGATTCCTATTAAGTTAACTATTTTTTAAATTATAAGTACTTAAAGTACTAAAAACATCAGTCATGATATGACGTAGGCCTAACAATTTAATTTAGAAAAATACTTTTAAAAGTATTTTCTATTTAAATACTTTTGAAAGTATTTTTTGTTACTTTTTAATCAGCGTGTACACATTTTGATATAATGCGCATGCTCAGTGACGTCATTATTTATTTACATTAGGAGCAAACTAAGAGAGGCTGGACTATAGATTACTTCTGCATTGCTGAACTCTTCTCGCTGAATTCTTACTCGCTGTACCCCATAGAAATATAAAGTGAAGAAAAATTATTATTCTGGCTGTACTCGGTTCAAACAGATCTATTATATAGTAGTGGTTAGCACAACTGGCTTCTACACCGGAGTCTCGGGTTCGATTCCTGGTCAGGTCTAGCATCTTTTCATTACTCATCCTTACCGTCTCTATTTCCAGTAATTGCAAAACAGTTGGACGTAACACAAAAAAATTATAGCAAAGAAGTGAGTCGTAGAAGCCACATAATACGCGTACTTTGAACCAGGTACAAACAAATACTAAAAATATGGTGAGAAACACTCACACTAACTTCCTCTTGTCAATGTAAATAATAGAAATGTAAATGTTGTTTCATCATGAGTAAACAATGTAAAATGAAAAGCAAATAATTTTAATCATGAGTGAATGATGCTAAATAAAAATGAACTTCAACATGTAAGTTTTATATGTTGTCAATGTTGTGTTATTAATTTTTACTGTGATATTGGTTTAAGTGTGTTTGCATGTTTTTTTATTTTTATGACCCATTTACAGCCTTTTTTAATAATTTATGTCTATGATACCACTTTTTATGTAAATTTTATTTTCTTGCCTGTGATACTAGATAAGATTTTATACGTTATATGAAAAATGCGTTCTGCACTTGGGTTCTCTACACCCTTGTATGCCCATAACAGGCAGGCGGAGTGTTAAATTAATTGCACTCGATCTGTTGGTTCCAGGGCTACAAAAAATAGTTCTGTTTCTTATCACATCGTCAGCCAATTATATGACTAAACTATTTAAGAACAGAAGAGGTAGAGGTGTAAAAGACACTAGTCAGAGTTATTTCCTCTGAGAGTAATGAATTTCACTACAAAGCCAGACCCTGTGGTGAATGAATTGAAGGTGTCATTTGCAGGGTGGAAAGTGGATGCTTTTTGGAGGGCCTGATATGCTGATAAGCATACTCTTTCAACTCAATGAGGAAGGAAACCACCTCACTCCTCGTTTTTACTTAGTAAAACCTCTAAAGGTTCAAACCAGCCTTTCGGCTGTTGACCTAAACAACAACAACACCCTTGTGTGGAATAACAGGCGATAACCGCCCTGAATTTTCGCCTTAAAAAATCAACCTCTCTTGCGCATAGAAATGAAGGAAATCGCTAATTGACGCTAAACTAAGCTCTGTAGAAAAAATGCTATGAATAAAAGTTAAAGGGTTTTCAATTTTCTACTACTTTTATAATTACGCTTTTGTTCTAAAATGCATATTACGAGTGCAATCTTTAAAAAATCTTTTACTACGAAAGCACAACCCTCTCTCGAATTCCATCAGACAAGCCACATCTTATTCTATTTAGCAGAGCACAAAAATGTAAAAAAATAAGGCAATTTTCAAAAAAATTGTAAGAGTTTTTTAAGAGGCCTTAACCCTTTATAGGGCAATACTACAGGAAAAAAAAATATATATGTTGTAAAATATTTATATATTTTTTTTTATTCCTAATTTGTGTACGTTGCAATCTGTTCAATTTAGAACAATAAGCAACCCCAAGACCCAATGAGATGAGGATGATGTGTATAACGTGTAAATGAGGTGTAGTCTTGTACAGACCCCGGCCGACCATTCCTGAGAGAGTATGGTTAATTAAACCCCAACCATCAAAGTACACCGGTAACCACTGTCTAGTATTTAAATCCATATAAAAGTAACTACCTTTACTAGGATTTGAACCAGGAACCTTTGTCTCCGAAAATCAGCTGTAAAATATTAAATTTTGCTTTACAGGGACTTGAATAATGTATTTCTATTGCCAGAACAGTAAGATAATATATTTCTTTTTTTTAAGCCCTGGTAAGTATACTTACCAAGGAACGTTAATTGAAGTGGATATCACATTATATTTAGTGGTAAGAATGCTTGTTAAAACAACTTGTAGTCCTATATAACAGAAAAATGTGTAGAATAACTTATCTTAACCTTCTTTTAGCATGAAAACTTACTTTCCCGTAAAAAAGTTGAATTTTCTAAATACTATACAAAAGTAACGACAAAACAACACAGTAGCATACCTACGCTGGTATGAATCCTTACCACATTCATGCAACTCATGAAGTAAATGGTCGCTTCGTGTTAATTTCAATATTTGGATAGCCTACTTACCAGAGGATGTCTATAACACCATAAAATATCAATAAGGTTCAATTGCATAGCTTATTCTTTAAAAAAATCAGCCTTATTGCCAGTGATAAGTATACTTACCAAAGACCTATACTGCCCTGCTAAGCCAAAAAGCCGTAACTGCATGGAGTATGATATGCAAGAAATGAGGATTTTGCATTTTGGCCTAAGCCACTTGTTAAAAATATGCAGGTTATCTGACTTCATATTGTTTCATGCATATTTTACGCCAAAGAATCAGAAAAATACTTCAGTTTTTCCTAAATGCTTTTTTTATTAACATTTGTGCAGATAAAGTTAAGGCATTCATGTTATAAGAAGCTAAAAAGAGGTAACTGCAGTTACCCCTTTTTGGGTAAGCTTTATATCTCGTATAAGGTTGTAGATACGGTATTTTGGCTTAGTGTTTTGGATTTCTCATACTTTTAAACATAAGAATCAATTCAAAACTCAAATTTAATTTTTTTGCAGTTACGGCTTTTTGGCTTAATAGGGCAGTATAAAGGGTTATAACCCTTTCAATATAAATCCAACATTGCAATATACGGATGGATAAACCACGCCATCCACAGAAATGTCAAAAAATAAAGACCCTATTACACGAGATATGTAGGCCAACTTTTACAGACTTGTACACTCCCAGTCTAACGAAATTTATTTAACAAACGCAATATTATGGACTTAAATATTCAAAATAGTAGAATTGGGAAATGTTAAGTAAAACTCGTCTTTTATTTGTTTGTAAGATTTATGAGCGAAATAAGTCTCAAGAATAAAGATATGGTCGTGTTTGGAAAATGAAATCGTTGATACAATAGAGCATAATGGATATTGGAATAGCACTGGTGCACAATAACGACGTTTAATTTGTTACAGACATTTAACATTGGATACAGTGTTGCCAACTGACATGTAAGGAGACATGAAGTTTACCTATGCGTTACTTCTACCTTCTTAATGTTACGGTTGCGTCCTTTTTAAAACACCCATTATATTAAAACACTGCCCATAACAGACAGGTGGAGTGTCAAATTTTTTACATTCAATCTGTTCGTTACAGGGCTAAAATAAATAGTTCTGTTTCTTAACACATGGTCAGCCAATTAAATGACTGAATCATTTTTAAGAACAGAAGAGGTAGAGGTGTAAAAGACTCTAATCAGAGTTATCTCCTCTGAAAGTAATTAATTTCATTATACAGCCAGACCCTGTAGTGAATGAAGTGATGGTGTCATTTGCAGAGTGGAAAATATGTGCTTTTCAGAGGGCTCGGCATGCTGATAAGCGTACTTTTCCATTCAGCGAGGAAGGCAATGGTAAACCACCTCACTCCTCGTTTTACTTAGTAAAACCCCTACAGGTTCAAACCAGCCTTTCGGCTGATGACCTAAACAACAACAATATTAAAACATCCGTAACCCATTTTTTTCACCAGTAACCAAGCTGGTGTAGATTAAAATAAACCAAATAAATTTAAATAACAACCCATACTTTCTCGTGTAAATTACATTCCAATGACTAACTATTATAGAATGACTATTATAATAGTCCAATTCCAATGACTATTACAGTATTTTTTATGTTCTGTTCATACAGAGATCTGGAGAAAAGGAGAAAAAGAAGAATAAAGCAGCTCAAGAAAATGCAGATAAAAATGGGTCTGATGATATTACAGAAGAATTATTTGAAGTTAAAATTTCAGATAAAATGGGACGGTAAGTAATAAATAAACATTGTTGTTGTTGTTTAGGTCAACAGCCGAAAGGCTGGTTTGAACCTCTAGAGGTTTTACTAAGTAAAGCGAGGAGTGAGGTGGTTTACAATTGCCTTCCTCACTGAGTGGAAAAGTACGCTTATCAGCATGCCGAGCCCTCTGAAAAGCACATATTTTCCACTCTGTAAATGACACCTTCACTTCATTCACCACAGGGTCTGGCTGTACAATGAAATTCATAACTTTCAGAGAAGATAACTCTGATTAGTGTCTTTTACACCTCTACCTCTTCTGTTCTTAAATGATTCAGTCATTTAATTGACTGACCATGTGATAAGAAACAGAACTATTTATTTTAGCCCTGCAACGAACAGATTGAGTGTAAATAATTTGACACTCCACCTGTCTGTTATGGGCAGGTAAACATTAACAACCTTAATTGGCATATTTTGAAAGAATTTTTTTAAATTAAAAAAAATTGTTTTACTATCTTCATTTTTTCTTTATGAGAGATATAATAACTGAGCTATAACAACTGAGATATAACTGGGCAACTGAGATATAACTAGCTGCTCCTGGTGCTGCTGCAACTTAAGATTTTCCTCCTGAAGTGGAAAATGCAACAAAATTGTTCAAACCTCAAAAAGTTTACAAAAATATTAAATATGCAAAAGTATTTAAAAGTGTCATCTCTATCATTTCCCTATGTCAGTCTGTCCGTCTGTTATATCTAGATGTCAGAAACTGCAAGAGATAGCAACAAATGGTTTTCTGATTCATAATTTACACAAAAAGTTATTGGGCCTGGATTGGGTTTGAAGTTCCGGTCGTGACAGGAAGTGGCCCAAAACCAGAAGTCAAGAAAAATCAAAGTAGAAATTCGGAAACAAAAATAGTTTCATTACTAATGATTAAACATATTGTTCATTAACTACATTAGCAAGAGAAAGTCGTGTGAGTGTTTCACACAAAATTTTTATTATCATTATTGCTACTGTATTGCATTTCGGTTTTATATTTACTGAATACGTGTAAGAAGTGAATATTTAAATATAGTTTAACTATACAAAGAGGGATATTTGTATAAAAATACTAATACTTAATGCCGCCATACAAGTTATAGTATTCAGATGAACTGAAGTCCCCTAGCCGTGGGAGTGAGAGAATGCATAACGCTCTCACTCGCACAAGCCATACGCGCCGTTCCAATAACCTTGTCTTTAATTTTACTCATTGTTGTGAGCAAACGTTTATGCATGCTGTAAACTAACAAGCAAGATAACGACTGTAGTATGTTTTCAGATTTGGATTATAACGGTAAAGACCTTTGAGCGCATGCGTAGTTATGCCGCATATCTCCCTCTCACTCGCTTGGCTATGGGACATTAGTTCGTCTGATACCTATACAACGGACAACCTTGTACAACGGACTGGACCCTGCCACAGAAGTGTCCGTGTCCGTTATATGAGGATTTACTATACTACTGCTTTTATTTATCTTTCAAGCAGTGAATATGAATCGTTCTTTGTTGCAGCTATGTAACTTAATGTGATTGGTTAAACAGTTACCTGGTGGCAAAAAAGGACATACCTCAAGGGACATTAATCTTCGATGAAGAACCGATTGTTGTTGGACCTTGCCAGGATTCCTCACCACTCTGTCTGGGTTGTTATAAAACAATCGGTGATCTCACCACTTGCATTCGGTTGGTGAAATTTAATTCAATTCATTGTTTGTTTAATCCAAAAAAATAATTATTAATTTCAGTTTTGAAGTGGCTATTTATTTATTAATATTATCATTATTATAAACTAATTTACAATTGATAATTTTAAGTAAATCTCTTAATTAATTTATTTTAAAAGTGATCTGTACAATTTCTACATAATAGTATCGTAACGGGTGTTTTATTAAGGACGCAACCCTGATTATAAGAAGATAGAAGTATTACATCGGTAAATTTTCTGTCCCCAATCGGTATGTTGGCAACAGTGTACTCAAGGCCAACTATCTGAGACAGTTAAAATGTTCCAGTCAAGCATTAGTGTGGTGACAGCAGTCGTTTCGTTATATTGTGTCAACAATGGTTTTTTTCAAAGAAGTTTTTGTGTTTCACACAAAATTTAGTTAGAGTGTTTTATTAAGGACGCAACCCTGATTATAAGAAGATAGAAGTAACACAATGTTTTCATTGCAATTTGCTATTCATTTGTAAAATAATAATTTAGATTAATTGATAATTTGTAAAGTACGGAAAATAAAAATATGCTGTAGATTGTGGCTTTTAACATAGGGTTGCGTTCTTAATAAAACACCCGGTTCTTCCTTGGAAAAAACCATTGCTGATACAATTTAACGAAACGACTGCTATCACCACACTAATGCTTGACTGGAGCATTTTAACTGTCTTAGGTAGTTGGCCTTGAGTACACTATTGCCAACATACCGATTGGGGGACAGAAAATTTACCATTTAATTACTTCTATCTTCTTATAATCATGGTTACGTCCTTAATAAAATACCCGTTATTATAGTGACTGGCTCCATAGTGTAGCGGACACTTAGTCATTCATTCGTTCTGCTTCATAGCAGTTCTATACACTCAGTTCTCCATCTCTCCATATATCGCGCCAACCTCTTTACCTCCTCGTACCCTCTTCCCTGTTCACATCATCAAGCATCTTGTACCTTTTGCGCCCTCTTGCCTTTCTTCCTTTAACCGATTCCTCCAGCACATCTGCAATCAGGCACTCCCTTCTCAACCAGTGACCCAGCCACCTGTGTTTCCTCCATCTCACTTTCTCCAGCAGCCCCCTCCTCTCCCCCACTCACCGAAGCACCTCCTCATAACTAACTCTTTCCATCCAGCTAATCTTCTCTATCCTTTTACAAATCCACATTTCCAGGGCCCCCAACCCCCTCTCATCCTCCCTCCTCGAAGTCTACATCTCCACTCCATATGTGGCCACACTCCAAACAAAGCATTTTGTCAATCTCTTCCACAATTCCAAATCAAGCCAACTGCACAAAATCCGTCTTTCCGTGCCAAATGCCTCCTTAGCCAAAACGACTCTCACCTTCACCTCTTTGGCACACCTCATATTTTTCGTTACCAGGGATCCAAGATACCTAAAAGACTTAACCTGCTCTAACTTATTCCATTTCAGGCTTTCTTTGTGCCCTTATTACCATGCTTTTTGTCTTTTGAACATTTATTCTCATTCTATACGCGTCACAAGCCCTATCCAATCTCTCAAGCATATCCTTCATCTCTTTTTCATGTCCTGCCAACAGTGCCATGTCATCAGCAAAATGTATACACTATACCCTCTTCCCTCTGACCTTTACACCCTAGCCACCACGTATTCCGTCCTTATTTATATCCTCTAAGTATATATTAATGCTTAAACTTAGTTATAATGTTGAATTAACTTTCTTAGCTTACTAGATAAATGATCTAGAAGAATTTAGAAATCATCTTAAAAATTTTAACGTGGTGTTTTTTGACAACAAAATAAATAAAAATATTTTATTTAAAATTAACCAAACTTTTCAGTTAACTAAGCTTCCAGGTTTGAATATATCTGTGTATTAACAATACTGTAAGATGATTAATTTTTTGTGACTTGGTTTTTTCACATTCTGTAAATTAATACTATTAGGTAATAAATTGACTATGTTGATAAATCATAACACTAAATTTTGTCAATAAAAACCTACTTATGCTGGTAAAACATACACCAATAAATCACCACAAGCTTTAAAATGTTCTGGTAATTTAAATTTGTATAAAAAGAACTAAAAATCATACTTGATTGATGAATCATTTAACGCTGTACATGAATTCCTCTCTAAATAGTTTTTTTTTTGGGTAAAAAATAAATTTCTAAGCAATGCTGTGGCAAATTATGTATTATTTGTTAAAAATACATTATATTATGGGTGAGTTGTTGAAGAAAGCTGGTAATAAAAAAAAGGAAATAAATTAACTGGTAAGTAATGAAATTTTAGCTTAGTGTTAATAATTATCCTTATCAGTTTTATGGCATGTCCTATAATCCCTTTTCGAAGTCTCCTGAATGCAGTTACAAAAAAAAAAAACGTTTCTGAACAGGAAGTCAGAATTTGAATTAATTTTCTTATGGTTCACAAAAAGTTTTTATTTGAAGTAAGAACAGAAATTTAATTATATTTTGAAGCTGTATTCAACCCGCCTTCTTTTTTACTACTTGCATCCAGGAGACTCCAAAGGGAGTATAGGACATGTCAAGATAAAACTGATGAACTGAAAGTTTATCACCAATGATAAATTCATCACTTACCAATAATTTTTTCCTGCTACTGCTTAACTCAGTAGGCTTGTCATGAACCCCTTTGTATCAAATAGTACACAATATTTGTTTAATTAGAAGTTAAATATTTTTCAATCAAAACTATTTAGAAAGGAATTTGTGCACACTGTAAAATGTTTCATCAATCAAATATTGTTTTAGCTTTTTTTTTAAAATGACTTAAATTGTCACAACTTTTTAAACCTTATGTCAATTTATTGATATATTTTCTACCTGCATAAGTTGGTTTTTGTTCAAACAATTTAGTGTTGTGATTAGCAACATAATAATCAATTCTGTTTCTTGTGCAGTGGTTGTGAACATCTAAATTCTGTAAAAAGGTATTTTTCTTTACGTACATTATCACTTCAAAAAAAAAGAAGGAACTGTGAGCAATTGCAGCTCTTTAAATAGTGATCTGCATGAGATAAGGTGGTTGACTCCCATCATACACCTAATAGCTTTTTTCTGTATTTTAAAAACTCTTTTCGTGTTACACTGTGATGAATTACCCCATACTAATATGGCATACCTGATATGAGATAAAATTAAAAACCATGATAAGCTGCTATAAGCAATTTTTTATCATTTAATCTCGCAATTTGTTTTAATGCAAATACCCCAGATGATATTTTACCACTAATTTGATCGGTGTAATAATCGCATGATAGGGTCCTATCCAGTGACACTCCTAGAAACTTCACTGTTTGCACATGATCTAAGATATGATTCTGTATAAAGACATCCACTTCTCTGTTTTCCCTTACATAGTGTTTGTTTTTGAACTGTAAGTACTGACACTTTTTCCCATTTACTGTTAACATTCATTCAGAAATTGGCCCTTGGTGTAGTGGTTCGTGCAACTGGCCTCTAGAGGGCCATTAGGTTTCAACCTCCCATAGGCCATAAATAAAAGACAAGTGAATATAGAAAACATGTTAAATACTAAAAGTTACATACACTTATGGCTACGTTTCAACATAATTACTTGGTGATTTAGGCATGTGTTGTACCTGTGGACAAGCTTTCCAACACACTTCATAAAAATATGGTAGCAATAATTTGGTAACCAACATGTTACTGTATGTAAATAAAAAATACAAAAAATATAAATCATCTTTGAACTACTGCGATTTATTTGTTTTATGTCCGACTCTCTACATTATTGTTAATGCTGACGAAGATGGTGCGGCCCGGCCGCATTGGCGAAGTTGGTAACGTGCTCGCCTCTCATCATGCGGTCTTGGGTTTGAATCCCATTCAGGCACGGCATTTTTTCATACGTTACAAAAATAATTTCATCATTCACCGTCTGCGTTAGCAGTAATTGCAGAACAGTCGGACGTTAAAAAAAAAATGACGAAGATGGTAGATGAAAATGAGCGATGAAAAGAAGGCTGGTCATAAATCAAACCCTAAACCCCTGGCATATCTCTGTATCTGTATATAATATTGTTATAATGGAGCGGCGGAAAATGAAAGCAGCTGTTAATAAACAGCTGACTGATTAATTATAAAAACGAAGGATTCCATTGTTGAGACGCGGCCACATATACACTACACTTACATTTAAAAGAGCCGCCATTTATTGAAATTAAAATTTACACACACTTTCTTCGTTTAAAATTTTCTCTGAAGTATCCCGCTCCTTACAATTTCTACGAGCGATCGGTTGGTGACCCCCAAGGTATCGCCTTCATCACATCTTCAACACGGATTCAGATTCATTGAGACGCGGCCGTGGTTTGAATGGCTGACGTGTAGTGGTCTAAATTGTACGGGATTCTTCGTTACGGTGAAGTTTGTTATTTTGTCAACAGACATTGTATTTAATATTTAATTTGGTAAGGAATATTGTTTATTTTATTTATTGTTAATAAATTACGTGAATTGCATCGTTTTAAATGTTCAATAACTATTTTCATAAACTCATTATATTCATTGTTGTCGTTTTTGTAAAGGTTAGTTTTTTTCTTGTCAAATAATTTTGTTAAATAAATATATGTGAATTAATTAAATTAAAGTTTACATACCCAATTTTACTTTACTATAACGAGTTGAAACAATATAAAACATCATGAAATACAGAATAGATGAATCTCACCTGTTTAAAAAGTCAGTACGTCCTTTTCGATATCATATATCTATTTTTTCAGTTCATATATAAAATACATCAGTGGATTCACACTTTGGTCAGTCTCAAAACTGACGAAAGTGCGCTTGCCTTGATTTTCAACTGAAAATGGATACATGATATCCAAAAGGACCCATGGACTTTTTTAACAGGTAAGAGACATGTATGTAGTCATGTATGACATGTATGTATGGTGTATTTGGTAGTTTATTT
Source organism: Catonia carolina (assembly GCA_035578175.1). Lineage (NCBI taxonomy): Eukaryota > Metazoa > Arthropoda > Insecta > Hemiptera > Achilidae > Catonia > Catonia carolina. Next base: position 30,500,573 of record JAQMRL010000001.1, read on the forward strand.
ATATTATATAATAATTTTTAAAATACCCAGGTTATTCCTTGAGTACTAGACTAGGCAAGAGAGTCTTTTGAAAGATTTAAGAATGGCTGATTTATATGATGCTCGGCTCTGACAAAACGAATCTATTGTTGCAATTCTGTCCGTGATATTGTAATTAATTATCATACAGTTAAATGGCGAATAAGCTGCATAATTAGTGAAGGAAAATGTGTGATAAAACATATTTTTTGAACGGTTATAAAAACTAAAAAAGAAAAGGGATTTTTCCAAGCGTATAAGGATCATTTATTTCACCACACAATAATTGTGTGTATTATTTAATATTATGTGTCAGTATTCTATATATTTGATGAACTAGCTGTACCCCATAGCTCTAACCCATAAATCCAAACCGGTTTGCGTATTACTTTGTACAAAAGAACTTTATTTCCAAGAAAAAGTTGAGATTTACTGCGTAAGTGCCAGAACAATTGACATGATTTCAGCCCAAGTTTTTTACGTTTTGTGTATCTATATAATTTTTTTTGTAATCCCTAATTTGTGTACGTTGCAATCTGTTCAATTCAGAACAATAAGCAACTCTGTGACCCAATGAGATGAGGATGATGTGTATGACGTGTAAATGAGGTGTAGTCTTGTACAGACTCAGGTCGACCATTCCTGAGAGAGTATGGTTAATTGAACCCCAACCATCAAAGTACCCCGGTAACCACTGTCTAGCATTCAAATTCGTGTAAAAGTAATTACCTTTACTAGGATTTGAACCAGGAACCTTCGTCTCCGAAAATCAGCTGTTAAACAGGTGATTTTGGTGACAACATTACCTCTAGACCAACCCTATGGGTTAATCTATATAATGAGACTAAATTAATGTCTATTAATGTTTCCAGATGTAAATCTTGTGAATGGCCAATATGCAGTTTAGAATGTCCAGGATTTCATACTGCCACTGGTCATAGTGTTCATGAATGTCAAACTCTAGCAAAATGTCCACATCCGACAATTCAAAATCTTTCATCGAAACATTTTTATAATGTGATAGTTCCACTTCGATGTCTACTTCTGAAAGACCACTCACCAGATTTATGGAAAAAATTGCAATCAATGGAAGCTCACAATGATATAAGGCAAAATATACCGCAAGTGTGGAGTATTAATCAAAATTACGTTGTTGATAGAATTATAAAAAACTGGAAACTTACAGAGTATACTGAAGAAGAAATACATACAATCTGTGGTTATCTAGAGGTAATTAACCAATATATTTAATATACTAGAGCTTTTCTTTTCTAGCTTTAATAAATAGGTTATATTGACCTTTTTTCCATTTCAGTCAATGTAGGTCTACAATAATCACGCATGTGTTACTCCTTTCATTTTCTTTCCTGAGTTCGTATTTTGGCACTTAAATTTTTCTTTCATCATATTTTCCTTCATTAATTCTGAACTCTTAGTTTTTTAAATTTATTTCAATCTTCTATTGATCTTTGTTTTTAGGTTTAGTGTCATTAAGTGTTTCCCTCTTTCTTTGAACTTCTAGGTTTGTTTATGTATTCTTTCAGCTTTTTAAACATTTTTTAAAAGTCTTCCTAGCTTTATTTTTATCAGATGCCCATAGAGTATAATTCTTCTTTTTCTTATTTTAATTTGGTATGTTTTGTATTTGGTTACTATATCTTTATTTGGGTAATTTATTTCCTAAAATTAAGTGTGATAAAAAAATACGTTGAATAATTTTAAATACAAAGTAATATGCTTACATCAAATGTGAATTACTCTCCTTCAAAGTTTTTACCAATCAGTATGTTTTTTGGGTTCAGAGGGCCTGAAAACGTGTATTTCCATTGAAAACTCGATTTCAAATAATTGACGTGAAAACAATACTTTCTTTTCCTATATATTCATATAGGGCAAGAGAAAATAATTTTTTTTAGAGAATTTCATCAAAATAGCCCTGTAACAATCTAATATAAGAATTTATAATTTACATAAACTTCACTCAATCTGTAAGTTCCAGGGTTACAAAAAGTATTGCTGTTTCTTAACACATGGTCAGCCAATTAAATGACTGAATCATTTAAGAACATACGAGGTAGAGGTGTAAAAGTCATTATTCAGAGTTATCTCCTCTGAAAGTAATGAATTTCATTATAGTCAGATCCTATGGTGAATGAAGTATAGGTGTCATTTACAGGTGGAAAATATGTCCTTTTCAGAGGGCCTGGCATGCTGATAAGCATACTTTTCCACTTGGTGAAAAGGCAATTGTAAACCATATCACTTCTTGTTTTACTTAGTAAAACCTCTAGAGGTTCAAACCAGCCTTATCGCTGATGACCTAAACAACAAAACTTGGAAATTTTATAATTCATAAAGTAACATTAAGCTATTATTGTTTTTGTTGACAGGTAAATGCATTTGAAGTTGGGCAAAGCAATATTAGTATCAGAGCATTATACAATACAGTGTTTTTAATAGCTCACGATTGTGTTCCTAATACAAATCATATCGATGATAAACAATACAAACTGGCTGTAAGAGCATCAACTGATATTAAACAAGGAGGCCTCATCACTCTCAGCTATGCCCACACTTTACAGGTAATCTATGTGATCAATAAAGAGAAATTGAAATTATAAAACTCCTAAATTTAAATTCCAGGATATTTTAAGTATTATGTTATAAGAAAATATTGTGTTTTCTTCAAATAGCCTGTGCTGACACTGAGTGCAAACTCTATAAATAGTATTTTATAGTTAAAAATATATGAAAACATATTTTCCCAGTGAAAACTCGATTTGGGAAAATCAACTTGAAAACAATAGTACTTTCTCTCCCTATGTGTTCATTTATTTATTTATTTTTTGTTTAACGTCCGACTGTTCTGCAATTACTGCTTATGCAGATGGTGAAAGATGAAATGATTTTTGTAACGGATGAAAATATGCCGTGCCTGAATAGGATTCGAACCCAAGACCGCATGATGAGAGGCGAGCACGTTACAAACTACACCAATGCGGATGGCATTAGATAAATGGTTCTAATATTAATGCTTTTTACTTTTTTCTTGCCCTATGTAAACACATATAGGGCAAGAAAAAAGTAAAAAGCATTAATAATATTAGAATCATTTGTAATTGTTGAAAAAGTGTGGCTCGTGTTAGTTATATAAATAAGTAAATGAATTAGTTAAAATATTTTTGCAGATTTATTTTATACAATCATAAGGATAGCAGATTTATTGGTGGTAATCATTGGTAGCAACAAACGGTTTTCGGATTCGTAATCTCCCTACGGTTTGAATCATTCGATTCCTCTTAGAGAGTAGCTTTCTTATGAAAGCTAAATGGCCTTGATCCCATTATGAGGAAGAATAACTGTTTTTTTTTTGCGTCCAGGAGACTCCAGGAGGAGTACAGAACATGTCAGATATAACACCTGAAATACATCTAAGAATCACACAATGTATCACTACTATCAAGAAAGAAATTCTTGTACGCTATAAAAAGTTTCACCGATCAAGTAATTTTTCAGATTTTTTTAAAGAAATTCAAATTATCACATTTTAAAAATTGTAGACAATTTTAAAAATTTAAGGGGAGACTGTACTTTGTATCCCGCCAATGTTAAATTTGCTATTATTAGGTACATTTTTCATAGGATTGGTAAAAGAAAGGGAAATGAAACTTTACTCACTATAGGTGTCTGGTTTCTTCTCGAGCTACTGACGTTTTTTCAATTTAATTTTTGGACCATACCACTTTTTTTTTACTTTCTCTTGCCTATATGAATATATAGGAAGGAAAGTATTGTTTTCATGTCGATTTTTCGAAATCGAGTTTTCACCGGATCTATACGTTTTCAGACCCCCTGAATCCAAAAAACATGTTTTTAGCGATTGGTCTGTGTGTGTGTGTGTGTGAACAGAATATCTCAAGAACGGAACATCGTACGAACTTGAAACTTGAAACTTAAGTTACATACCACTACCGGACGCGACACGAACATTTTCATCAAAATCGGTCAACCGGAAGTAGTAGTTTATTCGTATAATTTTTCAGTTTTTTGCGATTTTCTCAAAAACTGGTCCTACGATTTTTTTTAAAATCGCCTATTTTACTCAATTTTTTATTCTCTACAAGATAGGGTAGGCGCCATGTCTGCTGAAATTCTCGGTGAGGCTCTTTTCACGTAAAAACGTTGTTTTTTTAAGATTACGGCTTTAATATAAATTTTAGCGCAAAAACTTATATAATAAAAGTTGTAGAGAATTTAAAAACCTACAACTTATGTTTCAAACATTTTTTTGTATGACGCTTAGTTTAGCGGTAATTTGCGATTTTCTGTTTTTTTCTCACGAAAACGTGAGAAAAATCGATTTTTTTAACATTTCGGTCTTAGTATGCATTTTACGACAAAAGTGTATATAATAAAAGTTATAGAAAATTAAAAGATCTACAACTTTTGTTTAGAGAATTTTTCTCTACAGAGCCTAGTTTAGCGTGAAAGTGTGATTTTCCGTTTTTTTTAAGCCAAATTGAGTTCGATTTTCATTTTGCGTCTTCCACTCATGATTAAAATAAGGTTATGTTTTTGAGGTTAGTTTTTGTTCATTTCTAATGTTTTAATACTAATGTTAGGTTTATTGTTAATTATTTGCATTGGCAAGAGAAAGTTGTGTGAGTGTTTCACACCAGATTATTAAATTACGAATAACATAAAATTTTTACGAATTGTTTTCCACGTGTTTTGTGTATTAATAATTTTTGGAGCACCTGAGGAAGTCACAAAAATGTTGGTATATGTGGCTACAGAAGATGATTAACTGGTAAAAATTTCAGCCTGGTAGGTTTATTGGTTTCTGCGAAAAATGTACCTTAGTGTTAAAAAATCTAAATTTACGGTAAAAGGTAAGAAACAAGAAGACACAAATCAAAAACTAGTAAATTTCCCATCAACAGTTGTTTAGAAAGCTGAACCAACAGCTGAGAATATTAAAAACCGTTATGCAGAAATTTTAAAAACTAAAATTCTCTTTACACTAAAACTAGCAGTTATGAAAAAATATTCATTCTTCGAAATATGATAATTTTTCTGTGTAAACCTGATAAAAACTTAATTTTTTTATAAAATAAATATATTTTTTGACGTAATTGATGTTTTTCTGGTAGATCTATACAATTGAAAAACATAAAAAACCAAAAATTGAAATTTTGAGTTAAAACCATCATGCAATCTTCCCTTAGTGAACATGGAATGTGACTTCTCAGGCTGACTTTTTTTCTTAGCAAAAATTTCCACCAGCCATGAGATATGTCAATTTTTACTATTTATTACTACTAATATTATTGGTTCTACATTTCAGAGTACACTGAAAAGGCGAGAACATTTAAAAGCGTCAAAATTTTTTGAATGTGTCTGTGACAGATGTGTAGATCCTACCGAATTACAAACTTATGTTGGTGCTTTAAAATGCCCAAGATGTGAATCCGGTTGGGTTTTGTCAACTGATCCATTAGTAACATCAGCCAGCTGGAAATGTGTTAATACCACTTGTTCAGGTTACAATGTCACTGTTGAAAGTCTTATGACATTAATGGACAGGTCAGTTATAAAAATGTTTTTTTACAATATTTGTTCTATTAGAATTTTCCATAACTGCAGATTTTATGAACCTTTATATTTTAAGCAACTCATTGTTATTGGATTGTTCCAGAAGTCAATTTACAAGGGTTATTTTTTTCAACCTCCGATTTGGTTATAAAAATAAAACTAATAAGAATAATTAAATAAATTTATTATCAAAAGTTACATACATCCTTGGTTACTTTTCAATATAATCACCATTTAAATTGAGGCTTTGATCATACCGGTGTGCAAGCTTTCCAATACTTTCTTCATAAAAAGTTGCCAACAGGGACTGGAAGTGGGTCTTCATAATCTCTAGGAGCTCATCATCTGTTCAGAAGCTTTGCCCTCCTAGTCATTTCTTCAGTTCAGGGAACAGGTGGAAGTCGCTTGGCAGTATACGCCGGATGATTAAAAATGTTCCATTGAAACTTGTCAAGAAGCTGTTTCATTACTGCAGCACTGTGAGGATGAGCTTTATCACGGATGAGCACAACTCCAGAAGTGAGCATTCCTCTTCTTTCATTTTGAATGTCTGTCCGAAACCACGATAAATGCAGAAAGTTACTGTGAAACTTTGCAACAGTTTTGGAGCTTTCAAACAGATGACGAGATCCAAGGCACACTGAAGACCCATTTCAAGTCACTGGTGGCAATGTTTTATGAAAAGCGTGTTGGAAAGCTGTACACTGATATGATAAAAGTCTCAATTCAAATGGTGATTGAGTCTGTGGAAGCTGTAAAAGAGATAGTGGCACGTGTCCTGAAGGAGCTGACAGAAGATGACTTTCAGCACTGTTTCCAACAATGGAAAATTCGCATGGAGTGTTGTAGGTATGTTGAAAAATAACCAAGGATGGATGTAACTTTTGATAATAAATTTAATTTATTATTCTCATTAGTTTTATTTTTATAACCAATTGGAGGGTGAAAAAAATAACCCTCGTAGTATTAGGGGAGAATTGTCTAGTATGGGCCAAAGTCAATGATTCTGTTACTACAACAGATAGCAGCACTTTTGATACAGAATAATGGGTCCTAATTCTGAAGCTTTAATAGGTTCAGTGGGAGATGTAACTGGTTATTTAAAGAAAAATCAAATTTTTCTTTTACATTTTCTTCTAACCGAAAATGCATATTTTTATTATAGCATGATTGTTCTATTTTCTTATAAATTTTGAAATTAACATTGCATAATTAAATTGACTCAAAAATTTATGAAAAATATGATTTTTACAATAAAGTTTTTATATTTTTTTGCATTTTTTGTTTTATAAAAGAATATTTAATTTTAAATATGTTTTGTAACCGCATTTGTCTTCTTTATAAGCTAATACTGAAACTACCTGAAAATCTTTATGTGAGTTTTGTTGAATTTTCAAACTTTGACACAAGATTCCTGCAAAATTTCATCAAGTTGAAAATTTGAGGTGTTAATATTTACATACGATCTAATTATGGTAGTTTATACAACACTATTAAAACTTTTAATAAAATTAACTTGTTTTTCGAACAAAGTTTTGATAAAATTATGAAATTTTTCAATCTTTTGTAAATCAATCAATAATTTAATCTTTTGTGAAACAACATGTAATGACATTTTGTTGAGGTCATCAGCTGAAAGGCTGGTTTGAATTTCTAGAGGCTAAGAGACTAAGTAAAACGAAGAGTGAGGTGGTTTACCTTAGCCTTTCTTCTCTTTGAGTGGAAAAGTATGCTAATCATAAGTACCATGCCAGGTCCTCTAAAAAGTATCCAATTTGCACCTTGCAAATGACACCTTCACTTCATTCACCACAGAGCCTGGCTGTGTAATGAAATTCATTACTCTCACAGGAGATAACTCTGACTAGTGTCTTTTACACCTCTACGTCTGTTCTTGCCTCCTTAGAACAGAATAGTGTACAAAGTTGAAAATTGGTACTTAAGTTAGGTACCACAAGGGAACCCTACACAAACATTTTTATCAAAATCGGTCAACCGGAAGTAGTATTCATGCAATTTTTCACTTTGTTACAATATTCTTCTCCAAAACGGCTTCCACGATTTTTCTTAAAAATTGCCTCACTAGGTATATTTTTATGCTTTGCAAGATGTTGCAAGTGCCTTATCTGCCAAAATTCTTGAAGGGCTGTGCTGTTGTGGTAAAAAATGGATTTTTACAAATTGCAAACTTAATTATGCATTTTAATGCACAACTCCCCAAGAATTTCAGCAGACACAGCACTTACTATCGTGTAGAGAATAAAAATGTAGTAAATGATGCAATGTCTAAAAAAATTTTGGGAGTAGTTTTTGAGAAAATGCCAAAAAGTTTAAAATTGCATGAATAAACTTTTACTTCTGGTAGACCGATTTTGATGAAAATTTTTGTGTTGAGTACCCTTGTGATACCTAACTTAATTTCCAGGTTTCAACTTGGTACGATATTCCGTTCTTGTGATATTTTGTTCACACATACACACACATAGATCAACTGATAAAACATTTTTTTAGTGGTCAGGGAGCCAAAAAATAGGTGAAAACTTGATTTTGAAAAATTAACTTGAAAACAATATTTTCCTTCCCTATAGAATATCATGTGTTAATATTTGTGTTTGTTTTCAGAATTCAAAATGAAATTGATTCAATAGGTTTAAACAATGTGGAAGGTTTAGAATCATTCATCAAACAATACGAACGTGTATTGCATCCGAACCACTACCATATGTTGGCTGTCAAACACTCTCTCAGTCAGTTGTACGGTAAAGCACCAGGATTTTTGATACATGAAATGTCAAATACTCTTCTGGAAAGGAAAAGAGATATTTGTTTACAACTATTAAACGTCTTTGATAAAACTGAACCTGGATTCTCTCGCCTCAGAGGTAATAATTTTTGTTTAAAAATTGTGGTTGGCTTTTAATCTCGTTTAGGAATGGTCGAGGGTTAGTTTCATTTCTATCATTCTACAGCCAATTATAATCTATAAATATTATAAATTATTTTACAAACATTTTCACCTGCCTTGATTTTTATTCCATTATCATTTATTTACATGTATTTTGGTAGATCCACCATCATTAAAGTATATAAAATATCATTTGAAACTATTTAAAATTTCTACAAGATATAGATTTTTCAGTAATCTATAAAATTATTTAAATTTTCTAATCTATCCCATTTCATTTATCTATTGTAAAATGGCAGCAGCAGTCAATATTAATTCATCATTGTTGTTGTTGTTTAGTCTTCAGCCGAAAGGCTGGCTGCATTGGTGTAGTTGGTAATGTGCTTGCCTCTCATCATGTGGTCTTGGGTTCAAATCCCATTCAGGCATGGCGTATTTTCATATGTAACAAAAAAATCATTTCATCCTCCATCGTCTGCATTAGCAGTAACTGCAGAACAGTCGGACGTTACACCAAAAAAAAAATAATCAGTCAAAAGGCTGGTTTGACCCTCGATACCGACGAGAAGTGAAGTAGTTTTACAAGGCCTTCCGCATCGAGTGAAAAGTATGCTTTTTAGCATGGCAAGCCCTCTGAAAAGCACATATTTTCCAATCTGTAAATGACACCTTTACTTCATTCACCACAGGGTCTGGTTGTATAATGAAATTTATTACTTTTAGAAGAGATAACTCTGACTAGTGCATTTTACACCTCTACCCTTGGGTGTATGCCCATAACAGACAGGTGGATTGTCAATTTATTTACACTCAATCTGTTAGTTGCAGGGCTAAAATAAATAGTTCTGTTTCTTATCACATGGTCAGCCAATTAAATGACTGAATCATTTAAGAACAGAAGAGGTAGAAGTGCAAAAGACACTAATCAGAGTTGTCTCCTCTGAAAGTAATGAATTTCATTATACAGCCAGACCCTGTGGTGAATGAAGTGAAGGTGTCATTTGCAGAGTGGAAAATATGTGCTTTTCAGAGGGCCTGGCATGCTGATAAGCATAATTTTTCACTCAGTGAGGAAGGCATGGTAAACCACCTCACTCCTCGTTTTACTTAGTAAAACCTCTAGAGGTTCAGAGGTTCTTTCGGCTGATGACCTAAACAACAACAACACCCTTGGGTGTACCCAGTGTGGGCAGCTGCCCCATCTAGAAGCAAAAAAATGTAATTAAATGGTTATAAAGTGATGATACAAAACAAAATTAGGTAGGCAACAGTGAATAATTAGTTGTTTACCACAATGAAATAATGAAATTGTGTAAAAATCGAGAAGTATCTAGAGGTCTAAAATACAGTAATTACGTCTTTAAAATGTTATAACCTGAATAACCATGGCTTGCCCCCGCCTAGTTTTGATTCAGGGTATGCCCATGCCTCTACACCTCTTCTGTTCTTAAATACTAGTCATTTAATTGGCTGACTATATGATAAAAAATCTGGTGTGAAACACTTACACAACTTTCTCTTGCCAATGCAAATAATTAACAATAAATCTAACATTAATAATAAAATATTAGAAATAAACAAAAAACTAACCTCAAAAACATAACCTTATTTTAATCATGAGTGAATGATGCAAAATGAAAATCAACCTCAGTTTGGCTTAGAAATACGGAAAATCACTCTTTCTCTCTAACCTAGGGTCTTTAGAGAAAAATGCTTTAAATAAAAGTTGTAGATCTTTTAATTTTCTATAAATTAAATTATATACACTTTTGTCGTAAAATGCATACTAAGGCCGAAATCTTAAAAAAATCAATTTTTCACACATTTTCGTGAGAAAAAAAACAGAAAATCGCAAATTACCGCTAAACTAAGCGTTACACAAAAAATTGTTTGAAATAAAAGTTGTAGAATTTTCAATTCTCTACAACTTTTATTATACAAAGTTTTGCGCTAAAATGCATATTAAAGCTGTAATCTTAAAAAAACAACGTTTTTTCGTGAAAACAGCCTCACCCAGAATTTCAGCAAACATGACGCCTACTCTATCTTGTAGAGAATAAAAAATTGAGTAAACCAGGCGATTTTAAAAAAAATCGTAGGACCAGTTTTTGAGAAAATCGCAAAAAAGTGAAAAATTACACGAATAAACTACCACTACCGGTTGACCAATTTTGATGAAAATGTTCGTGTCGAGTCCGGTAGTGGTACGTAACTTAAGTTTCAAGTTCGTACGATGTTCCGTTCTTGAGAAATTCTGTTCACACACACACACACACACACACACACACACACGCACGCACACACACACACACGCACGCGCACACACACACACACACACACACACACACACACACACACACACACACACACACACACACACACACAGACCAATCGCTAAAAACATGTTTTTTGGGTTCAGGGGGTCTGAAAACGTATAGATCCGGTGAAAACTGGATTTCGAAAAATCGACATGAAAACAATACTTTCCTTCCTATATATTCATATAGGCAAGAGAAAGTAAAAACGGAAATTTTTTTTGGACTAACAGATTGAATGCAAATAATTTAACACTTCACGTGTCTGTTATGAGGAAACATAAACCTTTTTTAAGTGACTTGTATAATTTGATATAATACAGTCGCACTTCAGGGCTCTTATGACTAGTTATTATCTATTTATCCTTCTTCCAGGTTTTCTAAATCGCTACACTATCTCTCCTTCATTGCTCTTCTGCGGTATCGCATGTTTTTCCAAACTCATCCATAACTGAACACATCACTTTTAGGTGTATGGTGGGAGCTAACCAGCTAACCTCATGCAGGCCACTATTTAAGGAGCTTAAATTGCTTACAGTTCTCTCTTTCTACATTTTTGAGGTGATTATGTATGTTAGGCAAAATAATTTTATGCAGAATTTCAATGTTCACAATCATAACACGAGAAACAGAAATGATTATTATGTGGCTAATCACTCCACAAAATTGTTTGAACAAAAACCTACTTATGCAGGGAGAAAATTCATGAATAAATTACCCCAATTTATAAAATGTTGTGAGGATTTGAATTCCTTTAAAAGGAATCTGAAAAATTACTTGATCGGTGAAACTTTTTATAGCGTACAAGAATTTCTTTCTTGATAGTAGTGATACATTGTGTGTTTCTTATATGTATTTCAGATGTTATAGCTGACATGTCCTATACTCCTCCTGGAGTCTCTAGGGCGCAAAAAAAAAAAAAAAAAACTTCGCTGATGGTCTTTTCCTGTTACCGCCATGTACAATGTACTTTTAGGAAGCTTATCATATTTTTGCGAAATAGTTGTTGTGCCCCGTCTGATAAAATAAAACTAAAAACAAGTGGAAGATATTTTTAATTAATTACTTAAGAGTTTTTACGAATGTAGAATTCATGAGAATGTATGTTTCAGGTGTGATATTATATGAACTTCATGCACCAATTATGATATTAACCACACGAAAATTTGAATCAAAAAATATATCAAAAAAAGATTTAAAAGCTGAATTGAGAAAGGTATCAGACTGTCTAAAAGAAGCAAGCAATATTCTTTGTAATGAAACAGAAGAATCAATGGAAGGTGTGATGGGATTAGCTGCTAAAGAGGCGCTGCAAAGAGTTAAAGAATGGGAGAGAATGATGTAATAAGTGTATTCAAATAAATAAATTTATCTTAAAACAAAATTTGTAATTATTTCTAAAAGGGTGTATGCTACCAAAACTTTATAACGGGTGTTTAAAAAAGGATGTAACTAATATTAAGAAGGTAGAAGTAATGCATAGGTAAATTTTATGTCAGTTGGCAACACTGTATCAAGGTTAACAGCTGGTAACAATTAAAATGTAGTTATTGTGCACCAGAGTTATTCTAGTGTCTATTGTTTAAAAGACGAACGTGTGTTTATTCTTATACTAGCAGATTTTTTCTTGTAGGGTTATTTAAAAAACGAAAAAACAATCCTCACACACTTGACAATATGAAGATGAATACTCACATAAGGTTCAAATACTGATGAGCAAACGCATGAAAAATGGCTACAAAATGTGCATGAAAGTAGGTATGTTTTTAGTCAATTTTTTGAGAGTTTTCACTGGAAATACATGATTTCAGTCCCCCTGAACCAAAAAGCATGTTTTTAACGGTTAGTCTGTGTGGACAAAATAGTGTACAAAGTTGAAATTTAAATTAGGTACCACTAAATGACCCGTACAAAAATTTTCATCAAAATTGGTCAACTGGAAAAAGTAGATAGAAATAAACCTACTTATGCAGGGAGAAAATTCATCAATAAATTACTTGATTGGTGAAACATTTTTTAGCGTACATAAATTTCTTTCTAAATAGTAGTAGTAGAACAATGTGTGATAGTAATATGAATTTCAGGTGTTATAATTTCATGATATGTTCTATATTCTCCGGGAGTCTCCCTGATGCAAAGAGAAAAAAATACTTGTACAATTTTTCAATTTTCTCAAAAATGTTTCCTATATTTTTTTTAAATTTCCGTATTTGCTACACTTCTAATTTTCTACAAGATAGGATAAGCTCCAAGTCTGTTGAAATTCTTGAGGAGGCTGCGCCCTTATGACAAAAAAATATTTTTTAAGACTGTGACCTTAATATGCATTTTAGGACAATAGTGTGTATCATTAACCCTTTCAGTGCTGAAACAATATTTGAAAGTTTGATTTTCAGGCACATCGTCGCATTGGTTTGACAAGGTTCTAACTGACGTTTTTGCTGAAACTGAGATTATTGCGTCATCGTATGCATTGAAGTTTTTAGAACATGAAGAACTGACTCTCCCTGCGATCTAGTGGAAAACAAAAAAACTACCAGTGTGCCCAAGTTCTATCTGCAAAGCATTAGAATTGTTTTTCAGTTTGACAAGGTTCCAACTTCATTGTCGTCAGCTGTTTTCAAAATCACAGCTGTTCTGGATTGTTGTTTTGGTGTTTGGTAGACCACTAGGCCTTCTTCTTAAGAGTTTATTGAGTAAATAGTGTTTACTAAAGTTTCTCATTCGCTTGTATTAAAAAGTTTTACTATAAAGTGGAAAAATGGAAGAATTATCTGATGTGGAAAGTTCGCGTGATATATTTAGCAATACACATTAGATAATATAGAGAGTGTTACAGAATATGAAGAAAGTGATGATAATAATAGCGCAGAAATAACTACAAAACGGAAGTATTCCTACAGATATTTTTTTCACGTTAAGGGTGAAAAACTCCGTGTCTGTAAAACATTCTACCTTACAACTCTGGCAATATCACAAAAACCTATATACACTACTCATAATACAAAAGATGAAAAAACAAATACTCCTGCACAAGATATGCGCGGCAAAAGTAAAGAAAGCAGATGGAAGCCAGTAGGTGATGCTGATTCGGCAAGGATGCATATAACATCCTTTCCTAAAGTAGAGTCGCATTATTGCTGAAGCAGCTCTAAAAGAGATTACCTGGAGTCACACCTGAATGTGTCAAAAATGTATGACTTATACAAGGAGCAGTGTGATATAGAGGATAAACAGCCAGTAAAAAAATCTCTATACAACCACATATTTTCAACTGAATTCAATCTTGGATTTCATGTACCGAAAAAAGATCGATGCGATCTGTGTGAGAAGTATCATGTAGCTGAAAAAACAGAAACCATATCTGAAGACTTAAGAAAAGATTTTGAAAGACACCAAGTTTTCAAAACCCAGATGAGAGAAACCAAAGCTGTAGAAAAAAAAGACAAAACCGTCCCAGTTTTATTATTTGATCTACAAAATGTTATTATGACCCCGCATGCTGAAATTAGTTCGTTTTTTTATTTAAGAAAACTTAATGTTTATAATTTAACAGCTTATTTTTCTACAACCAAAAAAGTCTATTGCGCATTGTGGACGGAAACGATGGCTGGCAGAGCAGGAAATGATATCGCTAGTGCCTTTGTTAAAATATTAAATGCTGTGGTTGAAGATAATGATGTGACCGATTTACTGACATGGTGTGATTCTTGTGTCCCGCAAAACAGAAATAGTTTAATATCTAATGCAGTGTTACATTTTGTGAGAGAAAACCCCACAATCAATAGTATTACCATGAAATACTCTCTTCCTGGTCATTCTTGTGTCCAGGAAGTGGATCACGCGCACAGTGAAATTGAAAAACTGATGAGGAAGGTTGATTTCTACAGTCCAATTGGCTTGATCAGGATACTAAAACAGGTTAATAGGAGTAACCCTTACAGGGTTATCCAAATGAAACCCACAGATTTTAAAGATTTTGCCTCTACAGCAAAACTGTTGAACTATAAATTAGTTCCGTTCACCCAAGTAGCTGTACTTAGGTTCACACAAACTTCACACCTAGTCGAATATAAAACAAGCCACGACAGACAAGAACCAAGCAATTGTGTTAACATAAAGTTTAACGAAGCTCCTAAGAGGAAAAGATCTATTCCTCGATCTTCAAATTCACTGAGTGTTTTTGAAGTAAAACCAAAAATGCAAACATTTAATATGGAGTTATCAGAGTTGAAAAAGAAGGATCTTAGGGCTGCATTACCTTTCATGCCACTTCAAGACCGCGAATATTATAAGACAGTAGTTCATCTGTAATCGTAACTTTAAAGAACAAATAATAATGTACATCCTATATTTTTATGTATTTTTCTATTTTGGTAATAATAAATTTTACAATGTTAATGCAAATTAAATTTTAGCTTTTTCTGTTTTAAAAAATTCCTTGAGGCACAATTTCTACTATTGTATTGGTTTGACAAGGTTCTAAGTGCAGTTGGAACCTTGTCACAGTGGAATAGTGGTTATTTCACTGTGACAAGGTTCTAACTGCATTTTGAAGAATTTTTTTCTTGCAAGTATTGACCCATTTTACAACAAATTATGGGTGTACATACAGTATTGCCCTTAGAATATTTTAGGTAAATTAAATAAATAATTTATCTGAATTAAAAAAAAAGTTATGGATATTACAATCTTTGAAATCAATTTACTCAGAATTACTTCTTGGCCAGTTAGAACCTTGTCAAACCAAAGCGACGACATTTATTTTGAATAAGGGTGTACAAAAAGTGCCAGCCCTTATTTCGAAAACTTGCAAGCGTAAGCCTGCCATTGTCGACCAAAATTTCAACGTTACAGAAAAATAAAATTTCCATTAAAAAATTAATTGTTATTGTGTTAAAAAAAACAGAAATTGTTCTAACACTAAAAATATTCAAAATAGTTTTCTTTAGTTTAAAGTGGCATCGACAGCTTGGTCATTAGCAACTACTGTGGGTTTTGGTACCTTAACGGTGGTTTTAACATATTAAAATTTCCAGACCCTAGCCAGGAATCGAACCTGGGACCTTTCGCTTTGAAGGCTGGCGCACTAGTCACTACATCACAGAGGTGGTTTCAAAATACAAGTTTCCATTCATTTTTGTTTAAAAGTTTTTTCGGTTAACTGGACGTTGGTAATTTACGGACGTCCGGTAAACTGGATGTTATAACTACGTATAAGATATCGACGTCCTGTTTTCCGGATGTTGGCACTGAAAGGGTTAAAGTTGTAGGAAATTAAAAAATAAATAATTTTTTTTCCTACTACACTTGGTGTAGCATCAATTAGTGATTTTCTGTATTTTGCTCATCAAAATCTTGATAATAAGTGGGTTTTTTAAAATTACGGCCTTAATATACACTTTACAACAAACAAGCATTTTATAATTAAAGTTATATGAAATTAAAAAATAATTCAAGCATTTTTTCTATAGAGCTTAGTTTAGTATCAATTAATGATTTTCCCTATTTTTAAGTCTATTAGATTTTCATTTTGCATCATTCACTCATGATTAAACACAGGTTATGTTGTTCATTATTTACATTGGTAAGAGAAAGTCGAGTGAATGTTTCACACCAATATTTTGATATTGATAACTTATTGGCTAGTTGAAAGATTGTTTATACAAACATATTTTTATGTAGAACAATTTTTCTTGCAGCAATAGAACTTTAGGAGAATGGACAATAAACTAACATAAATTTTTTCGTACTTAAGTTACCTTACAGCAGCATATTCTCTTCTTAGTTTTAATTTTTTCTGCTGCTTTTATTCACCACAACCAATGTAGCCCTGGAGGTACACCTACCGCAACACTACACTAATATAACGTGTATCGCACATGACGAAATGAATTAAACCATGATTCGTTGCAATTAGACTAGTCATGGGACGGCACAGTAAAATAGGTGAGCTGGCACACCCCGCTCCGCACACTTGAGTAAACGGCACAGAGCGTGCTGTACAATTGAACGATGAGACGGGGTGAACTGTGGAAGTGAGCTAGTAGATTCTAATACGTACAGCACTGAGATGAGCTATTGAATAAACAGACAGTGAGTCGAGCCGAGGGTGACTTTCGCTCACTCCTTCGCACACAGGATGTTGTGTTTGCGCGTGCGTCAACCTGAACGTTCATGCATCCCTTTCCACAAACAAATTTTTTTCATGTGTCTATCTTTGTTTTGTATGCATATGGTATAAATGTTACAGTACAGTATAATAGTATTTTACAACCACTTGCCTCAGGGCTGTAGTATAGTATGAAAGAATAATAACCCTCTCTCTGCAGCCGTCTCCTGTACCCTCACAAACAGAGGCAGAGTTTGATACGATATGTATACTTTCCAAGCAGTGTTTAAGTAGCCCTTGCTATGACACGACTAGAGAAAAGTAGTTTAGTCATGTAGGGGATGTACAAGTCAGCTCTGTGCGGAGAGCGTGCTGCATGGGGAGAAACGCTCGGTGTGCTGGTCGTTCAAAATAAAAGAGGTGGTAGCTCACCGCTCAGTTAAAAAAGCTAGCTCTTTTGTGCGACTCACTAATGAGCGTCACATCACTATATCAGACATTTTACAGCAGATTTGGTTGGTATAAAATTTCATGACCATTCAACAGCAAGGATTATTAAATAATAAGATTGATTTTTGTATGTAAACAAAAACAAAAAACACAAAGGTAAGACATATTTACATCACCATAATCAGAGATATCCTCATAAACACTTTTTCAAGAGTAAAGGCAAAGTCAATTGCGGTGAGCGCTGGGCTGCGCATGTGCATACTTGACTTCAGCAAACCCCTCCGACGTACACGCTTATTTATCTATTCACTCCTTGGCTGACCATGTCCATTCCAAAGGAATTGAAGCAGCTTAGTGGCTTCAGAATGCTACCTAGCAGACGAACCCACAACCCCTGAGAGGCCAACCAAAATGAGTGGGTGTGGTCATGTCTGCAGGGCGCCCCACTCCCCTCAGTACTTGTGTAAATGTTGGACGAGTAGCTGTCGAGCTCGTTACGCAGCTAATGATTTGCACGTGGCTCTACCACACATGGATGTACTGTGCACAGCCATGTACTACGAATAGCACATGGAAGTGCTATGGCCAGCGCCCATTACCTTGAAAGCAGACGAGGATACGGTAGCTAAACCGCAGTTTTATATGCCCCCCCTCCGACCTACATGCATATTTATCTATTCACTCCTCTGCCGACCACGCCCATTCCGAAGGAATTTAAGCAGCTTAGTGGCTTCAGAATGCTACCTAGCAGGCAAACCCACAACCCCTGAACCAACCCAAATGAGTGGGTGCGGTCATGTCTGTGGGGCGCCCCACTCCACTCAGTACTCGTTGGACGAGTAGCCGTCGAGCTCATTACGGCGCTAATGCTTTGCACGTGGCTCTATCACACATGGATGTACTGCCCACAACCATGTACTACGAATAGCACATGGAGGTGCTACGTCCAGCACCCATTACCTCGAAAGCAGGCAAGGATAGGGTAGTTAATCCGCAATTTTAGGGGCACGCTCTGTGTGGTCTGGGGCATGCCCCCTCCGACCTACAGTTAGAAATACATTTAGAGTGTTGTTGAAAATTGACAACACCCATTGTATTTTGTAGGCATGCTGTTCTATTGTTGATTACTTACGCTGCGCTAATTCAGTACATATAAGACTATACTAATGCCCAGCGCTCTCCTTACGAAAATCAGGCTTTAAGATTTATGGGAAAATTCTACAAGAAATTTAAAATTACTGCAGGAATGAGATGAGGTACTGGTCTGTCACTCCTGCTTTTGAACTGTGCCTTTAAAAAGGTAATCAGGGAGTGGAAAAAACAGACACTAAGGTATAATGGTTTTTTTTTGTTTAACGTTCAACTGTTCTGCAATTACTGCTAATGCAGATGGTGAAGGATGAAATGACTTTTTGTAACGTATGAAAGTATGCCGTGCCTAAATGGGATCCGAACCCAAGACCGCATGATGAGAGGCAAGCACATTACCAACTACGCCAATGCGGCTGGCAAAGGTATAAGGATAGGTAGAAGAAAATATTACATCTACGTAGACTGTTAAGACTTTGCTGACAACATTGCCCTGATAACTGATACCCCAAAAAATGCTATAATTCAAAGTGGAAGTTTAATAGCTCAAGCTGTAAAAACAGGTCTACAAATATAATTTCCCAAGATGGAGTTCATAACAAACGATAAGAACTCCCCGAGTTATATACCTATTCATCAAAATAAAATTAAAAGAGTAAGGGTGTTTAAATATTTGGGGCAAAAAATCTATATAAATAATAATGAGAAGGATAAGCTAACAAAAAAAGCCTTATCCTGGGATACAAAAATCAGGTACTATTAGACAATGGTTTAGTCACTTAAGTCTTGAGTTTGCCCTTGTTTGCAACGAGGGGTAAAGGGGGAACATCATCAGTGCGGATGCGTGACTGCTTTAATTTCAGTACGACAAACACAACTTATACTATACCCAGAGCATACACAGTATATCGCGGAACCTTTTGTAGGTTAACTGTACAAAATATAACTGTTTGTTACCGTAAACACAAATGTCGGTTTCTCGAAAACGTGGTCGAACTATTCACAGTGCTGAACGCAAAGTAATAAAATGTTGTAAAGTTGAAGCTAAACAAAAATGCCTATCCGTGCCTCTTAACAAAAGCCGTGAGCGAGTGGCTAACTACTGTGATGTTTCTCTTTCCACAACGAAAAATAAAAGAAGGAAATTAAGGACGTGAAAAAGCTATTCTTTAACAGTTTAGTTGACACCTGGTAAAAAAGAAAATGGTTAGGTAGATATTAGAGAGACTGATAATGAAAACGCCGATGACAGCAATAGTAAAGAAGGCAATTCATTCGTAATTACAGTAAATCAAACATTTCTAGTCATTTAATTAAGCTATAGGCAATATTACAAGTCATATTTATTTCTTATAAGGTTTATGAAGAAAACATTTTCTCAGAATAAACCACAGCTTACAAATTCTATCTAGAAACTGCACAGTAGTAAAATGTACGAGCAGTATCTCACTGTTGAGGTTGGCAGCACTGTGAATATTTCACTTCCCTTCCTCACAGCCCATACATACACAAAAGGGAATCTCGTGACTTCAGTATCTATACGACTGGAAGAATTGTATACAGCAGAAACACTTAAAATGATGTAGAAAGTTGGTACCAATAAAATAATAAACATAGAAAGGAGAATAGTTCGGATCATCCTATGATATAAGAAGGTAGAAGATAATTACAATAGATCCTGTCCAAACAAAGACATATGACAAAACTGAAAACATAATCCACGTAATGAGAAAAAGGAGACATATTTTTTGAATAGATGGGAAGAATGAACGAAAGCAGATTGATAAAACAAATTTTCAATAAAATAATAAATCTCAAAACCAAACCAGCATGGTTCACAGTAACACTGAATG
Organism: Catonia carolina; assembly: GCA_035578175.1. Lineage (NCBI taxonomy): Eukaryota > Metazoa > Arthropoda > Insecta > Hemiptera > Achilidae > Catonia > Catonia carolina. The sequence continues at coordinate 30,520,910 of JAQMRL010000001.1, forward strand.
ACCTTAAGATTGAAAAATCAATACAAAATAAGGAAATTTTTAGAAAAAAGGGCAGAGTGATTTTTGGGAGAAAAAATGACAAGACTGTAGGAAAAAAGGTGTCGGAAAATGTAGTGTCACCGCCACCCCTTCTAATTAATCATTTACTGTGTTGCCGGCCTTCAATACTTCTTCCGGCCCTTGTCGGCGCGGTAGGCCCTTTGGTGGCGTACCGACAAAGGGCTTTGTCTCCAAGGCCGAGTGACTAACCGCCCTCTCGGTAACTATATAAATAGTGCTACACTGAGCCGAGGGAATTCAATTCCGATCCAGACATCAGACAAGACGTCCACCACGAGACACAGCTACAGGACTCCAGCGAAGACTAATTGACGACTCCGCATGAGAGAAGATGATGCTTCCGCTCGCCGACCCAACAGCGTAAGCCATTGACCAGACTGTCATCGCCTGCTGCCGCAAGTGATGCCCACAGTGGTCCCTCAACCGAGCCTTACACCCACCGGATCCGACGAAGGAGCCATCGACGCAATACTGCGAAGGAAGAAGATGATGTCTCTGTTGAATGATGACATACCGGGTCGCCCAGCTCCTCGACCGCCATGACAACTACGACCGATGCTTCACATCAAGGCGACCACCACTTAAACGACCCTTTTCAGGGCCACCAAAAAATTAAAGGTTTCAACTCGCCACTAAATGTCGCCATCCGGTGACAGTAACAAAAGAGAAGTAATTGAAATATTAATTTGGTGTGATATCCCTAAAGGGGTGTTAGAAAAAAGGTAAAAATTAATTAAAAAATAGATAACACCATGTATAAATTTATTGAAGTTTAATAATAATAATAATAATAATAATTATAATAATAATAATAATTCTTATACACATCTTTCCATAAAAACACGACTAGCTGTTAAATTAATTTTATAAAATATATAAATCTATCATAGCAACACATTATATTACTTTTTTTAATTTAATTTAATATTATAAAAAACCTACTTAATTTTTTTTAATAATAAAAATAAAAAAAGTTATCCACACAACAGTAATTATTATAAATTAAAATATATTCTAATTTGTTTTATGATGATAATTAATAATATAATATATATTAGTGATGTATTAATTAATTAATTTGTTCGTCGTTTAACCTGCATTTTAAAAATTAGTTAAAAAATTATATTAAAAAAATAATGACAAAATATTTTATATAATAAGTAAACTTAACTATGTTATAATAAAAAATAAACTCAAAAATATTAATAATTTGTAAAAAATTATATTAGAAATCATAATCATTCTGGGATCGATAATGTAGCAAGTAGAAGTAATTTTATATGTGCACTATAGTTGTTTCTATGAATTTTCGATAGATGGCACTACTGTTGCTAATAAGTTTGTTTGTTACAATTTTGGAACTTAATTGCTTTAAATTCGTCACTTCATGAATTAGCTTTTTTTCGGAGACAAAGGTTCCTGGTTCAAATCCTGGTAAAGGTATAATATGTTGACAGCTCTGTGGAACCTACATAAATTAACCGACTCTTACACACACAACACATGTATAGGCAACCCTTTCCTGCATTCTACTTTTTCCAGTAGTAGTAAGTCACCTACTAATATGCTTTTCACGGTTGATGAGCTCTGCTGTTCCACACGTTTAGACCAATCAGAACGCTTGCCAGCATTGCCTGATTGTACCTGACAAACATTAAGCGCGCATGCGTATAAGAGCCGCAAGAGTTCAGTCTTGCCTTGCATCTCGTACTGAACATATCGATTATAAAGCGCGTTAACATGCGATACTTTATAATATAATCAGCTGATTGTATGTTTGTAGGTTATAATTGTTATTGAAAGACCAAAAAAATGGCTGACAAAATATTTAACAGAGCTATAAGAGCAAGTATTGGCAACGTTGCTGGCAAGTCATTGGCTAGCTATAAAGTTGGTAGGGGGCAATCCATACCATTTTAGTTGTAATCATTTTTATCAAAATTGCATAATTTTCAAAATCTACGTTTTATTCCTTGAAAAATGAGTCCAAACACAGTGTCATTGTGATAATCCTAAGCTTTTCCGATATTAGATTTCATTCTGACTGCCGTTGTTCAATAATAAATTAATAAATTTAACAATTATTAAATGTAACAATTAGGTAATAGCATAATAAAAATAATAAATAAATAAATAAAAAAATAATATAAATGCAGTGCTATTTAATTTTATAAAAACGATAAATATTATGTTTCGATAAGATTAACGGAATAAGATGTAATAACTGTTACATGTATAAAAAACCAATAACATTCATTGTTACATGTATAATAATAATAATTTTTAAATTTGTTAATATTATTAAACAACGGCAGAATGAAATCCAACATCGGAAATGCTTAGGATTATCACAATGGCACCACGTTAGGACTCATTTTTCAAGGAACAGTACATACATTTTGAAAATTATTAAAAAATTTTGATTAAGATAATTACAACCAAAATTGTAGTATTGCAGTAAAGTGCCTAGTAAGTGTTTCACAACTGAAGAATGTAGAACACCTGTAGGCAGGTATAGGGGTGCTACACACATGTAAGGGTTGGTTTATGATGCAAGTTCCATGGAGCCGCGGACATATTATGGTTACTTTTATACGAATTTGAATACTAGGCATTTATATGATTTGAATATTAACCAAGTGTACTTTGATGGGTGCAGTTCAATTAACCATAATTTCTCAGTCTGTACAAGACTGCACCTCATTTACAAGTCGTACTATCCTCATCTTCTCACTGAGTCATCGGCAGGGTGGGGGGTCATATTGCTCTTTAATTAGACAGATTGCAACCTACACATATTTCAGATCAAAAACAGTTTATACCACCTGTAGTATTATTAGATTTTTTTTTTTTTTGATTTTTTGTAACGTATGAAAATATGCCGTGCCTGAATGGGATTCGAACCCAAGACCGCATGATGAGAGGCAAGCATGTTACCAACTGCGCCAATTATTAGATTAAAAAATATATCATTGGTGGTAACCTGCTAACTCCATTTTTGGGGAAAAATGAATCAAGTCTACTTGTTGTTTAGGTCAACAGCCGAAAGGCTGGTTTGAACCTCTAGAGGTTTTACTAAGTAAAACGAGGAGTGAGGTGGTTTACTATTGCCTTCCTCACTGAGTGGAAAGTATGCTTATCAGCATGCCGGGCCCTCTGAAAAGCACATATTTTCCACTCTGTAAATGACAACTTCACTTCATTCACCACAGGGTCTGGCTGTACAATGAAATTCATTACTTTCAGAGAAGATAACTCTGATTAGTGTCTTTTACACCTCTACCTCTTCTGTTCTTAAATGATTCAGTCATTTAATTGGCTGACCATGTGATAAGAAACAGAACTATTTATTTTAGCCCTGCAACGAACAGATTGAGTGTAAATAATTTGACACTCCACCTGTCTGTTATGGGCATCAAGTCTACTTATTAGAAAAACTACTAATTCCAATAACTATTAAAAGATGGGTTTTGTTGTGACAATCTTTTTTGCTGTCTCTTTGAGCACTAAACAAGTTTCATTGTTTTTCAGCTCTTGAGAAAAGTTCATTATTTTTTAAGGGTTTAAAAACTAACTGCCGTTTTAACACAAAAAAGTAAATTTTTTCACAACTTAAGGTTTTTTTTTAACAGCCAATTACAAAACTTATGCAAATAACAAGTAAACATAATGAAATTAAATAGTACTACAGCAGTATAAGTTTCCCCATTTGCTACTTCAATTTTTTTGACTTGTCATATTATATAACTTAATGTATATTATTTATGTGAAAATAAAGTTTATTTATTTATTTATTATATTATAAATGTTATTAGAGGTCATCTCAAAGGTTTGATTCCCAGATAGGCCCTGGAAATGGATTACACGTTAAAACCTATCGGTACTGTACTGCAAATCATTGCAGTTACTAACGACCAAGCAAATGATGCAATCATACAAAAAATATTATTGGAACATCACAGACAACCCCTAATAACCCTCCCCATAAAATACTTTCATTATCCCTATTTAATTTTTTAAATAATATACTTCAACAATGTCAAATGTCAGGCCTACTGACAACTGATACAAACATGTTTAGGGGTTGTTATTGTAGTATATGACTGCTTTTTTGAGCTATGTAAGGTGTTAAAAAGGAGGGTGGCAGTAAAATGAGGCCTTTGGGTCAAAATGGAAAGTGATTTCACAAATACCACAAAAATTCACCGATGGATAAAAAAATTAAGTGCTTACATTATTTCTTCTAAAAACAAGGTTTCGACACATTGAACTATCTCATTAACAAAAACTTATTATATTTACCTGTAGGGTGTTAAAAAGGAGGGTGGCAGTAAAATGAGGCCTTTCGGTCAAAATGGAAAGTGATTTCACAAATACCACAAAAATTCACCAATGGATAAAAAAATTAAGTGCTTACATTATTTCTTCTACAAACATGGTTTAGACACATTGAACTGTCTCATTAACAAAAAATTATTACATTTAACCTGTAGGGTGTTAAAAAGGAGGGTGGCAGTAAAATGAGGCCTTTGGGTCAAAATACAAGGTGATTTCTCAAATACCACAAAAATTCACCGATGGATAAAAAAATTAAGTGCTTACATTATGTCTTCTACAAACAAGGTTTCGACACATTGAACTGTCTCATTTACAAAAGCTTATTACATTTTACTTGATTCCATTTTTTATGAGTACACTTTCATGTAATTACAGATACAACCATCAGTTGTCTTAAGTAGCAATATGAAAACACAGTGTTTGGACATTAACTATACTTATATAAATGGTTTTCCTGTTCATACAATTAAACCCTAATAAAAAAAACAACATATTAGCACTTTTATTTGCCCGTAGGCCTACTTGTGTAAAACTGTCAATAAATAACATTTTTTACAGTTTTACTTTTGCCCAAATATCATTTTATATTAAAAAAGTATAAAAATAATCTAAAAATTAAAAAATGTAACTGTATAAATCAAGAACACAAACATTTATTTAATAAAATGAACAAAATCACCAAAAAATTGAAACACTTGAAATGAAAGAAGTGAAATATACAAAAATAAAAATAATATTTTTGATAAATTGTAAAAAAACTATTTAAAAATTACTTGGCAGTGTAGATTCCAATTAATCGCGGAATTCAACTATTAATGTTTTTAGCGCTATATGTCAAGTAATTCAGGTTTTGTGTATTTTTTAATGTATATTTGTAATTTTGTTATTTTTGTTTAGATGTTGATCAAAGTATAATTTTCCTTTCTTTTTTCTTTTCAATCTCTCAGACAGTCAAAGGACCATGAGATTAAACATAATATATGCATAATATGTAGCAGTGATTAAACATAACATATGTCTGCGTAAAAGATTTTGGTTAAAAAGTATTCATTTAAATATTGTAATATGTATTTGGTTTTATGTATATATATTTTTTAAAATTAATTTTTCACTACAATACCTCCAATAACTAAAACAGAAAAAATGGAAACACCTGAAGTTTTCTAATGAAAATTTTTCATTTGTGCTTACAGATTACAAAATTTTAAATTCTGACTACTGTTCACATCAGTACAGTAATGTTAACATTTTTAAATTAATTATTTATTATTGTATTTTGATTCAGGTGGTTATTTTTTTTTGTATCAATTGAAATTCTGGAAAAAGGTTCTGCGGTTCATATCTTAGTAACGGTAGTTACTTTAAATGGATTTGAATAATAGAGAGCGGTTGTGGTGGGTGTACTTTGATGGTTATGGTTCAATTACCTATACATATTTTAGAATTAGTTGGCATGAGTCCGTACAAGAGTATAACTCATTTAAATGTCATACACATCATCCTTATCTCATTGGGTTATTAGATTACTTATTGTTTTCAAATTGAACCCAATGCCAAATACAAACATCAGGGATTAAAAAAATAATTAAAATTTAAAAGGTTTTTTGATTCAATTTTGAAACAAAAGGACATAACACTAGTCAAAATAAATTTGTGGTTGCTTTTTTAATATTATGTCCTTTATGAATTTGTTCATAACCTTTCTGGGTGTCGAATTTGTTCATAAAGGTTATGAATTTGTTCATAACCTTTATGGGTGTCCCGTCTGCATTAGCAGCAATTTGCAAAACAGTCGGACGTTAAACAAAAAAAAAAATTATGGGTGTCAACTAGTACAGAAGTGTAACGGTGACCAAATTATTGGATATAATTAAATTTAAAAATTAAAGTATTTAAAATGTAAAATTATTCTAAATTTTGTTTTGATTAGATGGCAGGTAAGAAGGTGAGAGTTATTCATAATTATTTGAGTATTAAGTTTGTAATGTAGTAGGTTCATGGTTAATTCTGTTGTACAAAATTTTTGAAATTTATAAAATGTATGTTTCTAAAATTAGTAAATCGATTAATTAATTGTTGGTTTTAGAAAAGAGATATATTTTAAATTAGAGCAGTGATCTAGATCTTGTTTTTATTAGTTTATCTAATAGTATTTCAGTATTAACTAATATTAATGTAATGAACACTTTCCAAGGAAAAATTGATCATAAAAAAATGTAACAATCACTCCAGTAACGGTGACCAAATTATTGGATATAATTAAATTTATAGACGCAAAATTTACAGAAAAATAATATCAGTAATCAATAGAAAAAGAAACTAAATAAAACTTTAATGGAGATTCATTTTCCAACTTACGACAATCATTTTTAAAAACCAAACACCTTAAAGTAGCTAAAAGAAAAACAATTATAAAAAACATGGACGGTATCAAAGCCTGAGTATAAATACGTATATGATTGTATAAAAATAATTTTACTGGACAATCAATCAGACCATTAAAAAAATCACAGATTATAATATTTATGTACATTAAATAAAATAACAAATAAGTAATTTGTATGAGTATTCTTGAAAAAATCTTACATTGATAAAAGAAGTAGGAATGAAATGCAAACTTAAATGAACGATACTGAAAAATGTATAATAATAATAAAATATAAAGCTTTAATTTGTGTATGCACAAGTCATAACAATTAAATGTATTTGAAACTACCAATTGCATCAATATTAAAATTATTATTAGAATACACATTCTGAGTTTTAGAATTGTATCTGTACGGGAAGGAAATAATATTTATTGGTGTATGATAGATATACCCTTTTGAAATCTATGAAATTCTAAAATATTAGAAAAATGCTTTTTTGAGAGGTAGCCATAAGGCTTTTTTTAATATCAAACCACCAATTTTTATTGACCACAGATTACATAATAAATAAGGGAGGTAGTCAAAATTTTATTTGTTTTAAAGTCTCTACAAGACTAGATAGATCAGGATAAGTCTTATAGAAATTTCTCCTGACCTATCCTAAACATGTAGTAATATAGAAACTAATTTTAAAAGTTATAAGTAGGAAATCTCCTCGTTATCCATCAGACAAAGTTTTTGCGAAATTTCAAGCAATGAATATCAGGCAACTATTTGTAAGAGAGATCTTGAGAAAAAAATTTACAACTAGTACAGAAGTGTTACGTTGCTCGGCCTTTAAAATTTAAAAATTAAAGTATTTAAAATGTAAAATTATTCTAAATTTTGTTTTGATTAGATGGCAGGTAAGAAGGTGAGAGTTATTCATAATTGTTTGAGTATTAAGTTTGTAATGTATTGTTTCTCAAGATATAAGTGTAAATTGGATATCCAAAATAGATCTCATAAGTATGAGACAAGGAACAAACCTACTTCTTCCAGATAAAGCGAGAAGTGCGTTGTTTGAGGAACATTTCTCTCACTTGGGGCCCAAATTTTATAACCTGATACCTAAACATGTAACTTAATAGAATGAAATTAAATTTAAGAATGTAATGTAAAAATGGATAATTAATGTCGGAAGGGACAACATGGAAGTTAACGGTGAGCTCACTTCCCATACGTTTTGTAGTAATTCTAATGTGGTCAAACCAATAATCTCTTACATAACCCATCCCTTCAAAATTGAGACGAGTCACAAGAGTTTACCAATTTTTAAATAATTCATATCTTTTCTGAACCAAGTAACATATTTAATCATTATCAACAATGATTTATTCTAACGCATGGTACAAAGAAAGATGTTGTTGTTTAGGTCAACAGCCGAAAGGCTGGTTTGAACCTCTAGAGGTTTTACTAAGTAAAACGAGGAGTGAGGTGGATTACCATTGCCTTCCTCACTGAGTGGAAACGTACGCTTATCAGCATGCCGGGCCCTCTGAAAAGCACATATTTTCCACTCTGTAAATAACACCTTCACTTCATTCACCACAGGGTCTGGCTGTACAATGAAATTCATTACTTTCAGAGAAGATAACTCTGATTAGTGTCTTTTACACCTCTACCTCTTCTGTTCTTAAATGATTCAGTCATTTAATTGGCTGACGATGTGATAAGAAACAGAACTATTTATTTTAGCCCTGCAACGAACAGATTGAGTGTAAATAATTTGACACTCCACCTGTCTGTTATGGGCAGAAAAAAGAAAGATATGGTACTGTAACAAAGGTGTGTACATTTGACACTTATTGAAAATATAAAATGTACTTACACATCTAGCCCAGCATGTCATAATTTTATAGCACCATAACTGTACATCAAGTCAATTCTTAATTCTGCCAATTAAATATTTTCCTTGGTTTAGTGTATAATTAATTTCCAAATTTTATGCGTTTTACAGTAATACTTAAATATGATATGAATCTGTTTTATATTAAAAAAAATTTTCACTTCAAGTTTTCAAATTTTGTGCTCTTTTGTTGAATATTTTTCAATGTTACAATAGAGATGGCTATAAAAGAAATATGGAGATATGAAATATATCTTGTTAATTACTAATAAATTTGATCATAGAAAGAATAACGTAATTTTTTAAAGTAATAAAACTAATTTTGTATTTGGACAAGTATTTTATACATAAACATGAACTAAATTTTTAAACCCCAATATATGCAATATAAAACCACTTTTGTCATTTGCAATATTGTGTGTTTAATATATTATAACACACAAAACCATTTTCAATGTTATGACAGAAATATAACTGCAGACATCACCATTTCAAAATAACAAAAGTAAACCAAGACTAAAAATAGCATACAAAAATAAAAATAATTAAAACAATTACATCCATACATAATTTCTTTACAAAATGACATACATATATCGATAAATAAAATAAAAACAATCATAATACAGCTCATTAAATATAGCGGTTAGTAAAAAAAACTACTACAAAAAAATCAACCAATCCCAAAATCTGTTTCATGTAGAGTAAATACAAAAAATTAATAAATATAATTCTGACTAGATACAATAAAAAAAAAAAATGGCATTAATCACTGTACATATGAGTACTTTGGTTTAAAATAAAAACAAATTAAAAATAATATTATATTACAAATAACACTTATTTTAAGGTAAGAAGATCTTAAGATACAATTTTTTTAAGTAAAAAAAATTTAAAAATACAAAATATTTGGTCACTTAACAATATTATCTGAATCTATTTTTTTATATGGAGTTTATTATTTCAATGCAAACAATTCAATGGAAATTTTTTTATGTAAGTAATTAAAGATTTTAAATTTACAGATACAACAAACATGTAAAAATGTATGGCAATCATAATTTATTGAGCTAACAAAAAACAGAATGTAATAATAAATTAAGTAAAATATAAATTAATATAGGTTTGTCGACAGTGTTAACTATGACACAAATGATAATCTATAAAGTAATTAAAAAACAAGTACAATTTACTGTGCAGTTATAAGTTTAGATAGGCTTACTGGTTAGTTGATAGGCTTACTTAAACTTAAAGAGTTGAAATGTGAGGCGGCCCAGGAAACCATGCCACATGTCGCATGGCATTATTTCACAATACGGCGCAAAACAGTTGTTTAGGTCAAAAATATCAATTTTTCGATTTTGACGCTATCTGTTAGCTTAAAGTTTAAACAATTAACTAAACTAAGACTTCTGGTGGTAATAAAAAGAATTAATAGAGAAATATGCGATTTATAAAAGCCTTGCACAGCTGACAAATCATGCCTCATGTTGCCAATGTTAATTTTCCATAACGACATCAGGCATGGTTTATACTTTTAATGTTTACAGATTAGTTGACAGTTCTAAACACTTTTTTATATTTTTGTAAATCTTTCAATCATTTTTTGATTTAATAAGAGCTTATTTCATAATTTTTTACGAGAATTGTTAATAAATATGTAAAACTTCTTTGTAACAGTAGCAGTGGGCATGTTATTCGCCAGTTGACTTGTTTACTGTTTGTTTATGGATGCTATTCGTTTACGCGTAAAATTATTATTGCTATTATGGCTAAGAAACATAAACATAAACATTATATTTTTATTATTAATAATGTGATTTTATTATTCTTTTATTGTTCCTAGTTTATAATGTAGTAGTTAGATTAGAGCTACTCTTATATTCCTTTCTAGGAATGCATCAACTTCAATTATCCAACGAAGGTGCAATGTTGTTGATTTTTTGTACGGTTTTTAAATTTATGCTAGTAATTAATAATATTTTTTAAATATTTAAATTAAGTGAAATATTTTTATTGTAGAAGTATAGTTTATTTGGTAATTCAACAGTCTAGTTCTCTGCAGGATAAATTTTATTGTAATGGTACTGTAAATAAAGTAGGCTATAATTTGACAGTCGTTTGGATCAAACCGTATTTTTTTAATGTTAAGTAATTAAGCTAGATTATCTTAGGAAACTATCATAATTATAACTTCTTAAACAAAATAAATCGTAGTTATTTCATAATAGAAAAGCAAAGTATTTCATTCAATTATATTTAAAGTGATTTTTTTTGACTTTTAAAGATCTTCTCAAACTTTACAGGCTGTTTTCCGAAAATTAGTATAAACTAAAACCATACATTCAAAAAATCATAAAACAAATTTATTTTCAGCCTAGAAGGCTAATTTTTTTTTAAAATGTTCAGAATTAAATTTTCTTTTAGATGAGGCAATAAAACAAAAATGCATTTTTGAGATATGTGGCATGATTTCCTGGGCCGCCTCACAAATACGATTTTTTTGCATTTTTGTTGTAACAGATACGGAATTGAAATTCTTTGGCTAACACTGTAGCAAAGAAGTTTAGAGAGGTAAATGGCAATGAGTTCTGTGAAATAGTCTCACTTTACCAATCCTATCCTAAATTTTGAAAAGTGGCTTACTTTAATGTACAGTAGGCCCTCACATTACGATCGTAATTTGTTCCGGAAGAACGATCATAAAGCGAAAATATCGTATTGTGAGACCGCATTCTTGCCCAATCATTAGAACAAATTTACAATTCCACAAGAAATTTACACTAGCCTGTACATACAGATAACCCTAAACATTCTTTAAATAGTGCTGATTTCAGTACAAATGATTTGATAATACGTATAATGATAAAAAAAAATCTGGTGTGAAACACTCACACAACTTTCTCTTGCCAATGCAAATAATTAATAATAAACCTAACATTATTAATAAAATATTAAAAATAAACAACAACTAACCTCAAAAACATAACCTTATTTTAATCATGAGTGGAAGACGCAAAATGAAAATCGAACTCAATTTGGCTTAAAAAAAACGGAAAATCACACTTTCACGCTAAACTAGGCTCTGTAGAGAAAAATTCTCTAAACAAAAGTTGTAGATCTTTTAATTTTCTATAACTTTTATTATATACACTTTTGTCGTAAAATGCATACTAAGACCGAAATGTTAAAAAAATCGATTTTTCTCACGTTTTCGTGAGAAAAAAAAACAGAAAATCGCAAATTACCGCTAAACTAAGCGTTATACAAAAAAATGTTTGAAACAGAAGTTGTAGGTTTTTAAATTCTCTACAACTTTTATTATATAAGTTTTTGCGCTAAAATTTATATTAAAGCCGTAATCTTAAAAAAACAACGTTTTTACGTGAAAACAGCCTCACCGAGAATTTCAGCAGACATGGCGCCTACCCTATCTTGTAGAGAATAAAAAATTGAGTAAAATAGGCGATTTTAAAAAAAATCGTAGGACCAGTTTTTGAGAAAATCGCAAAAAACTGAAAAATTATACGAATAAACTACTACTTCCGGTTGACCGATTTTGATGAAAATGTTCGTGTCGCGTCCGGTAGTGGTATGTAACTTAAGTTTCAAGTTTCAAGTTCGTACGATGTTCCGTTCTTGAGATATTCTGTTCACACACACACACACAGACCAATCACTAAAAACATGTTTTTTGGATTCAGGGGGTCTGAAAACGTATAGATCCGGTGAAAACTCGACATGAAAACAATACTTTCCTTCCTATATATTCATATAGGCAAGAGAAAGTAAAAAATGCCTTTTTGAATTGTGTTTCATCTATCAGACACTTTAACATCTTTTAAAACTGACTTTTGCTTACCAAGAAAATTGTAGACTGGGAATAACCATACTGGTGAACCAATTCATTTATCCTAGCTCCTTCATCATGTTTTTTTTATAATTTCTTGCTTTTCTTTAATAGAAATTTTACTTTTTATGTGCGATTTAGGGCCCGTTTTCACTATAACTACAGTAACGTACACAGGAAACACGGTACCAAAACTAAAAAGACTACATATGTATAATAACACGACAGACACTACGGCACAGATGCTAAACCGATACCCAAAGCGTTACACGAAACACTACTAAATAGTATTGGTGCTCTAACGAAACTGAAAAACAGAAACAACCTTGAGCTGATAATGGGAGGGTGCGGGTAGCACCCTCCCATGGTCGAGGGTATCTTGACAAGAGGGAGGGAGTACATTTGATCAGAACTTCTTACTGTAGGGGTTGACGATTGACGGGTCAGGTGCACATGCGACTCTGGGAATCCGATGACTAATTTGATGATACATCGTAAAGTGAAATATCGTAATGTGAGGGTACACACAGTAATAATTGGTGGCAATTAATAAAACTGCCTGCTAATCATTTTCCTATGTCCGTTCATCTGTCACATACTCAAGTCAGAATTTACAAGAGATAGCAACAAACGATTTTCAGATTCATAATTAACACAAAAAGTTAGTTGGCCTGTATTGGGTTTGAAGTTCTGGTTTTGACCAAAAGTGGCTGAAAACTGAAGTTAGAAACAAAAATAGCCGTCATTCGATTCCTCTTAAGGGGAGATTATACAGTAAAAATTTAAGGAAATTATTTCCCAACTTTTGTTTTTTTTTTAATGAAGCAGAATCTCCTGAATAAAATGGTGTAATTATTTTGAGTATATCTACGATCCAAAGCAGTATTGTAGAAAAAATTCAAAGGAAACAATTTAAAATGCAATAGATCATAGATCTACTGATTATGTTTCATTTGACGTTAGTTTGAAGTTCCAGTAACAAGTTTAATATATAATTTTTCTTGTTAATCACTACTTTTCAAAATTTTCACAACTTAAAATAAATATTACAAATAAAATAATTAATTATTATAATCCGAATTTCTTTACAAAAAAATGAATAAAATAAAAACCAAATTTTTTAAGGTAGAATTTCCTTCCTTAAAAACCGGGGATATAATTGCCCAACAATATAAAATATCTGTTATATTGCAAAATTACCCATTGGGTTGGTCTATAGGTAAAGTTGACACCATAATCAACTGTTTAACAGCTGATTTTCAGAGATAAAGGTTCCTTGATTTTCAAATCCTAGTAGAGGTAGGTTACTTTTATACGGATTTGAGTGCTGGACAGTTGTTAGCGGTGTACTTTGGTGTTAGGGTTCAATTAACCATACTCTCTCAGGAATGGTCGACCTGAGTCTGTACAAGACTACACCTCATTTACACGTCATACACATCATCCTCATCTCATTGGATCATGGGGTTGCTTATTGTTCTGAATTGAACAGATTGCAACGTACACACATTAGGGATAAAAAAAAAAGTATTGCAAAATCTTTTGATAATTTTTTCATGCAAAAAATGGTTTGAAATCAGGGCTAAAGGGAACATGAGTCAAACCCGTTTAAATTTCTTAATAATCAAATTAAAAAAAATTTAACATGACCACTAAAAAAGAATAGACATCTTAAACAAAACCAGGCAAAGCAGGGTTATTGTTCTCTGGCATTTATAAACCGCAAGAGTAGTGTACAAAGAAATCATCAAATACAGTAAACAGATATTAGAACCTAGAATCCACCAATAAGCCTAACTAATATGCTTTTCACTGTTGATGAGCTCTGCTGTTCCACACGTTTAGACCAATCAGAACGTTTGCCAGCATTGCCTGATTGTACCTGACAAACATTAAGCGCGCATGCGTATAAGAGCCGCAAGAGTTCAGTCTTGCCTTGCATCTCGTACTGAACATATCGATTATAAAGCGCGTTAACATGCAATACTTTATAATATAATCAGCTGGTTGTACATTCATAGGTTACAATTATTATTGAAAGACCACAAAAATGGCCGACAAAATATTTAACAGAGCTACAAGAGCAAGTATTGGCAATGTTGCTGGCAAGTCATTGGCTAGCTATAAAGTGGGTAGGGGGCAATCCATACGTAAAGAGAGCTCATCACCCTTGAAAAATAGTATAATATAAATGTGTACACAAAGAAGATTGCTTTTCAATTTCAAAATTATTTACAATTTTCACTTTTTGGTTTCACTCGCAATATACATTTAATTAGACAACCTATAATAATATAAATACTAACTACCCATACAAATCGAATAAAAACATTTTTATAAATTTTACACAGAAAGCCTTTTTATGTGCTCTGTAAACTAGTAGAAAAAAAATTACATAAGCATAAGAAATTCTTACAAATGTAAAATTTATCTCTTTTCATAACATTTCCTGATCTGTAAAGAATAAAAATCAAAAATATAGAAATATTTGAATGTACATTCAGTTATTTTTATAACTTTACTATCAACTCGGTTTGTTTCTTAAATTTTCATTATTATTCTTCTCAAACACTTTCAAAAATTATTATGTATTTTATTTTTAAATTTTAATAAATTCAAACAACTGTCTGAATGTATTTACAATTTTTTTTATCGTTAGGAACATATTTTAATTTTAGTCTTACATATTTAACTGCCTACTTGTACATAAAAGAGATAAATATTGGAACAACAGCATTTTATCAAATAGCAGTACTGAGTACAGAAAACACAAAATATAAAGTAAGTCATTTGTTAAAATTGAACATAATTTTTTTTAAAACTAATTCTGTAGTACAGTAAAATTTATAGAAATTCAATTCTTTTCCCAGACCATTATTCATGAACACCCATACAATCTTGTAATACATGCATTTTCAGTATAACGTGAATTGCCTTTCATTTCTTTTCCCGCTAATTAATCTACATATTTAAAACGCAAAATCGCTTCCAATGTATTTTAAATGATTATCATATTAACTGCTAAATACAGAGTTCTACAGAATGGATTTATATTTATAATTTGTTACATGGGTTTAAAGAGTATTTTTTCCTGATTTTCCCAAAAGTTCTAAACTTGAAATTCATGCTAACATAAGCTTCATTTTACGAAATGAAAACGAATAAATTTCGTTTACAACGTAGCGGTTATTCAGCGTAATGTAATCCGGTTCTCTAACATTTATCCCCTCCATAAGCATACAGAATATGTGTCATCTCTCTTCTCATCTCACAGTACACTCAGTCTATATTAGACATTATGTTAACGTTCTTTTATTTAAAGTTTTAATTTACAACTGTTCTTTTCCGGATGAAACTATCGTATTACAACGTCGTTACTCACAGCAAATGATGATTATCAATTACATACGTATAAATAATGAATGAAACGCACAGTGAATATTGTCATTCAGTGTTCAATCGACTGTCGTTCAGTGCGATCAATACAGTTAAAAAGTGTCGAGGTGTTTTTTTGATGTGTGCAGACCGACCGAATTTATAAAATACCAAGTGTAGTGTTTATTATTTTATTGTTTACTATTTTACGGTACCTACTAGTACAAACTGTACTAGTTGTACTAGAAAAAGAAACCTTTTTCTAATGTACTACTAGAAACTTTATTAGCTACACCGGCAAATTATTTTTAGAAAACAAACAGTAAGAATATCAATGACATTCATAACAGTGTTCTAGAATTATTAACGAATAATTAATTAAAAATTAAAGTAGCGCTGTTTCAAAATTGTTACCGATTTTGTTAAGGTTAGAAAGAGATTTATAAATTATAATTGGGTCTATATGCATATTATTGTATAAATGTACGGTTTATACGAAACTGTAACGTGCATTTTGTTTTAGAGATGGTAATTTTTGATACACCTTGTATATTATAACAGGCTAAACTCTCTGCACGCCAAGTGAGATGACCAATATTATATTGAATATTATTTAGATTGTAGTTCCAATAATGAAGTTATTTTTTAGTGACTCAGTTAATTACGAATATACTTCGTCACGAAGTGATGTAAATCATTTTTACACAAGCGAGGCTATATTTATCTCTATACAAATAAGATGTGAGGAAGCCGTTAAAATGTATCATAATGATAGTTGTATGGGAAAGACAGAAATCTCTTACATCGAATTAAGGATGAAGATTAAGGTTGAGATGTATTTAGAAGAAGAATTTATAATTTAGCTATTTCGCCTGTGATAAAGAAAGAAATAACTTTATCACTCTGAATTAATGGTCTTAATTTTACAATTTCCCAAGAAAAAAAAATTATCTTTCTAGAGTTTTTTATTGTTATTTTTAACATTTAGGTTACATATTAATGTATTGTACTACAATTTTTATAAGCAGATAATCAATGATTTTGATTCTTGGGCCCTTGTAGTCCCAGTACAACCAATAATTAGGAGTCTACTGTAACGGATAAAAATAATAATTTGTCATTTACATAATAAAGGAGTGATTAAAAACTAAAAAAACAATTAGTGAAAGTTACTAATGAAGCTTTTAAAATAGCTACACATTATTTTTAACCAAATAATGACATTAAAAATTTTAAGCTACGAGACTAGCAGCTAGAAAGAATTATTGTCTGTATAGTAAATAGTAGCGAATGTACAATTTAGTGGAATCAAAATACAGTTTATAAAAATTACAAAGATATAGTCGAAAACTCTACACATAATAACATTGATCGATAATAAATAGAATGACTGTCATAAATTTTGAACCAGCCTTTCAGTTCTAATACAAAACTGCAATTTAAACATATCGGTTTACAAAATACAACTATGATCAAATAATAATAATTACAATAAAAATAGTAGTACACTAATAAAACAATGTCATATCAACTTTTGAAACATTAAGTAAAGTAGTAAGGTCATTTAAAAAACATTGATTTGATTTCATATCGTTGTATTGAAATTGAAGACATTCTCATTTTAGTTTTAATTCTATTTAACAATTACCGACAGACATTGATTCTCTATTTTCTCACAGTCTCTATAATCGGAATAGAAAATTTTTTAAAAAACTGAATTGTTATTGCGTTGGCCATATTATCCCTCTCCAGATCACAACCAGATAAGTCTGAGTGTAAATAATAATGAAGTATATTTGTGTTGTTCTATTTAGTTTGCTATTTTAAAAATTGTATAAAAGGCGGTACAAAAAGAATGGTGAGTTCAGTTATTGTGACTTATATAAATACTTGGAGTCAATTTTTAATCCGAGGGAATGAATAGGATGTAAATTTCTGGTCAACTATAAAAAGAGAAGAGGACAAAAATTAAACAAAAAAAACTACAATCTGAAACTTATCCCCAAAAATATTAACATAAATAAGATTCCCCCCTCCCCGCCACGGTTAGTCACGAAATGAACTTTATTTGAGACAAAGTGTAAGAGGGGTACAATCTACTGCGCATGCCCAGTTTCTCTATTACAATATCTACGAATGCAAACTATTCAATTTATGTGCAAAAATCTTCCACAGAAAACCTCTGTAAGCAGCCTCCTAAAAAAAATATACAAGGAAGGCCAATTTGCCAAGTGAAAAATGAAGGATGGGATAATAATAATAATAATAATAATAATACTTTCATGGAAGAAAGAATACATGAATGTGCTAAACATGCTGCTTAAATTGGCCTGATCTGCACAACTATGTCACTCATGGAACATGGAGTTCTTCCACCTTTGTTTGTCTGCTTTTAACAATATTCAATCCAATCAAATACTGCATACACGCATTTTTAATTTTTTTTTTTTTTTGTTTAACGTCCGACTGTTCTGCAATTACTGCTAATGCAGACGATGAAGGATGAAATTATATTTCGTAACGTATAAAAATATGCCGTGCCTGAATGTTTTAGATTAGCTTCAGTAATATTAATACTGAATACTATTTCATACGTGATAGGAATCGCAGAAAAACACACAGCTGAACCATGAGAAAAAATAACAAATGTGATCTTGAGTTCTTTACAGCAAGATGAAGAACAATTCCGACAAAGACATCAAAACAACATGCGCATGAGCGCACACATATATTCTTTCTAACATGAAAAATTCTCTTCAGCCGCAGTGTTAAGGGACCGAAACGATCACCTCAATCCTTTACAGAATGATTAATCTAAAGAAATAAAATCAATGTTTTAAATGCCCCCTTTGCATTCGAAAAAGTATTTTCGTTCTGCAATATAAATACAATAATACATTTTTTTTAAATATATTCTTTTAGTTAAATGAGCAATCCATGACATAACTACTTTTAAATAGTTAACATATAAATATTTTTATGAATGTAGGTTAAGGTAAGGTAGGTACATTTTAAAAATAATTTATAAAATATACATTTATTAATTATTAATTTGCCAACAGACTTCCAGCACATCACGACATATTAATTTACCTATTTTAATAATAATTATATAAACCCTTTGGTGCAAACAGTACATTACATAATACATTCAATTCCATTTAGTTAATTACGCTCACCTTGCATTACACACTATTTCAATTACATACTATTACACAAAACTATGTTGACAGCCTTTCTTAACTATATTATGATAAAATCAATCAAAATTAACCTTTAAACGATTAAAACAGGAAATTCTATTTTATATAATGAATTTATATAATAATTTCACTAACCTTCTTTTAAACTGCGTCAACTTTTATTTGTACTTCCACGTGTTTCGGTGGATCCACCATCATCAGAGTAAATAAAATAATTGAAACTAAAATTTTTTTTCAGTTTTATACAAATTATTGAAGATGTATCATCTTCCATAGGTTTTAAATAAGTGAAAAAAAATTTTTTAGTTTCAATTATTTTATTTACTCTGATAATGGTGGATCCACCGAAACACGTGTAAGTAAAAATAAAATTTGACACAGTATAAAAAGAAGGTTACAGAAATTATTATATAAATTCATTATATAAAATAGAATTAATTTCAAACTGCAGGATGCATTATAAAGATTTATTTTTAAAACAGGAAATAACTTGAAATTAGTCATTTACAATTTTTAATAAAAGGGTAATCTCAAAAAAGGTCTCGAAAGTGATGGGGATGCAGGGAACCAGTTTTCCGTTTAACGTCGAACTATTGTGCCCATTAAGGCTAATAAAGATAGATAAAATGAACCATAAAAGAACACTAGACCTGACCTGGAATAGAATGCGGAACTTCTGACATAGAAGTCAGTTGTAGTGACCACTACACTACAAACAGGACACTGTACGTGCAACTGTTGGCAACACTGTCGTCTTCACTTTTTTCACTCTCGTCAACAAGCCTGCACATAACTCACTAGGAAATCATTATTGGTTTGGCATTGTTTGTAATAGAGCTTCGACTTGGTATCACTGCCAAGTGAATTACATTAATCGAAGCTCATCGCCAATTAATAAATTGTGAGGTGAATCAAGCAAGAATATCAAAGACATCCGCAAATGACATATGAAATTTGTAGCTGGTCGTACTGAAATTCACAACAAAGAAAGAAATGGGAGACCAAGAATTTCTGACAAGATGGTCGTGAAGGTTTAGGAAACCAAGTATGAAGATTAGTAAATCACTTCAATGATCTTTATATTTTGTTTCCTGAGGTTCCCAGAAGCACCATTCATATTAAATAAAAGGTATCACAATAAAAAATCACCAAAGTTGAAGAATGGATGTACCAATAAATTTGAGTCAACTGTGCCCGTAGCTTAAAACACCCTAGTTCTAGGCAATGACTTAATTACAGATGTCCCAATAAATTTGAGTCAACTGTGCCCGTAGCTTAAAACAATATTGGATAGTGCATCCAGGATGGGTCCCACGAATGG
Organism: Catonia carolina; assembly: GCA_035578175.1. Taxonomy (NCBI): domain Eukaryota; kingdom Metazoa; phylum Arthropoda; class Insecta; order Hemiptera; family Achilidae; genus Catonia; species Catonia carolina. Next base: position 30,541,314 of record JAQMRL010000001.1, read on the forward strand.
TAACAGAAGACCATCAATGACAATGGGTTGACCGAACCACTCTATAGCCCAAACTTAGCACCGAGTTTTCTAAGCTGAAAGAAAACTTGACCAGAACATGCTTTAGCAATGACAAGGTTAATGTGAAGTTCAAGATTTCCTCAAAAACAAGGTGGCAAACTGGTATGACATAAGCATACAAAACACCACAGCGCCAACAAAAATTCATTAATCGACATGGTGATTATGGAGAAAAATAAACAAATGTTTAATTTTTAACAAGATATTATTGAAAATACATATTTATGTTTTATTTTAAACAATTGGAGACCTTTTTGTGATACATATATGTAAACTTTAGAATTTCAGCTTCAACAAAATGAGCAGTACACTCAATAGAATAATTTAAAATAAAACTGAACAGAAGATACTGTGCTGAAATTTTGTAAACAGCATCCATGAAATTTATGCAGAATTTGAGAATTTTAGTACTATTACATTTGAAAACAAACTAGAGTTCAAGCAGCTGAAAAGAATTTTTTTTAAATTTAAGAAGAGATGATACGATATATTGTACTCATACCATTGCCGTAGAAAAGACAGTAGTGAGAATGAATGACAACTGACTCATGACAGTTAAGCAGGCACAACTCCATGATTTAAAAAAAAATTAATATGGAGTAGTTAAGTAATATTGGGTACACTAAACTTAATTTAATCAGCCACAGAGAAAGACAAGCAGTGGATGAAATTAAATACAAAGAAAAGTGTAGTTGAGTATATGAGGCATAATGTACACGGAAGAAAATATAGATAATTTTACGACTAAAAAATACGATAGATAATTCTTTCCGACAGTACGAATCCTAAAAATATATATTCCATAAAACAAAACAGAAACATGAAAACATTGGAACAAGCCAGTAATTACAATTAGCAAAGAGAATAGTTTAAGAATTGGACATTTTACAGGAGAATAAATACAATATTCTCTACTCAAATTAAAAACAAACACACGATTAAAAGAAAAATACGGATACAATACAGGACGGAGGCGAGAATTTTCTCGAGCATGCGAGTAATTCTGAAAATATCAAAACGGTAACAGAACAAGCAAACTCAGAATTAAAATCGCAAGAACTAGCATGGAGATTGTTAATCAGAGTATATAATATATCTTGACTCGATAAAACAACTTTGTAACTTCAACCATTCGTTACAAATAATAATATTAGCTTAAAAAAACTGATAATGCCAATACCACAGTCTAATATATAGTCACAAAACTTCCTGTATTGAAAAATGCAAACTGCAACACTAATGCTCAAGGGGCCAGCAAGCTCATTTATAAGAATTTGTACATCTCAAAATTAAAAATTCAATAGTTTCTCCTGCTTAAAATTAACGAGATTATTATTATCAAAAAAAAAACTGATGACTTCACAACAAAAACATAAGTAATCCTACAAACTTATAGTTTAAATCATGGAGAAATGATTGAGAAATAATGTGAGAACTTGCTGGCCACTGAAAGCATTGCACTTACAGTAAAAAAGCGACTGAAGTTTCACGACTGTGCTTTTGCCTTTGAACCAGTATTTTTTACTACCTTCATTTTAAAGACTATTAATAGATACTATTCATACAATTCTTTTATAACTTGTTATAATATAATTATAAGAACATCTTTTAATTATTTGATACAAACCAGATTAACATCATACTGAACAAACAATACTACCTGTGTTCAGATACTTTTAGCAACATGTTAAATACCTCGGATTAAACAGTTCTTCTGAATGACTGTAATTCATAAGTAAATTCATAAAAAATAGTCTAGGGAATTGATCTGGAGAGAGCTTTGACTCTGGTGAATGAAAGTGATAATGGGTAATATTGGTGAATATTCATAAAACCTAAATGTCTCACGACACAAAGCCATCTTGGAAAGTAGAGATTCGTTTAGAGCAATCATGAAGTGAGGATAAAGAAGAGTAAATCCACTAATATACAGAATGTAACGTCCAAAAAGATAAAGAATAAGAACAGCCCAGGTCAATGTAGAACATAGTGCTTGAGGAATCTTTGGGAATTAGTACAGTTACCCTTCATAATTAGGCGATGAACAACACTCAAGTGGCCTTGAAACAATGCTCTTTGAAAAAGAGGAAAACATCAAGAAAAAATCTACTAAAAACAGGTAGACTGGGAAATCTTATTGGAACAGCCTGGCCATCAAGCAACCCTAGCATTGGGCTGACCTCTCAATTAGTGGATTATAAGGAAATTAGAGAAACAACAGATTATAAAACTGGACGGAATAAAACGAAACAAAAACAAGACAAGAAAAATTTAAAATGATGGTGCAGAGAGGACTAAAGAAAGTAGCTTCATACACCTCTAATACTGTACCAGCATAATTGGGTAGGAAAAGAAGAAGATAAATTAAACTAGTGGGTAATTAAATTTTAATCCAATAACAAATATGTTGTACTAAATTTGTATAACTGTGTCTTATAAAACATGTGAATAGTAGAATTTGTTCATTAAAGATATTACTAGCATATAAAATTGAGTTTATAAATTGTCCTAAATTGTGGGTCAGTTGATAAATAATTCAACTGCAAAGCCGTTTTGTTTTGCAGTCGAGTTAATCGAGCCAAACAAAATGATTCACGGCTAATGCCTTGAAAATTTTTAATTTAAATGATGACATTATAACAAATTATAACAATCGTTATTCAACAGCTGCACAATACAAATAGTCTGCTGACATATTTATGTAAAACATTTTATAAACTGGCAGTAGTCCTCTAAACATTAAAAATCGATAAATAATTTGAAATATTTCCAATTGTTTGTGCAAACTTCACTTTTAAGATTAGCACCGAAAAATGATTTAGTAAATAATAGTACAGAAGAAATTAAAATGAGTAATTGTAAAAAAAAAAAAACACCTTAAAACATTCTGCATGTTGATAATCTCGTCATGAATTTATTTACATACCAAACAAAACAGTTAATACCAATTGACTTTTTTTTTAAACAGGAGAGTTTAAAAAAAATCAAAACCAAGAAGTTATTTAAATTTGTCAAGTATTAGATAAAAAATAAATGTATATACGAATAACAACTACATATCACAACGAAACAACACATACAATCGTTAAAATATAAAAGAAAATCATTAAAAATTTTGATTTTAAAACGTAAAATATATTTGTAGTAAAAATAAATTATTGTAGAGACGAAACGAAACTGAATTCGGTTTTCAAATTATTTTTAATTTACAGGAACTTGGAATATGTTGTACAATAAGACATGTGTTGTTGTTTGTTTAGGTCAACAGCCGAAAGGCTGGTTTGAACCTCTAGAGATTTTACTAAGTAAAAACGAGGAGTAAGGTGGTTTACCATTGCCTTCCTCACTGAGTTGAAAGAGTATGCTTATCAGCATGCCAGGCCCTCTGAAAAGCACTCACTTTCCACCCTGCAAATGACACCTTCACTTCATTCACCACAGGGTCTGGCTGCATAGTGAAATTCATTACTCTCAGAGGAGATAACTCTGACTAGTGTCTTTCACACCTCTACCTCTTCTGTTCTTAAATAGTTCAGTCATATAAGTGGCTGACTATGTGATAAAGAAACAGAACTATTTTTTTAGCTCTGGACCAAACAGATAAAGTGTAATTAAAATAACACTCTACCTGCTCGTTTTGGGCATACAATAGACATAAGGAAAATATAATAGTACTCTACATGTGAACTAAAACCAACATATACCCGGAAATATGATGTAACACCACACACTTACGTTACATTGATATCCCGAAACAGGCACTTGGTTCCACTCCACGGACCCTTTAAAACAAATAATTTTTTTTTTGGTTTTACGTCCGTTTTGCAATTTCTAATAATGCAGACAGTGGAGAATGATGATAGATGAAAAAATGCCAGACCTGACCGGGATACAAACCCGAGACCCTGGCGTAGAAGCCAGTTGCGTCCACTACGTCAACGAGCCAGCTGTTGAAACTTATAAATTGTGAAAATATTACATATCATAGAAATTTTTTGTTCTTCACCTATCATGCAGAATGTTTTGAGAAACTAGTTTTTCCAAAAAAAAATAATAAATATAAAAATATACTAGATGCAATAACATACCGTTAAGTTCTAATTAATACATTGTAAAAAAAATAAGACAAAAAAGGATTAATTTTAGGACTCGATGATTACTTCTTTTTTTTGTTTCTTAAAAAAAGTGTTACTGTTATTAATAACATGTAGCGTAATAGTATTAGTAATAGATAATAAGTAGCACATAAGAATCGAATATCATCCTTATTCAGATTACGTACCATATAAATGTACTGTCAATAAATAAACGATGAAAAATTTTCATCAAGCAAAACTAGAGCAATGCACATTTCCGCTGATGTCGTTTCTGAGGTTCCGGCCTTAACACTGCTCTCACTGCCTCGTCAAACACCTACAGCACAAAACATTTACAAAATTATGACACTAAAGAAAAAGAAAATCTGGTGTGAAACACTCACACGACTTTCTCTTGCCAATGCAAATAATTAACAATAAACCTAACATTAGTAACAAAACATTAGAAATAAACAAAACACTAACCTCCATAAACATAACCTAATTTTAATCTTAAGTGAAAGATGCAAAATGGAAATTAAAGTCAGTTTGGCCAAAACACAGAAAGTCACTCTTTCACACTAAACTAGGCTCTGTAGAGAAAAATGCTTTAAATAAAAGTTATACATCTTTTAATTTCCTATAAATTTGATTATATACACTTTTGTCGTAAAATGCATACTAAGGCCGAAATCTAAAAAAACTAACCATTATACAAAAAAATGTTTAAAATAAAAGTTGTAGGATTTTAAATTCCCTACATTTTTTGTTACATAAATGTTTGCGCTAAAATGCATAATTAAGCCGTAATCATAAAAAAACAATTTTTTTACGTGAAAACAGCCTCACCAAGAATTTCAGCAAACATAGCACCTACCCTATCTTGTAGAGCATAAAAAATTTAGTAAACCAGGCGATTTTAAAAAAAATCGTACGACCAGATCTTGAGATATTCTGTACACACACACACACGCGCGCGCGCACACACACACACACGAATCGCTAAAAACATGGTTTTTGGGTTCAGAAGGTCTGAAAACATGTAGATCCGGTGAAAACTCGGTTTCGAAAAATCGACATGAAAACAATACTTTCCTTCCTATATATTCATATAGGCAAGAGAAAGTAAAAATACCTTTACAAGCCACTAAAATTTTAATGCATTATAAATATTAGTTTCAAAGATATTGTAGAGTAGTGGTGCGAAACGTTTTTTTCTCGCAGCACCCTTACCAATGGAGCCAACCCATAACGGCACCCTAATACCCGTATTACTATATTTTTAATTAGCTATTAGGGTTTAACCTCTTAAAAATTGATTTTTCTAAACCTAAAGTAATGTTATTTTGCTTAATTTTTTTCCAACTGAATAATTATTTTTTTGATTATTTATTTTATTTATATATTATTTTTGTAAAGTAATTTATACACTACTTTAAAAAGGCTAGGAATTAAATACAAAGAAAGGAAAGTTATTTACGGTCAGTATAAGAATCAAACGGCTGTTTTGAGAATTGAGGGGTATGAGAAAGAGGCTGCTGTAAGAAAAGATGTACGAAAACGATGTTCATTGTCACCACTACTTTTTAACTTGTATATAGAAAGGGGCTATAAATGAAGTGAAGGAGAAATTTGATGCAGGCATAAAAATTCAAGGAGAAACAATAAAAATGCTAAGATTCGCCGATTATATAGTAGTATTAGCCGAGACAAAGAAAGAACTAGAGGATATCTTAAATGGAATGGACGAGATCATGAGAAAGGATTACTTTATGAAAATTAATAAGAACAAAACGAAAGTGTTGTGATGCAGCAAGAGTGGTTTAGAAGAAATGGGAAATGTAAAAGTAGGCAACGAAAAGATACAGGAAGTTGGAGAATTCTGTTATCTAGGGAGTAAAATAACAAAGATGGTAAGAAGCACAAAGTATTTAAAGTAGAATTGCTCAAGCTAGAAAAGCCTTTGAAATAAAAAAACAGCTTATTGTTTACAAACACTGATTTACTGATTAGGAAAAATTTCTTAAAAAATTATGTTTAGAGTGTAGCATTATACGGGAGTGAAACGTGGGTGATAGGGGCTGTAGAAAGAAAGAGGATAGAAGCTTTTGAAATGTGGTGTTATAGGAAAATGTAAAAGATTAGGTGGGTGGACAAAATTAAGTAATTTAGAGGTTCTTAGGCAAGTCGATGAAAAAAGAAGTATATGGAAGCATCTTACTAGAATGATGCTTCTGACATCTACCAGTCGTGTAGCCAAAGACTACCGCAGCACTCCTACATTTCGCTTGCAACGCCTAATGAATAGCATCCACAGACCCCAGATATCACACCTATGGATTTTCAGCCTTAGGGTATATGAAAAAATGAGGTTTATTCAATCAAGATTTATGATATTGAATATTTTAAGGAATGGATCCAATCAGAATTTGAAAACCTACAGTCCCGGAAGATTTTCAACAAAATTTGTAAAATCAGTGTTGAAAAGATGCAATGCTTGCTTAGAACAGCATGGAAACCATTTCGAACATCTTTTGTAGGTTTACTGAACTCTATGTATTTCTGTGTTGATAATAAAGTTGTATTTTCATTTGTTTAGTTTTATTCATTGCACCACACGCATATTGACAACTGACTTATAGGCCATTCTGTATTAAAGCAAAGTGTATGACATTACCTGTTTTAAACCTCGTTGAGTCAATGCTGAGCATTCCATGTATTTTACTGCACGAACCTTATTTGCCAATTTCTGGCCTTGTTCTCTTTTTATTGGCGACAAACCCTGTTCGGCTAAACCATTTAAAGTCTCTCTATCTTCCCTTAAATCAATCTTTGTACCTGAAAAAAATAATGAAAACGACAATTACCAACCAACAATAATACAAAAATTCATTACAAATTATAATTTCATTCTTCAGTCACTATTGAAATAAAAACCAAACCCACGACCTTATTTCATAATATACCAGAGTATTTTGAGTTAATTAAAATTTTTATTCCTTGCTGGTTTAATTTTTCTGCAAAAGTTTATTTTGATCCATTTTTTTAATTTCCATGGTTCACGTAAGATAATAAGTGGTAAAAAACTGTTAAGCATGCAAAAAAATAATTATTACACTTTAAAAAACAAAAATCTAATACTAAAATGACAAATATAATCACTAATTCATTCAGTTTTTTTATTTACCTAATCTATTTACACTGACAGTAAATTATAGTTTGTAATTAAAACTAATTTTTTAAAAGTTTTTAGTGGTGTGAAATATATAACGTATACATGTCATATAATTAAATAGGTAATAAAAAAAAGGCGATGAGCAACCTCTCTTTTGGATTCCACTTGTAAAAGTAAACAAAATATGTCCTACGGAAAAATTAGATTTTCACCTTTGTTTCATTGCTGTTCACCATTTTGTTATTCTTACGTACAACAAATAGTATAAATTATAAATTTATAAATCACGATCAAATAAAGGAAGCACATTTACATTTGGGGAATGTCTTTGTAATAATCTTATGTAATAAATAAAAATCACTATTTAAATTCTTTCACAAATTACAAAATGGCGGTAATGTTTATTTTTCAAATCGTTACATCTCAATAACTATTTGCTGTACTAAAATCACTTTAGTCGTAAATTTTACAGGTTAGGAACACTAAAAGCTTTTGCGATATTGTAAGAAAAGCACAATTTAGTTTAGTTGTATGATTTTCAACAATAGCCCAGAGCCTCGGATATTGGAGCTCACCGAAATATGAGTCTGCTGAACTGTTTATTAAATAATGGATAGACCTAGACAGTGAGCTGGCCGCACTGGCAAAGTTGGTAACGTGCTCGCCTCTCATCATGCGGTTTTGGGTTTGAATCCCATTCAGGCACGGCATATTTTCATACGTTACAAAAAATCATTTCATCCTTCACCATCTGCATTAGCAGTAACTGCAGAACAGTCGGACGTTAAACCAAAAAATTGACCTAGACAGAGGAAAAAATGTAGTAATAGTATAGTAAGCACCATAATTTTATTTATTTACGTTAATTAACATCGTATGGAATTTTAAATGCAATAGACTTTTTCATATAATCTGGATTAATCAATTTGTTCTATTTGTATTTAATTAATAAATATATGAGTAGATTATTCATTAGATAAGCGAAATTACTGTGTACTACTTTTAGTTAAAATAAATCAAATATTTACAAAAAATTTACAAATGTGTTTCCTTCTGTCATATCAGTGAGAACACCATACCTAAGCGTTCCCGCTTCACTACACCCCAGATCAAAATGTATGTTATTACTAAAATATTAAGCTTTTTATTTGGAACAAAACAAAATCGCAATTAAATTTTTTATATTGGTTAATAAATAACCAAGTTATGCAGAAAATTAATGATGTAATTTTGTGCCCAATTTTATGTCTCTCCACTTTACCCTCAATTTGGTAAATATTAAAATTTTAAAAACAATTTAATTTTTCTGCATAACTCAGCTACTTATTAATATCAATTAATTCTTTAATTTATTTGATTTATTTTAAACATTTAGAAAATTGCAAATCATGTAGAATGTTTTCCAAATCTTTCAAACATTAAAAGAAAAAACAACCCATAAAGTAGAGAAGAAAATACTTACCAACTAATATGATTGGGGCATCTGGACAGTGATGTTTTATTTCTGGATACCATTTAGACGTAACATTTTCAAAAGATGAAGGACTAGTTACACTAAAGCAAATAAGGAAGACATCAGTCTGCAACAGAAGAGATAAAATGTCTAGATAACAGATTTTACTTTTACAGTACCAGGGTATTATATTTCATTAACAAGGGTACAAAATACATTAACCCTTCCAGTGCCGAAACAATATTTAAAATTTTGATCTAAAAAGCCGTTTAATTTGAATAAGGGTGTACAAAAAAATGCCTGCCCTTATTTCGAAAACTTGCAGGGGTAAGCTGCCATTGCTGACAAAAATTTCAACGTTACAGAAAAATAAAATGTCCATGAAAATGAATGTTTATTGTGTTCATAAAAAAAAAGAAATCGTTTTAACACTAAAAATATTCAAAATAGTTTTTTTAGTTTATTTAAAGTCGCATCGTCAGCTTGGTCATTAGCCAACTACTGTGAGTTTTGGTACCTTAACAGTTGTTTTAACGCGTTAAAATTTCAAGATCCTAGCTGGGAATCGAACCCGAGACCTTTTGCTTTGCAGGCTAGCGCACTGGTCACTATGCCATGGAGGCGCTTTTTGAAAATACATTATTCCATTAATTTTTGTTTAAAAATTTTTTGGAAATGTTCGGTTATCCGGACATTGGCACTATGCATAACTTACGGATGTCTGGTAAACCGGATGTTATAGCTACTCAAAAGATATCGACGTCTGTTTTCTGGACATTGGCACTGAAAGGATTAATGATATATGGCATAACACCAAACATGCCTAATATTTCTCTTTTTCTGGAAAAGAAACACATTAAAATCGTTTAATAGAAATACTTTTACCAAAATTTTTAAGAGAATGAGGCATACATACAAACAAAAATGTACAATTAAAATTTCACATTGTCATTTTTTTTTTTTTTGTCATCAGTCTCTCAACTGGTTTAATGCAGTTCTCCAACCTGTTCTATCTTGCGCAAGTCGTTTCATATCTACATACCTGTAACACCCTACATCTTTTGTAATTTGCTTTATATATTCTAATCTTTGCCTCCTTCTACAATTTACTCCCTCAATGTTACCCTCCATTATTGATAGCCCAATACCTGGATGTCTTAGGATATGCCCCACTAGCCTATCCCTTCTTTTGGTAAGATGCTTCCATATACTTCTTTTTTCATCCAATCGCCTAAGAACCTCTAAATTACTTATTTTGTCCACCCACCTAATCTTTAACATTTTCCTATAACACCACATTTCAAAAGCTTCTATCCTCTTCCGTTCTACAGCCCCTATCACCCACGTTTCACTTCCGTATAATGCTACACTCCAAACATAATGTTTTAAGAAATTTTTCCTAATATGTAAATCAATGTTTGTAGTCAGTAACATTGTCATAATACAATCACTGTCATATTATAAGTTTAGTACATTACTTATAAGTACATATTATAAGTATTGTCATAATACAATACACATTGTCATAATACAATCAAAATATAAAAACTAATTAATAATGTAATTAAATACCTAACAACTAATTACATGGTTCTAAAGTACATTTCACCCTCGTTTAAAAATGAAACCAACAGCAGAGCTCATCATGAAAAGTATTATAGTCACATATGGTTTCGACAAAAAGGGTTCCAGTAAATAAAACGCAAAGTTTTTCATCTTAAATACTTAATAATCATTATTAAATACCACACAGTACAGTAATTTCAAAGCTTTGCTAATCATCATTAAAATTTCGCTCATGCTTTTTTACGACATTAAGAATAAGACGAAATACAGTATGTGCACTAAACTATCAAGGCTGATGAGCTCTGAACATATGCATTGCCCCCTACCAAATTTTTACCTAGCCAACGACTTGCCAGCAACGTTGCCAATATTTGCTTTTGTAGCTCTGTTAAATATTTTGTCAGCCATTTTTTTGGTCTCACTAACAATTATAACTATAAACATACAATCAGCTGATTATATTACTAAGTATTGCATGTTAACGCGCTCTACAATCAATGTATACAGTACGAGAGTGAACTATTGCGCCTCTTATATGTATGCGCAGGTAATGTTTGTCAGGTACAATCTGACAACGCTGGCAAACGTTCTGATTGGTCTAAACGTGTGGAACAACAGAGCTCATCAACAGAGGAATTGGCGAGGCGGGTAGTGTTAACCTTCTTTGTTCGATTTTAGTCATAAAATTTGTCGCCGGCACTTCTAATTTATTGATTTCGATTGTTACATTTAAAGCTAACTGATGATGTCATTTCAAAACAAATACCTTTTTGTTGTAGAAAAGTTATGGAAAAAACGTTCAAATTTTAGTACCGACTCTTCAAAAAAATCTCTTTATTTTGTGTAATACCACGTCGTCAATTTTCATCGTACAAATATGCAAGATACATCAAATGAAAGAAGAGAAAATTCTCTATCGAATAAAACTAAACCCGTTAGAAAATAATAAATAGTTGCGGAGATAACTGAGTGATATTGGGCCTCCCGGTTAGTAAGGGTCAAAGAGTAGATACAGAAATTGTTGGGTTTGGAGTTCTGGTTATGACCAGAAATCAAGAAATCAATGTCGAAATTTGGAAACGAAAATAGTGTCATTTGATTCCTCTAGGAGATCGCTTCAAAAGCTAAGTGGGCTTGATCCGATTATGAGGAAAGATAACCCCGAATCAACTGATCACGCAATGTGACTTCTTGGGCCAACTATTTTTCTTTAGAAAAAATTGCCACCAGCCATGAGACGCGTCACCTTACAAAAAGGATTTTTTTGACATGAAATATCCCGTGTTCTATTTAATACTAAAATGATATGCAACTAAGCCTACATTTTTATTCTGCATTCATCCATTACAACAAATCATTTATATAAGAACAAAACGTATTGATGTGATCAACTTACCTGAGGGTATGACAAAGGACGAAGCCTATCATAATCTTCTTGACCTGCTGTATCCCAAAGCCCAAGGCTTACTGGGATCCCATCTACAACCATAGGAGCTGAATAATTGTCAAACCTGTACAAATTTAATAAAAAATCATCCTCATAGACAATTACACAATTTCATTCAAAAATAAATATTTACACTGCAACATGCAGCTTGTAATCAATTCTAATCAATAAATATTATAGTAACTTTTAGTCATGAGAATGCATTTTGTGTATGGATGGGCTGTGAGGAAGTGAAGGGAAAATCTGATAGTACTGCCAACCTCAATTACATTTCAATACCGTGTATAGCCTGATTATCTTAAGGAGAGCGCTGGGCAAAATGTACATCTGCATTAGTATAGTCTTGTATGTTCTGCAATAGTGCAGTGTATGTAATCAACAATGGAACAGCATGCCTACAAAATACAATGGGTGTTGTCAATTTTTATTTTTAACAATGCTCTGACTGTACAACTTACTGTGGGTTGGAGGGGGGGGGCACGCCCCAGACCACACCAACCTTGCCCATAGAACTGCGGTTTAGCTACCCTATCTTTGCCTGCTTTCGAGGTAATGGGCGCTGGCCGTAGCACCTCCGTGTGCTATTCGTAATACACGGTTGTGTGCAGAACATCCATGTGTGTTAGAGCCACGTGCAAAGCATTAGCTGCGTAACGAGCTCGAAGGCAACTCGTCCAACGTTTACACGAGTACTGAGGGGAGTGGGGCGCCCTGCGGACGTGACCGCACCCACTCATTTGGGTTGACCTCTCAGGGATTGTGGGTTCCTAGGTAGCGCTTCGGAGCCACTAGGCTGCTTAAATTCCTCCAGAATGGGCGTACCTGGCCGAGAAGTGTACAGATAAATACGCGTGTGGGTCGGAGGGTCATGCGGGGTCGAAGTCAAGTATGCGCATGCGTAGTCCAGCGCTCACAACAATTTGCCTGTCCTTTAACTGCAGTTTATCAACCACATGTTGTCTGTCAATTAATATACATTGTTGTGAATGACACTTTTTCACTTAAACCTCATTTCCTTTAAAATTTTAATTAGCGTACAAAGTTTCCAACTAAAATTTTTAGCCATTCTTTTAAAACCAACAATAAATTTTTACATGTTGGCACCACTTTCTTATTAATATAAAAATCCTCCATAATATCGACAACCACATTTCTGTCAAAGTTGTACTTATACATTCCTATATTCTGGCCGTTTCCTTTTTTTACTAGGGGTCAAGAAAATTGTTGGCGAGGGAATTTACTTCTTCATAGTCTATAACTTCCTTTATATTTGTAATTGTGGAAAGAGAAAGATCACAGTAATTAGCCGCTCACTCAAGGCTTTCATTAAGATTTATGGAAAGGCATTTTTGTTTATCTTCAACTTCACATTTTATTATACTGAATTTCAGATTTTGTTTAGAACTGTGCATGGTCCGACCACATTCTCGAGAAACTGACATTTCTGTTCACAATAACAAACAATTAGATTTGTACAGTTACCCTACAAAAGGTTTCACGATATACACTAAGTGCTCTGGGTATAATGTACGTTGTTGTGTTGGCTGAACTGAAACTAAAGCAGTTGCACATGTGCACTAATTCTTTTCCTCCTTTATCCCTAGTTAAAATCAAAGGCAAACTTGAGAGTGAGGTAACTATACAAAACTCATAAACCTTTTCAACTTCCTTGATCCTTATAATCTACTTACATGTGTTTCGGTGAATCCACCTCATCAAAGCACATAAAATATCTTCTGATGATGGTGGATTTACAAAAACATGTGTAAGTAGATCATACGGATCTAAGTAGCAGAAAATGTTAGTGATATTTGTAATATTTATATTAAAGTGACCAAATTCAGTAAAATAACCTGCCAATAATATAATATAGTTAAATTTAATATTTTTTACGTGATTCATATTCTGTCAACTTATTCTTGAGATTTAATTGGTACTGATATGTAATGACGTAGGCCCAAAACAGGCAGGTGGAGTGTCATTTTAATTGCACTCTATCTGTTTGGTAAAGGGCTACAAAAAATAGTTCTGTTTCTTATCACATAGTCAGCCACTTATATGACTGAACTATTTAAGAACAGAAGAGGTAGAGGTGTAAAAGACACTAGTCAGAGTTATCTCCTCTGAGAGTAATGAATTTCACTATGCAGCCAGACCCTGTGGTGAATGAAGTGAAGGTGTGTCATTGCAGGGTGGAAAATGAGTGCTTTTCGGAGGGCCTGGCATGCTGATAAGCATACTCTTTCAACTCAGTGAGGAAGGCAAAGGTAAACCACCTTACTCCTCGTTTTTACTTAGTAAAACCTCTAGAGGTTCAAACCAGCCTTTCGGCTGTTGACCTAAACAACAACATGTAATGACGAGATGAACCCGGGACTCAGTGTGGGCGATGCGCTGCTGCCAGCGTAGTACGTACATTTCTAAAAACATGCAACTGTGTATTATATATAGTTTATTTTTTGCTTCTTCTTTACGACACTTAATAACATTTAGTTTTGCACTTTGAATTGTTTTCCGCTGCTTTTGAACGGTCAACAAAATAAACTTATAATACACGGATAGATAACTAATTTATTACAACACTATAGAATAACGAATAAAATGTGAAGAATTAAAATGAAAAGAAATGGAATGAGTTTTAACAAATTAAAAAACTTTTATTTGAATAAATGTAGCCTAAAACATAAAAACAGAATAGCCAAATCAAAACGATAAATTTCCTGTACCACTCGTCGCGTAATAAAAAAAGGACTGTGTATTCCAATGAATATAGAGTGTCAGTATGGTTTTAGGATTGTAATAGAGAAACTAGGCATGCGCAGTAGATTGTTCCCCTCTTACACTTCGTCTCAAAGAAAGTTCATTTTGTGACTAACGTTTATTATTCAAGTAGAAACGTTAGATATCTAGTAATATTAATAGAAAAACTTCTCCATTAATGAAAACATTCGTGATTGTACTTTTTCTCCTGATTTCTTATATCTATTAGGCCTCTTTTACAAGAAAGACTTTAGGAATTTTTATGTCAGTATTGTGGTTATGTAGGATTGCTCAAGATAGAAAAGCCTTTGAAATGAAACACAGCTTACTGATTATAAAAATTGACTTACAGATTAGGAAAAATTTCTTGAAACACTATGTTTGGAGTGTAGCATTATACGGGAGTGAAACGTAGGTGATAGGGGCTGTATAAAAAAAAGAGGATGGAAGCTTTTGAAATGTGGTGTTATAGAAAAATGTTAAAGATTAGGTGGGTGGATAAAATAAGTAATTACAGGTTCTTAGATGAGTGGATGAAAAAATAAATATATGGAAACATCTTACCAGAAGAAGGAATAGGTGAATGGAGTATATCTTATGACATCCCGGTATTGGTCTATCAATAATGGAGGGTAATATTAAGGAAGTGAATTGTAGGGGGAGGCAAAGGTTAGAATTTATAACGCAAATTACAAAAAATTTTACAGGTATGTAGATACAAAATGAC
Source organism: Catonia carolina (assembly GCA_035578175.1). Taxonomy (NCBI): domain Eukaryota; kingdom Metazoa; phylum Arthropoda; class Insecta; order Hemiptera; family Achilidae; genus Catonia; species Catonia carolina. The sequence goes on from JAQMRL010000001.1 coordinate 30,556,578, forward strand.
TTCAACACAACAGAACAGCTTGGAGAACTGCATCAAACCAGTCGAGAGACTGACGACAAAAAATTAGTATTAACTTCCCTGTTCAAAAGTTCAATTTTTGTTAGCTCCCTCTTACATAACATAATTGATAGATTGCTTACTAGAATATCTGTCCAGGCTATCAATGGATAATACCATCAAATAACTAAACTGAACTATGTAAAAATAAAACAAAATTACATTAAGATTGATACTTACACTGTGGGTACATATTCACCAGGAAAACTGTCTGTTGTATATGAAATGAGCATGCATGTTTTACCAACGGTTCCGTCCCCCACTACAACACATTTAATAGGTCGCCCAGACGACATGATAGTTTTTCACCTAAACAGAAACAAAATAAGGTATATTACATTACGCCAGAACAGACTGAATACAGTTAATCACAAACATCAATATTTCACAACTATATTGGTAAAATGCTAAACTTTCGAACAAAAATTTAAGAGTAGCACAAAATGCACACAACTGCCACTCTATACTTAAAACAATAATTGGGCCTGGTATTATCACAGCAATGCAACCCTAATAACTTAGAAAATAATGAACAGTACAACAACTAAATTTAAGCATATACATTTCTGAGATAAAAATACAATGGGGTAGGTTTTATCAACAAAAAAATACACCCACACATAACCAGACAGGTCCATAAATACAATCACTAGCTATAATAAGAAAACTTTCCAAAAGTGGGGTTCATACTATAACACACACAATGGATGACTCATTACAAAACACAGGATATTACATAGAACTTTAGTAATCGTATAAAGCGGTTAAGACCACAAAATCCGTTTTAAAAATTAATGTCACGCTTCCGAAAGGTAATACAAAAATTTAATCAACAAACCTAACAAATAATGACAATCCACATCAAGCAGAGTTATCTAGTTATTAGATAATCATGTATTACTAAACCATTCATTAACGGGCCTAAAAACAATTTTTCTGCAGAGTCCTAAAATATTCTTTTTTACGACAATCAATTCCGATTACTACATTTATAATATGTGAAACAAAAATAAACAGTTCACACAAAAACAAAAAAAAGTAGAAAGGGTGGATCCTAGCCTCCTTGGAAAAACGAAAGCCGCAAACGGTACTTAACGTAAAATATGAACTGGCACGTTAAAATTAAACAAAATATTCGAAAATCATAACAGACTTACAAATTCAGTCTAATAAAATTTCTTATTACAAGTGTATATTACACAATTACTTAATAAACACAACATTAACCATCAATCAGCCGCCATTGTATTCGTTGAAACAAGGGTTACAAACTAAAACTGAAGAAAGTTTACAACGAATTCTCTTAACTTGTGCTATAACTAGGAAAACAGCTTATTTATAATTACCAATTCAACATTAATTCATTAATGTCAAATAATTCAAAAGAATATTTGTACATATTTAAATGTTTAGGGATGTCTTACTTTATGGTGGCTGCCCTGTCAGTTATAGAAATCATACGTTTTCTTTCCCGGGAAAATGCCAAATTGTATAGGTTATGTACGTCTTATTGTTTAGAGGTGTGTGCGTAGTTGCGTTTCTTACGACGTTCGTAAATAATTAATTAATACACTTTTATTATTTTACTTTGTTTATATACTCTACAATGTTTTGAGCACTTTATGCATTATAATTTCTGCATGCTTCGCTGAAAGGCCTGAAGAAAATTAAAATGGATAAAGAATCCGAAGGTTTGGATTTACTGGAAAAACATGTTTTCGAAGAGGATAAGATTGTAATTATATTTTATTTATGTTGTGTATACCTGTACTACTGATACCTGTATTTTTTTTTATAAGGGCAATTCAGAAGCATCGAAAACGTCGTTTATATTTACATTTATATGTTAGTGTTAACCGTTGCCCAAACCTTCGATTTTCAAATGAGATAAACTATGGTTGTCTCATTCAGTGTTATGTTACAATATTACTGTGTCAGAAATCAAAATGTTTAATTCATGTGAAAAACAAATTTAAAAATTGCAGGATGTTTGTCTCATTACCCATTTCTTTTATTAGGTGTTATGTTTGCCCATAACAGACAGGTGGAGTATTAAATTATTTGCACTCGATCTGCTAGTTCCAGGGCTACAATAAATAGTTCTGTTTCTTATCACATGGTTAGCCAATTACATGACTGAAGCATTTAAGAACAAAAAAGGTAGTGTTATAAAATATACTAGTCAAGAGTTATCTCCTCTGAAAGTAATTCATTTCATTTCATTTTACAACCAGACGGTGGTGAATGAAGTGAAGGTGTAATTTGCAGGGTGGAAAGTAGATGTTTTCTAGATGGCCTAGCATACTTTTCCACTCGGTGAGGAAGGAGGTTCAAACCAGCCTTTCAGCTGATGACATAAACTATAAAGTAGCTATAAGTATTGACTTAAAATAACTGTATTTCAACAGTCTCTTTAGTGTAATCGTGTTGACTAATGTATTTTTAATTTTACTGGTTTAATGTATGACAGACAGCGCTATAAAGACAATGAAGTCATAAATATAGAGAAGTATGTGACTTCTTTACTATAGCTAAGTGTCCCTATTAGACTAGGCTACTAGGCGGTACAACCAGTTGCACCACTGGTGACTCAGTCGGCGACCCATGCAGGGCAACCGGTTGCGCAACCAGTCAGTTGTTGTTTGGTCCTAGGATAGTTCGGTAGTTCTCACCAGCCGAGCAGTCTGTTTTATGTTTTCTTCACACTGTTTTTTTTTACGTGAATTCTGTACTTTCAGTATGTCTGGTGTTCATAACAATTTTTAACAGATTTATAAAAATTTCAGTGTTATATTTTTTTATCTGAACTAAGAAAGAGTATTGAACCCATTCAGAATGTGCTTTCTTCGTTACAAATATAAGAGAATTTAAAGCGATCTAAATATGACAATTTAACCCACCGGGTTGGTCTGTAGGTAAAGTCGTCACCGCAAGTCAGTTGTTTAACAGAATTGATTTTCAGACACAAAGGTTCCTGGTTCAAACACTAGTAAAGGTACTTTTATACGGATTTGAATACTAGATGATGGGTACTAGTGTACTTTGATGATTGGGGTTCAATTTACCAACTCTCTCAGGAATGGTCAGCCTTGGTCTGTATAAGACTACTACTTATTTACGTGTCATACACATCACCTTCATCTCATTGAGTGTTGAGGTAGCTTATTGTTCTGAATTGAACAGGTTGAAACGTACACACATTTTTGATTGAAAAAATGACAATTGAATTCAATACAGCTGTTTTTGAAAGTGTTAGTTTTGGCTTCCAACCCACTTGTAATGTTATTCTTTTTGGATCTGCAGAATCATCTATTGTGTGCTAGTTATACTAGAGCGTACTTCTACATCTAATTAGAAGTAACTTCAGTGTTTTTAAAATTTATGTACTTTATTGAAAACATTTTATTGTAATTTTGTTAATTAATTGTTGTAGATATAGAGCTGTGGATATGTGCACATTGGAAACACAATTGTTATTATTTCTGGAAATAAACTGATTATACAAGGGGGGCCAACAAAAACCGGACTGAGAGTGCGCTGCCATTCATAGATGTAGTAGTTCTCCCGCTAGATAAAGCTAGTAGAGACATTCAATAAACAACTGCCCATATGGCGTCAGTTTATAGGTTAATGTTTGATCATTGTGGTGTGTTTCTCTTATGGTTGTCATCTTCCGTCTTCGATGTCATTAAGGCAGATTTAAAAAAAAAAAGAGTGTGTTTGTTTCCTGCTTGAAATATCGATAACGTAAACTTACCAAAATGCTTCAACAGGATTTCAAGGACGATGCTATGAGTTGCACACAAGTTTTCAAGTGGTTTGGGCACTTTAAAGTGAGATGAGTGTTGAAGGCCATGTTCGTTCTGGATGCCCTTCAACATCTTGAAACAATTAAAAACTTAAAAAAATCAACAAGGATCGTCGTTTCACGGTCGACAAAATTTCTGAAGAGACAGGCGTGAGTTTGGAGCTTATGCCAGCGGATTTTGACTGAGGATTCTCAAATTTTTTTTTTCATCCTGGAGACTCCAAAGGGAGTGTAGGATGTGTCAAGATCAAACTGATAAACTGAAAGTTTATCACCATTGATAAATTCATCACTTACCACCAAAAATTGTTTTTGCTACTGCTTACTTCAGTAGGCTTGTCATGAGCCCCATTGTATCATATATCACACAAAATAATAAATTCATCACTTACCAATAATTTTTTCCCACTACTGCTTAACTCAGTAGGCTTGTCATGAACCCCTTTGTATCAAATTGTACACATTATTTGTTTAATTAAAGTTAAATACCAAAACTATTTAGAAAGGAATTCATGCACACTGTAAAATTTTTCATCAATCAAATATTGTTTTAGCTTTTTTTTTTAAAATGACTTAAATTGTCACAACTTTTTAAACCTTGAGGCAATTTATTGATGTATTTTCTACCTGCATAAGTTGGTTTTTGTTCAAACAATTTAGTGTTGTGATTAGCAACATATTAATCGATTCTGTTTCTTGTATAGTGGTTATGAACATCTAAATTCTGTAAAAAGGTATTTTGCTTTACGTACATTATCACTTCAAAAATGTACAAAGAAGAAACTGTGAGCAATTGCAGCTCTTTAAATAGTGATCTGCATGAGGTAAGGTGGTTGACTCCCATCATACACCTAACATGAGACATGTTGCTGCTAAATTTGAGTCAGAACTTGAAAAACGAGATTGAAAGTGATCCAAACTTTTTGACCAAAGTCTTTACAGGTAATGAAAGTTGGTTTCATGGGTATGACCTAGAAACCAAGCCAGTGGAAGATTGGCTTGATGCTTAATGACATCACAGGTGGAACATGACAACAGTAAGAGAAAAAAACAACACTACAATCAAATGTTAACCTACAAACTGACGTTGTCTGGGTAGTTGTATGTTGAAGGTCTCTACTAACCCCCATGTAGCGGGAGAACTCTCTACTACTTCTTCGAATGGCACCGCGCTCGCAATCTGGTTATTTTTGCCCCCCCCTCTGTATGTTATTTCTTGGTGAACCAACTTATTTTTGTTAATGATTTTCAGGTTACATACAAGTGGCTTAGTCGACATCTTAACGTCCATGTGAACATTGCTAAAAGGTAATTTAGACCTACACTTTGATTAAAATTATTTTTTTTTAATTAAAAAAAATTAAAATTATTATTTTTTTGTTGTGATATTAATCTGTGTGCTTATATCATGGATATTTTGATACACAACAGTAATTATAAACTGGTTAGCTGTTATCTTGTGTAACGTCTGGTTTCTGTACGTTACCGTTAGCGTTTTTTTGTTTCATATCTTGGTGCCAAATTTCAGTTTGTATCAATAATTATTTCTGTTCACTGTAAGCTGTTGCTATCTAGCGTTTTTCCATTGTACTATTCTAGCCTGAGTTGAATTTTAATTTCTGGTAATTTAATTATGTACGTTTTTTCCTTGTTCGTGTACACTCTTGGTTGTATAGTGAAATGGAACGGTTGCTTTCTATTACATAGAAATGTTATGCCGATTTAATAATTTCGTTCTTTTAGTTAAAGAATGTCGTCTTTTATTTTAAAATGTTGCGTGTTGATTATTGCTAATGTTTAATTATGATTCTTTGATTTTTATCTGCTGTTTTTTTTACATCTAATGATGTTACGTAATTTTTATCAGTCTTTTCCGGGTTGTTTTTTTTCTAATTTGTTCTTAAATTTTTTTTGGATTTCGTCGCCCAAATTTATTTTGGGTTCGGCTATAGGAGATTTCTACTATGGGTTCATTTCGATTCAGGAATATTTTCTGTTCTAACAATTTGGAGGGTTGAAGTTTTGGATAGCAGTGCCTTTCACCTTACCTTGCACAACGTTGGTTCCGGAGGATGACTCTCCCGGGTTCGATTCCCGAATTTAGAAATTTGGCAGCTAAACATATGTCACTTCATGCAGTGGCAGTTTAATTTATTCAACTGTTTAATTTGGCCGATGATCATCGATTCTATCCTGGAAGGTTTGATTTCTGCAAACCGGTATGTCTGGTTAATTATTTTTTTTTTTGGGAAATTCTGTTGTTTCTACTTGAACGTTTCTGCGCTCGTCAGGAATGTTTGCCTGTACTGTGCATGTCCTGAACTGAAAATATTGATGAACGAACTTGCCTATTATTTAACTTAAAAATATTTAAAATCAAAACTTTATCACGTTTTCCTTTTTATAATGAATTTTCTTTATCTATAATCTTGGCGTTTATTATTATAAATTTTTATATTTCTTAATATATTTGGTTTTTTTTATTTTCTTTAATAATTTTGTAAAAGCTACCATGGTACGCAATACGTTTATAAAAAAAAAACTATTATGATATCATACTATTAACAGACAATGATCTGATCTTATGTAAAATTAATTCTTCAATTTAAAAATTTTTCTTACAATAGTAAATTCTTTTACAACAAATAAATCAGCTTAATTTTGGTCAAATTGTATCTGTTACAATGAAAACTTAAAATAATAACTATTTGAATCTTATTATTCATTAAATATTGTGGTTTAAATTCATTTTTGAGATTCTCTTAAAATTTTCCTGAAATTATTTATTCAGGCATTTAGTTTTGTAATAACTTAAATTATGTTCGTGTAGCTATTTTTCTATCTTTGTTTTAAAAAAGAAAGAAACAACTTGGATTTATTACTGATTAATTAATATTATTATATTTTTATTTATGTGTTTTCTTTGTGCAATTATAATCATATGCAACAACAACTCTTTTTTATTTGGCTTCCTTGTTTTTTTTGTCCACCCCTGGGCCAACCTATCGATGTGGATAGAGGGGGAGGTGACACTTGTTTCAAAATGTTAATTATAAGGGTGTTTGATATACATGTTGTTCATCTAGAACAGTGATTCCCAACCTGGGGGGGATCGCCCCTAGTGGGCGATTTGGGTTCGCAGGGGGGCAATAAATTTGTGGGGGGCGATGAGTATTCAAAGACAGAAAAATAAAACTGTACTACAGGGTAGAATCTTTACTGTCACGGATACATGTTTTTTTTTACAAACAAATAAACTAAACTCTTTGTTGACATTTTTTATGGTCGAGCTCCTACACATGAGATGAAGATTTCTGGACGCAACTGCTTTGGTTGATTATTTGTTGTGAACAATAATAAATCTTTTTTACAGAATAACATACTTTATTATTTATCAACACATTACTTCAAATTAAATTAGGTATACGATGCTAAGAGAAGGGGCGATAGGTGTAAGTCATCCTTCACAAAGAGGCGATGCCCCATAAAAGGTTGGGAACCACTGATCTAGAATATTACGAATAATGGACGAATAAATTTTAAGTAATTTAAAAAAGCAATTATACTTTAAAATTTGTCCATGTTAGCTGTAATATGCAAAACAGTTGGATGTTAAATAGTCTTATTATATTGTGAATGTTGCTGTTTCGTACCATGAGTATAAAATTTTACATTAATTCAGTCAATGATTTCTTGTATTCAGAAATAAAAAAAACATATAAAAAGTTTTTACAATGGTACAAACTAAAGACTGCAGACAAGATCTATCCAGTAACAGCCAAGGTCGGGTGTGAGGTTGCCTTTTCGTTAAGGCACGTTCTGTTCCACCCAACTCCAGCTGACTTTTTGTTAGGCTGCCACCCACAGCGGGACCACAACGTGACAACACAAGATACAATGAATGAAAGTCAATTGGCTCTGTGCTGTGATCTAGGTCACAATGCTCCGCCTTCATCTGCAGTCTCTAGTTCGTTAAGGTATAATTAATGAACCATAGTGGAAATTCAGAAGGTTATGGTGAAATGTTAACAAACCAAATATTTTTGGGCTAAGCTTTTGTTGTTTTAGCCAAGTATCAGTAAGCATTATCGTACAAAAACAAAAAATAGTCATGCGACAAAGAACCTACATCATTTGTGTCATGTAGCAAAAATAAACTTAAAACTATAAAGTTGCAACAGAACTAAAAAGTTAATTATTTAAATTAATCTATCAAATAATTGTCACCTGTTGTTTGTTTTTGTTGGAAACCTGTGGATTTATGTTTGTTCTGTGATATAAAACAAAAATCAATTTATAACATAACATTTTTGAACCAAAAACAAAAGGTTGGTCATTGATAACTTCTGCAGGTTATGGGGCCCACAGTTGGTGCGAGTGTAGTGAATAGTAAATAAATAGCAAGTTTTTTTTTGTGCCACAGTTGAGCTTATTGCTAGCTTCAGAGGAGTTGCAATTATCAAAGTGGTTAATTAAACTGTAGTGGGTACTTATTAAATATATTTTATAAACGGTAATAGTCAAAAAACTAATTACCGTTTATAAAATATGTTTAATAACTACCCTCTACAGTTTAATTAATAGTCAAAAAACTAATTCGCCGGCTGCGTTGGCGATGTTGGTAACGTGCTCGCCTCTCATCACGCGGTCTTGGGTTCGAATCCCACTCGGGCATGGCATTCTTTCATACGTTATAAAAAATTAATTTATCCTTCACCGTCCGCATTAGCAGCAATTTGCAAAACAGTTGGACGTTAAACAAAAAAAAAAAAAAAACTAATTAAACATTAATAGTGTACTTTTCAAAGTACTTAAGAGTAGTCACTAGGTATAGGAAAATGCACGTGAATATTTTTGTAGTGGGAGTTAGCAGCCAGTGATACAAAAGGAGCTAACATAGTTCTCTTCTTCATTAATAAATAATCCCCTGTGATAACAGAAAGGTCTTGCTCACTTTTCAGTCCAGTGTTCAGCATTTTAATGTATGCAAGTGTGTGTGTGTGTGTGTGTGTGTAGTTTGCTTAACAATGCCTTTTTAATAAAGTTGACCATAAGACAAATAATGAAGTATTATTGGAAATTGGATTCAAAAGGGAACTCATTTATAGTTTTACCAGAAGAAAAGTAAAATGTATCAGCCACATTATGTGATACAGTGGTTTTATTGTGAAAAGTTTTGATAAATTGCTAGATAAGGAGAAAACGGAAAGCCAAGGAATGTTTTAATAAAAGATATGAACTTCAATAAGTATACTTAGCCATGCAAAGTATGGTTACTGAAAGAAGCTCATGGTTGCTGTGACGATTTATTTAACAAAATGATAAAAGAATGATTTACTTATAGATCATGTGTAGCATGTTAATTTATGTACTAGCTCGATAAAAGGCAGATGGAGTGTTAAATTATTTTCACTTGATCTGCTAGTTCCAAAGCTATAAAAAAACAGTTCTGTTTCTTACCACATGGCCAGTCAATTGTATGACAAGCATTTAAGAACAGAAGAGGTAGAGTTGTAAACGATACTAGCCACATTTATCTCCTCTGAGAGTAATCTCATTATACAGCCAGACCCTGTGGTGAATGTTTTTTTTTGTTTAACGTCCGACTGTTCTGTTATTACTGCTAATGCAGACGGTGAAGAATGAAATAATTTTTGTAATGTTTGAAAATATGCCGTGCCTGAATGGGATTCAAACCCAAGACGGCATGATGAGAGGCAAGCACGTTACCAACTACGCCAATGCGACCGGCTGTGGTGAATGAAGTGAAGGTGACATTTACAGGGTGGAAAGTAGTCATCCCCACTTTTCAGTGTGCCCGGGATGCTGATAAGCTTACTTTTCTACTCAGTGAGGAAGGCAAGGCATACCACCTTACTCCTTGTTTTACTTTGTAAAGCTTCTAGAGGTTCAAACCAGCCTTTCGGCTGAAGACCTAAACAACAACTCTATAAGTAAGAGTGGGGATGCTGGAGAGGAGTAAGCCTTTACATGACAAAAGATTTACTCTTTGGTCTAATGTGCTTTCCACGGTTGATGAGCTCTGCTGTTCCACATGTTTAGACTAATCAGAATGTTTGCCAGCATTGTCAGATTGTACCGGACAAACATTACGCGCGTGCGTATAAGAGCCGCAATAGTTCACTCTCGTCTTGCATCTCGTACGGAACACATCGATTATAGAGCGCATGAACATGCAATACTTTATAATATAATCAGCTGATTGTATGTTTGTAGGTTATAATTGTTATTGAAAGACCAAAAAAAAATGGCCGATGAAATATTTAACAGAGCTACAAGAGCAAGTATTGGCAACGTTGCTGGAGAGTCATTGACTAGCTATAAAGTGGGTAGGGGGTAATGCATACGTTTAGAGCTCATCAGCCGTGAAAAATAGTATCGTTCGTTCAGTCTAGTTCATGATACAAGTTGATAAAATAATTAACATTCATTTTTGTTATCTTACGTACATAAATAGTTTTTCTTGTTTAGGTTGTTGGCAAAATTTGTTGATAAAACGAGTGACAAGCTTGGTGTTACTTATGTGATTGGAGGAGTCTTGCCAGACGGAAGTCATAAGTTTGTTGTCGATTGGTATGATAATATTTCAGATACTGAACATGAGTTTAAGACTGTCACTTCAAAACATGTGTATAGTGTTCAAAAAAATGTTACCAACGGTGATCTTAAAACGGTTTTGTTCATCAATGATACCTGTGAGATAAAGGATAAAGAAAATAAAATGGGGTAAGTTATTATTTCTATATTTTGAAGCTTAATGGATTAATTAAGCTTAAGCAATTAATTAATTAATTGGTCGGCCCGTGGTGTAGTGGTCAGCGCAACTGGCTACTATGCCGGGGTCGCAGGTTCGATTCCCGGTTAGGTCTGGCATTTTTTTCATCTGTAAATCATCACATATCATTACCTACGCACAAGCCCAAGGCTTATGTAGGCATCATCACTCGATAAAAAAAAAAAAACAAAAAAAAAATTAGTGGCTTACCTACGAATATGTGGTGTAATTTTTTATTATTTTGATTTTGACACTTTCAATGCTATGCTCTCGTCTCGCAAGTAGTGGGTAGGTGTTACCGTCTCACCTGGCGCGTTCTGTTTTGTTAACATTTTTAGCAATTCTGGAGGGAGACTGTCTGTCAGAAATCAGTTAATTGCTTTTGTATAGCCCTCAAAATGTTTTTTGTTTTGTAACTTTGTAGTTTGTTTTTGAATTTACGTTACACGATCTTATACTCTCGTGCAGTATTTTCAACGGTGTTTCAGGGTACAGTTATAGCTGTGAATTTAATATCTTTGTGTGTATCGATACAAAATAGCTTATACTTTTGAATTTACTTTAAAAATATTGTGACACTTATTGCTAAGGTCCGTTTCGGGATCTAGGTAATTAAATAATTAATACACTAAAGTTTACAATTACAAATATTTATTACACTTAAAGGTTTACAAAATAAATAATAAACTAATTAAAATGACTTATTACAATAAATAACTTAATAATTTACTTAAAATGAATGATAAACAATAAATAACTTAATAACTTACTAAGCACTACTTAAAATCACTTTTATAAGACTACACAAACATACAAAACACAGAAATTGAATTCACATTAACTTTAACTTAAACAAAGGTTATAGTAACTTCTAAAGGTTATAGTAGAATCTCATAAATTGGTAGTATGTTTAGTCATAAATTTGATAGTTTGATCAATTTATTGATTTGTTAATCTACTGACAATGCATATATATTGTCATAAGGAAGTGCATCCAATGTTGTGAAGAAGGCATTTATCTGACAAAAAGTATAGTGGAATCTTAAAACCCAAACGACTGCTTATGATTATAAATTAATAAATAAACAGTACTGTGCATTTTGTACTGCACAGGCCATTCATTCATATTGAACACATCTCCATTCCTCAGATCTTTCTTCCCTGTAGCTCTTACCATCGTTGCCCATTCACTCCTTCCTGGGTCATTCTCGATTCCTCTGTCTAGCTCAGCGGTCTCAAACATGCAGCCCGGTAATTGATGTTTAATTTCAATTGCCTGCGATGAATCCTCATAATTTCAATGTTAAAAATTACAGTTTTTATATGCCTACCTACTACAAAATAGTAGATGATTGAGCAGTGATGATTAAATAGTAAACATTTTTTAATAAATTGTAATATTAAGTGGAGTTAAAGTTGCCTATACAATAGGAAAATGTTATTATGTTTGCGAAGAAAGAAATTTCTCTTTGTATTGCCTACCCAGCAGTTTGTGGTAACTCTTGTGTAAATGTTATTCAGAATTATGCAGCTCGCCAAGTGTTTATAAAATGTTTAAGTGGCCCTCTAAAGGTTACAAGTTTGAGACCACTATTCTAGCTGGAACCTATAATCTAACATTCTGTTTTTTTTTGTGTTTAACGTCTGACAATATGGGTCATTTGCATGTAATGGAGAATAGGTAGCCATATTCTGTGGCTACCTATTCTCCATTATATGCAAATGACCCATACCAGATGAGTTTTCCCCCTAGTCCTGCTAAGCAGTGTATATCTAATCTAAACACAGTTAAATTTCTGTGTTTCTGTAAGGGCGGGCAGAGTCTGTCAGTGACTTTGAAAAGGGATATTTAAAACTTAAGTAAGTTTTAACTCCCCGCAGGGGGGGGGGGTGTTGTCACCACTCCTGTGGTCACTGGTCTTTGATGAGCTGCTCATTAAGCTGACGGAGGAGGGATTCGAGGTGGTCAGTTATGCTGATGACCTGGTGATCCTGGTCAGAGGAAAGTATACGACAACTATCCGGGAGCGTATGCAGGGAGCCCTTAATCTAGTTCACACCTGGTGTGGACAGGAGGGGCTGCGTATTAACCCGGAATAGGTGGTTGTTGTTCCTTTTACTAGGAAAAGGAAGATTGCTCTGGATGCTTTGACTCTGGAAGGAGTGGATTTAAACTACTCCCCTGAGGTAAGGTATCTGGGGGTTGTACTGGATAGGGGCCTAACGTGGAAAGGCCACATGTCCAGGGCTGTTGAGAAGGCTACAAAGGCCTTATGGATATGTAAGAGTCTGTTTGGGAAGACTTGGGGGCTTAGGCCTCGTATGGTAAAATGGGCTTATGAGAGCATCATTCTGCCAATGGTCACGTACGCAGCTTTTGTATGGTGGCCAAGAATAAATCTGAGGACGGCGCAGGGTCGGCTGAGGAAGCTGCAGAGACTGGTCTGCCTAGGGATATGTGGTGCAATGTGCACTTGTCCTACGGCTGCTATGGAGGCGATGTTTGATTTGCCTCCTCTTCATATTCAAGTGAAGAAGGAGGCGATAAGAACTGCCTTGAGGCTGGAGGGCAAGATCGGGGTCCCATCAGGGGAGATGGGCCACACCGAGATCTTCAAAGTGATTGAGGGGATGGGTGTGGTAGGTGGTCCTCGGGACCGTATGAACAAAGCATATGACTTCTCCGACACACTGAGGGTGGAAATTTTTGATCGTCAGGAGTGGGCGGAGGGACAGTCAGTGATACCGGAAGGAGCTACCGTTTGGTATACTGACGGCTCAGTGATGAGCGGAAGAGCGGGAGTGGGGGCCTGGGGGGCCGGGGGAAAGATTTTCCTGGCCCTTGGGTGTAACATAACCATCTTCCAAGCTGAAATATTGGCCATTAAGGTCTGTGCGGAGAGGTGTATTGAAAGGCGCCTCAGTGGGTTGCACATTTATATTTTGTCCGATAGTCAGGCGGCCATCAAGGCTTTGAGTTCTTGTACTTTTGAGTCGCGATTGGCCTATGATTGTCGGGAAGTTTTGAATGCCGTGGCCAAGCGTAATGTTGTGACGCTGCGTTGGGTGCCGAGGCACCAGGGAGTGCCTGGAAATGAGAGAGCGGATGCCTTAGCAAAGAAAGGTGCAGCCTCTCACTTCATAGGCCCAGAGCCATTCTGTGGAATTGGTGAGGGCTATTATAGAGGTATAGTTAGGGCCTGGGAAGAGGAGGCTAAAACCTCCTATTGGAATAAGGTGACAGGCTGTGAACAGGCAAAAAAATTCATTGCCTATTCCAGCAGGAAAGCTGGGATATACAATAGACTAGGAAGACAGGACCTGAGGAGGGTAGTGGGCCTGATGACTGGTCATTGTAATCTTGGGTATCATTTATCCAAGATAGGAGTTGCTGAAGAGAGCCTGTGTAGATTCTGTCATGAGGCAGAAGAGAAGGCTGAGCATATTTTATGCAGCTGCAAAGTGGTTGGCTGCAAAAGAAGAGCGCTGATGGGTAAGGATGTGTTAACACCTTCTCAGGTAAGTGCACTAGATCCTAGGCAGATCCTGCGCTTTATCGAAAGTGTGGGTCTTGCATAAATAAGGAATAGGGGCAATCACAAAAGATCTTTTAGGTCGCGGTGAGGAGGGGCTGCAGAGGCCTGAACGCCCATATAGTAAAGTAAAGTAAAAAAGTAAAGTAAGTTTTAACTCCATTGTTAAGTCTCAAAAAATGGTTGGTGAAGGCAGTATGCAGCTGCAGTGTTTCGTTCCTAAACATCTTCCTTTTGTCATGGATTGTTTCTTCATCAGAGTTGTAGAGTGCAGAGAACCGAGCCAAAGCACCTCTTTTTATATAATTATAGCCTAGTTTACACGGGTCGAGTAGATTAGTTATTTAGTACTCGACGTGTTTGGACACGTCGTTTTAGTCGAGTAGAACGTTCAAGTATGTACGGTCGAATGCACAGTTTAGTAGGTTACCCCCACCACTACGCACAACGTACTTTACGAGTGAGATCCCGCCTCCATGGAGCCACAACAATACACTAAATTGGCTGTCTACGTTACATGTGCGGACAGTTACTAAATTACTCGACCCTTGTAAACTAGGCTTAAAGAGAAGGAGAAGGGGCAATAATTTGCTCTCTGAATGGTGGAAGTTTACATCACAGGTTTTATGCATGTGTGTGATGGTACAGCGGAACACTGAAAGTACTGTACAAAAATAAAAGTACTTTGGAGGCAGAATGTTTAAAGTTTAAAATTTTTTGACCAACTTGAATTTTGTGAACAGTTTGAAATAAATTAGATGATCATTGTAAGTTTATCACAGCAAAAATCAGTTCTAGGGGTAGTAATATCACTCAGGATACATTGTATGTTGTCAGATTTCTATAATTTATATACAGTGCATAATATATACTGTTTTTTTTTTTCAGATGTTCTTCAATTAAGTGTGAGGATAGTATTGTGAAGAATGGATCTGCAATGATGGAACTAAGACAGAAGGCTTTAACTGCTGCGAAAAGTAAATCAGTTGCAGTTAATGACAAGAAAAGTGTTCCAGATTCAAAGAAACAGACTAATGGATTGGAGAAGAATGTAATACACTTTTTTATTTTTTCTCTTATCCAGTTTCCTTGGTTGAGTTATCGGTTATAAATCATTATCTTGTTCACTTCTTCCCTTCAATCTTCTTTTGTTATTCTTTATTTCGATCCTCTCTTATAAATGTCTGTTCACTTGTGCATCCACCATTTTCTTGGTCTACATCTGTTCCTGTTTCCATATAGAAAGAGTGCACCAAATCAATTTAATTACTGGTAACGCAATATAAGTTGACGATCGTCAAGGAGAGTAAGACTTGACTGTGCGGGGGGTGGAAGTGCTACTATATGTGCTTTTCTAAATATATCATAGCGGCAGCTCTAACCATGACATTATGTTGTAGTTTTACTCTAACATTGATTTATTATGTTTATAACTATGTCGTTTTATTAACATCCCATTGTATTATTTATTGATTCTTAATATTATCCTAAATAATAAACATTCATTCTAAATAAGCCATAATACTAGGACCTAAGCTACATTTTGTATCCTTTTTGGTCGTCAGCAGTAAATTGAATTTCTGCACTCCGACATTTGTAGTGATTGACTAGTTAGTCCGTGAGTTCCGTCGATGCGAGCTTATTATCGTAATACTAGTTTTATGGTAATTTCAAAATGTTAATGTATTTTTAGGGTTTTCATATTTCATTATTTTTAGTAAAGTTATGTTAAATTGCAATTAAATTTTAAACAATTCACTTTCTTTAAATGATTACATTACTCCTTACTTATTTAGTGTGACGGGTCATGAACTGAATTTTATTACTTAAGTGTTTGTGGTAGTTACATTTTGAGTTACACGGTTGATACATGTCTTATGCTTTTGGGTTGGCCAATGTAAGTAGGATAGATAGTATACTGTCCTCCGCATAATAGGCGCAGTCGTCAACTTATAGTGCGTTACCAGTATATTATGTTTTTGCTCATGCTTCCTTTTCTTCCACAATCTTTTGAATTCTCTTGGATTTTTCATTCTTAAGCAGTTCAATGTTGTGAGGTTTACGTCTCTCCTTTCATTCTCTCCCTCAAAGATCACTCTCTGGCTTTTTTTCTAAAAAATTTCCTATTCTCTAAGTCTTCTGTGTCAATTTTGCATCATTAAGGTCATTCAGTGTTACTGTGAATTATGATGGTTTGGTTTTGAGGTTCATTATTTTATTGAGAAATTTGTTGTGTCAATCTGCTATTGTTCATTTGTGCCACATGTCCGAAAAAATGTCTCATTTTTCTCATCACATGAAATATGTTTTCAGTTTTTTTTGTATATCTCTTTGTTCAAAGGGGGTCTATTGTTATTATCTTCTTTCTTCTTAGGTCCTAGGATGTTCCGAACTTATTCTCCTTTTGATGCTCATTATTTTATTGATACTACCTTTAGTGTTTCTGCTCCATACAATGCTTCTCTGCTCATAACAGACAGGTGGAGTGTCAAATTATTTACACTCAATCTGTTCGTTGCAGGGCTAAAATAAATAGTTCTGTTTCTTATCACATGGTCAGTCAATTAAATGACTGAATCATTTAAGAACAGAAGAGGTAGAGGTGTACTGTGACACTAATCAGAGTTATCTTCTCTGAAAGTAATGAATTTCATTGTACAGCCAGACCCTGTGGTGAATGAAGTGAAGTTGTCATTTACAGAGTGGAAAATATGTGCTTTTCAGAGGGCCCGGCATGCTGATAAGCGTAATTTTCCACTCAGTGAGGAAGGCAATGGTAAACCACCTCACTCCTTGTTTTACTTAGTAAAACCTCTAGAGGTTCAAACCAGCCTTTCGGCTGTTGACCTAAACAACAACACAATGCTTCTGGACTTACCACCAACTGATAGTGCGTGATTTTTGTATCCCATGATAAAGAGTTTTTTATTACAAAAAATTTTTGAAATGCGTCCTGCCAATCAATAATCAAAATTACAGTATAAATGAAATTTATCACCTTACCTTTAGTTGCTTTTTAAGTTTAAAAAACTTACACCCATTTCAGTGGTTCCAGAGCAACCTTCTTCAAAGCAATATTAATAAAATTTTAAATTAAAATAAACAGAAACACGATTGTAAATTTTAATTTGTAATTTTAGTAATATTGCTCTGTAGAAGGTGGCACCACCGAAACGCACGTTAATGTTTTAAACTTAAAAGGTAACCGAAGGTAAGTTGATAAATTTTATTTATACTGCTTTTTTATTATATTGGTTTCTGGTATTCATGAATGCAGTTCTCATCTTATCTGGCCTTCTTTCTAAGATATCCTTCTCACAATTTTTTAATATCATACTGTTCCATTTTCCCAAACATTTAAACACCCTTATGCTTTTAATTTTATTTTGATGGACAGGTATTGCTTGAGTCCCAGCTGGGTGTAGTTGTTGTGGAATGGAGTGAGTGCGTTGTTATAGTAGTGGGAGAATGAATGAGTTAGTAGTGTTTCACAGCTGATGCATTTGTAGTGGTAGCGTGTACTAACTAGACTAAAAAAATATTCTTATCATCCGGTGGATTAATTTTAATAAATACCTACCGGGTTATTATTTTGGTCGGATTCATAATATTTAATTTACCAATTTATATCAAAATATGTTAAATACGGAAAGTTTGGAAACGAATGTTTTGTATCAGAGTAATACAACAATCGTTCTCCCAGCATGCGTCACTCATTCATTATACCTCACCCGTACCCTTCACCCCGCAACTACACAGAGCTTGGAACCGCACAATATATGATCTGGGGAGTTCTTAACGTTTGTTATGAATTTCATCTTGGGAAATTATATTTGTAAACGTACTTTTTCAGCTTGAGCTATAAACTTTCCACTTGAATTATAGCATTTTCCAGGGTATCAGTCATCAGGTTAATGTTTTCAGCAAAGGCTCAGCAGTCTACATGGATATAATCTTTTCTTCCACCTATCCTTATTATTCTGCCCATAACAGACAGGTGGAGTGTCAAATTTTTTACACTCAATCTGTTCGTTGCAGGGCTAAAATAAATAGTTCTGTTTCTTAACGCATGGTCAGCCAATTAAATGACTGAATCTTTTAAGAACAGAAGAGGTAGAGGTGTACTGTGACACTAATCAGAGTTATCTCCTCTGAAAGTAATGAATTTCATTATACAGCCAGACCCTGTAGTGTATGAAGTGAAGGTGTCATTTGCAGAGTGGAAAATATGTGCTTTTCAGAGGGCCCGGGATGCTGATAAGCGTACTTTTCCATTCGGTGAGGAAGGCAATGGTAAACCACCTCACTCCTCGTTTTACTTAGTAAAACCTCTACAGGTTCAAACCAGCCTTTCGGCTGATGACCTAAACAACAACAACCTTATTATTATAGTATCTGTTTTTCTTCACTCCCTGAATACCTTATTAAAGGCACAGTTGAAAATCAACGGTGACCATCACCTTGTCTTACTCCTGTATTTTCAAATTTCTTGGAGAATTCCCCCATGAATCTTCATCTTGAGAAGGTGTTTGTATGGGTATCTCTGATTATGTTAGTGGTTTTCAAGTTGAGATTTAATATTAAATTAATTGTTAAAAAAATTTTTAGTTCGGGTACCTACTTTGTTTCTTAGTGGTTTTGCAAGTCGAGATTTAATATTAAATTAATTGTTGAAGAAAATTTTAGTTCGGGTACCTACTTTGTTTCTTTCGTATGATTTCAGGGTGCATCGAAGTTGTCTGATAGTAAGAGTAATGCTGATTCAAGTAATGTTAAAAGTGCGTCTGCAAGCCCTAAGAAATCTGGAATCGCTGCTATGTTTGCTGCTCAAAAAGATACCAAAAAACCAGAAAATAAGGCAAGTAAATATTGTATTTGAAACTTGTTTTTGCATGATTTTCAAACATTGTTCTGTGTCAGTTGGTAAAAGTAAATGAAAGGCAGTAACTTTTAATGGATGTTATAATATTTCAATAATTTTTTAAACTTTGTCAGTTGTAACTTGAAATTTTCTAGATATTCATGTTATATGAATTATATTTTTAAGCAATAGTGAATTTGCCTCCATTTTTGAAGAGGTTAACTAAAATTAAAAAAAAACCTGTAAACCCCCCAACAGTTGACATTGTGTTTATAAATGTATTTTTAGATAAAAAAATCATCCATCAACACTAGATAAACATGCCTTTATTTTTTTTTATTTTTAAAAATTGAGTTTTCACCGAGTGATCTGTGTGTGTTTCTATCTGTCTGTGAGATCAAAATATCTAAAGAATGGAATATTGTATGAATTTTAAACTTGGAACTTAAGTTAGGTATAATAATGGGACCTAACAAGAACATTTTCATCAAAATTGGTTAATCGGAAGTAGTAGTTTATTCGTGCAATTTTTGTTGTAAATTGTTTTTTTTTAAGGATGCAGCTTTTTTTATGAAAAAAATCACTAATTACCGCTTAACTAAGCATTATACAAAGAAATGTTTGGAACCTATCTTGTAGAGCATAAAAAAATGTAGTAAATGAGGCGATTTAAAAAAAAAATTGTAAGAGCCACTTTTGAGAAAATTGCAAGAAAGTGAAAAATTATACAAATAAACTACTACTTACGTTTGACCAATTTAGATGAAAATGTTTGTGTCAGAGTCCTCTAGTAGTACCTGACTAAGTTTCAAGTTTCAACTCGTATGATATTTTGTTCTTGAGATATTTTGTTCACACACACAGACCAATCGCTAAAAACAGGTTGTTTTTTGGGTTGAAGGGGTCTGGAAAGGTGTTAATCCGGTGAAAACTCAATTTCAAAAAATTGACTTGAAATCAATACTTTCCTTTCTATATATTCGTATAGGCTAGAGAAAGTAGAAAACAACTGTTTTTATTTAAAGCATTTTTTTCTACAGAGCCTAGTTTTACATCAATTAATGATTTTCCCTGCCCATAACAGATAGGTGGAGTGTCAAATTATTTACACTCAATCTGTTCGTTGCAGGGCTAAAATAAATAGTTCGGTTTCTTGTCTCATGGTCAGCCAAATTAATGACTGAATCATTTAAGAACAGAAGAGGTAGTGGTGTAAAAGACACTAATCAGAGTTATCTTCTCTGAAAGTAATGAATTTCATTGAACAGCCAGACCCTGTGGTGAATGAAGTGAAGGTGTCGTTTGCAGAGTGAAAAATATATGCTTTTCAGAGGGCTCGGCATGCTGATAAGCATATTTTTTCACTCAGTGAGGAAGGCAATTGTAAACCACCTCACTCCTCGTTTTACTTAGTAAAACCTCTAGAGGTTCAAACCAGCCTTTCGGCTGTTGACCTAAACAACAACAATGATTTTCCATGTATTGAAGTCACACAGAGGTTGACTTTCAATTAGCACCATTCACTCTTGCTTAAAATCACGTTATGTTTTTTCATTTTACAATGTTTACTCATGATAAAATTTTTTTGATATTTTTTTAAGGTTCAAAACAAACCCTCTAAACCACCTGTTAAATCTAAAGGACTGGCTGCATTTTTTAATCAACAGAATACTAATAAAAGTAGTGAAAAGGTAAACGAAAACAAGAATAAAGAGAAATTGAAGAATGATTCACCGAAAAATGGTATTGATACATCTGATAGTGCAAGTAAAGAAAACAGTGAGTCAACCGAAACTGATATTAAAACAAAATCAGATGATAAAGATAAATCTGATAAGTGTAACAATTCTAAGACTTCATCTAATAAATCTAAGGTTAGTGTAGTAATATAATTGTGAACATATTGTGACACTTATCTCTAAGGTCCGTTTCGGGATCTAGGTAATTAAATAATTCATACACTAAAGTTTAAAATTACAAGTATTTATTATAACTAAAAGATTTACAAAATAAATAATAAAGTATACAATAAATAACTCAAATAATTTACTTAGTACTACTTACAAACAAAATTATTCACAATGCACATACACAAAAACTGAATACAATGCACATACACAATAAGATAAAGGGTGATTCAAAAAGAGCACCGGTTTTTAAACGGCTGGTAAATTTTTGTTTATCGGTTGGCAACATTGTTTGACCTCATTTCTATTTTGGAGAACATTCCGATTGACGATTCAGTTGTAGTTTCTCTTGTATGCACAGCGAGTGACAGTTTGGTGCGGCTTTTGGTCGGGCGGTGTCATCGGCCCTTACTTTTTTGAAAATCAAGAAGGACAAGCCGTGACAGTAAATGGAGACCGATACCGTACGATGATTAGGGAGTTTTTGTGGCGTCATTTGGATGGAATGGACATTGACGAGTTGTGGTTTCAGCAGGATGGTGCCACCTGTCACGCTGCACGAGAAACAATGTTGTTGCTCCGTGAACGGTTCCAGGATCGCATCATTTCTTGTAATTCCGACCATCAATGGCTACCAAGGTCGTGTGACTTGACGCCTTGTGACTTTCCTCTTTGGGGTCATCTGGTCATTGGTGTATGCCAATAAACCCCGAAACATCAATGACTTGAAGGAGGAAATTGGACGGGTTATCGGGCAAATGGAAGTCGAAACTTGTCGTGCAGTAATATCCAATTTCATGGACAGAGTTGATGCGTGCCAGCGCAGTAGAGGAGGACACATGCATGACATCATTTTTCATACATAAAATCGGAAGGAAAGATGAACTTGTCGTTGTATTTATTTTCAGTTTTTCAATAAAATAAATCTCTTAATTTGATATATCAAAACCGGCGCTCTTTTTGAATCACCCTATAGTATAACAATAGTTGACCACTACAATGTCCCGATACGTTGACCTGTTCTACACACCGATAGTACACTCAATAAACACTCATCAAAGATCAAACGAATACTAACTCTCCCGATAGCACTTAGGCTCCCTTTATATAGGTAGATCAAAGAGATATTCTAGAAAAACGGAGAGATGTCGAGATTTTGATGCAATAATCTTTTTTATTTGTTCTCGAAAAATCATAACTAGTGTAAACAAGTCACAATAGATTAAAAGTTGTTACAGGTAACCAACCGACTCTTTCACAAATAGTTGTATAACAAAGACCCTACCTTATTATACACGACCCTTTTTAAATATCCTTTTATAACTAACCCTATTGTTACTCTGTCACTCTATTATTTACTATTTAACATTCTATGAATTACTAGAAATCTCTCGCACCACTCTCCTCCTCGATATCGTCACAATATTATTAACTGATTTAATAAATGTACAGTACTATGTCATTTATCCAGGCCTTATTGATCCAGATGTCAGGATTATCTGACCTGATCTGGATCGAAAAAATTTTTTTATTCATAAAATTGGAATATCTTGCATACGAGGGCTGTTCAAAAAGTATCGGACCTTCTGTCCTCCCGCTGAAACGAATGAAGCGCTGGCGGCCAAGCTTAGTGGGGATGTGGAGGGGATTGTCATGCGTGCGCATGCACCGTTTCGTGTCATGATAAAGCTTCCATCGCCAGCAGTCAGCCTAGTAGTGTAGACTTCTCTGTTGTGCTCGGCCATTTTTATCAAGTTACAGAATGACAGAAAAACTTGAGCTGCGTTACTGCATTAAATTTTGCCAAATGCTTGGCGTTTCGCAAGTGGAAACAATTCGCAAGATTTAACAGGCTTTTGGGGAGTCTGCCATGAGCTGTACTCGAATAAAAGAGTGGTATAATCGATTCAAAAATGGTCAAACATCAATGGAAAGTGAATCGCGTTCAGGCAGGCCATCGACAAGCCGGAATGAGAATGTTATTGAACAAGTGTGAACTTTAGTCACCGAGGACAAAAAGAATACTATCTTGAGGTTCTTCTTCGCCTACGTGATGCTGTGCGGCGCAAACGACCGAATCTGTGGGCAACAAAACCTTGGCAGCTCCATCACAACAATGCACCTGCCCACTCTGGACTCAGAGTTTTTTCGCTAAAAACAACACTCCTCTGATTCACCAAGCTCCGTACTCCCCCAACATGGCTCCCTGCGACTTCTGGCTATTTCCTAAGCTGAAAATGCCCCTGAAAGGAACTCTATTTCAAGAAAGAGAAGACATTAAACAGAATACGACGGCCGAGCTTAACAACATTCCAAAAGATGCCTTCCAGAAATGTTTTGAACAGTGGCAGAAGCGCTGGGAGCAGTGTATCCATCACCAAGGAGACTACTTTGAAGGGGATTAGAAGTTTGTAGCTCTAGTTCAATAAATGCACTTTTAATTTACAATAGTCCGATACTTTTTGAACAGCCCTCGTACACTATTTGAACAACACTGCAATCCACTGTTTGTGTATTTACTATCTGCACTTGAATTTGAGACTTAATAAAACAGGACCATCTGGGCAATTAAAGAAAAAAATACAGTGACTGTTTATTCTGTTTAGCAATGTTAAAATAACATTTTTAATTAATATTTTCAGCTGAAAAATGCTGGAAGAATGAAAAATGGTACCAATTTTTTTCTAATTTTTGCCGCTTACTGTTAATGACGTTGATTGCGTGTAACTGAAGAACCACCCAAATGATTGCGTTGAAATTTTTACGTGTGCTAACCCATCCTATTTGCTAATTATCTGTGAAATTTCAGATGGTACCTTAAACCGTTTTTGAGTTGCTGTTCAATTTGTGAAACTTTTTACCTTGAGATCCAAGTGATAATAGAAACACCGGGAATTAGGCTTCATAGGTCAGGTCTCTGCCCATAACAGACAAGTGAAGTGTCAAATTATTTACACTCAATCTGTTAGTTGCAGGGCTAAAATAAATAGTTCTGTTTCTTGTCACATGGTCAGCCAATTAAATGACTGAATCATTTAAGATCAGAAGAAGTAGAGGTGCAAAAGACACTAATCAGAGTTATCTCCTCTGAAAGTAATGAATTTCATTATACAGCCAGACCCTGTAGTGAATGAAGTGAAGGTGTCATTTGCAGAGCGGAAAATATGTGCTTTTCAGAGGGCCCGACATGCTGATAAGTGTACTTTTCCACTCAGTGAGGAAGGCAAAGGTAAACCACCTCACTCCTCGTTTTACTTAGTAAAACCTCTACAGGTTCAAACCAGCCTTTTGGCTGATGACCTAAACAACAACAAGGTCAGGTCTGGCATTTTTTCATCAGTCATTTTCATTATCATCATTATCCACCATCTGCATTAGCAGAAATTGCAAAACAACCAGACATAAAACAAAAAAAATTCCCTTAAGTGTTCATGAAAACACTATTAACAGCATCACGTACGCTAGCATGTTCGGGTTTCTGTGCTAATGGCTCATCCTCATTCTTGTGGGTTTTTCAAATTTAAAGTCTGTTATAGCGAAGACCTACTGTACTTACAAATTTTTTATTTTCCGGTCCCAATCAGTTTGGATAAACAAAGTAGTATTGTAATTAATTTTGTTTAAAAAATTCATCACAGATTAATTGTACGGTATTATTTCATTCATTTGTGTTGTGTAATTTTAGAGTAAGAAATCTGATAACAAAAGGAAAAAGGGTCGCAAAGATGAAGACAGTATGAAAAAGAAACGGAAAAGAATTGTACAAATTAGCGATTCAGAAAGTAGTGATGAAGGTATGTGATAAGTATTTCTAACTTTTTATTAACATTAGTTAGTTAGATTTCAGCAAATTTGTTGTTTTTCTGTTTTTTACATTTTGTGCACTTGTGAGTCTTCTTTAGGCTGTAATTTTTCTTCTTTTCTTCATAGCATAAGCAGTCAAATTTGTTCCAGCTTCAAATGGTTTTTATTACTCTCTCTTGCCCAATATAACCTATAGGGAAGGAAAGTATTGTTTTCGTATCAATTTTTCAGCAGAAATATAAATTTTTTCAGGCCCACTGAACCCAAAAAAACATCATATTTTTACCGATTGGCCTGACTGTATTTGAAGTGCAAGTTGAAACTTGCAACTTAAGTTAGGTACCATTAGGGGACCTGACACTCTTTCATCAAAATTAGTTTACCAGAAAACAGTTATATAGCAGCTTAATAGTTTGTACTAGATTATCATGCAAATTGTGATTTTCTCAAAAACAGCTCTTATGATTTTTTTTAAATTGGCTCATGTACTACATTTTTTGTGCTGTACAAGGTGGGGTGGGCTGTGCACTTACGGTAAAAAATTGTTTTTTTTTTTGAGATTGTGACCTTAGTAAGCACGTAGGGCAAAATTGACTATAATCAAAGTTGTACAAAATTAATAAACCTACAACTTTTATTTCAAACTTTTTCTACAGCGCTTAGTTTAGCATTTATTAGTGATGTTCTGTAGTTTGCTCATTGAAATCTGTAAAAAAGGAGACTTTTTAAGACTGCAGTCTTAATATGAATTTTATGACAAAAGTATATAAAACTGGAGTAATAGTAAATTATAAACTTACGACTTTTATTTGAAGCTTTGAAGCATTGTTTTCTACAGCGCTTAGTTTAATGTCGACTAATGATTTTCGTACAATCAGTAAGTCGAACAGACGTTGAATTTCACTTACCATCATTTACTTAAGATGAAAATAAAATTTGGTTATATTTTTGATTATTTACAATAGCAAGGGGAAGTTGTGAGAGTGATACACACCGAATTTATTTTTCATTACAAAGCTGTAAATAAAATAAATCACTTCCACCATTGTATAGGTTTTCCCAAATTTCTTTTTCCCCTCAGGGTTGTATCCCAGAACCTGTTTTGGACTTCTTGTCTTATTACATATTCTTTAAAAATGCTCCATGCACCATCCATGTATTCTCTATAGTTTACACTGATACTCTTTTCTTACATAGCAATTTCAAATTCTGTTTTTCCTCATACAACTCATTCTTCATAGTAGATGTGTCTCTGCAGCTTTCAATAACTTTCTTTCTCCCTGTAAGAGCCCAAGCTCTTTTGCTGTTTTACAAAAAAATCGGGAACTACCACTACTTCATAAAATCTCATACAAGTATTTTGTTTGCTCGTTTTTTCAGTGTAGTTGCGATCTATCCGCATATTCTCTGGAAACGATGTAATTTTTTGTCAAAATCAGTTTATTTGCTGTTTGAAAGATGTAATTTTTAAATGAATTACTTAAAATGCACTATCATCATTACCTGGTTATTTGCCCTAAGGCAGATAGATCCCTTGATCAATAATTTTCTACAATTAAGTCTGTTTTCCTCCAACATCTTAATTTCTTGATAGCTTATTAATGCCCTTTTTTACTTTCTCTTGTCTCTATGAATATATTCGAAGGAAAGTATTGTTTTCATGTCGATTTTTCGAAATAGAGTTTTCATGTGATCTACACGTTTTCAGACCCCCTGAATCCAAAAATTATGTTTTTAGCGATTGGTGTGTGTGTGTGTGTGAACAGAATAATATCTCAAGAACGAAACATCGTACGAACTTGAAACTTAAGTTACATACTGCTACCAAACCCGACACGAACATTTTCATCAAAATCGGTAAACCGGAAGTAGTAGTTTATTCATGTTACTTTTCACTTTTTTGCGATTTTCTCAAAAACTGGTCCTACGATTTTTTTAATATCGCAAAAATGTATATAATAAGAATTATAGAGAATTTAAAATCCTACAACTTTTATTTCAAACATTTTTTTATATAACACTTAGTTTAGCGGTAGTTTGCGATTTTTTGTTTTTTCTCATGAAAACGTGTGAAAAATCGATTTTTTTAAAGATTTCGGCCTTAGTACGCATTTTACAACAAAAGTGTATATAATCAAATTTATAGGAAATTAAAAGATCTACAACTTTTGTTTAAAGCATTTTTCTCTACAGTGCCTAGCGTAGCATGAAAGAGTAATTTTCCGTATTTTTAAGTCAAACTGAGGTTGATTTTCATTTTGCGTCTTTCACTCATGATTAAAATTAGGTTATGTTTATTGAGGTTAGTTTTTTTGTTTATTTCTAATGTTTTATTACTAATGCTAGGTTATATTGTTCATTATTTACATTGGCAAGAGAAAGTCATGTGAGTGTTTCACACCAGATTTTTAAAACTTCTGTAACTTTTATTCTTTCACATCCTCTTTTCTGTTTGTCTTCTGGTCCTTCCAATGGTTTTATTAAATCCCTCTCCTCTCATATCACATCCTAGCTCTCCTCCATTGAATGATAACAAATTTCTCTTTTTTCCTCTTTTCATAATACCTCACTCTCTCAGTCCATTTGAGTTTCTCTAAATGATCTTACCCATACTTTAAATACCTCTAGCTTCCTTTTCTGTTAATGTTCCTGTTTTGCATCTGTAAAGCAGTATATTCAACATAATCTTTTACTAAAATTTCCTTAGGTAAAGTGTCTTCTGTATTAAATGCTGCTTTTGCCATCTCTATTCTTATTTTTTGAATGAGAGTAGAGCCTCTATGAATTTCCCCCGAAATACCACTTCTTCTTTTTCCTATATCATTGTTATAATGTTATACTCGGTTCACCGTAAGAAAGATATGTCAAGTAAACAAATAATGACGTCACTGAGCATGCGCATTATTGTAAAATGTGGACACGCTGATTAAAAAGTAACAACAAAATACTTTCAAAAGTATTTAAGTACAAAATACTTTTAAAAGTATTTTTATAAATGAAACTGTTAGGTCTATATCATATTATATTAGTGAAACTGAACATCGTTTTTATTTTATTCATATAAATTTTGATTTTTTTTTCGTAGTATGTTTATTTTTGTTGCCTAGTAACATATATTTTGATTTTAACTTTAGATGAGCGGAAATTATAGAATGAGGACTGTGACTTATTGTATTTAAGTGATTTGACGCTATTTCGATTAGATAAAAGAATGTTCGCAAACAGCAGCTGTATCTTGTGTAATTCGTGAAACGAATCGACAATAATCGACAGTGGCATCTTTTCTAAGTTTTCTTCAACAGTATGTCAAAAGAATCGAGAATTTTTCCTGGATAAAAAGAACAGCGCCCTGTTACTATATAGCGTTCAAATACAGCCTTCAAAATTAACATGCCGGAACTGATAAAATGTAGCTGACATTACCTGTCAAGTTCATCTGGCTTGTTTTTGTGCGAGCTAAAATCTATAGGCAATGTCAGCTACATTTAATCAATTCCAGCATGATAACTTTGAGGGCGTATTTGAATGATATATAGTAGCAGGGCGTTGTTTTTATCCAGGAAAAATTCTCAATTCTCTTGACATACTGCTGAAGAAAACTCAGAAAAGATGTCACTGTTGCTTATTGTCAATTCGTTTCAAGAACTACACAAGATACAGCTGCTTTCCTCAATGAGTGAAAAAGTATGTTTATCAGCATGCCAGGCTTTCTAAAAATTATCTACTCTCCACCCTGCCAATGACACCTTCACTTTATTCACCACAGAGTCTGGCTGTATAATGAAATTCATTACTTTCATAAGAGATAACTATGACTTGTCTATTTTACACCTCTTCTGTTGTTAAATGCTTCAGTCAAAGACATGGCTGACCATGTGATAAGAAACAGAACTTGTTTTTGTAGCCCAGGTTTGTTTATTGTTCGTAAATTGAACAGGTTGCAATGTACACACATTAGGAATTGAAAAACAAATTGTTCTTGAACTTGAAAATCAGATCTGTGATGGCAGTAGCGATTAACTGCCTCATTTCCTTTTAAATACTGTAGTCATGAAAATTAGCTACAATAAAAATTTCATTAAAAATATATTAACCCACCGGGTTGGTCTAGAGGTAAAGTCGTCGCCAGAATCAGCTGTTTAACAGCAGATTTTCGGAGACAAAGGTTCCTGGTTCAAATCCTAGTAAAGGTAGTTACTTTTATACGGATTTGAATACTAGACAGTGGTTACCGGTGTACTTTGATGGTTGGGGTTTAACTAACCATACTCTCTCAGGAATGGTCAGGCTGGGTCTGTACAAGACTACACCTCATTTACACGTCATACACATCATCCTCATCTCATTGGGTCATGGGGTTGCTTATTGTTCTAAATTGAACAGATTGCAACGTACACAAATCAGGAATAAAATATACATATATTGGCATTCAAAGAAAATATCTTATTCTCCTGCAACACATTGTTTTTCATGTCACATGCACAGAACTGGCTGGATACTGCTCTACGTACGCCACTGAAATTCAAGGATTGTATCTTTTTCACCTACAAAATTCACACCTACTTTATTAAGAAATGCAAAAATAGCTGTACAAAAAACACACTCCTACAGAAAGAAAGAATTATTACAGTTCAGCCGTTGTTAGTTTGCTCCTACTGTCAACAAACAAAAGCCACCTACTACAGGGTGCACGCTAGAGTCTACGACTTAACGGATGTCGTATTCCTATTAAGTTAACTATTTTTTAAATTATAAGTACTTAAAGTACTAAAAACATCAGTCATGATATATGATGTAGACCTAACAATTTCATTAAGAAAAATACTTTTAAAAGTATTTTGTATTTAAAGACTTTTGAAAGTATTTTGTTGTTACTTTATTTTTTTATTTATTTATTTATTTTATTTAGTAAAATATAGCTATATTAAAATTACCATTCATGACTATACTAAGCTATGTACAATATTTTAAACTAAATATACTTATACGCAAAAACTCTTCTTCACAAAGAGTTCTGTCCGCGCATAGGAGTAATTTATACAGAACAACAACATTAATTCACTTAAATACTTATAACTACTATAAAATTACTAAGTTAAATTACTACTGGTAGCTATATTATAATAGCGATATTATAATTTTTATTTTATAACTATAACTACTTTACAATAATATATTTTAACTAACACAACGTAAATATTTTAACTTTATACGAAATTAATTCAATAAATGAGCATAAGGAGACAGTTAAACTGTCGCAAAGAGAAAATTAAAAACTAATAAAACAGTTATTTTAAGACCTGGAAAAGTTTCTCAAGTTCTTGTTCACAGATCGATATTATATGATATTTTAGTTTATGTTTTAATAGATGTGTTGACATAATACCGTGTATATGGGGTGGAAGTACGTTAACGAATCGCCTCTCAAGATAGAGAAATGACTTCTGAAAAAATGTACTATTTGGTTTTCTAGTCTTAATTTTTCCAGCGTTCCTAGTACCATAATTGGTTTTATTGGGATCAATTATTACTTCACGGTTACCACAAGCCTAAAAGAATTGTATACTTTACTTTATAATCAGTACTTGTACTTTATAATCAGCGTGTACACATTTTGTTATAATGCGCATGCTCAGTGACGTCATTTATTTGTTTACATTAGGAGCAAACTAAGAGAGGCTTGACTACAATTCGTTTGTAATATCAGTAACAACCAACGTTTGCACGTGATAAATATATCATGACTGATGTTTAAAGTATTGATCAATAAATGTATAAAAATGTTAGGCCTGTACTTTATTTCCATTCTTTTTTATAAAAATGTGGTTACAAGTTATACGTATTACATCTGATCTGTATGACGAAACAAGAGAACTTTAAAAGTAAACATTTTTATTTTAATTATTAGTCATCTAACATTAGTTTAGTCACTTGTTATTTCACACTTGAATTTGACGATGACTTATCCAAACCCATAAAATCTCTATCCACATTTTTGACAAAGAACATGTCGTCATTATATATAGGGTGATTCAAAAAGAGCGCCGGTTTTGATATATCAAATTAAGAGATTTATTTTATTGAAAAACTGAAATTAAATACATCAACAAGTTCATCTTACCTTCCGATTTCATGTATGAAAAATGATGTCATGCATGTGTCCTCCTCTACTGCGCTGGCACGCATCAACTCTGTCCATGAAATTGGATATTACTGCACGACAAGTTTCGACTTCCATTTGCCCGATAACCCGTCGAATTTCCTCCTTCAAGTCAATTGATGTTTCGGGGTTTATTGGCATACACCAATGACTTCAGGTGACCCCAAAGATGAAAGTCACAAGGCGTCAAGTCACACGACCTTGGTGGCCATTGATGGTCGGAATTATGAGAAATGATGCGATCCTGGAACCGTTCACGGAGCAACAACATTGTTTCTCGTGCAGCAACTGAATTTTATACGGGTGATATTGGAGATCGTACCGAAGAATTCTCCGTACAGAAGAACATCGTAAACCCAATTGTTGAGAACGGCGACGTATTGATTTTGCTGGGCTAACAGCCACACTGTCACGAACCAACGGAACGTTCTGCTCAGTTCGGTCAGAACGACGACGTCCAGAACTTTTAAGGTCGACTGTTGAACCCGTCTCAAAAAACTTTTTCATGAGCCTGCGAACTGTTGATTCATTCGGTGCTTCATTACGTCCTAGAGTACCGCGAAGTCGCCTGACAGTAGCCGCATAACTCTCTCCGCACTGGTAAAATGTTTTGACGATTAACACTCGTTGTGCAATAGTAAACTTCTCCATGGTTAGACACAGACTGCGAGAGTACTACACTGCGAACAAGAGAAACTACAACTGAATCGTCAATCGGAATGTTCTCCGAAATAGAAATGAGGTCTAACAATGTTGCCAACCGATAAACAAAAATTTACCAGCCGTTTAAAAACCGGCGCTCTTTTTGAATCACCCGTTACTACCAGTTCGCTTTTGACATCGTTCTTGCATGCATTATAATTTATTTTCAATTACAAATTTTTTGTTATAGTATTTTTTGTTTTTTTTTCATTTCTATTTATCATTTAATTCTGCATATGGTTAAAAGCACGTATCAGTAATCATCATGATGTTATTGTTAAAAGTGTTACATTTTTTCTGAGTCACCGCTTTATCAGCTGATTCAGTAACCGCTGTTTGTTTACTCGACATATCTTTCTTATGGTGAACCAAGTGTAATGTTGTTTATGCTACGTTGAAAATTTTCAGAGAAGTATGAGCGCTCTCCATCACCCGAACAAAGAGAACCTACACCTCCACCACCAGTTATTGAAAATGACGATTTAGTTCATACTTCTGAAAATGGAGGGAAATATAAGAAAAAGAAGTTGGTCGAAAAAACGTTTCTGGATGCAGATGGTTTCCTTGGTAAGTCATGTTTAGGTGAACATCATAATAATCATAAGCTTTGTGAATTAGATTTTTTTATGAATTATTGTTGGGACGAGTCGTCGGGGATGTACTATGAATCAGGTGTAGGCTTGAACTAAAGCGTAGGTTCTTAATCCGGTTCACACTGTTGATCTAATTTTAGGTGATACTGAATGGATTGGGGGTTGGGCGATAAAATGTGCTTCCATCTTTCCCAAAATAGGGAGGAAAGTAACCACTTTCCTCCCTGCAAATGACACCTTCATTTTATTCACCTCAGGGTCTGGTTGTATAGTGAAATTTATTATTCTCAGAGGAGATAACTCTGACTAGTGTCTTTTACACCTCTACCTCTTCTGTTCTTAGATAGTTCAGTCATATAATTAATTGGCTGTCAGTATAAATCGGAGATCAGTAAATATTGCACTTTTCTTTTACGGCATCTGATAGTGTTTTCAGAAATAGAATATCATAAAAGGGAAATTTTTTTATTCTCTCTATAGTGTGTAGGTAGCATTGATTGTTTGTTTTGAATGGAAGTCTATGTGTAAGTCAATGTATAATAAGCGCGTCAGCTCGTGATCCGTGTGAGGAATTTGTGTTACGGCATGCAGTGAAAGATTATATTATTCATAAAAAAAACATTTATCATAATGTTCTTGTCATTATAAAGTAACCTTTTGTTTTATTATTTCAATTTATTCTATAATATAGTAACTCTTTTACTTTTCTTTCATAGTATTTATTAATATTTAGTAATTATTTACAGTTTGAGTCAGGCAGTCCTCAGGAATTAAAATATGTACGTAATGTGTTTCTATGAATAAGGAAACTAAAAAATATATATTTCATAACATTAATTTATAGGCCTATTTTTAACGGGAGCAGGTCTTCATCACAGTTTTTTTTATAACTGATGCAATAATTTGTCGCCCTTCCGAATGAATTACCGCTTTATTTTTCCGAAAAGACGTATTAAAATAAAACAAAAGGTATGAAAAATAGACGTTGAAATTTACCTAACACAAAACACACAAAATAAATAACTTTTGGCACGTTAACACACTTTAAATTTCAAAATAAAAATCACTTTAGTGATAAAAAATCATGAATAATGATTAACACATCCGAGACGCATTACCTGGCACAAATGTACAACTGTATATTGCGACACGTGTATCCGTTGTGAAAAGCAATAATACATAGGCCTATAATAAATTAATACATAGACATAATAATAATATTTACACGATGACTAAATGTTTTTGTACTGAACGATACACAGTTTAGTCACATTCTATTACGCCACCCGCCCCACTTCCCCAGGCGACAGAGATCATGAGCTGGCGCGCGTACAGTACATGCATGTTCTTTAGTTTGTGTTGAAGCTATGACGATTCTGTTACGGAGTTTGCTTTTAATGGTGTTAGGCGAGTTCATTTTACTGTCCATGGGGGGTTTACCATCACAGAGTCAAAATATTCAAAGCTTTGCAAGGTTGCATGAGAATTGTAACGGCTTCCCTGTTACGGCGCGTACAGAATTGTTTAAAAAATGTACAGAAAAGAATTTCCTTACATTGATTTGCTTACAGCTGTAACCGAAATGTAATAATGGGTCTGTGATGTCACCGTAAAGAATGTAATATACAATCCCTTCACCTTCCAAAATGGACTCATTTTGAACATTCTGTAACTTCGTCAAATATTTACGGAAATTAAATGAAAAATATACATTTATTTAGTAA
Organism: Catonia carolina; assembly: GCA_035578175.1. NCBI lineage: Eukaryota > Metazoa > Arthropoda > Insecta > Hemiptera > Achilidae > Catonia > Catonia carolina. The sequence goes on from JAQMRL010000001.1 coordinate 30,590,523, forward strand.
ACTCTTTTCTGCAAAATGTGTTTTATAAATTTTTTTGCTAAACTGAAATTTAAGCCCGTTATAGTAAACAATCTAAAGTAAACACAAAAATTTTCACAGATGAAAATTTTGCGTCCATAATGCAAAGAATTATTTTTTTTATTCCTAATAATATGTGTACGTTGCAATCTGTTCAATTCAGAACAATAAGCAACCCCGTTACCCAATGAGATGAGGATGATGTGTATGACGTGTAAATGAGGTATAGTCTTGTACAGACCCAGATCGACCACTCCTGAGAGAGTATGGTTAATTAAACCCCAACCATCAAAGTACACCGGCAATCACTGTCTAGTATTCAAATCCGTATAAAAGTAACTACCTTTATTAGGATTTGAACCAGGAACCTTCGTCTCCAAAAATCAGCTGTTAAAACAACTGATTTTGGCGACAACTTTACCTCTAGACCAACCCGGTGGGTGCAAAGAATTATGACACGATTTTTATGTTATTATATTGAAAAGGGGCGTACGTATTATATGAATCAGCAGTATTTTTTCAGAATTTTGTGATGACGTTAGATAAAACAGTTGATTTGAGAGCGTGTTTTGATTTTCGCAATTCTTCTGTTTTACAAGAAACAGTCCATGTCGAAATGGTTAATATGCAGAAAATTTCCACTGTACATTCTGTATCAGTCACAAGTACCGATCACACTATATTTTACTGTGAAGAGTTACTATAATAATTTGACTAGGATAAAAAATATTTATTTGTAATTTTTTACTAACCTCTTATAGCTTCTACATTATTTTTACGAGCGTTTCACACCAGATTTTTTGTGAGTATAATTATGTTTTTTTCAGTAACTTCAAAAGAATACGAATTTGTAAGCGCTAGTGAAGATGAAGATGAAAAAATTAAAAATACAGATAAACAAAAAGAAGAAATTAAAAAACCTGCGGAAGCAAAAGTTAAAGAAGTTAAGAAAACATCACCGGTGAAAGTGAAACAAGCATCTATAATGAATTTTTTCGGGAAAAAATAGTAATTTGATTTATTTAGTTTTAAGAAACAAATTTTGTACTGAATTGTAATTGTTAAAAGAAAATTTATGCATGTTGTTTCATTTACATTGCTTCATGTAATATAATTTGTATCAGTGGTCAGTTAATTTTATTTTTTATAACATCTAAAATAATAGTTTTGTATATTAAAACAAGTAACAAATTTTGTTACTCATTAGTCTGATGTTGAATTGTTTTTAAAAATTTTTATTTATCGGTTCAGACATGTAAAAAAAAATGAATAGCGTAAACGAGGAGTTTATTGTTATGAAAGTAAGAAATTTAGTGCGGGTCACCATGCTGTCATGGTGTCCCAAGCAGATTTGTCTTTGATTATAATTATTTAAGTTATTAGTTAGCATCATTGCAGCAGAATCCTTATTAATGTAATTTTTTTTTATATAAAAAGCTTTTAATATTTTATTGTTTTTACTGTTTTCTTGTTCTCCAACTCGTTACGAGTACTTTTGCGGTGTGTCCCACTTTTTCAGGTATTAACATAAAGCTTCTAGAATAATTATTCTAAAGACTGCGCATCATCCTTTGTTAAGGTTTTGATTCAAATGATTAGTTCAAATCAAAACCTTTACAAAGGACGATGCAGTCTTCACAATAAAACTATTCTAAAAGCTTTACATTATTAACTGGAAGAAGTGGTGCACTCCATGAAAGTGCTTGCAACAAGTTGGAGAAAAAGAAAACAGTATAATTATTAAGTTTTTTTTATAAAAAAAACATTCCATTAATATGTCTGATTATTTTAATATAATCATACCAGTCTACGTAAATAATTATAATTGGTAATTGTAATAATAAAACAATTAGCAAAAGTATTATTACTGTGCTGAATGTTTCTAAGTGCATTCATTCTTTTTTATAATTTTGGCCTATGTATGACTTTGTTAAATGATCTTGTTTCATTCCTGATGTCTTTTTTTAATTGCCATTTTTCATCTTTCCCAACCCTTTTTCATTAATAATATTTTATTGCTCTTAGAATCCCTCAAATTGTTTAACCATTTTTCAGAATTCACTTTTGCCTCTATCCTAACACCTTCATCTCTTCTGTGTCTTTTTCAGTTTCTATGAAGTCTGTTATGAGTTTTTGCATTCATCAAGTTGTTTTGGTGAATATTTTCCGGTCTGTTGCATAAATTCATGAAATTAAATTTCTAATCTGTTGTTTTTTCTGGTTTACCATTCTCAAATATCTCTTTATTACTCTTTATCTCTTTATAATCCATTTTTTATTTTTCTTTGGACCTTGTATTTTTCTGTTTCAGTTGTATTCTCTTCTTATAACTCTCCTTTTGAAGGAAGGTAAATTCTAATCCATACAACAGTTAAGGTTTTATAACTATGTTGTAGTGTGCAACAGTTTACAAAAGGATATTAATTTTTAATTGAAAATATTTATTGTCAGTTGATGTACCGTAAACTGGGGTGACATTGAACAATTTTTTAAAATTTATTACTGTAAAGCAAGAAACAAAGCAAAATATTGAATCAAATATTATGCACTGCTTACAAGAAGTCATTATCATTCCTTTAACAAGACTTAAATAATTCTAATATTTTTTGAAAAATTTATGCCGTTCAATTTCACCCCATAGTTTGGGGTCACTTTGAACAATTGAACAATTTCATTAGAAAATCATGTTATACACATTTTGTTCAATGTCACCCACCTATAAAACAAAAAAACAATTATTTTTACAAGCAATATTTAATTTTTAATAATATTTGATACAGAAATGATACATATATAGCTCATAATATCTAAAGCACTAAACAATATATTGCGATAAAAACAATATTGCCAATTAAAAGTCCTTTACACTAGTAAATAAAAAGTTCAATCTGCATCAGGCTACTGTAAGAACACTATGTAGCCTACCTAATTTACTGTTTAAGTTCTTACAGATTGTCTTATCAGCATACATTGTATGAATCAAATGAAATTCCAAATGAAAGTCGTCCTCGTCTGTCTACTTTAGGATTTGGAAGAAATTTACAAATGTCAGTCATTTTAAATCCAGCAATGTCTCGTACATTAGGCCAAATAACATAAACTTGCTCCAAATCAGTTTTAGGATTCCACTTCCTTAAAAACTTAATTTCTTCTTTATTAATAATTAATCCTACATAGTGTTTAACCAGTTTTTTTTGTAGCAAACTTTACTAACACATACTTTCCACTAAAATTAACTTATTAACTTAACTTTCCACTAAAATTAACTTAATCTCCAGCATCGCTCTTATATTTTTCCCAATCGATTCCTTCTTCAGAAGGTTCTTGCTGCTCTTCTATTTTTTTTCTGTACTCGGATCCTGACACACTATCACTCAAAGATACGTTACTTTCATCCTCCGAATCGCTTACGTATGCTGTCAACTTATTTTTTTTCTTCGTCCTTTTCAACTTTTCCTTCAACTCTGTACACTCTAATGAAACTGAACTGTTACCTGGCTGGTTCTCCATAAAATCATCAACACTGATGCTCTTGCCTGGTTCTACAGAAATCTTACGACGTTTACGTTTGATTTCTGATGGTTTTCTTTGTTCTTTTAAAATTTTTAAAACACTATCATTTAGTTGTATCGAAAACTCTCTTTCATTTGATCTTCCAACCAACTCTTGTGGAAGTTTTTTTAAAACTGCGGTTTTATTAAGAGGGCACATGCCTGTTGCTCGAAAACCAGCTTTTAAGTTGTCTGCAACTTTGTCCTTAAGAGCATCTAATGTCATTTTTAAAATTTTGGGAAATTCTTCTTTTGTAAGTCGACCACTGACTGGTAAATTTCCAGAAAGTTTCTTCTCTTCTTTCCAGTTCTTAAGACAACTTCACCACTTTTGCTTGAGTGGTCTAAAGAATGCAACATCTAAAGGTTGCAAGAAATGGGTGCAGTTAGCAGGCAGGCATATAAATCTAATATTATTTTCTGTTGCTGCACGTACAACCTCAATAGAAAAATGGCTCGATAGATTATCCCCTATAATGACCTTAGGGCCATTCAAAGTTTTAGAAAATGGTAAATAAACCGTGAAAAACCAATCTTGGAAAGAGCGTCCATCAAACCACCCACTCTTACTATTATTGTAACGTGCTTTATATGGCCCTCCACGGCACCAAGAAGTCCACATATTTTCCGATTTATACACTACATACACTGGAAGTAAAACTCCTGCAGCGGTGCTACAAAACATAACTGAAAAAGCAGTTTTAGCTGTCGACATAATCCTTTCAGGATACTTACAGCCACGCTTCACTAAGGCCCTTACATTCCCTGGATCATCAGTAAAGTTTGTTTCATCAAAATTTGCGATATTTTCAACAGGCCCATCTACTAATGAGTTTTCTAAATTTAAAAAATAATTTTCTAATATTTCTTTGTTTACTGAAGCACGACTGGTATTTGTATTTCCACACATTCTTAACGATAGGCAGTCTTTATTTCTGTCCACAAAGTGTTTTGCCCAGTCAACACCAGGAAAATTAGTTTCCCCAAACTTTTGAACTGACCGTCCTGAACGATCTAAAACCATCTTTGTTAAAAAACGCAAATCAGTAAGTTCAAAAGGAAACCCCCATGCCGCCAGTTGCATCAAGCAGTCGCAGATTTGCATTTCTTCAGATGGTGAAAATATAGTTTGACCACCAACCTTCAAAACATGCTTATTTTTTAATTTATTAAACAAAGTTCCTTTTGGAATATTATATTTTACGGAAGCTTGTGAAAGTTTTATTTTACCTCCTTTAATACACAAAATGGCTTCTAGTTTTTCTTCTGAATAATTACGATATTGTCTGCTCCCAGGGTCTCTAATATATTTTCTCACCATTTTTTAACGTTAGTGTTTTATAGATCACTTAACCAACAAATAATTATACACTTTTAAACACTAAACGCACTTCTACACATATTTCGTTCTAATAACAAACGTTTTCAAAGAATAAAAATGATATCTATTATATAAAAGGACAACCATGTCCAGGGTGATTCATTTATAGATCAACGCACAGCCGAAACTACTGACGCTACAGACTTGAAATTTGGATGTTAGCTTTCTTATGTTGTGTAAGCGCACACTAAGAAAGGATTTTTCAAAATTTTGATTTTAAAGGGCAGAAATAGCAAAAATTACCCCCCACTGATGCGAGGTAAGGAATCAACGCGAAGCGCTACGCTTCAGAAGTGGCTGGTTCTCCGTCCGACACACATTTACCCCCTCCATAGGCATATTCCATAGCATACCAGTACTTGTCGTTGCACACTTGCAGACGGTATTTGACAGTCACTGTGATAGCGTCAAAAAAACCGTTTTATTTAAAAACCGTTCTTCTCAGAACGAAACTATCGTACTATGTGCTTTAATCGTTACTCACCGTTCATCTAAGAACGAAATTTGTTAACTTAAATCAATTATTTAATGATAGTGATTTGAAATCCAAGACCACATTTTCTGTGGATCTAGGGCGCAGGCCCGAAAAAAGCAGACGGTATTTGACAGCCACCAAAACAAAAAATTACAAATTTACATGTTCACAATTAAATGATTTGAACGGGCTATTTATAAAAATTTTCAATTATTTCCGTTTTATTGATTAAATAAATTTGATTGCAAATCTATTATGTAAAATCCTAATAAAGGATTTTGAAAAATTTTTATTTTAAAGAGTATAAATCGCAAAAATTTCGTCCCATAAGAAATACACATAGGTAGCCTATACTTATGTATACTATGATTCGTTTAAAACAGTAACAGTCGGCCTACACCGGATGTTAAAACTCACATTTTATTCTTAATCGCATTCTTATCGTACGTAAATAGCAGATCAATTACAAAACTATAGCTATTTTCCCAGAAGTTGAATTGACGTTAACAACGATTTTAGTCTATGTTTTACTTTTGTCACTCCGGTTGTTGTACTGTACGTAGTGTTTAATTTTTTGACCTAAACTGGATTAATATTTTAATCAGAATTAATTCCAGAATTGTTGTAATTAGCATAATAAGTGATTTTTTTATGCTTTAAAGTAATATTATTTATTTTGCGAGATACGAATCTCATTGCTTAGGTCACACAATGTATTTGACTGACATTGTAAAAATGATTTTTTGCAACTGAAAAATTAAAATTTAATTAAAAAAAAATATGACAATCAATTCAGTAAAATGCATACGATAAAGTTATTTTCTTAAATCTAACTTAAATTAAAATAAAACAACAGTTATTTATGTAAATTCAGGCAGTATGCTATTATAATCCTTCTCTTTTTCATTTTTTCACTATAAGGGTCGATTCACACACATCCGTCACTTCACGTCTCAGTTCCGTCATTCCGAGAAGTATCAGTCACAGAAAAATATTCTTTCTTGAAAAATTAATGACATTGTCTACACTGAGCATCGGCACCGTCCCGAATTCGGCGCGTCAGTCTTGTCGCCGTCACCGAACCGTCAAAACGATAATTTTTTCTCGACGATATTTTGTTTTTTACAGACGAGTTTGTCTCTATGTAAAATGACAATGGAGTTTGACGGAAGGAAAACTGACGTACGTGTGTGAATACTGTCATAATTTTCGATTTCGAGTGGCCGTGCCGGTTCCGTTTCGGAACGGTGACGTGACTGATGTGTGTGAATTGTTCTTTATACGTAATTCCAAAAAAAAATTATATTTGTGACTTAAGTTATTAGCAAATTAAAATACAGAATCATAGACTTAAAGTTGCATGGGCGAAGCCACGACGGGCGCTATCTATTATATAAAAAGAGATGTCCTGATTTATAAATCAAGTTTTCTAAGCTGTCGCTAAGAAAAGATTTTGCAAAATTTTTATTTTAAATTGTAGAATTCGCAAAAATACCTTCCCATATAAAATACAGAGAGTATACTTAAATAGCTGATTCTTTGTTTACGTTTGCGTGGGCGAAGCCGCGCGGGACCCGCTAGTACACTATAAACAACAATACTCGTTACGGCACACATAACCTACAAACGCAAAAGCAATGATGGCTCATCTGCGTTTAAAGTCGCCCCACTGCCAACATACGTACATTTATATTTTAATATAAATTATAATCTAAGAAGAATCATTCTAAAATTTTAGTGCAATTAATTGAAAATATAAAATATTAAAATGAAATAAAAATTATAATCGTAGCATTTTTTATTAAAAATTTCAGGAGCTACTTTTATTGTTTGAAAAAGTAATATTTTAGAATTTCAAGTTTTATCTTTGTCATGTTGGGAGTTGTGTTAGAAGAAATGATACAACTTCAGTAGTCAAATGAGGATCTTTTTACGATCAAAAAGAGTATATATTTAGGTGCAAAATACGTAATAATTTTTGAACAGCGCGAGTTTTAAAAAATGTGAAATTGTTGTTCAAAGTCACCCCTGCGTTCAATGTCACCCCAGATTATGGTACTCTCTCCATTTGTTTTTCATTTCTTTGTCTTTATTGTCATTCTCTTGAATTACACAACAAATTTACATTTTGTAACTTATTTTATTTTCTGATCTAATATATATTTTTTAAATTTTCTTTGTATATTTTTTAAATTCTTCTTGTCTTCTTACACTGTTTGTTATTTGATGCCATTGAATCTGCTAAGACTATGTTAAATAATCTTATCGTATATAATTTATACTTTTTTCCTACAAGTACCGAGTTGTCCATATTGTGTTTTCCGGTTGCTTTTTTTTATTACTTATTATGTTATCTAAAACTCAGACTATCATTATCTAAAACTCGTTACAGGTAGTACACTTCCATAATAACTGTGTATGAAGTAAATGAGTAGGTTTAAAGTGAGTCTACAATCATCACATGACAAGTAGGGCAACATAGGACTGCCCACTTCTTATACTGTATCTGTTGCTCACACTCCATTTCTTTAAATAATGTTTCTTCTTCTAGTGCCTATCCATTCCAGATGTAACAAACCATAATGGCATCCTCATCCTCTCTACAGCTGTGCGAAAGAGCTCTGTTGATGTTCTTCCAAACCACTTTCTGAGATTTCACAGTGAAGATATGCAAGTGTCCAGACCTAGTCATCTGGACAACAAAATAAACTAACATTTTCTGTTTATTAAATCATTGTATGTATCCCTCTTCCAAGTTTCCTCGCCCGACCCGAGAAGGTGTATACTAAATCATCGTATTTATCCCTCTTCCAAGTTTCCTCGGGTCGGGCCCGACCCGAGGAAACCTGAGGAGGTGTAGTGTATACACCTCTCTCTATCACTGAACCATCTCTCCTCCATTACCCTTCTGGAATCGCATCTTTTTTCCAATTCATCCATGACTGAACCAATCCACATGACTTGATTTTACCTCTTGTTCTTTTACCCCGCCATGTCCAAGTACAGCATCCTTTTGGCAGTCTTCCATCCTCTATCCTACTGACATGGCCAAATCATCTAAGCTTTTTAAGGAAGTTAATTATTGCAAAATACAAGTATTTATTATTATTATTATTATTTTACTATTATTTTTTAAATATACAATGATTGGAAAGAAAATATTGTCTATTAAAAATAATAGTTAAATTATAAAAGTAAATAATGTAATTATGTAATTTACTTCCTTAAAATATTTATTTTTATAAATAAAACTGGTTATTAATGGCTGGAATAATAAGTACAACAAAGTGAAACAAGGACATCTGTTCTTGTTTTAGTCAGTAAAATTGTAAATGCAATATGACTGCCACAGATACGTGTGTGTATTCCTTGTACACAATTGATTGTTAGGCATGCTTGCCAGTCCCAATGCAAATCTTAAGAGTTATTTTGGAAATGTACAACCTGTAGTAATAATAATGGGAATTATATACTTTATTGTATTAAGAAAACTTACACAACAGTTTTGTTGTTCTGTAGCAAAATTCATCAGCAAATAAACTTTATTTTTAAGTAAATCATGAGTAAATTTATAATACTTTCCTGTTCTGTTATTGAGTTTTAAGATTTGAACACTGTTCTATTTCATATAATAAATTTATCGTATAAAATAAAATTGATTTCTCGCTGCAGGAAGCATTATAAAGATTTATTACTTTCTCTTGCCTATATGAATATATAGGAAGGAAAGTATTGTTTTCATGTCGATTTTTCGAAATAGAGTTTTTACCGGATCTATACGTTTTCAGACCCCCTGAACCCAAAAAACATGTTTTTAGCGATTGGTCTGTGTGTGAACAGAATATCTCGAGAACGGAACATCGTACGAACTTGAAACTTAAAACTTAAGTTACATACCACTACCGGACCTGACACGAACATTTTCATCAAAATCGGTCAACCGGAAGTAGTAGTTTCTTCGTATAATTTTTCACTTTTTTGCGATTTTCTCAAAAACTGGTCCTACGATTTTCTTTAAAATCGCCTGGTTTACTCAATTTTTTATTCTCTACAAGATAGGGTAGGCGCCATGTTTGCTGAAATTCTGCGTGAGGCTGTTTTTACGTAAAAACATACTTTTTTTAAGATTGCGGCTTTAATATGCATTTTAGCGCAAAACGTTATATAATAAAAGTTGTAGAGAATTTAAAAACCTACAACTTTTATTTTAAACATTTTTTTGTATAACGCTTAGTTTAGCGGTAATTAGCAATTTTCTGTTTTTATCTCACGAAAACGTGTGAAAAATCTATTTTTTTTAAGATTTCGGCCTTAGAATGCATTTTACGACAAAAGTGTATAAAATAAAATTTACAAGAAATTAAGAGATCTAAAACTTTTATTTAAAGCATTTTTTTGTACAGTGCCTAGTTTAGCGTGAATGAGCGATTTTCCGTATTTTTAAGCTAAACTGAGGTCGATTTTAATTTTGTGTATTTCACTAATGTTTTTTGAGGTTAGTTTTTTGTTCATTTCTAATGTTTTAATACTAATGTTAGGTTTATTGTTAATTATTTTCATTGGCAAGAGAAAGTTGTGTGAGTGTTTCACACCAGATTTTTTTTTGAATGTATTACTTGTATACTGGGATAAATTACAAGGCCCTTTGTAGAGTAAATTTCCATTTGAACAACATAAGTGCATTATAATAAATATTATTAATTATTTTATGTGTGACTGCTTATTGGCACTACATTTGTGGAATGAAGGGATTGTTAATTCTTTTTAAATGGGCCAAAAGAAGATCTATGTATTCCAAAAGAAACCAAGCCTAAATATTACTTTAAACAAGATTTTATGTGATAGTAAGTTGTGCAGTCAAAAATTTGAATATCTTTTTTGTTTTCTTCCTAATTCATTAGACATTAATTTGCCATATGAATAAATGTAATTGTTATAAAACAAAAACTGAAAGAGAAAACGGAGCAAAAAAAATTAATTATCAAAACTACTATTAAATTTCTGGTTGGTTTTTTATATAAACCCTGAAAATTTATTAATGATATCTCTAAAAGGAAGTGTTTTAGTTAATTAATAAAATAGGATAAATGCAAGAACAGTAAACAACGCAATACAAATGTATAACCAAACTAAAACCACGTGGCCTCCGAGATGCGCACACTGGCTGTGTGAGAAAAAGCTATTTAGAAAGAGATGGAAATACTGTGACACGCTTGGTACAGTCTGATTGAAGATTTAAACAAAGTATCGAAAAATATATTATTTAGCCATTAAAAACTAAACTCCTCTGCAAATAAATACAAATATTTACTAGAAATTAACATAGGTAATAAAGGGTGATTCAAAAAGAGCGCAAAATCAAATCAAATTAAGAGATAATTTATCAAATTAAGAGATTTTATCAAATTAAGAGATTTATTTTATTGAAAAACTGAAAATAAATACATCAACAAGTTCATCTTACCTTCCGATTTTATGTATGAAAAATGATGTCATGCATGTGTCCTCCTCTACTGCGCTGGCACGCATCAACTCTGTCCATGAAATTGGATATTACTGCACGACAAGTTTCGACTATGTGGGACAAGTTTCCGTATGTGGGGTTTTCTAAACCCCACATACGGCAGTTCTGTTTATTAACAAAACCGTTTAAGTGGAAGTGCGCCTCATCACTGAAAATGATTTTTTTTGCGAAGGTGTCATCATCCTGCCGTTTTCTCAATACCCAGTCAACAAACTGTCGTCTCTTCTGGTGGTCTGCCACTTTCAAATATTGCGTCAACTGAATTTTATACAGGTGATATTGGAGATCGTACCGAAGAATTCTCCGTAGAGAAGAACATCGTAAACCCAATTGTTGAGAACGGCGACGTATTGATTTTGCTGGGCTAACAGCCACATTGTCACGAACCAACGCAACGTTCTGCTCAGTTCGGCCAGAACGACGACGTCCAGAACTTTTAAGGTCGACTGTTGAACCCGTCTCAAAAAACTTTTTCATGAGCCTGCGAACTGTTGATTCATTCGGTGCTTCATACGTCCTAGAGTACCGCGAAGTCGCCTGACAGTAGCCGCATAACTCTCTCCACTCTGGTAAAATGTTTTGACGATTAACACTCGTTGCGCAATAGTAAACTTCTCCATGGTTAGACAGAGACTGCGAGAGTATTACACTGCGAACAAGAGAAACTACAACTGAATCGTCAATCGGAATGTTCTCCGAAATAGAAATGAGGTCAAACAATGTTGCCAACCAATAAACAAAAATTTACCAGCCGTTTAAAAACCGGCGCTCTTTTTGAATCACCCTATATTTAAGATGATATTGAACTAGAACTTATGACACTCCAAGTCAACTACTTACTAAATAACTTTGTTTCTACTGAGATATTCTGCTTGTAATTGGAGTGTGGACTGTATCGGATGGCTTCATGGTTGTTCAAGGTCAGACTACACTACTGCACATCCACCATTGAGAGGCCACTTGGTTTGAGTTGGGTTGTATGCAATAAGCCATGTATATTGTGGACAATTCGAACTGGCACAACTCTTGCTCTACGTGTACACACAGTTCTGCATAAAGTATATTTACAACCTATTCTTTCAACAAGGTCTACAAATGTTAATGTACGCAAATACCTACAACCTTATTTCAATGTACAAACATACAAATAATTATTTCATTTTAAAATATGTGTTTAATTTCTCCCAGTAAAAATTTCAATTAGCCTATAAATTACAAGAACTAAACTGCAAAAACTCACTAAACTATACTCTACAGACGCACACAACTAACTAAAAAAATATCTTATAATGAACAGAAAATCATAATTTATATATTAAAACAAATTAGCCACATCATTATGTCTGACAGATTATTAATAACAACAGTGAAAATAAAGCGTAGTGACCGTACGTGAGTCGCAGATTACAGTAGCGATTGTATACTTTTGTGACTGTACCGTAGTTGCATGACAAGGGGCGAAGAGTGGAGTAGATAAACACTGCAGCTGCTTGTGCCAATTTGAATTGTCCAAGGTATACCCGGTCTATAAAAATTTTCCCGTGTACACTGTAAGTCTTTTTACAAAACTGAGTAACTAAAACTAAATTTATGTAATCAAATAGAGCAAGACCTTTGGGGCAGCCCAATCAGTCAGCTGGTAGAAAGTCGCTATTATTTGTTAAGTAACACTAGTTGGGTAAGCGACTTCGTATGGTGACTAGCTGACAGTCATCTGTGAACAAATTCTACTGGAGGGGGGGTCCCTGTTAAAACTTATGCCTAATCCATGTCAAAAATATAGTGAAAAGCAACAATCAAATTGGGTGATTGTTAATACTCTACAGTTCCTAACGACAAATAAAGCAAAATTAATAGAGCTAACAATACTTATATATCCTCAACGTTTTAGGAATTCATTCAATCTACAACAAATGAATATTTGTTTATACTGTAAATCTCTCAGCTGTGTAGCCATAACCCACTTCATTTCTTAATAGCTGGCCACAGACGTAGAGATTTATCAGCAGAATAAACCATTACGGTTAAATCTGGAGAGTTAAGTTTGTACGGATTAAATTTTGACACACTTTAACATGTGTTAAATGCAGCAACAAAGAAACAGTATAAGAAATTTGGGTGAGAGTTGTCCAACCTCCCAAACAGCTCAGATTTAGCACCAACCGACTTCTATTTATGGTTGAGAAAGTAACAGTTCAACACTAATGATGAGTTGAAAACCATAATGACAGATTGGCTAAGAACTCAGGCGGAAAAATGGTACCACCTGGAGTACGAGGGTACACAAGAGCTGGTGCCCTATTTCGACAGTTGGTGGTGATTACACTAAGAAGTAGTTCACAGATGTGAGTAACTCGTGTGAATAATAAAACATTCCTTATTTATTGTATTTGTTTTTGCCAGCTTACCAAAACTTGAAAAAAGTAACCTTTTTTGTATTGGGGTAAAACACTTCTCGAAGAGTTAAACCAGAAGAAACAAAACAACAATAAAGTAATATTTCATTAAAGAAGTCACTATTTTACATAAGGCACAATTTTATTTTTATTTAAAAAATTTGTACAAAAATACAATTTCTTATAAAAAATAAAGTACATTTAAAGAATCAAAAGTTTGATTTTTATAGTCATCTATTTTACAATGAACGTCAAATATTTAACACACAAATAATGAATAATGGTCTATAGCACAATAACATGAACATAATTTACATTAAATAAATTATATAAAATACAAAGAAATGAACAAACAACAATTTACATTTACACAAATCAGTTGGTAATTTTTATAAATAATTTATCCCTAGAAAATAGTTTGATACCAGCATCTACTTTGTCTAGTTCTTTTTCCAATTCCATTTTTCGCTTGCGATTTCTCAGCGTATCATTTCTGACTGGTATCGAATTCAGTTCGGAAACCAACTCCAAATAACCTGTCACAAAAATTACAGACACACAGTTAATTTAACAATTTTATAAAAATTTATGTTACCTGAACAGTTCTACAAGGGTTATCCAGAAAATAACCTCCGTTTTGAAATAAAAAGTAAACGAGTGAAGATACAAAAACTTAATTATATACATATTAAAACTACTTTTTCTCTATTTTTCGACATAGTCGCCAAACAGATTCAAGCACTTGTCGTACCTTGGAACAGTCTTTAAAATACCCGCTGCATAAAAATCTGCCGCCTATTTGTCTACAAATTTGTTTGTTGTTTTACAGTAAAATGTCTATACTATTTTTCACAGCTGATGAGCTCTGAACATATGCATTGCCCCCTACCCACTTTATAGCTAGCCAATGACTTACCAGCAACGTTGCCAACACTTCCTCTTGTAGCTCTGTTGAATATTTCGTCGACCTTTTTTTTGGTCTTTCAATAACGATTATAACCTATAAACTTACAATCGGCTGATTATATTATAAAGTACCGCATGTTAATGCGCTCTGTAATCGATGTGACGAGATGCAAGATGAGAGTGAATTATTGCGGCTCTTATACGCATGCGCGCTTAATGTTTGTCAGCATCTGACAATGCTGGCAAACATTCTGATTGGTCTAAACATTTGGAACAGCAGAGCTCATCAACCGTGAAAAGCATATTAATAATGTTGCTTAAACAGCCTTTTTGTTTAATTTAACAAACAGCCTTTCATTTACAGTATAGTACTGTACATAACCGGTCTTTTTGCAATGACTTGTGTTTCTTCGGACAAGGGTCTGGTCCCGAGGTGTCCAAACTACAGGAAGCCTTCTGTACTTTATTTTCATGATGAAGAAACAAATGTTGATTTCATTATAAGAACAATTTGCTTATGAATATTTTTCACTTTCCTAAAAATTAAGTTGATAAAACAGATTATTTAAAAAATTATATTTTAATTAAACAATAACAGATTAACATTAATTAATTAACAGAACACGTACGTTGTTTTAGTTGAGCCAAATGCTTTAATCTCTCAGCCTCTGGTAGTACTGTGTGGCCTGGAGGGCATTCTGGGTCCATCTCATCCGACGCCTTCTGCATCTTTTCTTGCTCTTTTTTTTGTTCTCTTAAATACCTATGAATTAACACACAATAATACTAAAATTAATTTACTTGCTTTTCTCATGAGTTCAAAAAATAATGCAACCATTAATGGGTAAATTGTTAATAGTCAACGCAAAACTGTTTGTTTTGCCTGGATAGACACAAATAATAGAGTATATTACATAGAACAGCGGTTCTCAAACTTTTTTGGTGGCGTACCACTTAATATGTCTTGAAATGTTCACGTACCACCAGTGGTTCTGTCTCAAAATAATTATGTATAAACGTGGTCAAAGGGCACAAAAAAAGGGCAAGTGCGCGCTTATCATACACTTTTAACACTATAATACACACTAATAAGTCGGTGACTACTTTTTATTTATACAAATTAGTGTTCAAATTAATTTTTTAACTGGCTTAAAACACTAAAAACAAAACCTAGTTCATTATGGCGCAAACAGAAATAGACGTAATTCATGAAAAAAAACCGTTCAAAAATTATATTTAAAACTTATAACTTACATGAAAATAAAACATAACAGGATGTTACCGCTCGAAAATGCACGGCTCACAACCACAGAGCGTTCACTGATTTAATGGTTGTATTGTCTTTTGGTTTTTCTTTTCTTTTGCTCTATGAATGCAGGAATGATTCTTTACAGACTGTGTGACGTGTAAATCTCACACACAAGCACGAATTTTGCATTCTTCTTTTCTCGAATATAAATGATCAGAAAGATACAAAACGAAATCAATCAAACGCAAATACTCGCGTACCACCGGCCACGATCCCGAGTACCACACTTTGAAAACCGCTGACATAGAACATGATTCCTTTCCACCTTATAAGTGCAATCAAGAGCTTATAAATGAGAGCATGACAGTAGTTTTCAGTACGAATGGACAGATTGGAAAGGAAGTAGGAACCGATAAGGGTGTGAGACGGGGTTGTTGTATCTCCCTCACACTTCTTAATATTTATACTTGGATGATGCATCCACAAGTGGTGCCAAGTTTTTAAATCTGGAATGCGCTTGAGTCATGGTATTGTACTAAACACTATAGCACACATCGAAGATATTGCTGTAATTAAGGAAATATTACAAAGAAGGGTGTTTACACTAAACACCATATGTATAGATTACAATTTGACAATATCTCCTCAAAAAACTTAAGCAATGGCATTTACCGGTGAGGTCAAAGATAGAAATTAATGGAAAAAATCTTGTGTGAAACACTCACACAACTTTCTCTTGCCAATGCAAATAATGACCAATATAATAACCTAACATTAGTAATAAAACATTATAAATTAACAAAAACTAACCTCAATAAACATAACCTAATTTTAATCATGAGTGTAAAAAGCAAAATGAAAATCGACCTCAGTTTGGCTTAAAAATACGGAAAATCACTCTTTCACGCTAAACTATACTCTGTAAAAAAAATGTTTGAAATAAAAGTTGCAATCTATTAGTTTCCTATAAATTTGGTTATATACACTTTTGTCGTAAAATACATACTAAGGCTGAAATCTTTAAAAAATCGATTCTTCATAAGTTTTCGTGAGAAAAAAACAGAAAATCGCTAATTACCGCTAAACTAAGCATTATACACAAAAATGTTGGAATTAAAAGTTGTAGGATTTTAAATTCTCTACAACTTTTATTATATAAATTTTTACGCTTTAATGCATATTAAAGCCGCAATCTTAAAAAAACAATCTTTAACGTGAAAACAGCCTTACCAAAAATTTCAGCAAACATGGCGCCTACCCTATCTTACAGAGCATAAAAATTTTAGAAAACAGGCGATTTTAAAAAAAATTTATAGGACCCGTTTTTGAGAAAATCGCAAAAAAGTGAAAAATGACACGAATAAACTACTTCCAGTTGACCGATTTTTATGAAAATGTTCGTGTTGGGTCTGGTAGTGGTGTGTGAAACTTAAGTTTAAAGTTCGTACGATGTTCCATTCTTGAGATATTCTGTATGCACACACACACACACACACACACACACACACAGACCAATCACTAAAAATATGTTTTTTGGGTTCAAGGGGTCTGAAAATGTGTAGATCCAGTGAAAACTCGATTTCGAAAAATCAACATGAAAACAATACTTTCCTTTTTATATATTCATATAGGCAAGAGAAAGTAAAAATCCATTTCATGAGACAACACATCTCACGGCTGGTGGCAATTTTTAAAAAGGCTTACTTTTAGCCTATGACAAAAAGCATCAGTGATTTCTGTATCTACTCTTTAAGAAGAATCAAATGTTTCCAACTTCGGACTGATTTCTTGACTTCCGATCGAAACTGGAACTTCAAATCCAATTTTTCTTTTACCACCAACTTTTTGTGTAATTACAAATCCGAAAAATTGTTTTTTGTTGCTATCTCTTGTAGTTTCTGACATCTGGCTGTGACAGTCAGTTAAAGGAAAATTATAGATGACAGTTTTAAAAATTGCCTCCAACAATTTGGAGCAGGTATCCAATTTTAATTATTTAGGATCATAACATAATACGCCACATCCTAAACAATTTGTTTGTGAAAGATATTACCTTTCACAAACAAGCCGGACATGACAAATAATCTAGATAAGTTTAATAATATTTGCGGGAAAATACAAAACTTTGACTACAAAGATAAGACTATGGCAATACCTGTGTTGCTATATGGAAGTGAGGGAGTGACGAAGCAAAATTCATGGAGGACTAGCTGTGTTCTTATAATAAAAAGCAGTTGTTTTAAAAATGCGGCCTTAAAATGCATTTTAGGCACCCAGCACTCAGTTAAGAGTCATTTAGTGATTTTCATACTGAAATTTTTAAAGAATGATTTTGTAATGACTACAGCCTTAGTATACATTTTAAAACAAAAGCATAAATATAACTAATGCTATAGAAAATTAAAAAACCTACAACTTTTATTTCAAGCATTTTCTTCTTCAAAGCTTAGTTCAGCGTCAATTTGTGATTTTCCATATTCTTAAGCCAAACAGAGGTTGATTTTCATATTGCATCATTCACTTATGATGACGTTCTAGTTTTAATTATTTACACTGTTCTGAAATTACTGCTAATGCAGACGGTGAAGGATGAAATGAATTTTTTGTAACGTATGAAAATATGCCGTGCCTGAATAGGATTCGAACCCAAGACTACATGAGAGGCGAGAACGTTACCAACTACTCCAATGTGGCCGGCCTTGGCAAGAGAAAGTCATGTGAGTGTTTCATACCATATTTTAAAATTTTCAAAAGTACTTCATTAAAGACATAAAATATTAACCAGACAGGTGTTGATTGAACGATTGAATTAATTTTCTACGACATGCATAATACAGTAAAATTCGTTTATAACAAAAATCTGGAAAAATAAAAATAATGCCGGTCCCTTGAATTTCATTATAACCGAATTTTACTGTAGTAAAAATAAATTGTAGCAGAAAGCAACAAAAAAAATTTTACTTTGGAAGTACGCCCATTTGGTAATACGGAGGAGGCTTTATAGGATCTTGACTTCTTTGTGATTGTAGTCTCTTTGGTGAACTCTGAACCTGAGCATTCATTTTTACAAAATCCTGAAAAATCACAAATATAGATCAGAATTTGCCAGCTGAAATTAAAAAAAAAACTTCTATTACAAAGGTTTATTTTATAGAAAGGAAACAGTAAAACACTTGAATGAGTTGTTTCACAAACTCTGTAAAAATAATAGTATTCATTATGACAATTTAAAAACAATCAGTTTCGAATAAATTCATTACATGAAATGATCTACCTACATTTAGCAAACAAAAACTATCTTATAAAAAGAGGAATGGAACCATCACTGTTCCTATTAATGCTTTCACAAATAAACCTTTAAAATGTATCCCCGTAATCAATTTTAATGAAAAAATACTTTAAATTTTCACAAACCGTTTATAACTGTTTTCATGTTCTTTTATCAATAATCTAATTTGTATAAACTTACATATTTCGGTGGATCCACCATCATCAGACTATATAACAAACTGAAGACACCTTCATCTTTTAATGAATTAATGTTATGAATTGAATAAATTTAATTTAGAATTTAAAGATTTTAATGAATAGTTTCAGTTTTTGTGTTAGTTAAACAGGTGGATCACTAAGTGTTACAATTCAATATGGAAGAACAATTTAAATATAAAAAGTTGTAACAAAATCAATTCTCACTAAACCACACTCAAGGAATCCATTAAAAAAAACAGTTCCAATTCAAATACCTGGTGTGGCCTAAACTGGTCATAGATTCCAACAATATTTTCAAATGTAAACATTTTTTGTGCAGAACATCATTTAAAGGTATTTAAACCTTCAACATTTTGGTGAAAACAGATTTCAAAAATATTTATATGCATTCCAAAATGGTAACATAAACAGTATGAACATTCTGTACCTTTTTTCAACTTATGATATAACAAAATCATACAGAAATATACTTTTCAAATTTGATATACAAGGTGTGGCTATTAAATAACGAGACTGACGTTATAAAAAAATTTATTTTAATTTTATACATTATCACTTATTGTCACCTTCTATATACACTCCTTCTCTATCCCTCGCTCCATGCGAATTTTCCACTGTTGGAAACAGTGCTGGGAGTCATCCTTCAGGGCACATGCCGCTTTCTCTTTTACAGCTTCTACAGTTTCAAATCTTGTCCCTTTTAATGCAGATTTCACCTTAGGGAATAGGTAGAAGTCACATGTTGCAAGATCTGGTGAATAAGGTGGATGTTCTAACACTGAGATGCTGTACTTGGCTAGGAACCTCTTGACAGATAACGCAGAATGAGCTGGTGCATTGTCTTGGTGGAGAACCCATGATTAATCCTTCTACATTTCGGGGCGTTTTTCCTTACTCTTTGACGTAGTTTAGAAAGTACCTCAAGGTAGTAATATTGATTAATTGTTTGACCTTCAGGAACCCAGTGAAGGTACACAATCCCATGGATATAAAAAAAAAAACAATCATTATTGCTTTAAATTTTGACTAGCTCATTTAAGCTTTTTTGGCTCTGTGAAGTTCGGCTCTTCCAGCGCATGGATTGGCGCTTCGTTTCCACATCATAAGGAAAAAACCTCGTTTCATCACATATTATTGTTTCCAAAAAATTTGGGTCATTTTCAATCGCGTACAAAGTGTCGGTACAAACATTTTTGAGCAGCATGTGTCCTGAAGGAGCTGACAGAAGATGACTTCAAGCACTGTTTCCGACAATGGAAAATTCGCATGGAGCGTTGTAGGGATAGATTTTTTTTTTTTTTTTTTTTTTTTTTTTGGTTTAACGTCCGACTGTTCTGCAATTACTGCTAATGCAGATGGTGAAGGATGAAATGATTATTTTGTAACGTATGAAAAGATGCCGTGCCTGAATGGGATTCGAACCCAAGACCGCAGGTAGGGATAGAGAAGGAGTGTATATTGAAGGTGACAATAAGTGATTATGTATAAAATAAAAATACAATTTTTTTTAACATCAGTCTCGTTATTTAATAGCCACACCTCGTATATCACAAGACCATTATTTAACAAAAATAGTTTAGTCTCAAAAATTTTCAAATTAAAACTAATTCAAAATGGACACAGTCCAAAATTTTCAATGGGAAGGTATGTTATACTGTACATCACATTTTTTTAAATATAGTCTTGTGACATATTATTTCGTAAATTTTACAAAACAACTCTATTCGAATTGTACCAATCAATAAAAATAACAAAATAACACTGATATCAATGAAAAAATTACCTTAACGGAATCGCCACCAGGACTTCCATTGATAGAAGGTGAAGGTGATCTTGAATGAACCGGTGTATCTGTTTGAAGGCATATTGTCCTAACCAGTTTCACTTGTCCTTTAGTTTCATCGCCCATTTTCCGATTGCTTGGGAAACGTATCACGCCTTCATGATAGAGCGACTCCAAATCATTCTCCTCTAAAGTCTGGCTAGCTGTTCAGATAACCCTGTTTATTTCACACTTATATACACCCTCTAAATATATTACAGTAATTTGATAATTATTAAATAAACATTTTCATTTTAAACAAAAAGGAAACCGGCTCAATTTAAAATTCAAATAAATGGAAATTGTAATACAGGGTTGGGCAGGGAGGTATGGATGATTTGAACGGGGCGTCGTGCAAGGTGGGGATAACCTTGGCTGATAAAGAGTGGGGGTATCTGTTTGTTATGAGTTGCCGGTTTAGTAGCAATGGAGACGTGGTCGATAGAGCATCGCGTGTTTGTGTACAACACCTTTATTGAAACGGGCCGTTCCGTCATTCAAACTCAGAGACGGTTCCGGAATCATTTCAACATTGGCCATCATGGTCGTGTTCCGAAGTTTGAAACAATAATAAAGTGGGTGAATAACTTTCAACGAACAGGTTCCTTGAGACCTGGAACTGCACGAGGTGGTGAACGAACGGTACAAACCCCGGAAAACATTGAAAGAGTGCGTCAAGCAGTTGAAGCAAGCCCTCGTCGTTCGGCTGTGCGACATGCTCGTGCTCTTCGCATGTTGCACCGATCAGTTCGCTGGATTTTACATTTGGACCTGCATTTTCATCCATATAAGCTGATGGTTGTCCAACAATTGCAGCAAAACGACTACGGAAGACGATTCAGATTTGCAGAAACAATGTTGGAAAACATGACTGATGATATTGTTTTGATTATGAGTGACGAAGCCCATTTTCATCTGTCAGGAGTGGTAAACAAGCAGAACTTTAGGTATTGGGCTTCTGAAAATACACGTCAACTCCATGAAAAACCTCTACACAGCGACAAATTGACTGTTTGGTGTGGCATTAGTCGAAACTTCATTATTGGGCCTTACTTTTTCCGAGAAAACGGTCGAACCGGCACTGTCAATACAGATCGTTACCTAACAATGCTGCGTGAGTTTTTTCTGCCACAATTGAGAAAACGACGTATCAACCTCAACACAGTATGGTTTCAACAAGATGGGGCGACATGCCATACATCGAGAGCAGCTATGGAATTTTTGAGGCAGACCTTCCCTGGGCACCTCATTTCGTTGCATGGAGATGTGGAGTGACCTCCTCGGTCACCGGACCTGTCACCTTGTGACTATTTTTTATGGGGCTACCTAAAAGCTCATGTATACATAAACAAACCACATACACTTGAAGCCCTGAGTGAAACAATAACACAAGAAATTCGAGCGGTACCACGTGCAATGCTTCAGAGGAGTATGGACAACTTCTCACCTCTACAGGAGTGTATGGACAAAAACGGACAGCATTTAACAGATGTTATTTTTCGTACATAATCAATGTTTTAATTTTTTCCTCTTAAATTTTTATAATGGCAACATCTAAGGTACACATTAAAAAAATAAATTTTGAGTTTCGTTTAAAAATGAGGGTGTAACTGTTATTTCAAATCATCCATACCTCCCTGCCCAACCAAATCATTCTCTTCTAAAGTCTGGCTAGCTGTTCAGATAACCCTGTCTGTTTATTTCACACTTATATACACCCTCTAAATATATTACAGTAATTTGAAAATTATTAAATAAACATTTTCATTTCAAACAAAAAGAAAACCGGCTCAATTTAAAATTCAAATAAATGGAAATTGTAATACATGAATCACTTTTTTCGCCAATGTGCATTGAATTATAACGCCACATTATATCACAACTTTTTAATCATCCTAGACACGCAAAGTCTGCCAGTTGTAACATTTTAGTTTCTCTTGAGTTTGTAAGGGAAGGCAACAAATTCTTTAATAGGAATTGTATGATGGAAGGGTCACAACTCAACTTGCCTGCCTTAGAGCAGACGACAAATAAGCTTGCTGGTTTTCTGAAGTGCGCAGAAGGTTTATTTTGGTTCAAGAGGAGTATGCTAGAAAAGATAAGAGAAAATTAGGAAACATTTGGGGGTTGACAGCCTGATAAGGAGAATTTGAAAGACAAAGCTATATGATGCTTTGGTCGTGTCAGTAAGATGGAGGAGGATGGACTGCCTTAAAGCATGCTGCAGAGATGGAGGGGAAATAGATAAAGGGGTGACCATGAGTGAAATAGATGGGTACAGTTAAAAATGAATTGGGAAAAAGAAGTGGTGCCAAGAGCGCAATAGAGAAGACATGGTTTGGCAACAGAGAGAAGTACAAAGGAGTTATGCTGTTCTATGCCTCTTAAATACACGTGTTTTTCTGTTCAAAGGCTGGTTTACTCACATCCTTTTCTAATTTTTTGACTGACACGAAAACAGTCACCAGCACCCTACCATATATTCTATTTCCCTACCTTCCCGCCTGACATCTTTTCTGCACCAGCAGAAAGGCCACTACCGGAAAACCCCTTAACAATTTAAAAAATTCTTATATTGAGACATCCCTTGTATAAGCAACTAATAGATTTTTGAGAGCTGTCCTAAATGTACCTTCTGCTGGCTATCTTTAACTAAAAAGAGATTAAAATGGTATTCCGACATTAAGCATGTGAAGAGCAGTTGTCTCTCAAGAATAACTGAAGAGTATCAGCCTGTACATGGAGGCGGCTGGAATGACCATGGAGAGGATGGAGGTAACTCTTGAGGCCAGAATAGAATGTTGTCTAATCCCTATACAGAGTGTCTCATGAGTAACCCGACAAACTTCTGAGTTGGTTTCCTCTCATCAAAATAATGAAAAAAGTTTATATAAACATGAATCCGGAAATGCTTCGTTAGCGAGTTACGGCTAGCGAAAGATTTCGCCCTGGGTTCAGAACATACGCCTAAATAAAGCCATCCTAGAGGTCTAGGAACCCAATTTTATGAGTAGATTTGATGGTAACTTATGTATTTCGACCCGAAAAATTGAATAAAATAAGTTCCAGAACCATATCTCCAGTAGTTTTTGTAATATCAAATGAAAAACTGACAAATCTGTGCATAAAAATACGTTTTTTAAGTTTGAAGAACAGTAACTGTGTTAAATGGCTAATAAATGTGTAAATTTATGTAGCAAAACTTGTAGAGATTTTAATTCTAAAGAGAATGATGTAAAATAGGCCAATAATAAACAAACACAAAGTTTAAAAAATTTAGTTTAATTAAATCAACACATACAAAAAATAAAGACAGAAAATTTATTTGCGGTTTACTTGCGAATACAATATTCAGTCAATTAAATAATTACAAAAATTTACATTATAAAAAATTGTAGGTTGAGAAACAAGATTTCAAAAATACAGCGTCAATTGAATTGATTTTAGTTTATTGAAAATCGAGAGTTGGCAACACTGCTGCAAAAACAATTGAATCCTAGTTATTGTACAGCTGTCTGACAATAGAGTTGTCGCAGTAACTAGTCTGTCATGTTTGGTTTGCGCAGTGTATGTGTATTATTGTATTATTTGCACTTCATTCGAGTTTTTTAATGATAAGATGCCATTCGCATTTTCAAAAGAAGAGTATGCAGATATTGTTTTAGTCTATGGTTTTGCCAATGGAATAGTCGAGCAGCTAAACGTGAATATGAAAGACGATTTCCGAATAGAAGAACACCTACTCACGAAATATTTGCATAGGTTTTTAATAACTTACGTACAAATGGATCTTTTCCTACCATTTCTTGTTAACGTGAACGTCCTGTAATACAGCTTTTACGCGAACAAGATAATATTATTGACATGTAGTAAAGTTGTAGTAAAGTCTGGAGAACATTGAAAGAAAACAACTTTTATCCAGATCATTTACAAAAAGTTCAAAATCTTCATCCAGGTGACAGTACATTATGATTACAAATTTGTCGATGGGTGTTAGAAAATTGAAAAAATGTAAATTGTATTTTATTCACGGACGAATCGTTGTTTACAAGATACGGAATTCTAAATTTGAAGAATAGTCACCGGTGGTCAACTGAAAATCCAAAAGCAGTTGTAGAGTCAAACTTTCAAATTTTATTTTCTATAAATGTATGGTGTGGTATAATTGGAGACCAGTTAAATGGCCCATTTATTTTTGAAAACCGCCTTACAGGTCTTGTGTGTAAAGACTTTTTAAAGAATCAACTGCCACTTCTACTTGAAGATGTACCACTTGAAAGAAGACATCAATCAAATGATATTCCATCATGATGGCGCACTGGCACATTATTCACAAAATGTTAGAGAGCACTTGCAGATAAATTTTCCGGGCAGATGGATTGGTCGAGGAGGACCAATTAATTGGCCTCCTAGGTCCCCTGATTTAAATCCCTTAGATTATTACCTTTGGGGTCATTTAAAGTAGCTTGTATATGCAAAACCAGTTAATTCCAAAGAATTATTGAACCGAATTTTAAACGCATATCAACTACTTAAGAACAACCGAGATGGAATCAGAGGCTACACGTGGTTTCATTAAATGCGCTAATTGTGCACAAATAACCAAGGAAATCATTTTAAACACCACTTGTAAGGTATGGATATTGAAATAAAAGATTCAGCAATTAGGCTAAACTGTTTTCTGTTTACGAAGAACATTAATTAAAAAGATATTGCATTTTCTGTCTTATTTTTCGTATGTGTTGATTTAATTAAACATAAATTTTTTAAACTTTTTTTTTGTTTATTATTAGCCTATTTTACATTATTCTCTTCAGAATTAAAATCTCTACAAGTTTTGCTAAATAAATTTACACATTTATTAGCCATTTAACACAGTTATTGTTCTTCAAATCTAAAAGAACGTATTTTTATGCACAGATTTGTCCGTTTTTCATTGGATATTACAAAAACTACTACTGGAGATATGGTTCTGGAACTTATTTTATTCAATTTTTCGGGTCAAAATGCATAAGAAACCATCAAATCTACTCACAAAATTTGGATCCTAGACCTCTAGGATGACTTTATTTAGGCGTATGTTCTGAACCCATGGCGAAAACTTTCGCTAGCCATAACTGGCTAACGAAGCGTTTCCAGACCCATGTTTATTTAAACTTTTTTTCATTATTTTGATGAGAGGAAACCACTTTAGAAGTTTGTCGGGTTACTCGTGAGACACCCTGTATAAAAAAAGATGTGCTACTGTGAGAAGATGAATGGGCAAGTTAACTGCAGCCAACTTCCTAAGAATACTAAAACTTAACAATTTTTATTGTACCAAATTACACACATATTCTTTAAAATACCAATTAATCTTTCTATCATAAACAAAAAATCACTTACACTGATTCCTCAGTCCAGCAGGATGGAATTTATACGAATCTTTTAATCTTGCCTGATTTAATGACAAGTTGCTGCCTTCTCTCCTGAAATGGTAACCAGGGCCAGCTGCCTGATCTTTGTAATCAGCCAAGCTATGGTGAAACTACACAAAGAAAAAGAAAATAAATCATTAAACTTACTTGCGCTTAAAACAGCAGTCTACATGAGAAGAAAAACCACAGTCTTAAATATTAGTATCATATCAGGTATGCCATATTAGTATGGAGTAATTAATCACAGTGTAACATGGAAAGAGTTTTTAAAATACAGAAAAAAGCTGTTAGGTGTATGATGGGGGTCAACCACCTTACCTCAAGCAGATCATTATTTAAAGAGCTGCAATTGCTCACAGTTCCTTCTTTGTACATTTTTGAAGTGATAATGTACAAAAAGAAAAATACCTTTTTACAGAATTTAGATGTTCACAACCACTACACAAGAAACAGAATCGATTATTATGTTGCTAATCTCAACACTAAATTGTTTGAACAAAAACCAACTTATGCAGGTAGAAAATACAGTCGAACTTCTATATAACGAACTTCTATATTACGAATTTCTCTATATAACAAATTTTTTCCGAGAACATTGAAAATAAAATGATTTTGTATGTAAAAATGTCTCTATATAACGAAGTGGAGTTTCTATATAACGAACTGTTTTACTGGAGTTTAATTCATAAGAATTAAAATAAATTGATGAGAACAATAAATAAGTTATATTAAGAATTAAGTAAAATTGCATTGGATACACTCAAGCACAATGCGAGTAGCGGACTCTACTTATGTACTGTACTGTACCGTACTGAAGTGGACTGTACCTACAGCAGAGTGACGTGCTGTTCATCAGTTTGTTTTGTCTATCCCTAGCTGCGGTTGTGCGTGAATTGTATTTTTGATGATTTTTGTTTAATAAGAAGTGTTATTCGCAAGTTTAACGTTCAGTATCAGTTTATCGGGTAAAGTTTGACGTTTAATAGTTAATATCTACGCTATAAGATGTCAAAACGGAAAACATTAAATATCGAAGATAAGTTAAAAATTATCGAAGCAGTTGACAAAGGCAGTAGAAAGAAAGATATTGCCTTACGTTTTGGTATATCAGCCAGTTCGTTGTCAACAATTTTGCCAAGGAAAGACGAAATAAAGAAAAGAGCCGGCGTTTGTGTAGAATTAAAAGACAGGAAACGAGTACGACAGTGCGTGTACACAAATGTTGACGAAGCCGTACTAAAATGGCTTACCGAAGTACGAGAGAAGTCTCTTCCCGTATCAGGGGCATTAATAAAAGAAAAAGCACTAGAATTCGCGAAACAGATGGGTTCTACAAATTTTGTTGCCAGCACAGGTTGGCTAGACAAATTTAAGAACAGGCATGGTCTATCTCAGAAAGTTATAAGTGGTGAAAGTGCCAGTGTAAATGAAAATGACTGTACAACTTGGAAGGAAAACGTGTTAGTTAACCTCCTGCAACAGTATGATAAGAATGACGTGTTTAATGCTGATGAGACTTCATTGTTTTATAAGTGTTTGCCAAATAAGACTCTAGCATTTCGAAATGAAAAATGTCACGGGGGGAAGTACAGTAAAGAGAGAGTGTCTGTAATGTTAGCTGCTAATATGACTGGAACTGAAAAACTGAAACTTTTAGTGATTGGGAAAAGTAAAAACCCACGTTGTTTTAAGGGTGTGAAATCTTTGGAAACCGACTACGACTTCAATAGAAAAGCATGGATGACTGGTGACATTTACTTAAAATGGTTGCAGAAGTTTGACAACGAAATGATCAGACAAAATAGAAAAGTGTTGCTGTTTGTGGACAATTGTCCTGCTCATCCACGATCGGTTTCAGAAAAAATGAAATCTGTTAAAGTCGTGTACTTGCCACCTAACACGACTTCAAAAATTCAACCCATGGATCAAGGAATAATTAAAAATTTAAAAATTCATTATCGGAAACGAATTTTAATGAAAGTGCTAAATGCAATCGATAATAATTCTTACACAGAAAAATGACAATTTCCTTAAAAGACTGCATTACAGAATTATCAAAAGCATGGGTCGGTGATGTTACTTCGGAAACTATCTCCCGGTGCTTTAGAAAAGCTGGTTTTTCTGGAACGGACGTCGGAATTCAGACAGTAGAAGTTCCTCAAGTTTTAAGTGACAGTTGGAGTAGAATACAAGATAAGATCTGTTTATCTGAAGACATAACCTTGGACCAGTGTATTAACGTTGACGATGATGTTGAAACAGCTGAATATCCTACGGACGAAGAAATTGTTAATGAAATTTTGCAGTCGCAACATGTTTCCATTGAAGGTGAAGTAGAAGAAGAAGAAGAAGAAGAAGAGGAAGACAGTGACCATCAAGGAGAAAATTCAAAAATAACAAACGGTGATTTACTTAATGCTTTCTCAATAATACGCACTAGTATGCAGCAACACGAAAATGTGCCTGAAGAGATGTTTATACATTTAAACAAGTTAGAATCGTTTATAGAAAACAAGACAATTTTTAACTATACAGTGCAAACTAGAATATCGGATTTCTTCAAAATACAGTAGAACACAAATTGTAAATAGTGTAGACTACGCATATTATTATCGGTTAGTTTATTTTTTACAATGTTAGTTTTGATATGTATGTTTTTCTTTACATGTAGTGTACGTACATACTTTAGTAACAGTATTTAGTGATTATAAAAGTTAAAATGTGAATCATTTTTAGTTTAAAAATAAAATGAATATTGTATCTCAATTTCGTATCTTGTTTGTGCATTAACTATACGCCTAATAACATTAGTACTCTGGTAGGTACGAATTTTACTTTACTACGTACTGTTTCTATATAACGAAATTTCTATATAACAAATTTTTATGGATCCCCTTGACACTTCGTTATATAGAAGTTCGACTGTACATCAATAAATTGCCACAAGGTTTAAAAAGTTGTGACAATTTAAGTCATTTTAAAAAAAAAGCTAACAACATTTGATTGATGAAACATTTTACAGTGTGCACGAATTCCTTTCTAAATAGTTTTGGTTGAAAAGTATTTAACTTCTAATTAAACAAATATTGTGTACTATTTGATACAAAGGGGTTCATGACAAGCCTACTGAGTTAAGCAGTAGCAGGAAAATATTGTTGGTAAGTGATGAATTTATCATTGTGTTTGATTTTTTATTTTGTGTGATATTTGATTCAATGGGGTTCATGACGAGCCTACTGAAGTAAGCAGAAGCAAAAACAATTTTTTGGTGGTAAGTGATAAATTTATCATTGGTGATAAACTTTCAGTTTATCAGTTTTTATCTTGACATGTTATATACTCCCTTTAGAGTCTCCTGGATGCAAGAAAAAAAAATTGACTCCCAAGGGTATGTTGCCCAGACTTATTCCTCTCGTGGTAGTAATAAACATAGTTCAAACAATAGTAGACGATTTGTTAGCGATATACAGCTAATGGAAAATTTCATTTTGACATATCAATATCACCAGGGTTACAAAATAAAGAATAACTAGTGGACCCGTGCAAATAAATTCGCACAATAAGATGCAGATAAGGGAGACAGCAATAGTAAACCACCTCACTCCTCGTTTTTACTTAGTTAAACCTCTATAGGTTCCAACCAGCTTTTCGGCTGTTGACCTAAACAACAACACAAATTTTCATAAATATTTTATTATCAAAGGCCTTATATGAAGCACTTACCATTGAATTTCAATGAAATTAACCATGACTTTCCTTATGATATTGTATTGTGTTAATTTATATTCATTAGTGTTCATTACGTGGGAGACCTGCTGTACAGTATTACAGAGCTATACGTTGTAAGCAACATATTTTGTTCTTTTTCATTTCGTAAAATGAAGCTCGAATTTAGCATGAATTTCAAGTTTAAAACTTTACTGAATCAGGAAAGAATACTCTTTAAAACCATGTAAAAATTATAAAAATCCGTTCGGTTGAACTCTGTATTTAAGAGTTTAAAGAATTCCCATTTAAAATACACTGGAAGTAATTTTGCGTTTTAAATATACAGATATGAAGTATTACGTAATTTGAGCTGAAAAATTAAATAAATAAGGTCCCTATCCGTACCTTCAAAAAAACTGGTATTAACACAAAAGTATTATCAAGAAAAAACCACTTTTTCTCTAGGTTTGGGACATATTAAATTAGTTTTTTTTTAGTGATGATGCCTAAGCTTTGGCTTGTGTGTAGGTAATAATATGGTGATATACAGATTAAAAAATGCCAGAACTAAGCGAAAATCAAACCCAGGACCCCGACTTAGAAGTCAGTTGTACTGATCACTACATTCACCAGGCTCTTGGTTAAATGTTAAATGACTAACAATTGCAAAACATTTTAAAATAGAACTTTTCAAGAACTTAATTCTGAGCAAATTGGTGTAAACAAATTAAACAACAATTTTGTTAAGTTTTAAAATTTCACATTTATTGAAAACCAAATAAAACTAAATGGCTGCAAGCATAAATAAAACCATTTTGTACGAGAGCACAGCACCTGTAAATTTCAGCAGACATGCTGCTTACCAGATCTTACATATAAGTGGACCTTACATAATCAATAATATTGATCGTGTAAGGTGAATAATTTAGATTGACTTTTGATGAAGTATCGACAGAAATTTGGTTTTCAGATTTTCGAGCATCAATACTGGAAATCAGAGGGGATATAGTCAATACTTTTGACCATAAGATCATACTTTTGATCATTTGGCGTCAATATTTCCATTATTTTACCAATTTACAGACCAATTTTACTGACCGACAGGCAAAATCGTGTAGCCAGAGCTATGGGGATTTCGCGTAGTACAGTTCAAAGAATTTTGAAAGAAAAAGAAAAAACCCTGATGTGCTAATCAAAACACCAAATAAGAAAAAAATGAGAAGGAAAGTGAAAAGTGAAGTGGACAATTTTGATAAGTGTGTTGTGAGAAGAACAATACATGATTTTCATAAAACAAACGCTGAATGGCTAACTTTGAATTTGTTGCTCCCTGTTTTGCGGGAGAAAATTAATTTCAAAGGAAGTAAATGGTCGCTGTGGAAAATTATTAAAAATATGGGATTCAGATGGAGAAAAGCAAAAGACAACAGAAAATATTAAGTTTTTAGTCTTGCGTAGTAGTTGTAAGAGAGTAGTATACAGTTAGAAATAGAGGGAATGATCACTAAGTGAGAAGGAGACAACACTTGCCCCGTTGAAACTATCCCTACTCTAACTACTCGCCCTCCCCGTACAAGCTTCTTCCAAAAACAAATATACTATATCAAGCGTGTAACTCAAAATGTAACCACCAAAAACACTTAAGTAATCAACTTCAGTTCATGACCCGTCACACTAAATAAGTAAGGAGTAATGTAATCATTTAAAGAAAGTGAATTGCTTAAAATTCAATTGCAATTTTTAACATAACATTACTGAAAATAATGAAATATGAAAACCTTAAAACTACAATAACATTTTGAAATTACCGTAAAACTAGTATTACTCACGATAATAAGCTCGCACCGATGAAACTCACGGACTAACTAGTCTATCACTTCAAATGTCAGAGTTCAGTAATTCAGTTTACTGCTGATGAACAAAAAGGACACTAAATATAGCTTAGGCCTAGTATTATGGTTTATTTATTTATTTTTATTTTTTTTTTTTTTTGGTTTAACGTCCGACTGTTCTGCAATTACTGCTAATGCAGACGGTGAAGGATGAAATGATATTTTGTAACGTATGAAAAAATGCCATGCCTGAATGGGATTCGAACCCAAGACCGCATGATGAGAGGCGAGCACGTTACCAACTGTGCCAATGCGGCCGGCTAATGGTTTATTTAGAATGAATGTTAATTATTTAGGATAATTATTAAGAATCAATAAATAATACAATGGGACGTTTATAAAACGACGTAGTTGTAAACATAATATACCAATGTAAGAGTAAAACTACAACATGATGTCATGGTTAGAGCTGTCACTATGATATATTTAAAAAAGCATATATGGTAGCACTTCCACCCCCCACATATCCCAGTCTTACTCTCGCTGACGATCGTCAACTTATATTGCGTTACCAGTACAAAATTTCTTCCTGTGGCAAATAACCTCAGAGTTAAGGCTACTCTTTCCCTAACACTTATACTTCCTCTCTTTTCATGAATGGTTCAACCATCTGTAATAATTTATTAAAGGTACTTTCCTCCATCCGAAAGTAATTCTTGAAATTGTCAACATTGGTGAGGCTGATTTCGTTTAACTAGTTTAACTAGTACTAGATGAGAATTTTCATCTTTCTTTTTCAACCATTCCTTCATCCAGCATTTTCATTTCACTTGACGAGTCGTTCCAAGCGCCAAAATATTAGCTATGCAAGCTTTTTTATAATCATCCATATTTAGAAGGTAAAATTCAATAAATAACATGTGAAAGATTTTCAGTACGTAACAGGGATGAACTTTACAACTCACAGAGCCTATTGCTTTTTCGGAAAAATTTCAACCAAGTTAGCAATTGAACACGGATGATGAATTTCAAAAGAATATTTCACTTACCTTGGGAAACGGACCCGATTTTACAGTTGTTGGTTCTACATTTCGATTTTTGCTTACTTCTTGCAAACGTTTTATGTTCTCTTTAATAAAATTTCTCTTCGGTTTAAGTGACTTCTCTAAGTAAACAAAAAAGTAAAATTTCATATTAACCAAGCAAAGGGCACTGAACAAGACTTTTTTTAATTTTTTAAACTTAACCATATATGTATTCTACTTACAGCGTTTCAATATTACAGATACATAACACTAATATGGTTTTCATGGTTGATGAGCTCTGCTGTTCCACATGTTTAGACCAATCAGAATATTTGCCAGCGTTGCCAGATTGTACCTGACAAACATTACGCGCGTGCGTATAAGAGCCGCAATAGTTCACTCTCGTCTTGCATCTCGCACTGAACACATCGATTTCAGAGCGCGTTAACATGCAATACTTTATAATATAATCAGCTGATAGTATGTTTGTAGGTTATAATTGATATTAAAAGACCAAAAAGATGGCTGACAAAATATTTAACAGAACTACAAGAGCAAGTATTGGCAACGTTGCTGGCAAGTGATTGGCTAGCTATAAAATGGGCAGGGGAGAATGCATACGTTTAGAGCTCATCAGCCTTGAAAAATACCGGGTGATTTTTTTAGTCCTGTTACCCAATTGTTAATGTCTGGTAATTTTTTTCTAAGAAAGGGATATTTTGTTTTGTGACACAAAGTTGGTAGCCCTACTCAACCGGTATAGATACGACAGTTTGAGTTGATTCTCCTTGAGTTGCGTAAAATTTTGTGCCGTTTCTAGTTGTGTTACGAACAGAATGTCTTTTACCCTAGAACAACGGGTTTTCATTCTTGAACAATATTTTGCTACAAAATCGTATGCGAGTGTAAAAGAATCATTTCAAATTAAATTTTTTGGTGTTCCTCCACTCTATTCTAGTCAATTTCTAGGCTAACTAACTAATTTTTAGAGGCTTGTTTGCAGCAGAAAACGTAGTGGTTGACCAACTCTCTTGACAGATGACGTTAAGAGAATGTGAAAACAAGATTGCTCAATTCTCCATGGAAAAGTTTACAAAAACTTTCCTCTCATGTTGATTTGTCATGTTCGAGTGCTCAGAAAGCTGCTAAAAAATTGAAATTGTATCCGTATCACATACGATTAGTTCTAGAGCTACAGCCTCCAGATTTAAACAAGAGATTGTTTTAGGATAAAAAACATTCTGTTCGTAGCACGACCGGAAATGGCACAAAATTTTACACAGCTCAAGGAGAATCAACTCACACTGCCATATCCATACTGGTTGAGTAGGGCTACCAAATTAGTGTCACAACAAAATTTATTTAAAAAAAAGAAAAAAATTACCAGACATTAACAATTGGGTAACAGGACTAAAAAATCACTCTGTAGTATAAATAACTACATTGTAAAACAGTTGTCTGAAATACAAAAATCTTAACATTATTTAAAGTGTATTTTTTATGAATTACTGCATACAAGTGACTCCAAAAGGGAATACAGGTCATGTCAAGTTAAAACTATCTAAATTATTCAACAATATGTAAAATTCATTTCTTACAAATCATCTGTAACCAACTACTAACTTGCTTACTTCAAAAAGCATGTCATCCAACCGATTTATAGTACAAAACTGAGGTCAAATAATTTGTATTTCAACATGGTGTCTAGAAGTACAAAGAAAATTGAAGACAGAAATTTTTATTATAGTTTTGCTTGATCACTATAGTCCCACTGAATGATGTTTTACTACATTCACGGAAACTATTAATTTTATAACAGGCCAAATTTAACTGGTTTAGCGCTAGATTTCTTGTGTTGGCCAAAAACAGACTTAGGTTTGTTTACCTAGGGTTATAACAAAAATGAATTTCTGCATGCATGAAATGCTATACAAAAACACATCTGGTTAGGCTAGTTAAAAAAATTCAAAAATTTATCTGTAAAATGCAACAAAGGGGTTTGTGTCGGATCAAACATAAAAAACCAATTTTTTTAATAAGGCAATAGGGCGTAATATACATTTTCTATTGATAGAAATAAACACATAAACCTGATATTGCCTATGTAAAGTAATTACAAGAAGAATATTTTACTTACTTTGGCCAGAAAAGAAATCTCTGATGTATGACATTTCACCAAACAACCTTGCACCCTGTAACATAAACATAATTTTAAAAACTAACTGTTTAATATATACTGCCATGCATAAAAATCTTTTTAAGTTAATACTGCCAACTGTAGTTTAACTTAATGTAACAAGGTACAGTATTTATTGTTTCATTAAAGTTTTTTTTAACAGGTCAAAAAAAAATATTTAAATTCGTTTTTTTTAACTTTCTTGGTTTCTTTCTGCTTAGCAAGTGTACTAAAGTTAATTTTGAGGGTTAAATATGTAATATAACTACTAAAATATAAGAAACAAAGTTGTGATCGAGGTAGGCTAACATGTGATTAATATTCAGGTTAGGTCAGTTTGAAGATAAATGAATAAATATCTCCTCAACTACAAATAAAAAAATACACATTCTTTCGAAAACAACGTAAATACCTAAAAAAGTACAAATCCGGATAACAAGTGTGAGAATTTTTCGAACTGACTACTACACAGTTAAAAAAATCTTGTTGCATAGTCAACGAATCAAATTTAACAGTTTCATTTAAAGAGCTGAGGAAATAATTATGCAGTTTGTAAAATAACACTTTAGTTGTAGGATACTATTTAAGTTTCTTTAAAGTAGCAAACACAATTTTTTTATTGTTTTGATAAAAACGAACACTGTTTGTGCAATTAGCTACTACTTCTATGATTCTATTGTAGTTGTAACTAATTAATATTTATGCGTACGTAAATTTAACCTAGGAATCAAAATACAAACTATTAATTAGTCAACATTAAAAAATCTTACCGGATAAAAGTTTGCTAACAAACCAGAAGTACAAAACACGCACTAAATATTACTAAGTTATAATACTTGCTATTTCTTGTTATCAAACTATATTAGAATAAACCTGAAGCAATCCTGCATGTTGACCGTTAATGCCAGCTTCAAAACAAATTAACCTGTAAACAACAAAATGCAATAACTTACCAACGCGATCAAAGCATCAAATTGACGTTTAATTTAGAGCTGAATTCATAAGGACTAAAGAAACTGTTCTACACTAACATTACGACCATGGTTAAATTTACTTCATTCGGACTGTTTACAAGAGATATTTTGAATTTGTACGTTTTAATTGTTACAGCATTTGTACGCGCATTAAATTGAAAGTAGTGCCATCTATCTGATATTATGACGTAATACAGGAGTCTCTGAAGAACGATTAAACGAACGATCAAAGAAGACCGGCAGAGGAAAAAGAAAAGCAAATAC
Organism: Catonia carolina; assembly: GCA_035578175.1. Lineage (NCBI taxonomy): Eukaryota > Metazoa > Arthropoda > Insecta > Hemiptera > Achilidae > Catonia > Catonia carolina. Next base: position 30,626,730 of record JAQMRL010000001.1, read on the forward strand.
TCGAAGATACGTATAATCTGGAATCAAACATTTTGAAAATAAATATAAGATTCTCGAGAAGTGGAACTAAAGATGTCTTTATCGTCCTAAATAACAGGCAGACGGAAAATACGCGGTTGAAACACTCTAAATCTTTAAGAAAAAGATATCACAGAAAATAAAATCATGTAAAAAATACATAGACAAAATGTAAAGTTATGGGCTCTGCATGCATATATGACTGCCATAAAAGGCGTCTATGTAACCTGGTCGGAAGGATGAAACATTCCAAGATAATATACTAGCTAATAAGCATTTTTAGTTTCGTTTGCCGACGACACAGCAGTACTTTCTTCAGCCCTTCTGCCATTAATATAACGTTTAATTTACATCACATAATTATCTTAGAATTATGGTCAACTAAGTGGAGAATTCAAAATTAACTCTGATAAAACACAACATATTACTTTTACCCTGAGACGGAAAACCTGTCATACAATATTTTTATATAAGTAATATAATACAAGCTAACAAAATTCACTATCTCGTCGTCCATATGGATAGAAGGTTTACGTGGAACGGACATATCTGCATGAAGTACTAAGCTTAAAATTTTATAGATAGTAGACGCTAACAGCTAAACAGTCTTCTATCCGGAAGGTCAAAATTACCTAATCACTCATCTAAAATACTCTTTATAAATCCTTACTCAAACCAATGTGTGTGCCGGCCGCATTGGCATAGTTGGTAACGTGCTTGCCTCTCATCATGCGGTCTTGGGTTCGAATCCCATTCAGGCACGGCATATTTTCATCCGTTACAAAAAATCATTTCATCCTTCACCGTCTGCATTAGCAGTAATTGCAGAACAGTCGGACGTTAAACCAAAAAAAAAAAAAAATAATAAAAAAAATATCAATGTGGATGTGTGAATGGGTAATGTAGGTATGGCTCAGTCTAAACCCTCAGTTTTGGCTACACTACGTTTTTTAATTAAAACTGCTGAGGACAGTAAGTTGTTAACGCTCCCTTATAAAATATTTGCTATCACACACTCACAGTTTTTACTAAACGGACCGGCAGAAAAAGTGGATGCACGCATTCATGTAATTGTACTTGGAAATTATCCATTGCCTTCACAATCATGTCGTTCGGTATCGCCGCTATTTCATTTCGAATTGCTAACTTCAGATCTTCAGTAGTTCGAGGCTTTACGACATGCATGTACGATTTCAAATACCCAAAAAAAAGAAGTCAAATATCGAAAGATCTGGGGAGCGAGCCGGCCACGAAAGGTCACCATTTCTTGAAATCATGTGTTCTGGAAACATTTGTCGTAACACATTCATTGATACTCTGGCAGTGTGAGCGGTAGCCCTATTTTGTTGGAACCAAAGAATTGCAGTGTCAACTTCACGACGTTGTAACTCTGGTGCAAGGAAATTATTTAGCATTTCGACATAGCGACTTGAAGTGATCGAAACTGGTCGACCGTTCTCTTCGTAAAAATATGGACCTATCACTCCGAATTTAGCCACTGCGCACCAAACACTCACACGTTCACAATGAAGTGGTTTTTCGTGTAGGCTACGAGGATTTTCTGCCACCCAGTACCGAAAATTTTGTTAATTTACACAACCAGACAGGTGAATATGGACCTCATCTGACATTATGATTATTGAATCGTCAGTTAAAATGTTCAGAATTGATTGTGCACATTCTCTTCAGTTTTGGAAATCATGTTGGCTTAGTTCTTGAACAGTTACGATTTTATACGGATGAAAATGAAGATCCAAACGCAAAATTTTTTGATCACTCCGATCTGATATTCCTAGCACAGCTGCATGATGTGCAGCAGGGCGACTTGGACTTCTGGCTACTGACAATCGCAAAGCATCTGTTTTTCGAGAGTACGAACGCTATGTGAACGGCCTGTAGGTTTCCGTTTTAAAGATGAAGCCGTTTCTCTAAAATTTTTAACCCAACGCATTATTGTATTGCGACTGGAAACACTACCGTGTCTACTTACACCAAACTTTGTCTGGAACAAACGCTGGGTTTTGACTACCGAGTAACCGTTTTTAAAGTAAGTCTCTATGACGATAGCACGATGTTGTGCGATCCACTACTCCATTGCAACTGTAATGGCATTGAGCCGGGGAATGAAAGTCATTGACCCGGTTCTTCCCACTCGCATTGTTGGGATGTACAGTCAGATCAAAAACCGGTACCCAAAAACCATCCACTTTTTCTGCCAGTCCTGTAGTACCTATAGTAACAGTGCATACACTCAAGACCGTTGAATATTATTCAACGGCCCTGGCATACACTCAAGGCCGTTGAAAAAAATCAATGGCATACACTAACATTTTTATGAAAAGGAAATTTAATGACGTCATATGTTTAGATAGAAGGCTCTATTTCCAGAATGTTTAATTTTTTATTTGAATTTCGACCAATAACAAGCCCCGAACATTTTGATAGAAACGCACTCTTCAGCTAACTAAACGATTTAAGAAATGTAAACATAACCTCGCATTATTTCGTTCTGTTGCGTTACTTGTAATTAATAGAATGATATTTCAGCAGTGAAACTAAACTGTGAAATAAACTGAAAGCAGGTAAGGTATTTTTAATTTGTCAAAAGATGTCTGATTGGTTTTTACGGTTGTCAGTTTCGGCTTTAACAGTTGTCAACCTTATTCAATATGAACTATTATAAATCGTGATCTGTTGTATATTTTTTTAGTAAACTTGATCTAAGTTTTAGTGTTCCTTTAACTAAAAATAAGGTAATTTTAAGTAAACCTTGCCAAGGATATAAACACCAGTTATCAATGAACGTATTCTTTTAATATCGAATATTGGTGATAATTATTGTATTAGATTAATGCAACAGAAACAATGCATAGGATTCCGTTAATGCGATTCAGCCAGTGTTTTCAATCGTAAAAAAAAAAAAAAAAAAAATCTGGTGTGAAACAATCACACGACTTTCTCTTGCCAATGCAAATAATGACAAATTTAATCTAACATTAGTAATAAAACATTAGATATAAACAAAAAACTAACCTCAAAAAACATAACCTTATTTTAATCATGAGTGAACTACGCAAAATGAAAATCAACCTATTTGGCTTAAAAATACGGAAAATCACTCTTTCACGCTAAACTAGGCTCTGTAGAGAAAAATGCTTTAAATAAAAGTTGTAGATCTTTTATTTTCCTATAAATTTTATTACATACACTTTTGTCATAAAAAAATGATTTTGTTTGTAAGGCCGAAATCTTAAAAAATTAATTTTTCACTTGTTTTCGTGAGAAAAAAACAGAAAATCGCTAATTACCATTAAACTAAGCGTTATACAAAAAAATGTTTGAATTAAAAGTTGTAGGATTTTAAATTCTCTACATTTTTAATTATAAAAATGTTTGTGCTAAAATGCATATTAAAGCCGTAACCTTAAAAAAACAATTTTTTTACGTAAAAACAGCCTCTTCAAGAATTTCAGCAAATATGGCGCCTACCCTATCTTGTAGAGCATAAAAAAATTAGTAAACCAGGCGATTTTAAAAAAAATCAAAGGACCAGTTTTCAAGAAAATTGCAAAAAAAGTGAAAAATTAAACAAATAAACTTTAGGTTGACCGATTTTGATGAAAATGTTCGTGTCGGATCCGGTAGTGGTATGTAATTCAAGTTTCAAATTCGTACGATGTTCCATTCTTGGGATATTCTGTTCACATACACACAAACACACACACACAGACCAATCGCTAAAAACATGTTTCTTGGGTTCTGGGGGTCTGAAAACATGTAGATCAGGATGAAAACTCAATTTCGAAAAATCGACATGAAAACAATACTTTTGCTCCTATATATTCATATAGACAAGAGAAAGTAAAAAATATGTCTACGTTAGTATGGAACTAGTTATATTTACTTTCCCAACAACATGTGTCAAAAGTCGGTAATGGTTAAGTAATAATTTTAAACTTTCTATTGAGCACTCACCTTATGCATGTACTTTTATTTTTCTAGGATCAGAATACTTACGATGAGGTTCGCCAATTATTTTATTTGTGTATTATGAAGTTGTAATAGTTTAATAACAGGAACGTTTCAATTTATCATCATTCACAATGAATCCTATGACGTAAGTAACTGTTTATTCATATTTTAAGTCAAATAGTTTGCTTTTGTCTTCACTGGGTTGAAAAGTGTGAATGCTTATTAGTATGATAATGCTAAGCCTCTTGCAAAGCACCTGCTTTCTGCCTTACAAATTGTGATATCTTGACTTCATCACCATCTAACACTAATACATCTGAACACATATTAGGTATAGTGGAGAGATGACGAAGTGGGGAACAGGAAAGCTTGTCCATAGATAGGACAAATGCCTCAATCGTCAAGGTGATAATATCAAAAAGTATAGTGGAGAGATGACTTGTATGCTAGTGCGAGATGAAGTGGGAAACAGGAAAGCTTGTCAATAGATAGGACAAGCTTTCCTGTTCCCCACTTCATCTCACACTAGCATTCAAGTCATCTCGGGTCTTTTCCATTTTTTGTATGCCACTATCAAATCTGAATTCCCTGAAGGGTTGCACACTTTTCCCACTCCTGCATTTAGCGCGCCAATCTGACTAGCAATATTCCTGCGTAAAGTCAACTCTACTCCCATTTCACAGTTTTTTTTTTTTTTGTTTAACGTCCGACTGTTCTGCAATTACTGCTAATGCAGACGGTGAATGATGAAATGATTTTTTGTAACGTATGAAAAAATGCCGTGCCTGAATGAGATTCGAACCCAAGACCGCATGATGAGAGGCGAGCATGTTACCAACTTCGCCAATGCGGCCGGCGAAGTTTCACAGTTAGTTACTACACAGTCTGCTAACAATTTTGTAGAGTTACTTAATAATATTCGGACGGAGGAAGATGCTGCAGAGTTACTTCAAGAAAAAGGGTTATTGCATAATACCAGAATATGTGACAACTATAAAGTATGTGTGAAACTTTCACATGACTTTCTCTTCTCAATGTAAATAATTAAAAAATATAACGTAATAGTATAATGTAGCCTAGTAATAGCATAAAAAAATAATTAAAAAATAAAACTTAATAGTAATGTAGTAATAGCAAAATAAAACAATCTGAGACCAAATAATAAAACTACTGCTATTACTGCAGTACTGCAGTATTTTTGCTGCTATTTTTGCTATTACTGTAGTAATAGCAAAATAAAACAAACAGAACGTGTAACATAGTACTATTTTATACCGGGACTGGGAAGGACGTGTGCGTGCATGCATGAGTGTGCTGTCTCAGTAAGAGTATTCAGTAGGGCAGGGAGTGGGAGAAATGAACAAGTGTGCAACCCTTCAGGGAATTTGGATTTGATAGTGGCATACGGAAAACGGAAAAGATCCGTCATCGCTCCATTATACATTACAGTCCATTAGGTTTGATCAGATTGGAAGGAAGGATGATCCATCAATGAAAAATATACATGGCTGTATAGGTTAGGTCCAAGCTCCGTGTAGTTACGGGGTGAAGGGTATGGGTGAGGTATAATGAATGAGTGATGCATGCTGGGAATACAATTGTTGTATTACTCTAATACAAAAGATTCGTTTTCAAACTTTCTGTATTTAAAATATTTGTTTGTATTTATTACATTTATTTATTTACATATTTTTATATAAATTAGCAAGTTAAATATTATGAATCTGACCAAGTTAATAACCCGGTAGGTATTTGTTAAATTAATGTGCCAGATGATAAGAATATTTTTTTACTCTAGTTAGTACACGCTACCACTACAAATGTATCAGCTGTGAAACACTACTAATTCATTCATTCTCCCACTACTATAATAATGCACTGCATTCCTTCCAAATACACGGAGCTGGAACTCAAGCTATATTTATCCCGCTGCTGGTCTCATCTGCGCAATTACATTATTCATGTACAGTGGCATCCTGTCACATCTGCTTGTCTGCTTTTGTCAATAGTTGTGACATTCAAATATGCACAAGCAAGTTTTTACTTTCTCTTGCCTATATGAATATATAGGAAGGAAAGTATTGTTTTCATGTCGATTTTTAGAAATCGAGTTTTCACCGGATCTATACGTTTTCAGACCCCCTGAACCCAAAAAACATGTTTTTAGCGATTGGTCTGTGTGTGTGTGTGTGTGTCTGTGTGTGAACAGAATATCTCAAGAACGGAACATCGTACGAACTTGAAACTTGAAACTTAAGTTACATACCACTACCGGACGCGACATGAACATTTTCATCAAAATCGGTCAACCGGAAGTAGTAGTTTATTCGTATAATTTTTCAGTTTTTTGCGATTTTCTCAAAAACTGGTCCTACGATTTTTTTTAAAATCGCCTCATTTACTCAATTTTTTATTCTCTACAAGATAGGGTAGGCGCCATGTTTGCTGAAATTCTCGGTGAGGCTGTTTTCACGTAAAAACGTTGTTTTTTTAAGATTACGGCTTTAATATAAATTTTAGCGCAAAAACTTGTATAATAAAAGTTGTAGAGAATTTAAAAACCTACAACTTCTGTTTCAAACATTTTTTTGTATAACGCTTAGTTTAGCGGTAATTTGCGATTTTCTGTTTTTTTTCTCACGAAAACGTGAGAAAAATCGATTTTTTTAACATTTCGGTCTTAGTATGCATTTTACGACAAAAGTGTATATAATTAAATTTATAGAAAATTAAAAGATCTACAACTTTTGTTTAGAGCATTTTTCTCTACAGAGCCTAGTTTAGCGTGAAAGCGTGATTTTCCGTATTTTTAAGCCAAACTGAGTTCGATTGTCATTTTGCGTCATTCTATCATGATTAAAATAAGGTTATGTTTTTGAGGTTAGTTCTTGTTCATTTCTAATGTTTTAATACTAATGTTAGGTTTATTATTAATTATTTTCATTGGCAAGAGAAAGTTGTGTGAGTGTTTCACACCAGATTTTTAGGTTAGTCTTGGTAACTGATACTGAATATTTCATGTGAATCACAGAAAAAATATTTTAAAGAGTGAATCTTTCTCATGCAATACGCAAAGTTTACAAAGCATGAAATAAAAATTAAATTACCAATTTAAAAAAACCCTACAAAAATCCTTTAAAAAGTAAAAAAAATATATTTATACATACAGGGTGATTCATGAAGTTCTCCCCCCACTTCTACAGCACATTGTACTAGTAAAAATAATGAAAAAATGTTATATAAACATAGGTCCGAAAACGCTTCGTTAGCGAGTTACAGCTAGCGAAAGTTTCGCCTGGATTTCAGTTCACCAGGTGAAATGAGGTCTTCCTGGAATTGTGGTAAGGTAGATTAAGGGGCAAATTCAATCATTTCTTATGGTTTTTGATCTGATAAATTGAATAAAACAGGTCCCAGATCTGTAAGTTAAATAGTTTTTAAGAAAACCAGTGTCAAATGCAAAAAATGGAGTGAAAAACTTATTTTTTCATCTTTGGGCAAGGATAACTGTGTTATTTCACCAAGAAACAGTTAAAATTTTTCAATAAAACATGTAGAAAATTTTATTCTGAACAAACCGGTGTAAATTAAGTACACAGAAAGCGAATAGATGTTTGATTAAATGAGTTTTTATTCATAAGAGTACAAAGTAAAATTAACCGGAAAAACTAAAATGAAAAAATGTGTTTTTTTCACTCCATTTTTTTGCATTTGACACTGGTTTTCTCAAAAACTATTCGCTTTCTGTGTACTTTATTTACACCGGTTTGTTCAGAATAAAATTTTCTACATTTTTTATTGAAAATTTTTAACTGTTTCTTGGTGAAATAACAAAGTTATTCTTGCCCAAAGATGAAAAAATGTGATTTTCACTCCATTTTTTGCATTTGACACTGGTTTTCTCAAAAACTATTTAACTTACAGTTCTGGGACCTGTTTTATTCAATTTATCAGATCAAAAACCATAAGAAATGATTGAATTCGCCCCTTAATCTACCTTACCACAATTCCAGGAAGACCTCATTTCACCTGGTGAACTGAAATCCAGGCGAAACTTTCGCTAGCTGTAACTCGCTAACGAAGCGTTTTCGGACCTATGTTTATATAACATTTTTTCATTATTTTTACTAGTACAATGTGCTGTAGAAGTGGGGGGAGAACTTCATGAATCACCCTGTATATATTGGCCCTTTAGGTTTGGTGTCGTCGCATCCGGGTACCGCTAAGTAATACAACTAAGTTCTATTCTGTTATTTAGCAGTCCCCCCCAACATGACGATGTCAAACCTAAAGTGTCAATACCTGTTATTTTTTTACTTTTAGGTAATTACTATTTACTAATAAATTGTTTTTGGTCAGGGGTGTTTTATATTGGTAATTTAATTTTGTTATTTTTAATGCACAAGTAACCTGAGGATGGTGGTCAGTTTAATACATAAATACCGTCAAATTTAGTATTAAAATACGTATTTTGTGAGACTTGGATTCTTTATTTTTGTATGTCTTTGATTTGTTTCAGAAATGTGAAAAATATTAAAAAATTAAGTGAACAAGAGTTAACTCTGGGTTTGAAAACATCTTGGCATGATCAGTATAAAGATAGTGCATGGATTTTCATTGGAGGTTTACCATATGATCTGACTGAAGGAGATGTTCTTTGCATATTTTCTCAGTAAGTACAGTTCGGTGATTTTTACTTATTCTGTACTAGAAAAACAATAAAATTTTGGTGAGTTTCGGGTGATAAGCCTCTCAGAAAGTTAATGACACCCCCTTCCAATTGCCCTACAAGATTGGTGCTGAGGTCAGCACAACTGGCTTCTATATATCGTTATGGTATTTTGGTATGGGCTAGCATGGGTAATATGAATAGGGTTTTTAAAATTCAAAAGAAAGCTATTAGGTGTACGGTGGGAGCTAACCAGCTAACCTCATGCAGGTCACTATTTAAGGAGCTTAAATTGCTTACAGTTCCCTCCCTCTACATTTTTGAGGTGATTATGTATGTTAGCCAAAATAATTTTATGCAGAATTTCAATGTTCACAATCATAACATGAGAAACAGGAATGATTATTATGTGGCTAATCACTCCATAAAATTATTTGAACAAAAACCTACTTATGCAGGGAGAAAATTCATGAATAAATTACCCCAATTTTTAAAATGTTGTGAGGATTTGAATTCCTTTAAAAAAAAATCTGAAAAATTACTTGATTGGTGAAAGTTTTTATAGCGTACAAGAATTTCTTTCTTGGTAGTAGTGATACATTGTGTGATTCTTATATGTATTTCAGGTGTTACATCTGACGACATGTCATATACTCCTCCTGGAGTCTCCAGGGTGCAAAAAAAAAAAAATATATATATAAAGGTCCTAGTTTAAAACAGCTGTTACCCTTCTGCATTATCCTTAATATGCCTAACAATTGAATGTAAGAAAAGAAAAATACACTACAAGGGGAAATTGGTTGACCGTTTGGTGGTGGAAATATGCAACCAACTACATAGTAAAAACCATTGTTATATTGAGAATGTTGTTATTGTTTTGTTTATATCATCAGCCAAAAAGCTGGTTTGAACCTCTAAAGGCTTTACTGAGAAAAATGAAGAGTGAGGTGGTTTACCATCCCTTTCTCACTGAGCAGAAAAGTAAGCTTATCAGCATGCCAGGCCCTCTGAAAAACATCTACTTTATACCCTGCAAATGACACCTTCACTTCATTCACCACAGGGTTTGGCTGTGTAATAATGAAATTCATCACTCTCGGTGATGATAACTGTGACTGTTAACGATTTTCACCGTTGATGAACTCTGCCGTTCCATGCGTTTAGACCAATCAGAACATTTGCCAGCATTGTCAGATTGTATGAATATATCTGCCTGACAAACATGACGCGCACAGGCGTTTAAGAGCCACAGTAGTTCACTCATGTTTTGCATCTCGTACTGAGCACGTTAACATGCAATACTTTATAATACAGTCAATTCCAGATAATTGGGCCACATCGGGACCAGAGCATTTTGGCCCAAATAAATGGCTGGCCCTTATAAACAAATTTGTAAAATGTGGCGTGTACGATACTGTATTTTATTAAAATTATCACATACATAAATTTTACATGCAAGTTCTGTCCATATACACTCGAAAAAATAAATGGGTATCAGAACAATGATCAACTTTTTAGTAAAACCTTTTGTCTTGGTTTTAAGCATTGGACCATTGACACTAACACCTTGCGAAGTTACAATGGCGAACCATTAATTTAACGCTTCTCAACAAATGAATCCTTCCTTTACGTTTTCTTTTCTGAGATGTTCCATGCTCTTTTAAGGCCCACTCTTGGTGTATTTTAAATTTCTTGGAGCACGATAGAAGCTATCGTAATTTTCGGTAAACCGGTTATTTCCAATAGTTTACATTGGCTTAAGTTAGGTGGATACATTTTTATTTTGTCGAGAAGCTTTATTCGTTCACACAGTCATATCCTTAAGCCGGGTACACACCTACAGGTATAACTGACAGGTCTACCCGTCGCAGGCAAACTGTCATGTCAAACGTACAATGTAGATGAACAAAAACTGTCAGTTTTTGCAACTGTCAGGTCGCCTGTCACCCTTCTGAAAATTCGGCAGGTGCACGGTTCACCTGCTAATGTGTAGGCATTTCATTTTAACTGTCAGTTGTCCATGCTCGTGCTGAATGAATAGTACTCTCTTGTGGCGTAAATACGTTTTTTACTGCTTGTGATTTGCTTTGTTTTAATTTTGTTTTGCGATTTGATTTTGTTTTGTGTAGTTTTATATCTCATAGTTTTTATATTATATAGTTCATTATTTTAATTTTAGTAGTTTTTGTGTTTTATATTGCGGTTGTCCGGTTTTTCGATAGTTAGATAATGGAATCTAGGAAGAAAGAAGTCATGGAAGATTTCATCGAAATTAATTGTAGTGAGCCATGTATATGGAACGTTAAGAGCGCAGAATATAGCAATCGCCACCGAAAAGAAGCTGCTTACGCAAAACTATTAGAAACTCTGAAAGGAATTGAACAGAGTGCCACCAGAGAAACAGTGTTAAAAAAAATCAACACACTTATACAACCACTCTTTACACCACACACTTCGTGATTTACGTTTACGGTTTGAATCCATAGCAAATAATAAACCAACCACAGCAATAGTGTTATCTCTCGACATTTTTAAACCAACTGATGGACGGTAGACTGTAAGTGTGGATGCCCCTGCATTTAACGTTGACATGACAGTTTACCTGCGACGGGTAGACCTGTCAGTTATACCTGTAGGTGTGTACCCAGCTTTACGCGGCATTTAACTCAGGAAGACATTGATAGTAGGTACTGTACTGTAAGCCTACGCATAAAAATGTCAACAAAATGTGTGAAATGAATGGAAATTTAATAAAAAATAAAAAAGTATGCCTACAAATAATAAAACAACCAGACTCGAAAAACACTGTGTTACAGTACACTCATGAAATCACAAAAACTGATGACAAATATGGAATTACCAATGTTCTCTGTACATATGACAAGTGACAACTAACCATAAGTTGCAAGGAGGCTATACAGCGTGTAAGGTTGGGCATAACTTGTGGATATGACTCACTGAAATTTGTGCAATGCCTACTATGTAGCCTACACATTGTACTGTAAATAAAATCTTTATTATGACTGATGTGTGATTACTGTTGTCTATCTATCAAAATGTTTACTATTTCTATCCTGCCCATTATCTTATCTTCCGCTTAGAACCATGTGTTGTTCGTCGCTGGCCTGTAACGGTTTTAATGAAACATACATGTACATAAGACTGGCCCCAATAAGCGGCATTATGGACCGAATAAACGGAGTACTTATCAATGTAAAGTACCGTTCTGTTTTTGTTCATTAAAGAACTGCCCCAATTAACCAGTGGACCAATTATCCAGAATCAACTGTATAATCATCTGGTTGTGTGTTCATAGGTTATAATTGTTATTGAAAGACCTAAAAAATGGCTGATGAAATATATAACAGAGCTATGAGAGCAAGTACTGGCAACATTGCTAGCAAGTCATTGGCTAGCTATGAAGTGAGTAGGGGGGGGGGCAATGCATATGTTTAGAGCTCTTCAAAATAGTATAGTGTCTTTTACACCTCTATTACGTCTATTCTTAAATACTTGAGTCATATAATTGGTTGACCATGTGCTAAGAATCGCAACAATTTTTTGTAGCCCGGGAATTAGCAGGTTGAGTGCAATAATTTAACACACCACCTGCCCGTTAAAGGCAAAATGCTGTCTTATCTAATGATTTTAGTTTTATGTAACATCAAAAACAATATTAATTGTAAATTTCTGTTAGTCAATAATGTTGGCGTTAATTGTTTTCTTTTATAGGTATGGTGAAATTGTAAATATTAATTTGGTGAGAGATAAAGGCACTGGTAAGCAGAAGGGGTTTTGTTTTATATGCTATGAAGATCAGCGCAGTACTACATTAGCTGTCGACAACTTAAACGGTATTAAGGTAATATAAGTTGTATTGACATTAATTAATTAGTGGGAATAAATATAAGTTGAAGTTTATTCTTGCTATAATGACCGAAATGGTTCTGGAAACCAATTTCATATCAATCGCAATCATAAATGAAAATTTTGAAATTCTCCTCTTCAAATGAACTTAAGATGTCTTTCATAAGTTTCGTTAAAGAAAGTTCTGATCTGTAATGAACAACTGTATTTGGTTCATAGGTAGATGAACTACAACCGGTTTGTGTCAGTGATATTGTACAGAAAAATTATATCAATGTAATATTTCTATTTCATATAATGAATTAATATAATAATTTCACTAACCTTCTTTTTAAACTGCGTCACCTTTATTTCAATTTTTACTTACACGTGTTTCGGTGGATCCACCATCATCAGAGTAAATGAAAAATAGAAACTAAAATTTTTTTCATTTATTTAAAATTTACAGAAGATGATACATCTTCAGTCACTTGTATAAAATTGAGTTTTATACAAGTGACTGAAGATGTATCATCTTCTGTAAATTTTAAATAAATGAAAAAAATTTTTAGTTTCTATTTTTCATTTACTCTGATGATGGTGGATCCACCGAAACACGTGTAAGTAAAAATTGAAATAAAGGTGACGCAGTTTAAAAAGAAGGTTAGTGAAATTATTATATTAATTCATTATATGAAATAGAAATATTTCAAACTGCAGGATGCATTATAAAGATTTATTTTTGAATCAATGTAATAAGTTTCATAAAAATTTTTAATATTTACCTTTTTTTACTGGTTTGTTTTCTTCAACTTACTATATAAACGGTAATTTAAAAAAATATATTTATTTAATGAAATTATACACATGCTATACGTTTAACACTTCTCAATATAGTCTCCTGCGTTATCTACACACTTTTGCCACTGATTTGGAAGCTTGAATATTCCTTGTTCATACAAAGATTGAGGACAAGTTGTCAACCAATTGCGCACATGCTCCTGGACTTCTTCATTGCTTTCAAATCGTTTTCCTCCAAGTGATTCTTTCAGGGGCGTGAACAAAAAAATAGTCACGCAGGGACAAGTCTGGACTGTAAAAAGGGTGTTTGAGAGTTTCCCAGCTTATTTTTTTCCAATTTATCTCTTGTCAACAACGCGGTGTGAGACCTAGCATTGTCATGGAGAAGGATGACATCTCTAATGGGCATACCTCATCTTTTGTTTCGGTAGGCAATTTTTGTTGACTGCAGTATCTGGCAATAGTAAGCCGCATTCACAGTTTGTTGATCTTGAAGAAAATCAATGTGTAAAAGTCCCCTTGAATCAAAAAAAATCGTTGCAAGAACTTTTTCGGCTGAGAGACGAGTTTTGACCTTAACTGGGCAGCCTTCATCTTTCCTTTGCCACTTTTTACTTGCCATTTTCGATTTGGGAGTATAATGATGGACCCACGTCTCATCAAATGCGACGATGCGTCTCAAAAAATCCTCACCTTCTTGTCAAAATCAATTCAGAAGTCTCTCAGTGATCTCTAACCTGACTTGTTTTTGATTTTGGTTAACAACCTCGGAACCCATCGAGCACTAATTTTTCTGTAGCCAAGGTGGTCTGTGATAACAAATTGAATACGCCCATAGCTGATACTTATTTATGGCGAAATTTCTTGAACAGTTAACTGGCGATCACCTTCAATAAGCTCTCGTATGGCCCTGATGTTTTCACCTGTAAGACTTGACCTGGGGCATCGACAGTGACTTTACTTTTCGATGTGTTCTTGTCCACCCTTAAATTCTCTGGCCATGTATACACTCGATTCTGAGACAGTGTAGTGTCCCAAAACTGTGCCTGCAAATGAGTAAAAATTTCCGAAGGTTTAATTTAATGCCTTCATTGGTTAAAAATTTTATGACGATACATTGTGCAACAGATGGATGTACCTCTTGCTCGGTCTTGGCTGTACTGACGACAGAACAGAGCGCAGTCGCTATGTTGATTCCCCCACTCGTAATAAACCAAACAATAATCACTCACAACTACACCAAGCATGAAAGTACGGGCTACCATCAATAGAAAAATTACCGTTTATATTTGATTCATCCTCATATATAAAATAAATTTTCTAGAAAACTTTTTTTTTAAGACTACATCTTCATTTGTCAGAGTTAGAATTCAGACTCTGAAAAAGTCTGAATTCATACACAGTACATCAGTAGTAACGGGTGTTTTACTAAGGACGCAACCCTGATTATAAGAAGATAGAAGTAATACATCGGTAAATTTTCTGTCCCCCAATCGGTATGTTGGCAACAGTGTACTCAAGGCCAACTACTTAAGACAGTTAAAATGTTCCAGTCAAGCATTAGTGTGGTGACAGCAGTCGTTTTGTTATATTGTGTCAGCAATGGTTTTTCAAAGGAAGAACGCGTGTTTATTGTAGAGACTTACATAGCGAGTAAATCATACAAATGTGTGCAAGATAAGTTTCAGTTGAAATTTCCCCATTCTGCCGTTCCGAATAAATCGTCAATATTGCGTTTAACATATTGGCAAAACGGGGAAATTTCAACTGAAACTTATCTTGTACACATTTGTAAGATTTACTCGCTATGTAAGTCTCTACAATAAACACGTGTTCTTCCTTGGAAAAAACCATTGCTGACACAACATAACGAAACGACTGTTGTCACCACACTAATGCTTGACTGGAACATTTTAACTGTCTTAGGTACAGTTCAGCCGTTCTTAGTTTGCTCCTACTGTACACAAACTAAAGCCAGCTACTACAGGGTGCACGCTAGTGTCCGCGACTTTTTGGATATTGCATTCCTATTAAGTTAACTATGTTCTAAATTATAAGTACTTGAAGTACTTAAAACATCAGTCATGATATGATGTAGGCCTAAAAATTTCTTTTATGAATATACTTTTAAAAGTATTTTGTATTTAAATACTTTTAAAAGTATTTTGTTGTTACTTTTTAATCAGCGTGTACTCATTTTTATATAATGCGCATCCTCAGTGACATCATTATTTGTTTACATTAGAAGCAAACTAAGAAAGGTTGGACTTTAGTTGGCCTTGAGTACACTGTTGCCAACATACCGATTGGGGGACAGAAAATTTACCGATGTATTACTTTTATCTTCTTATAATCAGGGTTGCGTCCTTAATAAAACACCTGTTACTAGAGAATAGAATGAATAAATTCCAAGTGTACACCGTTTCATATCTTTATCTCATTCTATTTCCCTCACATGCAAACACAACAATGCTGCTAAACACCTCAATTGGTTCTATTATAATTCAAATTTTGTGTAGTTTTTTGCATGTAATTTTTGTTTTTGATAATTGTGAATTTTGCGTTCAGCTTTTAGGTAGAACCATACGAGTAGATCATGTGACTGATTATAAGGCGCCTAAAGATTCAAAAATATTAGATGACGACATGGCTAAACTTCGTAAAGAAGGCTGTGGTCCAGCTGTGCAACATTTTAATCCAATTGACATAATTGATGTTAAATCTGGTATGTATTTGAACTACATTTTATTTGCTACAAAATGTAATATTGTTTATTAATCTGGCATGAATCCAGTTGCTGTCCGCCAAGTCTCGAAATAGGATTCCCTCCCTTTCGCACTTCATCTGTGCCACCTCGCATTACACACCGTCCCAAAAACATTAGCTCGGATAGTCAGCCTACTGCAGTGTTTCCCAAACTTTTTAACCTCGCGGCTCCCTTGTGATTTTTTAAGGTTACGGCGGTGCCCCTCTACCTTGCTCAGTGGCGGCTGGTGAGGTAACCTATTAAAACCAGTTTTTTATTATTATTTTTGGGGGTTCACACCTTCCAGGGCGTGTGGGCTGGGGGTATGGAATTTTTGAAAATTAAACGTTCAAAAACAGCATTTTAATCATTTTGAGGCAAAAATTCAAGCTTCAAATAATATGTATTTTCTAGGAAAAACTGCTATTTTATAAGCTCTTGGCGGATTTTAAGAATATTATAATTATAATAACCATATTATAATTATTATGAAAGACAAGTTGGCAGAGGAGAGTAAATATATTCGAAAAACCACAGGCAAGTTTTATATATGAAATTTTAATATGATGTCTTATAAATAATTACAATTCAAACAAAAAATTATTTCATATACATTTTTTAATCCGTGGCCTGCGGCGCCCCTGGAAAGGTTCCGCGGCGCCCCGGGGCGCACACTTTGGGAAACACAGGCCTACTGGTACAGCTCATTACTACAACAGTATTTATATTCATACTTCTTACTATTACTTTATTATTATTTGCACTTATTTAACCTGTACCTGTTTAAATCACAAATATACACTTACACTGTATTTGTTTAATCGAAACAAATTTATCTGAATATTGAACAACCAATCAAACCCAAAACATAATAAAACTGCTCTGACTACAAAACCAAAATTATACGGTCGCTAACACTGTAGAACTGAAGTAAAAGCATAGTTTATATTAGCTGCTCTGAAGTAAATAAAGAATAATGCTTACTCCATTTAATAATTAAATCGTATCAATTAATTACATTAACAGTCAACATAATAAATTAAGAACTTGCTGAGTTATATTATGACTACACTACGTAATAGTAAACAAAAATAATGGAAACACTAATGACTTTCTTCTGCTGGTGGTCACATCTGTACAAAATGTTATGGATAACAAGAATCTAGTATAAATGGTATTCATATTAATTGATCATTTGTGTTGTGCGTACCAATGTATTTGATCCAGCTCGTAGTGCAAACAGGAATGGAAGAAGTGGGGAAGGGAGGGAATTCTATTTCGATAGTTGTCGAGCAGTATCTACGTATCGGTTGGTGCTTAAGTCACTTTTCCCATGCAGTGGGATAATTTTTTTATAAGTTCATTCAGCAGCACGTATAACATTCATGTGTTTACTATAGTATATTTCAAGGGTGATGAGCTCTTAAGAGTATGCATTGCCCCCTACCCACTTTATAGCTAGCCAATCACTTGCAAGCAACGTTGCCACTACTTGCTCTTGTAGCTCTGTTAAATTTTCGTCAGCCATTTTTTTTTGGTCTTTCAATAACATAACCTATGAACATACAATCAGCTGATTATATTACAAAGTATTGCATATTAACACGCTCTATAATCGATGTGTTCAGTATGAGATGCAAGACATGAATGGACTATTGCAGCTCTTATACGCATGCGCATGTAATGTTTGTCAGGTACAATCTGACAACGCTGGCAAACGTTCTGATTGGTCTAAACATGTGGAACAGCAGAGCTCATCAACAGTGAAAAGCATATTAAGTCAGTACTGGTTTGTTTGGGTTTGTCTAAAGGCTACTCTAGACAATTCAACTTTTCCATTTACTTGATGCAGCAATGTAGATGAAAGGTGACCAATGTCAATTATGTTCCTCTACGTACTGTTCATTGTCGAAAGTGACCTGGATCAGTGCGAGTGGTACTGTACAGCGATTTTCAATTGGTTTCAAAGCCTTATTCAAATTCCTCTATAGCCAGTACATTTATTTTGTTCACTGTATTTGTTATGCTGTGAGGTTTCTTCCATCTATAGTCCGCTTCACGAAAAAAAAACACCTGTCTTTAAACAGCAATATCTTTGAACCGTTGTATGTAAAAACAATTACAATACATCAAATTAAAGCTCGTTTTATTGTTGTTACAGGATTACATTAACATTTAATACTTTTTAGCCCTAGACATTTTAAAGTATGCATGAACAAAGTAATAGTACCTTAACCCTTAGTACTCGAGTGTCGAGCCAGCCCCGCCACGTTGTTTGTGCAATTCACTCGCATGTCGGGCGTCACCCGCCACAATGTTTTTACGCACGCTACTCGTATGCGGCGACAGCCCCGACTTTTGTAATGATACTGATTTGTGCTTCTATCTCTGTAGAATCTTATGAACTAAAATTCTATCTTCTATGTAGTTCACATTGACGACGAAATTGCGGTTTCCGTGGCCGTGTCTGTTGAGTTTCAGGTTATGTGACTTTGTTTACTACTTATGTTTCACGATGGCATCTACTTCTCGTGTTTTAGATGACGATGTTATTGATGTTTTATACGATACTGATTTATCTAGTTGTAGTTCTTTGTGGAGTGATAATGAGGAAGATATCAATATCGAAGAAGAGTTAGTGTGTAGTGAAGATGGAAGTGGTGATACATTTAGTGTTCTCGATGAATGGAATGTGTATTCTGATGACTTTCCCGGTTTTGGTAAAATTCCATTTACCGCTATTCAAGGGCCGCGTAATGTTAGTTCAAATGTTCAGACACCGATTCAGTTTTTTCAATTGTTCTTTTCAGACAATTTGCTTTTAGAAATAGTTACGGAAACCAACAGGTACGCGGCTGAAAAAATTTCCGCGTGTTCTCCTCTACTTGAAAGGTCAATCTGGAAAACATGGAAAGACGTTGGCTTACTTGAATTTAAAGCTTTTCTGGGTCTTATTCTGAATATGGCTATGCATCCTAAACCTGATTTACAGGACTATTTTTCAGACGAATGGTTAGAATGTCATCCATTTTTCAAAGACGTTTTTTCAAGAGAGCGTTTCCAACAAATCTTTTGGAATTTGCATGTGTCACCCCCTTGTGATATGCCGACTGCTAATACGAGAGGACAAAAAGTACGAAATGTGGTTACTTATTTAAATGATAAGTTTAGGGAATATTATGTACCAGGGGAAAATATTAGTGTTGACGAATCAACGGTTGGTTTCAAAGGCAGATTCGTTTCTAAAATGTATAACCCCAAAAAACCAACTAAATGGGGTATTCGAGTTTATGTTCTGGCAGAATCCATTTCTGGTTACATTAGTGTGTTTGAGCCATATTATGGTTCTCAAACTACTAATTCATTAATTAGACCAGATCTCCCATTTACATCTAGAATTGTCATGAATCTTGTTTGTAAATTACTGGAGAGTACTAATGGAAGAGGTTTCCATATATTTACAGATAGATTTTATTCTAGCTATCAGCTTGGACTTGAATTATTACAGTTAGGAAATCATACTACTGGAACAATCATGACAAACCGAAAAGGATTACCAAAGGACTTGAAGAAAATAAAATTAAAAAAGGGGGAATCGAAAGCTTTTTTGAATAAGAATGGTAACACGATGGTCCTAACTTGGCGTGATAATAATACTGTTGCTATGATCAGTACTTTGTATGATAATAGCAATCAAACTATACAGCGCAAAGAAAAGGGAGGTGTTGTGAAAGAAGTAGTGAAACCCAATGTGATAGACAAATACAACAAATTTATGGGAGGTGTAGATTTGGCTGATCATTTTACTTCTACTTATAGTTTCACTCGACGAACATGTAAATGGTGGAGAAAATTATTCTTTTGGATGTTAGATGTAGCTGTAGTTAATAGTTTTATATTGTATAACGCCAGAATGAAGGAGCTCCAAAAGAAAACAGTGAAACAAAAGTGGTTTCGGAAGCAGTTGATTACGGAGTTAGTAGGCGAAGTAAGAAACAGCCAAAGAAGAAAGAGAGGAAGACCATCGAGCATGGAAAAAGAAGAAAGGCTAAATGGACAGCAACATTTCATTTATTCAAATGAAAAAAGCAACTCAAAGGACTGTGCAGTTTGCAGCAATCGTAAGGTGAAGGGCGGAAGGAAGGAGACCGTCTTCTTTTGTAAAACATGTACCCGTCAACCAGGACTTCATCCAGGAATTTGTTTTGAAAAATACCACACCCTCAAAAACTATAAATAAGGTAAAAAAATAGTAAATTTATTAATATAATAGTAAAGTAAATGGTTAACAAAAACAGTAAACTTCTATAGACATATATAAAATTACTCAAAAACGTTATTCTCAGATATTTCATGTTTTTAATTACGAGTGGGGAAGTACAGTAGTTGTAAAAAAAACGAGTGCTAAGGGTTAAAGTTGGGTCTACTGGAAAAGTGTTTGAAAACAGGGTACTTTTTATGCATAATTTGTTATATTTAATACACTATTATTTTCCGAAAATGTTAGTGTATATCCTGTAACCAACAATAAAACAAGTTGTAATTTGATGTATCGTAATGTTTTTTACATACAACGGTTCAAAAGATATTGTTGTTTAAAACAGGTGTTTTCTTTCGTGAATTGGACTATAGTTGGTAATACTGACACTTCAACTCACATAAATGCTGCTGTCCAGTCGTGATTAATCAGACTGTTCATAAAATACAAAAAAAAACTGTTGCAATATTCATGTGCGTGATTGATTTATTATAAGGCATTTAATACACTTAATTTTTTCATCTTTAAAGCAAATATTTGTTTTTTTCAGAGACATTAACAGATAAGAAAATCAAAATAAAGAAATTAAAATTGAAAAAGCAAAAGAAAAGTAAAATTAAGAAGGAAAAGAAAGAGAAAGAAAAACCTGCGAGTAGTAGTGAAAGTGAAACGGAAAGCTCTAGCGATTCTGATTCACGTAAAAGTAGAAAAAAGTTGAAAAAGAAAACTAAAAAATATTCAAGTAGCGATAGTGACAGTGATAGCGAAAGTGATAGTTCTTCTAGTGAAAGTGAAAATGAAAAACGTAAAAAACATAGCAGCAAAAAGAAACATAAACGTTGAGAATTTATTCTAGTGTGAATAAGGAGAAACAAGGATACTTCGGGAGGTGAATCTACTTTCAAAAAAAATTGGTGTAAAACACTCACACAACTTTCTCTTGCCTATGCAAATAATGACCAATATAACCTAACATTAGTTATAACACATTAGAAATAAACAAAAAACTAACCTCAATAAACATAACCTAATTTTAATCATGAGTGAAAGACGCAAAATAAAAATCAACCTGTTTGGCTTAAAAATACGGAAAATCACTCTTTCATGCTAAACTAGGCTCTGTAGAGAAAAATGCTCAAAACATAAGTTGTAGATCTTTTAATTTCCTATAAATTTGATTGTATACACTTTTGTCGTAAAATGCATACTAAGGCCAAAATCTTAAAAAAGTTGATTTCCACACGTTTTTGTAAGAAAAAAATAGATTTGCTAATTACCGCTAAACTAAGTGTTATAAAAAAAAAAATGTTTGAAATAAAAGTTGCTTTAATTACATACATACAATTTAAAATTACAATTTAACATTGTATTTTACAATTTACAATTACAATTTAACATTACAAATTAACAATTAAAATTACAAATTACAATCACATACAATAACTTTAATTATATACATTTTTGCGGTAAAATGCATAATAAAGCCGAAATCTTACAAAAAAATTTTTTTACGTGAAAACAGCTTTACCAAGAATTTCAGCAAACATGGCACGTACCCTACCTTGTAGAGCATAAAAAATTAAGTAAATGAGGCAATTTAAAAAAAAATTGTAGGACCAGTTTTTGAGAAAATCGCATAAAAGTGAAAATTTACACGATTAAACTACTACTTCCGGTTGACCGATTTTGATGAAAATGTTTGTGTTGGGTCTGGTAGTGGTATGTAACTTAAGTTTCAAGTTTGTACGATGTTTCGGTTTTGAGTTATTCTGTTCACACACACACAGACCAATTGCTAAAAACATTTTTTTTGGGGTTCAGGGTTTCTGAAAACGTGTAGATCCGGTGAAAACTCGATTTCGAAAAATTAACATGAAAACAATATTTTCCTTCCTATATATTCATATAGGCAAGAGAAAGTAATAAGAAAAGTCACATAAACAGAGATCCAGAATCATTTCGATGTAATGATAACCTTTTTTTCACTAGTTTGGTTTCTTTTTTATTGGCCCATTTTACATCATTCTCTTTAGAATTAAATTATTTACAACTATTGTTTAAAAAGTTTGTGTTTGTTACTCATGTAACTAAGTTAATCTTCTTCAAACCTTGAAGAAAACAGTTTCTAAAGACCAAATTTGGTGTATTTCGTCAGATATCTCTAACGCTACTCTAATTACTGATCTGGGAACTGTTGTATTCAATTTTTCAGCTCATTTTACATAAAATGTATTTAGTTTTACAACTTAATTAACACTATAAAAATTTCTGTATTTCTGTAGGGCTTTATTTAAACTGAACGAAAATTGTTACCAGTTTCAACTCTCTGTTGTTTAGGTCATCAGCTGAAAGGCTGGTTTCAACCTCTAGAGGTTTTACTAAGTAAAACGAGGAGTGAGGTGGTTTACCTTTGCCTTCCTCACTGAGTGGAAAAGTACACTTATCAGCATGCCGGGCCCTCTGAAAAGCACATATTTTCCACTCTGCAAATGACACCTTCACTTCATTCACCACAGGGTCTGGCTGTATAATGAAGTTCATTACTTTCAGAGGAGATAACTCTGATTAGTGTCTTTTACACCTCTACCTCTTCTGTTTCTAAATGATTAAGTAATTTTATTGGCCGACTATGTTAAAAGAAAAAGAACTATTTATTTTAGCCCTGCAACTAACTAACTGAGTGTAATTTGACACTCCACCTGTATGTTATGACCAATTTTAACTCGCTAATAAAGTGATACCGGACCTATGTTTATATGAACTTTTTTCTTTTTTTAGGATGTAGATTCGTCTCCCAAGTGTCTCCTTTTCTTCGTGAATCATGCTGTATAATTATTTTAATAGTTTTCCTTCAACTTTTCATTTGTTAAAGTTTCTAAAAATTAAAATTTTGATGTAATTATTAGGTTTACAAATAAATCCTTATAGTACATCCTGAAGCCTATAATTAATCCTGTTGTAAAATTATAGTATTTCTTGTTAACTTTTTGAAGCTACTCATTTTTTTTGTTTTTTGTAGGTTTTATTTTTAACTACAGTTCAGCCATTCTTAGTTTGCTCCTACTGTCAATAACAAAAGCCAGCTACTACAGGGTGCACACTAGAGTCTGTGACTTTATGGATGTCGTATTCCTATTAAGTTAACTATTTTTTAAATTATAAGTACTTAAAGTACTAAAAACATCAGTCATGATATGATGTAGGCCTAACAATGTCATTTAGAAAAATACTTTTAAAAGTATTTTGTATTTAAATACTTTTAAATCAGCGTGTACACATTTTGATACAATGTGCATGCTCAGTGACGTCATTATTTGTTTACATTAGGAGCAAACTAAGAGAGGCTGGACTATACATGGATTTTGGTAGGTATAAAAACTTACATCATCAGAGTATAAAAATTTAATACTTTGAACCTTGAGCTCATGTGTTACGTTGTGTTGGTATTTTGCCTGTGTGTGACAAGACGATTATATTTAGTCTTCTTCTTCTACCCTTTAAGGATTAGCCATTCCTGACTGTTCCGAAGCTCTGAAATCTACCATCTCTTCCTCGGGCACCCTTGGTTTCTCTTGCTCTCCGGTTTGTAACCCGTCGCTTGCTTAGGTACCCTATTCTCACTCATCCTGTCTACATGCTCTATCCACTGTAATTTATTTCACATTACTCTATCATTTATGTAAAAATGTTAAGCTCTTTCCTTATCACTACATTCCTATTACGGTCTTCTCTACTACATCCATATGTTTGCCGCAAAATTCATTTCAGATGCGTGCAATCTGCTCTCCTCTGTCTTTGCTAGCACCCAAGTTTCGCTGCCATAAAGTATGGTTGGCACTGATATTGTTTTATAAAATCTGAACCAGTTTTAAGTCGCTGTACAAAGTGTATAGAGAATCATGGTGGACATTTTGAACACCAGCATTTTCAAGGTAATATAAATATATGTACAGTTCATATAATAAATTTTTATTTTCTGTCTATAGGTTTCTTATTTCATTAACCTTTCTTCTGATTTCCGTAAATATTGGGAAACCAACATATGGGCCACCCTATGTTCAAAAATAATTACAACTTGTTTATTAAAATGGCAACTTACGATGTTGTGGATATAGAATTTTTTTTCTACTTTGTGTACGTTGCAATCTGTTCAATTTAGAACAATAAGCAACCCCATTACCCAATGAGATGAGGATGATGTGTATGACGTGTAAATGAGATGTAGTCTTGTACAGACCCAGGCCCACCATTCCTGAGAGAGGGGTTAATTAACACGTTCAGCACGGCGGCTGGAATCACGGATGCTTCGCTGTGCCGACCCGCCATTGCAGTGAAAAAATACCATGACGCCTTAAGGCGTCATTCGTCCCCGGAACAATCTTACTTATTTGCTCATCTACTCACCGGCTAAATATAGTACGGTATTATACACATTTGTTGTTTCTACGAAATTTATATTTGAAATTCATTTTTTAGTTATTAGAAAAATTAATACGTATAAATTATTAAATAAATGAAAATTATTGTCGTGTGTAAAATAGAAAAATACAATTATGTTTGATAATGAATAATATTTAATTCAAAAAATTTAAATAAATAAAATACATTAAATAATTAAATAATACAGTAGTAATAACGCTTATTACTTTATAAAAACACAAAAACCTGCAAAAGAAACACAGTGCATAGAAATCGCGAGTTCAGAAAGTAACAGAAATCTTTCTTTTGAGTAATAATTAAACTATTTTTACGTAAAAATGTATTATTTTTACCTTTTATTTGTAAAAAGAAGTCACTGGAAACGAAGAAATTCGTAGAATAATTGATATAATTAAATAAAACAATAAAATTACACGGCACTAGGACGTTCGAATAGACTACAATTTTAAAAATTCGTCAAAAATTCCCAGCAGTTGGTAACGAAAGACGACTTTCACAGTGGCGCTCGTAGAATAGATCTGAACCCCTGAACAACCTTTACTAACACTGCCAGTACACCGGCAATTTATAAAAAGCTATAGAAATGTGGTATTGTATATGACGCCTTAAGGCGTCATTCGTCTCTGGAATGAACCTCGATTTGACGCCTTAAGGCGGCATCCGTGCTGAACGTGTTAAACCCCAACCATCAAAGTACACCATTAACCACTGTCTAGTATTCAAATCCGTATAAAAGTAACTACCTTTACTAGGATTTGAACCAGGAACCTTCGTCTCCGAAAATCAGCTGTTAAACAGCTGGTTTTGGCGACGACTTTACCTCTAGACCAACCCGGTGGGTACAGAATTTTTAATGTCTAAATATTTAAAAAAATATCTAAATATTAAACATTTCCAGAGTCATTCTTTTGTATTTAAAAACCTGTCTATATTTTTTAAATGCGGAAAAAGATGATGATACTTGCTGTACAATTTTCTGTTCTTATTAATGTCACTAACAGTATTGTCTTTAAAAGATAACAATTTAGTCTAAACATTTTCCATTAGAAATAATTCATCATCACTGCTGCTGCTGGAACTCATCTTGAAATATCGACAACTGTATGATGGTTTAAGCACGTATTACATGCTCCCAGTGTTCACTGTGTGCTTACCCTTATGCAGCAGAAACAGAAACAGTTAGAAGGAATAAAGAGAGTAGAGTACAGGCAGCAGATATGAAGTTGTAGAGATAAGAAGAAAAATCATGTATAAGGAACATTGGGGATAGACTGTGTGATAAGAAAAGTTGGAAAGACAAAGCTACAATGATCTGATCACATCAGTAGGATGGAGGAGGGTAGACTGCCTAAAAGGATGCTGTACTTGGGTGATGGAGGGGAAAAAAACCAAGAGTAAAGTGGATTGGTTCAGTTATCAATGAAATAAATCTTTATAATGCATCCTGCAGTTTGAAATATTTCTATTTCATATAATGAATTAATATAATAATTTCACTAACCTTCTTTTTAAACTGCGTCACCTTTATTTTATTCCTACTTACACGTGTTTCGGTGGATCCACCATCACCAGAGTAAATGAAAAATTGAAACTAAAAATTTTTTTCATTTATTTAAAATTTACAGAAGATGATACATCTTCAGTCACTTGTATAAAACCTTTTTTAGTTTCAATTTTTCATTTACTCTGATGATGGTGGATCCACCGAAACACGTGTAAGTAGGAATAAAATAAAGGTGACGCAGTTTAAAAAGAAGGTTAGTAAAATTATTATATTAATTCATTATATGAAATAGTTATCAATGAATTGGGAAGAAACTTGGAAGAGGGTTAAAGAGGTTGATAATGAAATACAGATTATCGGTGTCTGCAATGTGGTACAACCTCATTTATCCAGACTAATTGGGACCATAAGCAATCAGGATAAACTGGAGATAATAGGAAATATGCAATAAAACGTCATTATACCTTGGACAATTTGAACTGGCACAAGAAGCTTCGGTGTTTATCTACTCCACTCTTCGCCCCTCGCCATGCAACGACAGTACAGTCACAAAAGTATACAATCGCTACTGTAATGTGTGACTCATGCATGCTTTGTTTTCACTGTTGTTATTAATAATCCGTCAGACATAATGATGTGACTTAATTTTTTTTCATATGATTTTCTGTTCATTATTTATATTCAGATAAATTTGTTTAGTTAGTTGCTTGCGTCTGTAGAGTATAGTTTAGTAAGTTTTTGCTGTTTATTTCTCATAATTTATAATGTAAATTTTTACTAGGACAAATTAAATATGCATTTTAAAATAAAATAATTATTTGTATGTTTGTAAATTGAAATAAGATTGTAGGCATTTGCGTACATTAAAATTTGTAGACCTTGTTGAAAGAATAGGTTATGGATGTACTTTATGTAGAACTGTGTGTACACGTAGAGCAAGAGTTGTGCCAGTTTGAATTGTACACAGTATACTTACATACAAGTGTGTCTAAAAAAATTCAGTAAGTGATATTTTTTAATAAATTGGTATTCAATATTTGAAACTCGTATGCATTGACATGTCTGCTCCTGTCCTCTGTTTAGAATTGTATGAGGCTCCTTGTTTGTATTGTTGCATTTATTTCAACAGGGTGTACCAAGCGGTGTGCATTGAAAAGTCATGAAGCAATGTCATAGCTTCTGCTTTAAATTGAGTATAATGGCGATGGAAACCCATGAGATAATGGTACAAGTTTACGGGCCTGCATGCAATATCTGTTTAAACAAAAAGTTTCCAACACTCTCGTCTACCCCTTCACACTAAAATGATAATAAAATATTTCCCTTTCAACTTATTCTGTTCTGTAAACACTATTTATTAAAAATAAATCTTTATAATGCATCCTGCAGTTTGCAATCAATTCTATTTTATATCCAGTAGAATCTCTGTAGTCCGGCACCTCCAGTAATCCGGCCCTTAAAATATTACGCCTAAAAGTGTGAAACCTCACCCAGGACAGATTTTGGTAAAAGATTTAAATTGAATTAGGGAAATCAACTCGACCTAATTACGGTGGATTTAATATAACGTGTAGTATGTTAAGGATTTGATTAAAGAAATGAATAAGCGGACCTTAATTATTATTAAATGGAATAATTTTTGGCCTTTTATCTAAAACCCAGAATTGGTTCATTCTCTATACTTCATGCTGAATTGACAACAAAACATAATTCTCAGAACAGAAGCACCCCCACACCGCACTAGGCAATGTCAATAGCCGATTATGTTAGTATAATGACTACAGAAGTACTCAGTAAACCTCTTTAAATTAGTTAATTTAATTTAAAATCACACAGAAATCAATGCTTGTTCATTTTTTGTTTAAATTTATAATTTATAGTTCCAAAATTTCAACACATCCAGTAATCCAGCATTTTCAGTAATCTGGCACCCTCTCGGTCCCGAACAGGCCGGACTACTGAGATTCTACTGAAATAAATTTCACTAACCTTCTTTTTAAACTGCGTCAACTTTTATCTTTACTTACATGTGTTTCGGTGGATCCACCATCATCAGAGTAAATTACATAATTGAAACCAAAAAAATGTTTTTTATTTATTTAAAGTCTATAGAAGATGATACTTCTTCAGTCATTTGTATAAAACTGATTTAAAATTAATTTTCTCTAATTTATCCTTTTTCATATTTACTGTAGATAGCAGCAGCAGTCAATATCACTTCATCATTCCTAAATTTGACCTGCTCGTTCAAAATGTCCAGCTTTTGCTCTTTTAAATATTTATTAATATGGAACATCTCATATTTTTCTATTTTATTTTTATTTTCTTTATTACATTGTTCTATTATATTAAAATGTTTATCTAGTTTACCAAATTTATGTTTATCCTCTTTTATATGATTGGTATAGTTAGATATAATGTAGTCACATTTCAGTACTTTTTTATGTTCATTATACCTCACGTGAAAAAATAAAATAAAAAATAATAAAAATATAATTAAAAATATGAGATGGTCCATATACCTCACGTGAAAAAAATAAAATAAAAATTAATAAAAATAAAATTGAAAATATGAGATGTTCCATATTTATAAATACAGTCCAACCCCGCTAATCCAAACTAATTGGGACCAAACCCCGTTCGGATCAGCAGAAAGTTTGGTTTATCCGGGGTTTTCCAAGAAACATTTATAAAATGTACCTATTACATGTTATATTAGGCATAATGCTGGAAACATTAATAGACTACTGAACTAGTAACCAAATACCAATAGAGGTATAAAAAAAATTAAATAAACTTCTCTAGCCATTTAAAACAGAAAAACAAAAATGTTTTAAACACTACCTCCAGTAGTTACGAACTACAGAACTGCGTCTCTGCCCGACGCAGCGATTGCACCATTCCAATAGTTTTTGTTTGTTTGCAAGCGTGAAGGTCATTGACAGTCGCCGGCGTGCCCTATTATGTTATTTGTAGCTCAACAGTCACTTTCTTTCCCTATGACTTAACGGAATTATCAGAAAATACAGATGAGAAACACGAAGTTATTGATCTTATGAAACAAATCCCAGGCTGTGAAGAAACTGATGACACTGATGTTGCAGAGTGGTTGTCGGCAGATAAAGATCAAATTATAACTGATGAGGAAATTGTTTCAATAATTAATCATGATTCAGGCGAATATGTGGAAGATGAACCAAATGGAGCCACGGCTATTTCACACACGGAAGCAGCAAAGGCGATGGAGAAATCACTGCAGTACATAGAACAGCATCCTAACGCTACACCTGCAGACGTAATGTTTATGAGACGTTGGTTAAATACAGCGATGTCTGCTAGGTTCTCATCACTCCGCCAACAAAAGATAACTGACTTAGTGAAAAGTGATCAATAATGCGTTCATGAGTAAACTATCCATATGTACAGTACTGAATTCATACTACTATTTTGTTTCCGTAAGTAAAGTTTTTTTATTTTAATATAATATTTTAAAAAATTTTTTTTGGAGTCAAAACGGGTTCGGATTAAGTAGGTTTTCGGATTAGCGGGGTTCTACTGTATTTAAAAGAGCAAAAGCAGGACATTTTGAATTAATAGGTCAAATTTAGGAATGATAAAGTGATATTGACTGCTGCTGCTATCTACAGTAAATATGAGACGGGATAAATTAGAGAAAATTAATTTTAAATCAGTTTTATACAAATGACTGAAGATGTATCATCTTCTATAGATTTTAAATAAATAAAAAAAAATGTTTGGTTTCAATTATGTTGTTTACTCTGATGATGGTGGATCCACTGAAACATGTGTAAGTAAAGATAAAAGTTGACGCAGTTTAAAAAGAAGGTTAGTGAAATTTATTATATAAAATAGCACTATTTATTAATTGAGTTGAAGAATTCTCTACAAAACAAATACAATAATGACCGGTTTCAGACATGTATTGACCTCACTGCAACAACTTTTATTGCACACTACATTACTCATCTCTACACCTATTGAAGTGGCTTCGCATAGGATATGGGTAATTTGAAAAAAGATCTTATAGCAATATAAATAAAAACAAAACACTCATATATTATTTAATAAATACACAAATTTATTAAAATAAAATAATAATTAAAATTAACCTGTGCATTATAACAACAGAATAACCATAATAATAGTAATTAATTATGATTTTAATTTTATTCAATATTCCAAAAACAATATTTCTTTTATTGTTTATTGTATTAATTAATTAATACTTTACAATAATAGTAATAGAATCAGTGATTTCAAATACCTTCTTTAAAACTGTTTCAATCAAATTCAATTCAATTGAACCACATATTCTTAAAAATTCATTTTATAATTTATAAATATTATTAATTTATTCAATACAATAGAATGCACAATTTAGTATAAAAGTACTTTTAAAAGTGTATACCATTTCTTTTTATTATGAGAACCCCTAGACTCTTCCGCTCTATTGACCATTGGGAAAATTCCTCCTCTGCTCAAATAGACCGTTGGCCATTTTTCACCTGTAACCCTGCAAGTTCAGGGGCAGAAAGGTGGCAGCCCCACCACTGAACTTAACCTGCGCAGCGCTCGTAACGCGGCCAGGGGATTTCTTAACTACTGGCAGCACCCAAGATAGCCTCGGAAATAGGACCGGGAATACAGGAAAAAATACTGGAACGTCAAAAAATAAAAAAAGACCTTGGATAACGGATGTTTTAATGTGAATAGAATGCGAGAGGAAAGACTACCAGTCCAAATATTAAGTTATGCCCCACGGGGTAGACGTGATAGAGGAAGACCGCTACGAAGGTGGGTGCCGGAACAGGCTTTAGGCCTATCCGTGTTTGGGTGATGATGATGATGATGAGAACCCCTTTAATTGGTTTGCTTATGAACTTTTCATAACCAATGTCACTGATTTTTTTAAGAAAAATAAAAATTGATTTTTAAATATTTTCAAAATTAGTATTGCAGGTATACATTACGGCACTTTCTTTTCTTGTAATCATGTAAAATATAATGAAGATGCATTTTGAAACACCGTCAAGGTTATTTTTCTAAGTGGATTGTAATGGTTAGAAGATTGATTAATCAAGAAGACTGATTAGTTATAAAAAAATTATGTCAAAAAGAGCTGACCCACCGGGTTGGTCTAGAGGTAGTCGTCAAAATCAGCTGTTTAACAGCTGATTTTCGGAGACAATGGTTCCTGGTTCAAATCCTAGTAAAGGTAGTACTTTTATACGGATTTGAATGCTAGACAGTGGTTATCGATGTACTTTGATGGTTGGGGTTCAATTAACCATACTCTCTCGGGAATGATCGGCCTGAGTCTGTACAAGATTACACCTCATTTACATGTCATACATATCATCCTCATCTCGTTGGGTCATGGGGTTGCTTATTGTTCTCAATTGAACAGATTGCAACGTACACATATTAGGAATTAAAAAAAAAGAAAAAAAGAGCTATAAGAGTATATAACTTTTAATAATAAAACATATTTTCTATAATCATTGGTCTTTTATTTATGGCCTAATAGACCTTGAAAAATAACCCCCCCCCATATTGCCCCCTCGTATTTACTGGTTCTTAAATACTCATTCCTTTCTTTCAGTGAGTACAGGGTCCGGCAGATTAATCTGATCATTTTGTATTCATTGGTATGTTGGCAACACTGTGAATAGGAAGTTGGTACAGTTGTTACGGGGTAGCGCTAATACTACCATTTTAGCGGCCATCATGAGTTGGTCGTGTGAGCACCGTGCTTTTGTGATTGAAGCGTATTTCAAAAACAATGTTTCTGTTATTGCTACGCAGCGTTTATTTCGTAGACATTTTAATCTAAACCGAAACGCGACTGTTCCAAGTAGGAATACGATATTGCTGTGGGTGAAAAACTTTCGTTTAACATCGTCTGCTTTGAAACTGAAACCAACAGGACGAAAGCGTTGTGTGAGAACTCCTGAAAATATTGAGGCTGTAAGGTTATCTGTGTCGCAGTCTCCACGGCGTTCCGTAGTGAAGCAGGCTGCCGCACTAAATATTGAGGCTGTAAGGTTATCTATGTCGCAGTCTCCACGGCGTTCCGTAGTGAAGCAGGCTGCCGCACTAATAATGTCTGACCGAAATGTAAGAAGAATCCTTTATGATGACCTTCAGTTCCATTCGTACAAGATGATGTTTGTGCAACAACTTACTGAATATGACTACGCGTCTCGCAAAACAGCATGTGAGCTAATTCTCGAAAATTTGTTAGGTTGAATGAGTGCGTGAGGAACAATGGGAAACATTTGGACATAATTTTCAAATGAAATATTCAAGCGAACTATCAAAATGCTGTAAGTAAAATTGTATAATTTGAATTTTCATTTGACCCATTAAACTTTGTTGTACTATGAATCGTCCTTTTTTTATTGACCCTCCAAAATCGTCAGATTATTCTGCCGGACCCTGTATAAGAGAACAAACAGAACAATTTGTTTCATCTGCAGCACTAGGTT
This sequence comes from Catonia carolina, assembly GCA_035578175.1. NCBI lineage: Eukaryota > Metazoa > Arthropoda > Insecta > Hemiptera > Achilidae > Catonia > Catonia carolina. Next base: position 30,659,493 of record JAQMRL010000001.1, read on the forward strand.
GAGTAATTAGTTATCAATGAATTTTAAAAAATAAACGGAAAGTTTATGAAATCACTGATTAATATTTATCTAATACATAATATTAATAATAATAATAATAATGTATAACAATAAAGAATGATAAGCATTTGTTTATTAATCTATAGGATACATTTTGTTCATGGATTATAAACGTTATAATACTTTTTATTAGGATCATCGATGAGATTTAATTAATATGCTAAAGAACAACAGTAATAAAATGTAGCTACCACTATTTGAGCATATAAGATTGTATAATAATATATATCATTAATTATATAATAAGAATGTCAAGTTTTTTTTAATTTTTACTACCAACTGTGTACTGAGCATTAACTTGTTAACTTCTGTGGAAAAGCTTGTGGCTTTTAGGAAAACGTGAAAAATCACACAAACTACTTTCGGTTGGCCGATTATGATGAAAATGTTTTGGGTCCTCTAGTGCAGGGGTTCTCAACCTGGAGGGCGTAAAAGATTTTCAAGGGAGGCATCATCGTATTAGAATAGAAAAAAAAGCTATGATTAACCCAGGTTAGTTCCTGCCTTTATATTTCAAACACCATTATTTTATTGTACAACACTCAATGTTAGAGTTTGAAGATTTTGTAAACAATTATATTTTAAGTTTTTTTGGTTCTGTGATTTGACTGTAGCTATGTTCAAAATGTATTGAAGGTAGTATTAAACATTTTGTAAAAAGTTATCAAATATTTAATTGTATTACCTGCAAGTCTAACCTTTATCCCATCCCTAAACTCGCTATGGGAAATACAGACTTCTTCAGCTGATAATGGAAGGAAAGATAGCAGGAAAGCGCCGGCCGGGTAGAAGGAAAGCATCCTGGCTGAAGAATTTGAGAGATTGGTTTGGTCTCAACTCCACGTCACTGTTCCGAGCAGCTGTTTCGAAAGTTAGAATAGCAATGATGATCGCCAACCTCCGACGCGGAGACGGCACTTGAAGAAGAAGAAACTCGCTATAGTTACAAATTGAAATTCTACTAAGTAGGCCTACTTGTGTTGACCAAATAAGGGGGTAATAGTACAGGGGGTGGCGTGACGAAAAGTCAGTCTACTAAGGGAGGCACAGAGCCTGAAAGGTTGAGAACCCCTGCTCTAGTGGTACCTAAGTTAAGTTCCAAGTTTCATCTTTATACTATATTCAGTTTACACACACACCAATCACTAAAAACATGTTTTTTTTAGTTCAGGACGCCTAAAAACATCTATTTCCAGTGATCTATTTCAAAAAATTGACATGAAAAGAATAATTTCCTTCCCTATATAGTCATATAGATCAATAGAAAGTAAAAAAAAAACACATTCCATCATTATAATTGTATATAGTTAATGATATATATTGTAACATTTAAATGTAACAATAATTAAAATGCTTATAAGTTTTTAACATTGACATTTTATGATTTTAAATTAATTGGCATCATCTTTTGCAAATTAAATTTTGAGCAGTTTTTAAAAATATTTAGGCTAAATAACAATATTAATATTCTGTTTCATAAATTTTCAAATTACAGAATGTTTTTTTTTTCATTTAAGCAGTCTTTGGTAATAAATTTCGGCGTAATGAGTATTTCTGATGAAAATGTATTTACATAATTTTATTGATTCTTTACTAAATTCAATTCCTTTTGGTTGTATAATTTTAAAAACAATTTAAATTTGATTTAATCCATGATATTTGAACTGTAGATACTAGTGCCAATTAATTTTTTTTTAACAGGAAATAAGCAGGTTAACAAATGATTAACTTTGTCATCTCCAAAATTAGGAGGAGGTTTTTATTGAGGTTAACAAACTTCCAGTATTATTAATTGCTTTTGTTTTATTTATATATTTTGTTGTTTTTCAATGCTAAATATATATAAATATTTTGTTTTATTTCACATGGAAGCAATATTAAGCTTTATTATTATTATTTTCTTATTGTATAAGAGGTGAACTTTGACTGTCACTGAAATCCAGTGCGTAGTACATGTCTGAATTATCAAGTGTTGGATAAGCACGTGCTGCTAGAGGTTGCATGTGTTCTTTTTCTACTCCCAGCCTGTAAAAAGAAAATAATATTAATGTAAAGAAACTTATTTTGTGCCGATTTTGACTCATGCAGCAGAAAAATGGATGAATGGAAGGAGTAAGGTCATTATTAGACTAGGCCGCCAGGCAGCGCAAACAGCTGTACCATTTTTACCGATTTCAATGAGAAAATATGGAAAATCACTAAATTAATGCTAAATTGAGCATTGCAAAAAAAAATGCATGAAAAAGTTTAAGGTTATTTAATTTCCTACAACTTTAATTCTGCCCATAACAGACAGGTGGAGTGTCAAATTATTTACACTCAATCTGTTCGTTGCAGGGCTAAAATAAATAGTTCTGTTTCTTATCACATGGTCTGCCAATTAAATGACTGAACCATTTAAGAACAGAAGAGGTAGAGGTGTAAAAGGCACTAATCAGAGTTATCTACTCTGAAAGTAATGAATTTCATTATACAGCCAGACCTTGTGGTGAATAAAGTGAAGGTGTCATTTACAGAGTGGAAAATATGTGCTTTTCAGAGGACCTGGGATTCTGATAAGCGTACTTTTCCACTCAGTAAGGAAGGCAATGGTAAACCACCTCACTCCTCATTTTACTTAGTAAAACCTCTAGAGGTTCAAACCAGCCTTTCGGCTGATGACCTGAACAACACACAACAACTTCAATTGTGTATACTTTTGCCTACAAAGCATATGAAGGCCATAAGCTTAAAAAAAATTTACCCAAGAACACAGCACCTCCAAGAATTTTTACAGACATGGCACTAACCCTATCTTGTAGAGCAAACAAATTTTAGTGAATGAGGTGATTTTTGATAAAAATCATAGCAACCATTTTTTGAGAATATTGTAAAAAAATGATAAATTGGACGAATAAACTATTACTTCCAGATGACCAATTTTGATGAAAGTGTTTGTATTGGATCCATTTATGGTAGCTAACGGGTGTTTTATTAAGGACGCAACCCTGATTATAAGAAGATAGAAGTAATACATCGTTAAATTTTCTGTCCCCCAATCGGTATCTTGGTAACGGTGTACTCAAGGCCAACTACCTAAGACAGTTAAAATGTTCCAGTCAAGCATTAGTGTGGTGACAGCAGTCATTTCATTATATTGTGTTAGCAATGGGTTTTTCCAAGGAAGAACCGGGTGTTTTATTAAGAATGCAACCCTGATTATAAGAAGATAGAAGTAATACAATGTTTTCATTGCAATTTGCTATTCGTTTGTAAAATAATAATTTAGCTTAATTAATAATTTGTAAAGTACAGAAAATAAAAATATGCCGTAGATTGTGGCTTTTAACAATTAAAAGGTTGCGTCCTTAAAAAAACACCCGTTAATTTAAGTTCCAAGTCTCAACTTTGTACGATATTCTTGAGACATTTTGTTCACACACAGACCAATCGCTAAAAACATGTTTTTTGGGTTCAGGGTGTCTGAAAACATGTAATCCAGTGAAAACTTGATTTGGAAAATCAACTTGAAAACAATACTTTCCTTCCCAATACATTCAAATAGGCCACGAGAAAGTAAAAATCTTGAAGAGTGGGAAATTAAAATCAGATTGCAATATAGTATTCTTTTTTCTAATCCTCAATGTCTGTCATTTTTTTATTAAGATAGGGGGAAAATCAGAATTATTTTTTTATAGAATTGAAACTGGCAAGGTCAAATATAATTATTTGAACACTACTAGAACTAAGTACGGATTGTTCTTTATTTATACTCAAAAGTTTTTAACTGATTGAAATATTGATTTTACCTGGTAGGCTTATTGTCAGATTCTAAGCGAGTAATACTGCAAGGTAGAAGTGGTGTAGCCTTCAAAAAACATCGTTTGTATGTTTCATGCATTCGACAGTGACATGCTGCTACCTAAAAAACAATTAAAATAAAAACCAATTAGATAAATCTTAAAATTGGGAAAGTTGATAGCTTTAAGTACCTCGGGGATATAATACAACCAAAGACCAACGAAAAGGAAGCGAACAACAGATGAGAAAAGATGTCTGATGTACTTCAAGAAACTCACCACTAGTATTTGGAGAAGTACTCTCAAGACAAGACAAGATTAGGCATTATAATAATGTGATAAAACCTGTGTGTCTGTAAGCAAGTGAATGCCTTAGAATGACCAGGAAGGCTGGTCTGAAAGAAGCAGAGAAATTTTAGGGAAATATCCTCTGCAAGACAATGGGTTCTAAGATATTAGATTATTCATACTATTTTTCAAGGCTGATGAGCTCTGAATCTGTGCATTGCCCCGTACCCACTTTATAGCTAGCCAATCACTTGCCAGCAACGTTGCCAATACTTGCTCTTGTAGCTCTGTTAAATATTTCATCAGTCATTTTTTTTGGTCTTTCAATACCAATTATAACCTGTTGTTGTTGTTTAGGTCATCAGCCAAAAGGCTGGTTTGAACCCGTAGAGGTTTTACTAAGTACCTAAATGGAGGAGTGAGGTGGTTTACGATTGCCTTCCTCACTGAGTGGAAAAGTACACTTATCAGCATGCCGGGCCCTCTGAAAAGCATATATTTTCCACTCTGCAAATGACACTTTCACTTCATTCACCACAGGGTCTGGCTGTATAATGAAATCCATTACTTTCAGGCGAGATAACTCTGATTAGTGTCTTTTACACCTCTACCTCTTCTGTTCTTAAATGATTCAGTCATTTAATTGGCTGACCATGTGATAAGAAACAGAACTATTTCTTTTAGTCCTGCAACTAACAGATTGAGTGTAAATAATTTGACACTCCACCTGTCTGTTATGGGCTGTAATTATAACCTATAAACATACAATCAGCTGATTATACAGGGTGATTCACGAAGATATGCAGAAACTTTGGGAGCTCATTGTACATGTAAAAATAATGAAAAAAGTTTATATGAACATGGGTCCGGAAATGCTTCGTTACCGAGTTACGGCTAGCAAAAGATTTCGCCCGGATTTCAACTCACCAGGTGAAATGAGGTCTTCCTGAAATTCTGGTAAGGTAGATTAAGGGGCGAATTCAATCGTTTCTTATGGTTTTTGACCTGATAAATTGAATAAAACAGGTCCCAGAACTGTAAGTTAAATAGTTTTTGAGAAAACCACTGTCAAATGCAAAAAAATGGAGTGAAAAAAACACATTTTTTCATCTTAGTTTTTCCGATTAATTTTACTTTGTACTGTTATGAATAAAAATTCATTTAATCGAACATCTATTCGCTTTCTGTGTACTCTATTTACACCGGTTTGTTCAGAATAAAATTTTCTACACGTTTTATTCAAAAATTTAAACTGTTTCTTGGTGAAATAACAAAGTTATTCTTGCCCAAAGATGAAAAAATGTGTTTTTCACTCCAGTTTTTGCATTTGACACTGCTTTTCTTTAAAAATATTTAACTTACAGTTCTGGTACCGGTTTTATTCAATTTATCAGATCAAAAACCATAAGAAATGATTAAATTCGCCCCTTAATCTACTTTACCAGAATTTCAGGAAGACCTCATTTCACCTGGTGAGCTGAAATCCGCGCGAAACTTTTGCCAGCCGTAACTCGGAAACAAAGCATTTCCGGACACATGTTTATATAAACTTTTTTCATTATTTTTACGTGTACAATGAGCTCCTAAAGTTTCTGCATATCTTCATGAATCACCCTGTATTATAAAGTATTGCACGTTAACGCGCTCTATAATCGATGTGTTCAGTACAAGATGCAAGACGAGAGTGAACTATTGCAGCTCTTATACGCGTGCGCACGTAATGTTTGTCAGGTATAATCTGATAACGCTGGCAAACATTCTGATTGGTCTAAACGTGTGGAACAGCAGAGCTCATCAACCGTGAAAAGCATATTCTATAGGTTATGAGGTCGAGAAGACTGTACAAGGAAATTGAACAATATTAGAAAAAGAAGACTAAAATTTTACAAAGACTTATATAGAATGGAAGACAACCAGTTGACAAATAAAATTTTTAAGACACTAAACAATAGACCTAAGGTGTCAGATAAATGGTTTAAAGAAGTCAGAAAAGACATTGAGAAAACCAAAATAAACCGAACCAAATTCAGACAACTAATTATGGACTTAAAGGGCTTCCATGAAGGGTGTACCATTATAAAATCTGTATGGTAACATACAATTAAAAACAAAATTAAAACTTAAGAAAACAATACTGTTCCAAAGACGTGACTTCGGTCGAATAATTGAAAGGAATGGAAAATTCATGCAATGCAGAATAAAAATAAAAATAACATATTAATTTTAAAATACATAAATATTTTAATTACTTAAACAATGATAAGGACAAGATAGAAAAATATTAACAATTTCAAACTTTATATGATTATTCTATAAAAACCTGATGTAACATTGATGTTCCCCGCAGCTCACAATATAAATTATTAACATACCGCCTTTAATTAACTTTAAAACAAATAATAAAACAATAATGATTTAAAAACTGCTTCACATCACGCCAAACTATCAAACTATTAAGATTAACGACGAACTCTGATCTGTTGAAATTAACAAACTCTGATCCATTGAAATTAGTGAACTCTTTAACTCAAGCCATAATCTACTTGTTAAAATTAACGATGAACTCTCTCTATTGAAATCAATGAACTCCACTATTGAAATTAAATTAACGAACTCCTGAAAAATTACAATTGCCCTCTATAAATAAACTCGGTACAACCCCCTCTAAGTATGACGTTGGACCAATGAGAACGCTTCTTATAAGTTTCGAAGGTCTCATTTTCCGTTAAAAAATTTACAAGACACGTGTAAGCAATTACTACACACAACACAAATTAATATTATGGTGTAGTGATTGCTTACTTAAACATCGACACATTAATTTTACTTTTAATGGGTTATTTAGACAAGTAACAAACTTCTCCCCACACAAACATTTACCAAATTTTTTGCCGACACAAACATACATAAAAATGTATCACTATTATGTCGGGAATATTAATATATATTTATGAGCTAGCGGTTACATTTAATTGATTGTTCTCTTTATTTTTATAACGAATCTTACTTTTAACGGATGTTTAATTAAACTATTTCCTTTGTTAATATAAAAATACATTAATTTATCAGCAACATAATTAATGACTAATTATGTGCGATACAAGGGTAAAAACAGAACACTGCATGAATAGAAGAAAGGAGAAAAACCTACAGTGAGTAAATGCTGAGGATGTGGACTGCAAAAAAAGGTCTCTTAAAGGTCTCTTAAAAAGGTGTCTTAAGTCACCTCATGTGGTCTAAAATTGGTTGTATATGAGAACATTTTTTTTCTTAAGGGGGTAGTCAACCCAGAAAATAAAAATGAAAACTTCTGGCTATAATATATCATTATTTATTTTAAATGAAAGAGTAATTTACTAGTAATGATCTACCATTTGAACCAAGCCAAAAAATTAATTACAGCCCCTAATATAAGGGTGAGGTTGGAAAAGCGGGCTTTTATGGGGAATTAAATATCTCAGGAACCAAGAAAGATATGAACATGATTCTTATGCTGCTACAAAATACAGAAAATTGCTGTCTATTATCTGTTGTATGCGCTTGTATGTGTTTTTTCTTACAAGAATTTTATTGAAGAAAAACCATATTTTCAAAAACATTTATTTTATTTATTCACAAATTATTTTTTAACTAAATCCGTATTACGGTTTTTGTAATAATCATTCCACAGATAATAGAGCAAGAAATTATGAACATTTGCAAAAAAACATCTTCCAAATATCTCCTATACAAACCAAAATATTTAATTCCCAAGAATGTACAATCATGCAAAAACCACATTTCCGGAAAACTTAAAGTGAAGGAAGAATTTCACTTGCCTTGCTAGTGAGCTTTATTTTAAACAGATGTTTTTATAACTTTTTGTCAACGTACAAAGTAAACAAAAAAAATGTGATTCAGAAAATTTTAAACTTCAAATAAATGCAAAAAACAATCAAAATTTTAAAAAATCATCTTCTTGAGTTGACTACCCCCTTAAATTATTACAGCTTTATTTACTCATTCATATTCTAAAGGCTTGCCCATAACAGACAGGTGGAGTGTCAAATTATTTACACTCAATCTGTTCGTTGCAGGGCAAAAATAAATAGTTCTGTTTCTTATCACATGGTCAGCCAATTAAATGACTGAATCGTTTAAGAACAGAAGAGGTAGAGGTGTAAAAGACACTAGTCAGAGTTATCTTCTCTAAAACTTATGAATTTCACTATACAGCCAGACCCTGTGGTGAATGAAGTAACGTTGTCATTTACAGAGTGGAAAATATGTGCTTTTCAGAGGGCCCGGCATGCTGTTAAGCGTACTTTTCCACTCAGTGAGGAAGGCAATGGTAAACCACCTCACTCCTTGTTTTACTTAGTAAAACCTCTACAGGTTCAAACCGGCCTTTCGGCTGATGACCTAAACAACAACAACACAACATTCTAAAGGCTTTCTATTGTTGCTCCAACCATGAGTTCCTTTCATAGCTGCTCTTTTCGTATCTACATATGCGTAATTTTGTCTTCTATTAACCATTTTCAGTTTTTGTTCCTCAGCACTCCATCTACTCTTTTAACCAGGGTCTTACCATCAAATACATGCAGAGTGATTCACAAAGAAATGGAAATACTATATGAAATAAAAAACACCATTTACTGTATTTGTCCAATAATATTACTTGTTTTGTGTTTACAAGACCTTTTTAATTATATATTATTTTATTACTTTAATTTTTTTAAATTGTTTTATTTGAAGATATTCTTGGACATTAGAAGTATTATTCCTGTAAAAAATTAACGGATTTTTCTAGCCAAGTTTCGGATATTTTGATATCCTAAACTTATTTTGAAATACTATATGAAATAAAAAACACCATTTACTGTATTTGTCCAATAATATTACTTGTTTTGTGTTTACAAGACCTTTTTAATTATAATATTATTTTATTACTTTATTTTTGGACTGTGGTGATGACTGCACGCTCCTTCAAGTAAATCAAGTTTTGAAACATTAGCTTCACATTTAGAAATTGTTATATTAATTTAATAACAGATACTAAATTTCAATTAAAAGTGTCAAAAAAAAATACTTTATTTTTTTAAATTGTTTTATTTGAAGATATTCTTGGATATTAGAAGTATTATTCTTCCTGTAAAAAATTAACGGATTTTTCCAGCCAAGTTTAGGATATTTTGATATCCTAAACTTATTTTGAAATACTATATGGAATAAAAAAACACCATTTACTGTATTTGTCCAATAATATTACTTTTTTTGTGTTTACAAGACCTTTTTAATTATATATTATTTTTTTTTTTAAATTGTTTTATTTGAAAATATTCTTGGACATTAGAAGTATTATTCTTCCTGTAAAAAATTAACGGATTTTTCCAGCCAAGTTTAGGATATTTTGATACCCTTAACTTATTTTGAAATACTATATGAAATAAAAAACACCATTTACTGTATTTGTCCAATAATATTACTTGTTTTGTGTTTACAAGATCTTTTTAATTATATATCATTTTATTACTTTATTTTTTTTTAAATTGTTTTATTTGAAGATATTCTTGGACATTAGAAGTATTATTCTTCCTGTAAAAATTTAACGGATTTTTCTAGCCAAGTTTAGGATATTTTGATATCCTATACTTATTTTTGTTTTGTAGTCAACTAAATAAAGTCGAAGATCTAATTTCACAGCTGTTTTTTGTTTATGACTTCAAGCAACAATACAATTTCGCTCTTCACAAATTTACTTATTTCTTTTTTCATGCGAGTAATTCAACTGCAAGGTAATATTAAATGTAATTTTTAATGCCTTTTATACTTATTTTTCACTGGCTCAAGTGTTAAATAATATTTTTCAGTGCGCAAAATATTGTATGACTCCTGAGTACAGAAGCCATATTGAAAAAACCAAAATGTCCAACAATATAAATAACAAAACTGAAACTAGGCCTACTGTTTTAAGGTGGCACTAGACGATCAGTCTTTTGATCAAAAGTGTTTGATCAATCGACCGAGACAGTCATGATTGAGCGTCTAGAAGTGTGTTTGACGATTGAGTCAATGACTGAAGGAGATTGATAGAAATTTTGATTTAGACAAACGACTGAAGAGGGCGATTGAGCGTCTAGTAGCGTTTTGATCAATCTTTCCTTCAGTCACGCGCTCGGAACCAACGATGTCGGTCCTCTCGTTGCCCACGCTCCTCAACTCTTCTTCTTTGTGAAAGGGTGAAACTCGATCAGAACGCGAATTCACGAGTATGCTCAATTTTTCTCAATTTTTGGTCTTACTAACTCCAACAGCATGTCATAACTTTCATCGTTCATTCTCAGAAAGTTCTTGTAATCCTCTGGCTCCGTATCGCGCAGAACGCTGAGAAGATGTTCATGACTGAAACGGTTTCTCATTTTATACCATTCTTTTGACCACCGCCTTTTCCTCTTCTTATTTTTATTATTATTATCCTTTCTCTTCTGTTGGAGGGCAGCTACATTCAGTAAAAGGAAGGACAAATCCGGGTTGGAACTCATTTTGTTTCAGCACAGCACCGCGAACGAAAAGTACAAACGAAAAACGTAGAAAATCGTATAAACGAGTAGAAAAACGTAGCAGACGAAACCGGGAAAAGAAACGAGACAGCTACAACACTCCTACAAGGTATTGATCAAACGACTGAGGAAATGATTGAACTTCACTTCAGTCTGTTTGTTCAATCTTTTGATCAATCAGACTGATCGTCTAGGGCCACCTTAGACACAACTCAATCTAAAATGAGTTAAGCCAATGTTACTCGTACGGATTCATTTCCTACAAAAGATCAAGCGATCATTATTGATGCTATTGATGGAGTTCCAATTTGTGAATATGTCGGCGCAGTTGGAGCGTTAGTCAATCCCATAAACATAAAATTCGTTTCAAGAATTTCCAAAAATAGGATATGCATGTATCTCGGTTCAAGTAACATTGTTAAAAAACTCATCGAAAAAAATCTACCGTGTTAATAAGAAATACAACTCTTATAATTAGACCTTTACTAACAAACTTCAAGAGAATAGTCTTGTCGAACGTGTGCCCAATTATTCCACACCAAATTCTTGAAGATAAGTTAAACGACCTAAAAATGAGGATGGGATCAAAAATTACATTTTTACGTGCAGGATATAATGATGCTGGGTATTCCCATATAATGAGCTTCAGGCGACAAGTTTATACATCCTGACGATGTTAAAATATTACCAGAATCGTTTCAAGTTGACTTTGACGTCACTGCCTATTGGATATACATACACATCCACTGATTCAATTTCGTGTTTCATTTGTAAATCACAAGGTCATCTGGCAAAGCATTGCCCTGACAACTACGTAGGCCTATCTAATGACGTCATATCTACCGATACGGCAGAACTTCACGTACCTTCAGAAGGTCAGTCGAAAGATAATGAAGCAGAATGTGATACAAGTGAGTCCACTAACTTGAATGAGATAGTTCATCACCCGTCTATCTCTATGGAACCCGATCTAAGCGATACATCTGATTTACAGGCGAACAAACTTCAGTTTTCTACTAGACCTATTAACACATTAGAAAAACGCCCATTATCTGAAACCAGCTCTAGTACCTCTACTGTTTTAAAACCAGACGATTTTCAAAGTCTACAGAATGTTAGTCCATCCTCTTTTAAAGCGCCACACCAAAGTAAAAAAATCAAGAAAACCAAAGATCTATCTATTTCATGTGATGATAACAGCTTAGACAATCACCTTCTTCCTCTTAAAGAGACTCTCATCTCCAGATAATCCATATGTTCTTAATTTCCTCCAACTAAAAAACCTTCTAGAAAGGACGAAAGGAGTTTCCAAAGTAACAGAAATAATTCGCGAATTTTCAACTGACTTTCCTGCATTCATCCTTCTTCTAACACAAACCTATCCATTACTATCAGAAAGGTATTTAAAGACAAGATTTATAAAAATTAAAAAACAATTAGAAATTACGATGCTTAATAATGGAAATGAAATTTCACTAACATCAAATTCCAGTGATGATGAAGCCAGTGGTTTTTCAGGTTTTGATTAAATTTAAGATAGGTTAGTTTTTATAATTATCATGAACATAAACATACTTCAATGGAACATGAATGGGTACAAACCCCAGTGTGAAAATTTACAACTACTTAAATGTTTACATAATATAGAAATTATTTGCATTCAAGAAACTAACTTTAAAAATGACTACTGCTCAGAAATAAAACATTTTTTAAATTTTATAACAATCGTACGAATTCGTATAGAGCGAGTGAAGGAGTTGCAACCTTCATTAACATTAAATATCCTTGTTCTGAAATCCAACTTCAGACTCAAATTTAAGCTATTGCAGTCTCTGTTATTCTCCCAACAGGCCGATTAACAGTGTGTAACATATATTTATCCACCCATTACAAATTCAAATTAGAAGAACTCCATAATCTTATCACTCAACTTCCAAAACCGTTTTTAATAACCGGAGACTTTAATAGTCATAATGAACTTTGGGGTAGCAGTAAAACTGACAGTAGAGGAAAAATAATCGAAAAATTGCTAGATTCTCCGGATATAAGCTTATTAAACAATACACAACCCACCTACTTTAGTGTTACTCATAGCACCTACAGTTCAATAGATTTGACATTATGTAGCACAACGTCTGCTCATCTGTTTAACTGGGAAGTTTCCTCTGAATTGTATGGTAGTGATTACTATCCTATTACAATTCAGTTAAATTCTAAGTACACTTCTTTCAACAATACTCGTTTACATAAATGGTAATTTAATAAAGCAGACTGGGATCATTACCACAGATTGATTGATGAAGGAATCGCTTCCATAGAACCTAGTTGTGATGTTGATAATTTTAATGTGGATTATGAAGTAGGAAAATTTACTACTATAATTCTTGATGCTGCTACAGCTTCAATTCCGCAAACTAACGCTTTACCTGACAAAAAATGTGTCCCTTGGTGGAATGACAATTGTCGATTTGCTTTAAAAGCATGCAAGCATGCTTTTAATATGTTTAAGCGTCATCCCAACATCCGACAACCAAATTGAATACAAAAGACTCAGAGCATTTGCTCGAAGGACCTTTAAAGAAAGCAGACAAAGGAGCTGGATAGATTTTGTTTCAACCATAACAAATAAAACCTCTGCTTCTGAAGCATGGTCTAAAATTAAAAAATAAAGGGTTTGTATCGTACTAATCAAGTTATTATTGTAGATTCTTTAACAAATGCAGTTATAGATCCGAATGAAGTACCAAATACATTAGCTTCGACCTTTGCTAAAAACTCCAGTGACTTGAATCATGAAAATGATTTTCGAAAATTAAAATCTGAATCGAACTTTACCATGAAAAATGTTCTTGAACACAATTACCATTCGAATACATACCTAAATCTTCCTATTTCATTAAATGAACTTCAAACAGTACTGCATCGCACCAAGAATTCTAGTCCTGGACCAGATGGCATTTACAACATCTTCCTTAAAAAATTACCAATGTCTGGATTAACCTATTTAATCAAGTTGTTTAATAATATTCTATCATCAGGGTGCTTTCCTTTTATGTGGAGAAAAGCCATCGTTATTGCTATCCCTAAGTAGAATACAGACAACTCTAAAGCAGAAAATTTTAGACCAATTAACTTGTACTATGTGCAAAGCAATGGAAAAAATTATTAACAAACGACTCTTTTGGCACATAGAAGAAATACAATTTCTGTCTCCATATCAGAGTGGTTTTAGGAAATTCCGTTCGACAACAGACCATTTCATTAACATCGAAGCTAACATCTGCGACGCTTTCGCGAATAATGAACACCTAATTTTAGTAAGTCTAGACATATTTAAGGCATACGATATGATCTGGCGAGATCGAATTGTTAAAATATTATTAGAAATTGGTGTTAATTGGTCCATTTTACAGTTTATTGCGAATTTTCTGCAGATCAGGATAATTCAAGTTAGGGCAAATGGAATTCTGTCAAACGAATTTACACTTGACAATGGTGTCCCACAAGGATCAGTTTTAAGTACATCATTGTTTCTGATAGCAATTAATGAACTCATATGTACTGTTCAATGACCTGTAAATCTGTTGGCTTTTGCTGATGACTTACATGTTCTGTGTAAAGGGAGTAAAATTTCTACAACTTTACATGTAGTCCAACAATCTCTTAATGATCTTACTAACAAGGCACGTGAAGCAGGATTCAGATTTTCAGAAAATAAATCAAGTTACATCATCTTTTCACAAAAACAACGAAATGACATTTCAGAAAATGTATTCCTCGGTCAACATAAGTACAACAAAAAAATAACATAAAAATTTTAGGACTTACTTTTGATGAAAAACTTACTTGGAAATCACACATACGGGATTTAAAAGTAAATTGTTTAAAAAGAATGAACATTGTTAAATCAATTTCTTCATGTAATTGGGGAGCAGACAAAGATATTATTATGAACACTTACAACAGTTTTCTTCGTTCAAAACTTGATTGTGGATCAGTTATTTATAATTCAGCTAAACCATACATTCTACGAACACTTGATACCATTCATTCAACTGGACTAAGGCTGACATTAGGAGCATTCCGAACGAGCCCTATATTGAGTATCATTGTTGAATCTCGACAATTACCGCTCAGTCTACGAAGGGAGAAACTAAGTGCATCGTATTGTCTTAAAATTGCGACTACACCAAAAAATCCTACATATGATAACATATATTTACTAACAGATATTCACACATATGCTCAACCAAGACATCACTGCCAAAAACTATGTATTATCGCATTTCTGAAGAGTTCACAACTATTCCATCCGCCCCAAATTCAATCATCCTAAGGACCCTCCTTGGCTTATGGAATCACCTAAAATAGAAATGTCGCTTATGGAATTTACAAAAAGTAACACGAACTCACGGGTAAACACTACAACATACACCTCCATAAGTAACAGATATTCCAATTACCTAAAATTTTTTACTGATGGTTCAAAAACAAACAACGTCTGCGGCTGCGCTTTTGTACTCCCAGCAGAAGAAAAGCTCTTTAAATTACAACCTTGGTCCTCTATTTTTTACTGTGAGGCTTACGCAATTAAACAAGCTTTAAAGTGTGTACGTTCATCATCACAGAAATACTTCCTTATTCTCTCTGATTCTAGAAGTGTGATAGAGAGTCTCAAAAACACCTCCATTGAAGATCCTATTATTGAGAAACTTCTTTCATTGTACATCAAAGTTTTTAAGATGGGTAAACAAGTAGTATTTGTGTGGATTCCATCCCATGTTGGCATTGTTGGAAACGAAAAAGCTGACAGAGCTGCTAAAAAGGCCTTAACCTTACCAATGCCAACATGCTTCAAAATTTCATTCAAAGATGTCAACAACAACTTACACAAAACTCGTCCTCAAAAATGGAAAGACACTTGGAAAAATTGTCCCCCCCAGTAAACTTCACAATGTCAGAGAAAATATTTTTGAAAAACTACCCATACAATTCACCAACCGACGTGATCAAGTAATACAAACAAGACTCAGAATTGGACATACTTTTCTCACACATGGACATCTACTCACAAGAAAACCTCACAACACCTGCAACTACTGTCACTCCAAAATCACAAACAACACATCTTTACTGACTGCACATCTCTGGAAACGTTTCGACGCACATTTAACTTGTCACGCGATATACACGAATGTTTTAAAGATGAATACAATACATTCAGATCTATGGATTATATCAAATTCTTGTACCCGCGTGGATTACTTTAAAAACTGAATAGAACTTTTATCATGATTGTGAATGTTTATTTTGTGAAATTGTTTGCATCTTGTTTATATTCTTTGTTACTAATGTTAGCCACATTGTTAGTTTTTAAGTTTCTATAAGTATATTATTAATAATCTGTTGTAGAATAACATTCTAGAAGTCACTAAAAAGCTGGTTGTTGATGTGACTTTAAATAAAGTATTAAAAAAAAGAAAAAAAAAGATCTAATTTAAGTAAATAAACGACAGTTTTCTCTACCCTGATTAATACAGTTTTTGATATACACCATTCACTCGTTCCTTAAGATGAAGAAATTGATTTGAGGTATTTGTACTGGTCGTAACAACCAACTTCACTATTCTCTAGGAATTTTAGATCATGTACTCTTCTTTGAGATTATAGGCCATAATTGAAAGATCATTCGCAATGAGTACCTGATCACTCGAAAACAGAAAATGTTTTCAAGATTTCTCCCTTACTCTTAAACTGATAAATCGATATCTTCTATTCCAGTTTACCAATGCCTCTTGAATCTATACTAATATTATAAAGAACAAACGTCTGTTTGTTTGTTTGTTTGTTTGTATGAGGTAATCTCAGAAACTACAGAACCGATTTTAAAAAATCTTTCATTGTTGCGTAGCTTAGAGCTTTCTGATCAATATAGGCTATGTTACAACTTTAAGTAACTTAAATTAAGTGAGTTACATAACTTAAACTGTGACAATGTCGCATGTTTTAGTTTATCGGGTGCATAGCACTTTTATTTTTTCCAAGTCCTCTGGATGGTGTATTTTTTTGGGCTAGAAGTACGATTCAACTTTTATATTTCATAGAAAAATATAAAGAATAACATTTGATTCCAAAAACATTAAAAATTCGGAAATATTTAAAATTTTAATTTTTGTACTGTATTTCATACCGGGTGTCCATTAAGTGTGGAAACGGCTGAATTACAGAAAACTGAGCGTGACTAGGTGACCAGAGTGACTTTAATTGCTTGTTGCACCAAAAAACTATTCTTGGTGATATTTGAAATTTTTGTCCGCCATCTTGGATCCGCCATATTGGATTTAACTTTCTTAATTTAAATAGGATGATGGTCATATGATACATGATTTCGATCTAAAATTTCAAAATAAATTCAATGGCGAAAACCGGAAATCAATATCTTTTTTCGTTTTTGAGATATTACCATTCAACTATCCAGATCGGGGCAGAACGGCCATTCCTCCCTCCTCCGTCTTTGAGCCTACATTGACAATTTAGGTAGCAAGTGAACAACTACACATAAGATTATTGAAAATAATAAGTTTTTTAATATCTCCACTCGTTCATAAATAGGAAATTATTGTCATTAAGAAATACGGAAAAACAATTTAACGGCTGATTTATTGCATTATAAAACTATAGTATTAAATTTGTTACCAGTTAATACTTATTGTTATTTTTGTAAAATGTTAGTGTTTTTTAAGGAACTAACTGTGAAAATGAGTTACATAATTGAAAATAAACTTAACAAATGCTTCTTGACTCAGAGTAGTGGTTCAAAGTGGCCTCCTCCTACTTATTGACAATATGATGTACGTGCGTAAAAACTAGTTACAGCGTACGAATGAATTCCCTTGGGATTCCAGCAGATTCATTTAGAATTCTTTGTTTGAGTTCATGCAGACTGTTAGGTTTCGTTCTGTAAACTTTGTTTTTAAGTATCCCCAAAAGTAGTAGTCTAATGGACTCAAATCAGGTGATCTCGAAGGCCATTCAACTGCTCCTCTCCTACCAATCCATGTTTCTGGGAAAATATCGTTCAACAAAACACGAACTTGAAGAGAAAAAAGGGCAGGGCTCCATCTTGTTGAAACCAACAGTTGTTAACATCTTGTCCGAAATAATTTCTTGCAGCTGGAGTAATATGATTTCGAAGCATGTCTTCATACAATAGTCTCATACAAGCAACTTCATACGGGAGAGGAGCAATTGAAGGGCCTCCGAGATCGCCTGATTTGAGTCCATTAGACTACTTCTTTTGGGGATACTTAAAAAAACAAAGTTTACAGAACAAAACCTAACAGTTTGCACGAACTCAAACAAAGAATTCCAAATGAATCTGCTGGAATCCCAAGGGATTAGTTACTTATAAACACTAACATTAACAAAAATAACAATAAGTATTAACTGGTAACAAATTAAATACTATAATTTTATAATGCAATAAATCAGCCGTTAAATTGTTTTTCCGTATTTCTTAATGACAATAATTTCCTATTTATGAACGAGTGGAGATATTAAAAAACTTATTATTTTCAATAATCTTATGTGTAGTTGTTCACTTGCTACCTAAATTGTCAATGTAGGCTCAAAGACGGAGGAGGGAGGAATGGCCGTTCTGCCCCGATCTGGATAGTTGAATGGTAATATCTCAAAAACGAAAAAAGATATTGATTTCCGGTTTTCGCCATTGAATTTATTTTGAAATTTTAGATCGAAATCATGTATCATATGACCATCATCCTATTTAAATTAAGAAAGTTAAATCCAATATGGCGGATCCAAGATGGCGGACAAAAATTTCAAATATCACCAAGAATAGTTTTTTGGTGCAACAAGCAATTAAAGTCACTCTGGTCACCTAGTCACGCTCAGTTTTCTGTAATTCAGCCGTTTCCACACTTAATGGACACCCGGTATATCTGTTTTCATTCGACAGGTAGCGAATAAGTCATATATTTCCAATTACTCTGCGTACCCCACCCACGTATTACTGTCTCTTTATTTTTCATCAGTATTCTTCCATGCATTTTATATTTTATTCAATTCTGTTAAATTGCAGGGACAAACATTCGGTGGGCATTGATTTGAGCAAGAGTGCTTCCTTTACTCAAGGACAACTTTATGTCTGACTTTCTAGAGCTTGAAGTGCAGAAAAACAATGTATTTTGCTGCCACAGGGCAACGAAACCACAAATATTGTGTATACAAAGGTTTTAAAATAATTTAATGATGCTTACATTAGCTGATGTGAAGCAAAGCGAGCAGGGGTTGCTAGTATACATCATAAACAAAGTGAACAAATACAACAGTACCTGGATTTAAACCCTTGGAGACTTAAAATAGTCTGCTGACTTGGTTTACAGTGCACTGGTGATTACTGTATATAAATTGAACGAACTCCGTACATACGCAGGCTTTATTTATGAAGTAGAAAAACTCAGAATTATTTAACTGATTTGAGCAAAATGTTCAGCAACTGCTTGACAAAATAAAATTTTTTATTGCTAAAGAAAAATACAGAAAAAAATTGATAACTTACAGTAAGTACAACGATAAGTAACGCACAAGCCAAAGTTCCAGCTGCTACATAAACATTGTGTAAATGATCTAAATGAATTGATATTGGCATTTGAAGATCAAGTCCCTTTTGGTTTTCTGGCACATCGACTGGATTAGAACTTGGAATCGTCTCAAATACTACTTCTTCTGTAAATCAATAGATATACATAGTATTAGTTGAAGTATCTCAATAAAAAATTACTATCTTTTATTATAAAATTGTTATTATAATGTAAAGTTTACATGTTTGTCTTTCAAATATAAGTTCTACTCGATCACTGAACAATTAATAATTGTTCCTGTAAATTTTATCGCGTAGATTTTTTTTTTAAATTACCAAAATAAATTTTCAAGACGCTTGACAATAAACCTAAACTCTCTAACAAATGGCATAAAAGTACTGTTTTGTGGAAGTTATCTTAGTTTTGGATGAAATTATAGGCTTGCCATTTTGAAAACCTGGAATCTGTTGCTGTTTGCTGACTGATTTAGAGATTCAGAATTTTTATAGATTTTAGATGTAGAAAACAAAAGTATCCCTGCTAATTCTGTAGTTCAAGTCCTTACCATACAAAATGGGACCAAAAAATTTCAAATTTATTTATTCAGATGTACACTCCATTGGTATGGTGATCTTATTTTCATAATCTACATTAAAAATGATAAAAACGCTTTCATTTTTTCAGTCTTACACTCTGATTAAGAAGTTATCTTAAGTTACAACGTGGTTTGAACCAGTATTAACATGTTATTATTTTTGTTTCTGGCCATAGTCAGATTTTTATTGACAATTGATTGTCTAATAATTAGACAATAATTAGCCAACTATCATAACACAAAAAGCACTTGAATATTTATTATTCAAGTGCTTTTTTGTGTTGTTATGATAGTTGGCTAATTATTTTGACAATCACCCCTCCTGTTCATAATAACAATGGATGAAACACCCCAACAAAGGAGAGTGAAAAAGATGACCAAGAAAAATATTGGGAGCTTATTGTTTGCAGATGGTCAAAAGACAGAAGGTGGAAAGGGCACTGGTTATGAAATGAAGAGATTATTAAGCGTGTTTCAAAAGAAAAAAGCAAAGTGTTGGTGCAAAAAAGATGTGAGGCAGTAAGGCAGGAGTATGGACTGGAGTTCATATACTTAGGAACTGTTTTCTCATCAGTTGGGAAACTGGAAAAATATTAAGTAAAAGGGTGCAGAATGCAAATGGTTTCTTCCAAAGTGTGAGAGGCTTAGTCTGGGATCAACAAATTCCTATGCAATTAAAAAAATTACACATAATGCATACTTTTTGCCAATTTTGAATTATGCAGCCGAGTCATGGACTAAGGGGAAAGAAGGTAGAAAGTAAAATCCAAGCAGCAGAGATGAAGTTATGTAATTAGGGAGCATCTGGAAATGGACAGCCTGTTAAGGAGGGAGGTTACGTTTGGTGCCCGAGCGTAACAGACGTGCGAATTTCTTGTCGTGCTTTTTTCAAGTTTTCCGTGGTTTTTTGCGCGAGTTTTGCTGCGAGTTTAGTCTTGGTGAACGCAGAATAATCAAGTGGTTATTCTTGTGTCAGTGGATTTAAGGAGTGACCGATTTACCGCGAGTAATCTGTATTTAAAAGAATTTTGCGTTTTTTGGTTAGGTGTTAGAAGAATGTTTTGTAGTTGTTTTTCGTTTTCGTTTACGGTTGTTTAAGTGTGAATGGTTAAACTGGAATAATAATTATAGATAAATCTATAATTATCAGAAGGGACAAGAGTTTTATCCGTTTTTTATTTGTATTAATTATACGGAAACGATTGTGTGTGATTGTTTATTTGTGTAAAAATTTTTTTTTCATTGTTGTTTTTATCTGTTCCACCGGGTGGTCCACAAAAATAGTTCCACCCGAGGTTCGGTAAAAAAAGTGACGTTTATTTTTTTGTTGTTTTATTCGATCTACCGGGTGGTCAAAAAATTTTTTTCCACCCGAATTTCGAAAAATAAAGTGGCTTTCCGAGTATGGATGAGGAAGCTGATTTCGCGGAAAACCCGTGGGTGCAGACGTCGTCACGGGTGTTCCCACCGGATCGGCTGGGGAAACGGAAGAAAACCCAGGGTGCCGGGGGCAGTGGTGAAGGAAGCAGTGACATGGGCGGTGGCAAGCCCAGGAGGAAGAGCCGTGTCGCGGTGGAGGTTGTAAGCGATTCCGATGAGGATAGACCGCCGACAGCTGGGGGCTCAGGAGTACGGCAGGGTGCCCGAGAAGCTTCGTTGGAGCTCACTAAGAGGCCTAGGAAAGGCAACGAATCAGGAGGGATTCGCCCCACGCTTCAAGAAATGGCGCTTTTCTTGGAAGCGAAGTTCGAGGAGTTGGACAACGTTATGCATGGTCTGGCTCGAGGGACCACAGAAGAACAGGAGGTGCGGCATTTGTGCGGTATCGTCAGACGCAGCATAGTGGAAGTAAAGGAAGAAGTGGAGTCCTGTGGTGTGTGCGAACGTTGTCGGGACGCCACTCCTCTAATGGTGGACAAGGTCACCCAGGTAGCCTTGCCGGGAGAAAACAGGAAGGGAGTCGTGGAGACCCTTAGAGAGATGGTGGGTGATAAAGAGGTTGAAAACCTTATTAATAGAAGATGGCCGGCAGAGGCATATGAGAAGGTCATGAGAACTGAGAGGGTTGGTAGGGACTCTGACCTTGTTGTCTTGTATGATGTTGGAGCGAAGAGCCCGGTAAAGGAGAGGGCGGGAAAGATTGCTGCCACGGCCAGGAGATTGGCGCAAAAGGGGTCCTTGCGGCGGGGCCAGGTGGTGGCTGAATCGAGGGAGGTGACGATTATGGAGGAGAAAGGCCCTTTGGAGAGCGGGAGGAAATACACTATTGTTATTGACACTGGTGCAGGAAAGGATGTGGTGAGCGACTTGCTCAATGGTATGGCGAGGTGTTTGGCGTCGGCTAGGAGGGAGGTTGAAGTCCATCTCTTTGATGCGCCTTATATAGAGAAGGTGGTGAAGGTGATTGAGGTCGCGGGGCGGAGGGCCGATAAACAGATTAAGGTCTGTATTGACGTTGCGAAGAGAGAGGGGACAAGGGAAATTGGGCCCCCAACGAGGACGGTCAATCTGGCAGCTCAGGGCATGTCATACGCTGAGCTACTGAAAGGTATTAAGGAGACGGTCAGTAGGGACGAACTGGGGGAGGTCCTGGCGGTTAGAAAAGGTGCTAACCAGGAAGTGCAGTTGCGTCTTCGGTCGGCCAGTCAGCAGGCGGTGACAGTGGACACGGTTCGGAGGGCTGTCGCCGAGAAGATCCCGGAGGTTGTTGTCCGCGAGGCCAGAAGGAGAGGGCAGTCGTTAGTCTTCCACGTGAAGGATATCGAGGAGGAGGAAGACGAGAAGGCTGTTTTTGATGCGGTGGTGGCGGCAGTAGGCGAGAAGGGAGAAGTCAGGGTTTCCTCAATGCGGCCGGCGTACGGAGGGACGAAGATCGCTACGGCGGTAGTCAGTGCTGCGGCTGCGGTGGAGCTTCGGAAGCGGACCCGGATCAGGGTGGGTTGGGTCTGCTGCAGAGTTAGTGAGCGGCAGGAGGAGACAAGATGCTACCGCTGCTGGGAATATGGGCACATCGCCAGCAAGTGCAAGGGGGAGGACAGATCGAAGCTTTGCTTCAAGTGCGGACGAGAAGGGCACTTGAAGAGGGACTGTGGCGGTGTTGTCGAGGGAAGGGCGGCGAGCGCAGCGGAGGAGACAGTGCGTCGGAAATGAGAGTGCTGCAGCTCAATGCCAACAGAAGCAGAGCCGCTCACGATCTGTTATGGGAGGCAGCCATAAGGCGTGGGGCGGAGTTGGTGCTTGTCGCAGAACC
This sequence comes from Catonia carolina, assembly GCA_035578175.1. Classification (NCBI taxonomy): domain Eukaryota; kingdom Metazoa; phylum Arthropoda; class Insecta; order Hemiptera; family Achilidae; genus Catonia; species Catonia carolina. Next base: position 30,682,610 of record JAQMRL010000001.1, read on the forward strand.
CAACAAAGCTTTGGTAGGAGCATCGGGCGAGTGGATCACCGATATGAACTGCGATGTGGCCATTAAAGTGGTGACGTCGCGGGCGATAGGCGATTCCGGCCGAGGTCAAGGTTCGCTTGGGTCAGGCTCGGTGGGATCACGGTATTTAATGTATACATTTCACCTAATGTTGGTCGGGATGTATATATTCGTACCTTGGAGGAGGTGGAGTCGGCGGTCAGGAGACAGGAAGGTGGAGTGGTGCTGGCCGGTGATTTCAATGCCAAAAATGAAGCGTGGTCTCGTGGTGTCGGAGACTTCAGAGGTAATCTCCTGGCGGATATGGTTGCAAGTACAGGCCTCGTTGGACTCAACGATTGGGGAGTGCCAACCTTCGTGAGGAGGGATCAGAGCTCGACGATTGATTTGACTTTTGTGTCGGCTGGGGTGGCTGGGACTGGCACTGTATGGAAGGTCCTGGATGAGGAGACGCTCAGCGATCACAGATGTATTGAGTTCGTTCTACAGGGCGTAAGGGAAGTTCCGGTGTTGGCAAAGCGGAGACGGCCTACTCCGACGATTATCGAGAGGTTTGTGGAAAGTATTAGGTGGAAACTGACAACCGATGTCGTCGTTGAGGATGAAGTGGACGTCGGTGAGGCGGTGGTCGCGGCTTACCGGGAAGTATGCCCTAGGGTGGAGATGAAGAGGCCTGGGGTGTATTGGTGGAGCGACCACATTCGGCAGTTATGCAGGGACTGCGTCAAAGCGAGACGGGCTCTGCAGAGACGAAGAAGAATGGGTGATGCCGATGGCGAGGAGGGCCGTGCTGAGGGAAGCGAGGCGGCGGGTGAAGAAGGAGATAGAGGCTGCAAAGAGGAGGAGTTGGGCGGCATTGTGCTAGGAAGTAGAGGCGGACCCCTGGGGGAAGGGTTACAGAATTGTAATGAAGCGGTTTGGTAGGAGGCTACCGCAATTGTCTCAGTGTAGGGTGAGGCAGGTCTGTGGACGACTTTTTCCAAGGCTGCCGAGCCCAGTCTACGAGGAGATTGCAGCTGTGGATATTCCTAGGTACCGTAGAAGAGTTACTGCAGGCGGCGATACAGCTAAGACCAAAGAAGAGTCTCGGTCCGGATGGGGTGCCAGTGGAGGCGGTGCAGGCAATGGTGGCAGCATTGCCGGCCGAGATTTTGAAACACTTTAATTACCTGCTGGTAAATGGGGTGTTTCCTGCGGCGTGGAAGGTGGCCAGGTTGGTGCTATTAAAGAAGGAGGGTAGAGCGCTGGAGGATGCATCAGCGTACCGACCCATCTGTCTGCTGAACTCGTTAGGAAAACTTTACGAAGTTTTACTGAGGAGTCGTCTGAGGGATGAGATTAACAGTTGTGGTGGCCTATCCGAACGGCAGTTTGGTTTCCGAGAGGGGAGATCAACGGAAGATGCCGTTGGATTGGTGATGCGGCGCGTCAACGAGGCAGTGGCCGGCGGTAGGCGTCGGAGGAGGATCCCTGCGGTTATATTGTTTGACGTAAGGAATGCGTTCAACAGCCTGCCTTGGGGGGTTGCCCTGGAGGCGTTGAGGCATCGGGGCGTAAGCCCATACCTGCGTCGCATACTGCAGGAATACCTGTCGGAGCGAAAGGTTGTGGTAGAGTCCGAGGGCGAGGAACTGGAGGTTAGGATGTGGTGTGGGGTGCCCCAGGGGTCTGTTCTGGGGCCTGACCTTTGGAACGTTGCATACGATGACGTGCTACGGTTGCGGTTGCCAGAAGGAGCTATGACAGTAGCGTTTGCTGACGACCTGGCGCTGGTAGTCGAGGCAGTGACTCCGGCGGAGTTGATGGCGAAGGCCAATAATGCCATTCAGGTGATAGAGGAGTGGTTGCAAGGTGCTGGATTAGTGTTGGCTGCGGAGAAAAGGACGGCGGTGGTGATGGCAGGCAGACGGCCAGTAGGAGAGGTCAGTTTTGAGGTAGGAGGAGAAGTCATAGTGGCCTCTCCGAAAATAAAATATCTTGGCGTTTGGTTGGATAGAGGAAGAACGTTCATCCCCCATGTCCGGGAAGCGGCTGCAAAGGCTGACCAATTAGTGAGGTGTCTTGGCAGGTTGATGGGTAATGTTTACGGCCCTCGCCCTGCTAAGCGGAAGTTATACGCGGCTGTGGTAGGTTCCGTTCTGACTTATGGAGCTGGAGTGTGGAGGGGGGCCCTGCGGTTTGGGTCGGTGAAGAAGATCCTGGAGGCACGGCAGCGGCGGGTGGCCCTGCGTGTTTGTATGGCGTACCGGACGGTGTCAGACGAGGCGGCCTTCGTAATTGCAGGGGTGCCCCCCATCGAGCTGGTGATTGAGAAGCGGATGGCCCGGCGGGAGGGTGCGTCGGAGGTTGAAGCCTGCCTGGAGTTGGAGGATAGATGGCAGCAAAGGTGGAGTGCGTCGACGAAGGGCAGGTGGACCCATCGCCTGATTCCTGAGGTTAAGAAGTGGACAGCGAGAGGCCACGGGGAGTTGGACTACTACTTGACCCAATTCCTTAGTGGCCATGGTGACTTTGAGGGGTACCTACACAAAAGAGGAAGACGTGAGAGTTCGCGGTGTAGGTACTGTGAGGAGGAAGAAGACACTGCCAAGCACACTATTCTGGAGTGTGCTAGGTGGGCGGAAGAGAGTGCGAGATGTGCTGGCTCGGTGGGGACGGAGTTGACGGCGGATTCCATTGTGCCGGTTATGCTAAGGTCGCAGCCAGGATGGGAAGCGGTGAGGCTGTTAGTGACAACTGTTTTACAGACCAAGATATTCGACGAGAGGGGTGGCGACTGCGGGTGATTAGTAAGTTTATTATTGTTACAGATTCCTGGGGACAAAGTCCTCGGGTCTACTGCTTTCCAGTTTTGTTACTAGTGTCATTATGTTTGTAATTAATGGAAGAATTATGTTTTTGTGTGTGTGTGTGTGTGTGTGTGCATGTGTGGATGTATAATACGTTTATATGTATGTGATGTACACGTGTAGTGTATATAATATATATATATTCATGTCTGAGACCCTATTAATGGGTAGATAGGGAGATTAGGTATAGCTATTGACCTGCGGTTCAATGGCTAATAAAACCATTCGCGTACGAGGGCAGGTGTGTGTCAGTATGCTCACCTGGGCGAGATGATTGGGTAGACACCCATTACACATTGGGTACTGCGTAATACCTTTTTAGGTGGGTCCGGTACTCGGTGTAGAGAAGGGGCGGTTAGGTTTAGTGGGTAAAAATCCCACATAACCATTGCGCGTGCGTGCAATGGTATCTTTCAGGGTCACTTGGCCCTATGAAGATTCCCCCGCTCCGCTCGGCTGAAAAAAAAAAAAAAGAAAAAAAAAAAAGCCTGTTAAGGAGGGAAGACTGTCGAAAAGGAAGCTGTACTTTGAGATGGAGGGAAAAAGATGCGATGTCATAAGAGCAATGGAGAAAGTTGGTTCAGTGATAGAGAGAGGTAGAAAGGATATTTGTAATAGGGATAAAGACAATGATGATGACTATAATGCATTTTTTTAAAAACTACAATATTGTAACTAAGCTGTGTGATATGTATAACTTCAATTAATTGCAATTAGGTACTTTCAGGATATCATTATTGTTGGATATTTTGTGCCAGTCTGGAAGCATTTTTTCTTAAATTTTTGTTAAATTTGCTTCCAGCTGTTACAATAAAATTCACTTAAAATTGTAAGAGAAAAATAAAAATTATGTTGACATTGTTGTTCCAAAAAGAAGTGGATTTTGAGAAACAGTACATTTACGTAAAATTATCATCAAATTATTACTGCAACCAAAATACAACTGTAAAGAAAAAGCTAATAAAATACATCGAATAAAGGTGATTTTTTTATTATGTACTTCAAAACTACAACAAAGGATTTGTGTTTAGTACAATTATCTTATGGGACAGAAAGATAACAGAGAAGGCCAAATTAATGATGTATACATTATAAATTATGCACCAGCAGTGCTGTATGGAGCAGAAATGTGGAGGATAAATGAGAGGAATTGGAGTAGATTACAAGCGGGGGAGATGAAGTGCTTAAGAGCAATAAAGGGTAAGACAAGTAGAGGCAGAAAAACTAATACCAAGAAGGGAGCTAAATGTGGAATATATGAGGGAAAGGGAGGATTTTTTCTTTTTTGGTTTAATGTCCGACTGTTCTGCAATTACTGCTAATGCAGATGGTGAAGGATGAAATGATTTTTGTAACGTATGAAAATATGCCATACCTGAATGGGATTCGAACCCAAGACCGCATGATGAGAGGTGAGCACGTTACCAACTACACCAATGCGGAAAGGGAGGAGAAAATGAGGATAAGATGGTATGGCCATGTGAAGATAATGGGGGAGGAAAGGTTACCTAGAAAGATGCAAGGAACAAGTTTAAGAGAACGACCAAGAAAAAGATGGACGGGTGAAGTTAAGAAGAGTATGGAGAGAAGAGGATACAACTGGTAACAAATAGAGGAGGAGAAATAGAGGATGGATAGAAGATATAGAGGCTTGGTGAACACCCAGACCCGGTGATAGCTGGAAGGCACTGGATATGTATGTTCAATTATCTTTTAATATTGAAGTATTTTATAATGCCACACAAAAATGTATACAATTTATTTTATTTGTCAAGAATATTATTTTAAATTTCATGTTTGGTTTAATTATTACTATTTTAAAATTCAGTTTACCAATGCAAATCTTTCCAGTAAATCCTGGTTTACAAGCACAGTAGAATGATCCAATTCCACTCCAACAAGTTCCTCCATTATGACAAGGGTTTGTGCCACATGCCTGTAAAAAATACAAATAAAAATCAAAATTACAATTTTAAACTACAGTACATTATTTGTTTATTTATTTATTAATTAATTTATATTTATTTATATTATAATTATATTTATAATTAATTATTTATTTATTTAAAACTAAAGTACATTAATTTATATGAAAAAAAATAACTTATCTTCATCAACCTGTACTCCTCCTAATGCTATCTGTTATTAACATTTTTCAGTGGATGCTTCATCGTCAGAGGGTGTACAAAGTATTTAAATTAAAACTAACAAGTGCTTCAAAAAGGATGCAACCATAATGTTAAGAAGCTAGAAGTAATAAGAAGGTAAATTTCATGTCTGTATTTTGACAACACTGTAATCAAAGTTAAAGCCTAGTAGAGTATTTTAGTCGAGTAGATTAGTAATTTAGTACTCGACTTGTTTGGACACGTCGTTTTAGTCGAGTAGTTTAGTTGCAGTCGAGTAGAACGGTCGAGTGCACAGTTTAGTAGCTTCTCCCCACCACTGCGCACAAAGTACTTTACGAGAGAGATACCGTCTCCGTGGAGCCACAACAATGCACTAAATTCGCTGTCAACGTTACATGTGCGGACACTCCCTTTTCAACCTAGCCACCTGTGTTCCTTCCGTCTCACCATCTCCAGCGACCCCCTCTTCTCCCCCTCTCTGAAGCACCTCCTCATACTAACTCTTTCCATCCAGCTAATCTTTTCCATCCTTCTCCAAATGTACATTTCCAGGGCTTCCAACTCCCTCTTATCCTACTTCCTCAAAGTTCATGTCACGACTCCATATGTGGCCATACTCCAAACAAAGTATTTCGCCAATCTCTTCTGCAATTCCAAACCAAGCCCAATGCACAAAATCCATCTTTTCCTCCCGAATGCCTCTTGGCCATGATGACCTTCACCTTCACCTCTTTAGAACACCTCATATCATCCGTTAATACGAATCCAAGATACCTAAAAGATGAGCATTATCAGTGCTCCATATTTGGCACTTTTGACTTAACATAACCATTCAAATAAAACTACGCCTATTCACTAGAATAAACACAATCCAACACCTTAATACCATTGTCTATTGACAAGAGAACGAAAGCAATGACAATACCGTAAATGTTCTCCATGGTCTATTTCTTGCTGTTCATGTATGACTCAGATGCGGTAAGCATGCAAATGTAATTTTTTAGAAGCCCTGAAAGCAGTAGATAGTCAAATACCTGTAAAAATAACTTCCAGAATGATTTTCTAGGAGAGCGAAACAAACATTCTTTACATGCTCCAGAACTTCCACAGCTGTTATTGCTGATGGTCAACCTGTGCTTTTGCAAACTTGTAAATGCTTAATCTCATGAAATTTATTAAACAAGTACAAGGTTATCCACTTATAGAGGACAATTGGAACAGTAAAATTGGGAAATGTTTACTGAAATTCGTCTTTTACTCGTTCGTTAGATTTGTAAATGAAATAAGTCTCAAGAATAAACACGTGTTTATCTTTGGGTAACGACATGGTGGGCACAAAAAAGATGAACGGATACTGGAATAGCACAGGTGCACAAGAACAACATTTCAATTGTGACAAGCTGTTAAACCTTGAATACAGTATTGCTAACTGACATGTAAGGAGACATTAAATTTACCTATAGATTACTTCTAATTTATTTTTACAATATTGTGGTTTTTTTGAAACAACCAATTATTAATTATTAAAACTTTTCTGGAAGACGTTATTTTCAGTCAATTGTATTGAACTATTATTAGGCTATTCAAATCAATTCTTTTTCACTTGGTCATATGGCAGCAGTAGTGCCTAAAGGTATTCAATTAGGATAACAAAGGTTTAACTTATTTTTTCAATAAAAGTTCAATAAAATTCAATAAAAATTCGTTATTGTTGAATGTTTGGAGTGAAAGTTTTTTCTTCCTTTATTGCTACTGTTGCTTGGATTTCAAGGCTGCACTTCAGCTACTGCTAATGTGAGCCTTGAGCTCCAAAGTTACTCTCCCTTCAACATCCTCTATTCCTCATCATCCCCACATGGCCCTTAACTCCCATACTTTGAAGATCTTCAGTTACTTCATCAATCCAGATACCATCTAATTCTAGGCCTACTCCTTTTTTGGTACAATATATCTGAGCCTTCAGTATTTTTCTTTTGGCATGTGCTACTTAACAAGTCGCTCCAAGAGCCCTGGTCATCAAATTAACTGAGATTTTGTAAATTTAACTACATCCACTCCTTTTGATTTCCCATCTATTTTGCCGGCCGCAGTGGCATAGTTGGTAACGTGCTCGCCTTTCATCATGCGGTCTTGGGTTCGAATCCCATTCAGGCACGGCATATTTTCATACGTTACAAAAATTCATTTCATCCTTCACCGTCTGCATTAGCAGTAATTGCATAACAGTCGGATGTTAAACCAAAAAAAAAAAAAAAAAATCCCATCTATTTCTCCAATTAAGGCTGATTTTCCATGCACCATTCTCCTTGCCCAGTCTATAGACATGCTACATAATTTTCCTTTTAAATTTTCACTATTTTTCTAGTCCGTTTTTTACAATTTGTTGATATTTCACCTTCATAAATGGCAACCATCTTGATAAGTGTTACATGTTTTCATTATTATAATGCAACTTATCAGTTTGCTCCTTATAAGTACAAAGTTATGATAAATATTTCCATAACAGGCAGGTGGAGTGTTAATTATTTGCACTCAATCTGCTAGTTCCAGGGCAACAAAAAATAGTTATCTTTCTTATCACATGGTACATTTCATTTGTATGGCTGAAGCATTTAAGAATAGAAAAGATAGAGGTGTAAAAACTAGTCAGAGTTATCTCCTCTGAGAGTAATGAATTTCATTATACAGCCAGACCCTGTAGTGAATCAAGTGAAGGTGTCATTTGCAGGATGGAAAGTAAATTTAGAGGGCCTGGCTTGCTGATAAGCATACTTTTCCACTCAGTTCGGATGGCAATGGTAAATCATCTTACTCCTGTTCAAACCAGCCTTTTGGCTGATGATGTAAACAACAGTTATTAAAATATGCCCTACTATTTCCCTATTATTCAATATTGTGAATCATCACACTTATGGACTCTTTATAATACATGATGTTTCCTAAATACCAAAACGTGTCAAATCCTTCAAACAAAACACCATCCAAGTATAAATTTTTTATGTTTCTTTGCATTTCTGATTATATTTATTCAACTATTTCTGGTTCCTCTTTATTTTTTATTCAGAATAAATTAAGAACTAACATTTATATAAATTAAATTTTGTACCTGAGAAGTAAAAGGTGTCAACTCCATTTTGGTGATTTTTCAGAAAAGCCAATAAGTAGCAGTATTATCTTTTTATTATTGTAACAAAATTTCAGTAGGTGTTAGAAAATTGAAATTTACAACCAGTTTCTACTGAAAATGCTTCTATCTACAAATTTATCATTTCATAACTTTATCAACTTCTACACTCCTTCCTTCCCACCCAAACAGTACTTATAACATTACAGGCTTTCTGTGTTTTGTCACTTTTTTTAAGTTCTACATTAATGTTAACTCCAATGTACAATAAATTGAAAAAAAAAACTTAAGTGAAATAGCTAGTGCTAACACTACTATTATAAAGAAGCAGAATTTTATATATAACGTTTAAAAAAATTTCAAAATTTACAGTAAACTACTGTTTAGTAACAGACGAATAAAACACCAAATTCAACAAAAATTCAAGCAAAATTTACTTGACTATCAGTTAAACACATTCAATAAAGATTTTACAAAAATTTTGTACTTCAATTAATTACAAAATTGAAGCATTAGATTATTTATTTTTTATTTTAAAGGCAGTTTTAACTTAAGTTTGCCAAAATTGGAGTTAACACTCTTTACCTCTTTGGTACAGAATTAATTTAAAGTAAAAAGAAAAAAGTTAAAAATTAATACTGACAGCTCTTGTTGGTGTTAGACAATCGACTCCAGTGAATCCTTTAGGACAATCGCAGCTGTATGTGTTTCCTTTATCCACACAATAATGATGATGGGAACAAGGATTTGGATCACATAAATCAACCTATGAATGAACGTCATTTTCACAATAATGATTAAATTGATTTTTCAGACAACACAGAATCATCACATTTAATTTATATTTGCTTGATTTCAAAATTATATTTTTTAAATCATTGTATTTAAACTAACATAAAATTTAATGTATAATTTTTTTATTCAATTCAAGTTTTATTCTGTTCTGTCGCAGGCACATGAAGTATTAAATTAAATTTTTTTGTTCTACTAATTCCTTAACTATTAAAAAATACTTTGGTCCTTTTCCATTAATTCACTAACAATCTCCATATTAAGAATTCCGTTAATTCACTACTTTATTATAATTTTGTGCTTTCGTTTAGTTTAATACTGGTTGAAATGTTTGTGAATACGATTTGTTTAATACAAACTTTTATCTTATTGCTGACTGTGATAAGTAACCTTGTATTGTGCGGTTCCAAGCTCCGTGTAGTTGCGGGGTGAGGTATAATGAATGAGTGATGCATGCTGGGAGAACGATTGTTGTATTACTCAGATACAAAACATTCGTTTTCAAACTTTCCGTATTTAACATATTCGTTTGTATTTATTACACTTATTTATTTACATATTTTGATATGAATTGGTAAGTTAAATATTATGAATCCGACCAAGTTAATAACCCGGTAGGTATTTGTTAAATGAATGCGCCGGATGATACAAATATTTTTTTTAGTCTAGTTAGTACACGCTACCACTACAAATGCATCAGCTGTGAAACACTACTAACTCATTCATTCTCCCATTACTACAACAACGCACTGCATTCCTTCCAACTACACGGAGCTGCGACTCAAGCAATACTTGGACCATCATTGTTGTATTCGACTAGGAAACATGAACATGTTTCTGAAAGAATTAATGTTAACAGTTAATGGGAAAAAGTGTCAGTACTTACAGTTCAAAAACAAACACAATGTAAGGGATAACAGAGAAGTGGATGTCTTTATACAAAATAATATCCTAGATCATGTGCAAACAGTGAAGTTTCTAGGAGCGTCACTAGATAGGACCCTATCGTGGGATTATTACACCAATCAAATTTGTGGTAAAATATCATCTGGGGTATTTGCATTAAAAATATTGCTTATAGCAGCTTATCATGGTTTAATTTTATCTCGTATCAGGTATGCCATATTAGTATGGGGTAATTCATCACAGTGTAACATGGAAAGAGTTTTTAAATTACAGAAAAAAAGGTGTTAGGTGTATGATGGGAGTCAACCACCTTACCTTATGCAGATCACTACTTAAAGAGCTGCAATTGCTCACAGTTCCTTCTTTGTACATTTTTGAAGTGATAATGTACGTGAAGCAAGATACCTTTTTACAGAATTTAGATGTTCACAACCACTACACAAGAAACAGAATTGATTATTATGTTGCTATTCACAACACTAAATTGTTTGATCAAAAACCAACTTATGCAGGTAGAAAATACATCAATAAATTGCCACAAGATTTAAAAAGTTGTGTCAATTTAAGTCATTTAAAAAAAAAGCTAAAACAATATTTGATTGATGAAACATTTTACAGTGTGCACGAATTCCTTTGTAAATAGTTTTGGTTGAAAAGTATTTAACTTCTAATTAAACAAATATTGTGTACTATTTGATACAGAGGGGGTCATGACAAGCCTACTGAGTTAAGCAGTAGCGGGAAAAAATTATTTGTAAGTGATGAATTTATCATTGTGTTTGACTTTTTAATTTTGTGTGATATTTGATTCAATGGGGTTCATGACAAGCCTACTGAAGTAAGCAGTAGCAGAAATAATTTTTTGGTGGTACGTGATGAATTTATCATTGGTAATAAACTTTCAGTTTATCAGTTTTATCTTGACATGTCCTATACTCCCTTTGAAGTCTCGTGGATGCAAAAAAAGTTAAGTATTGCCAGTAAATTATTTAGGTTAGGTTAGGTTTAGGTTTGGTTTTATGTTTATATCGCTAAAAACTTCATAATGATTGTTAGAAACAAATTAACTAAAATATACGAGAGGTTATTGTTTTACAGATGGAAAATTCTTTGTGGTAGTGAATTATCAGAAAAGAACCAATATTTTTAATGTAAAAATGGGTACCTACTGTATTTTTTCACTTAACCTTTTGTAGTTGCTATATATTTTTTTCTTCTGTGATATTATTTTCCTTAACTTTCATATTTAGGTGGCTCCTTCATCATCAGAGTAATAATAATAATAATAATAATAATAATAATAATAAAACTTTATTTCTCTTTTTCTTTTTAACAAATATAAAATTATCTTAATTCTAAGCTTTAATCGAGCATAACCGGTCTCCTGGATGCAAAAAAAAGATTGACTTAAAGTGATGTTTTTACATAAAACATCTATTTTTTTATTATTCCACTTTGTTTATGTTTTGTATTAAAAAACCCCTTTAATACCTAATAAATGGTTTGTTTACACACTTCCAACCTACATAGACAGTATTGTGTCATTACATCTACTGGAACATTAACTTAAATGTCATATCCTATCGATCTACGAGCAAGAACTTGAGAAACATTTCCAAGTTTTAAAATAACTTCTCTTGTTACCTTTTACTTTTCTTTTATGTGATAGTTTTTCTGGTTCTATGCTTATTTATATAATTAGTTCCCATGAAGTAAAGATTTCCGAATTGTGTTAGTTAAAATATATTGTAAAGTAGTTTTAGTTATAAAATAAAAGTTTTTTTCTTTGTATTACAAATGTACATAATATTATTGTATTTTTCTTAATTAGTATTAGTATTATTGTTATTGGTGTAAAATTAATTGTATATAATATATCATTTAAGAAATTCGGAAATACATGACCATCTTCAAATCCGTACCATAACAGAAGAGATAAGAGAGGTGAGCCTTCGGTACCAGCTAAGATTAAACGATCACCAGAACCACCTGGTATTAAATTTGCTAGACAACAGTGAGGAAACGAAGCGCCTCAAAAGATATCACATCCTCGACTTAGACCAACGTTTTTAATCCATACATGAAATTAAATTCACCATTCATTTTCATCACTACGTTTTAATCTAAAGTAAAATTTCAAAATTTTATTTTAGTTTAATTTTCTATTGTTAACTTCTTTTACATTGTTTACTTCTTTTACATTGTTATTGTTAATTTTGTAACTTTGTAACTTTTCTTAGTTTGTTTATTAACTTTATTTTATAATTTTATTTAGTTGAAGTGAGAGCAAAGGCTGTCTACTTCACTCACATCAGTTTAGTTCTTTATAATGATTTGCTTAAAGCCACATTGTAAAGGCTGATTGTAAATAAATGAGTTAAATAAACAAAATATATCATTTCATTTTCTGCTGTTTTAAAAAAATCTGTTAAACGTAAGCCTTGACCTTTTTTAACTGTATAATAACTTAGTGATTTTTACTTTCTCTTGCCTATATGAATATATAGGAAGGAAAGTATTGTTTTCATGTCGATTTTTCGAAATCGAGTTTTCACCGGATCTATACGTTTTCAGACCCCCTGAACCCAAAAAACATGTTTTTAGCGATTGGTCTGTGTGTGAACAGAATATCTCAAGAACGGAACATCGTACGAACTTGAAACTTGAAACTTAAGTTACGTACCACTACCGGACTCGACACGAACATTTTCACCAAAATCGGTCAACCGGAAGTGGTAGTTTATTCGTGTAATTTTTCACTTTTTTGCGATTTTCTCAAAAACTGGTCCTACGATTTTTTTTAAAATCGCCTGGTTTACTCAATTTTTTATTCTCTACAAGATAGAGTAGGCGTCATGTTTACTGAAATTCTGGGTGAGGCTGTTTTCACGTAAAAACGTTGTTTTTTTAAGATTACAGCTTTAATATGCATTTTAGCGCAAAACTTTATATGATAAAAGTTGTAGAGAATGTAAAATTCTACAACTTTTATTTCAAACAATTTTTTGTATAACGCTTAGTTTAGCGGTAATTTGCGATTTTCTGTTTTTTTCTCACGAAAATGTGTGAAAAATTGATTTTTTTAAGATTTCGGCCTTAGTATGCATTTTACGACAAAAGTTTATATAATTAAATTTATAGAAAATTGAAAGATCTACAACTTTTATTTAAAGCATTTTTCTCTACAGAGCCTAGTTTAGAGAGAAAGAGTGATTTTCCATATTTCTAAGCCAAACTGAGGTTGATTTTCATTTTGCATCATTCACTCATGATTAAAATAAGGTTATGTTTTTGAGGTTAGTTTTTTGTTTATTTCTAATATTTTATTAATAATGTTAGGTTTATTGTTAATTATTTGCATTGGCAAGAGAAAGTTGTGTGAGTGTTTCACACCAGATTTTTTATAGTAGTTGTAAGTATTTACGTAATTAATATTTTTTGTATACTTTTATCTGCAGAGAGAACTCTTTATGAAGAAGAGTTCTTGTGTAAAAATATATTATAGTATTTTTCAGGGCTGATGAGGTCTGAACGTACACATTGCCCCCAACCCACTTTATAGCTAGCCAATGATTTGCCAGCAACGTTACCAGCACTTGCTCTTATAGCTCCGTTATATATATTTCAGCCATTTTTTTACTGTCTCTTGCCTATATGAATATATAGGAAGGAAAGTATTGTTTTCATGTCGATTTTTCGAAATCGAGTTTTCACCGGATCTATACGTTTTCAGACTCCCTGAACCCAAAAAACATGTTTTTAGCGATTGGTCTGTGTGTATGTCTGTGTGTGTGTATACAAAATATCTCAAGAACGGAACATCGTACGAACTTGAAACTTGAAACTTAAGTTACATACCACTAACGGACCCGACACGAACATTTTCATCAAAATCGGTCAAGCGGAAGTAGTAGTTTATTCGTATAATTTTTCACTTTTTTGCGATTTTCTCAAAAACTAGTCCTACGATTTTTTTTAAAATCGCCTGGTTTACTCAATTTTTTATTATCTACAAGATAGGGTAGGCGCCATGTTTGCTGAAATTCTGCGTGAGGCTGTTTTTACGTAAAAACATTTTATTTTTAAGATTGCGGTTTTAATATGCATTTTACCGCAAAACGTTATATAATAAAAGTTGTAGAGAATGTAAAATTCTACAACTTTTATTTCAAACATTTTTTTGCATAACGCTTAGTTTAGTGGTAATTTGCGATTTTCTGTTTTTTTCTCACGAAAACGTGAGAAAAATCGATTTTTTTAACATTTCGGCCTTAGTATGCATTTTACGACAAAAGTGTATATAATAAAATTTATAGAAAATTAAGAGATCTACAACTTTTATTTAGAGCATTTTTCTCTACAGAGCCTAGTATAGCGTGAAAGTGTGATTTTCCGTTTTTTTTTAAGCCAAATTGAGTTCGATTTTCATTTTGCGTCATTCACTCATGATTAAAATAAGGTTATGTTTTTGAGGTTAGTTTTTGTTTATTTCTAATATTTTATTAATAATGTTAGGTTTATTATTAATTATTTGCATTGGCAAGAGAAAGTTGTGTGAGTGTTTCACACCAGATTTTTTTATCTTCAATAACAATTATAACGTACGAACATACAATCAACTGATGATATTATAAAGTATTGCATGTTAACGCGCTCTATAATCGATGTGTTAAGTACGAGATCTAAGACACAAGTGAACTACTGTAGCTGTTACATGCATGTGTGCATAATGTAAAACATTTGTAGTGTGTCAAGTATGTCAAGATAAAACATTTGTACAATCTGACAATGCTGGTAAATGTTCTGATTGGTCTAAACATGTGGAACAGCAGAGCTCATCAACGGAGAAAAATCTTAAAGTTACAAATATTGCTTACTTGTTAGCTTAGTTCAGTAATAAATTCTTATGTATAATTTTTTTTTTTTAATTCCTAATATGTGTACGTTGCAATCTGTTCAATTTTGAACAATAAGCAACCTCATGACCTAATGAGATGAGGATGATTTATGTATGACGTGTAAATGATGTGTAGTCTTGTACAGACTTAGGCTGACCATTCCTGAGAGAGTATAGTTAATTGAACCCCAACCATCAAAGTACACCGGTAACCACTGTCTAGCATTCAAATCCGTATAAAAGTAACTACCTTTACTAGGATTTGAACCAGGAACCTTCGTCTCCGAAAATCAGCTGTTAAACAGCTGATTTTGGCGACGACTTTACCTCTAGACCAACCCGGTGGGTTCGTTATGTATATTTAACTAAAAAAAAATAATAAGTGTCTTTAATATTGTAGTTATAATAAATTTTTGTTGTATTCATATAATTATATCAACACTGTACAGCTTTTCATTACAGAATACAAACTTTTTTGGTTTTATGTCTGTCTGTATTACACTATACTGTTATTGCACATGATGAAGAATGATAAGATGAAAATGGGTAATAAAAAGTGACAGATCTGACCAGGAATTAAACCTGGAACTCCTAGCATAGAAGCCAGTTGTAGTGACAACTACAGCACTTATTAACTTTGGAAACATAGATTTTATGATTATTTAAGAGATTAGTTAGCATCATAGCAGCAGAATCCATTATAATTTAATTATAATTTAATTTATATAATCATATAATATAGTTTAATTATATCACTACAGATATTATAAGTTTTTCTTAAAAAACTTAACATTTACTTTTTTTACTGGTTTCTTTATCTTTTTTTGTTTAATCTTAAGAGCAATTTTACAGTGCGCACCGCGAAAGTGCTCGTAAGCAGTTAAAGAAAAAGGAAAAGAGAAAGCAGCAAAAGAGGTAAATATTATAAGGTTTAAAAACTCTTTAAGTTACATTAATACAGATTATATGATATATTATGCAATTAGGATGAATTCATAGTACTCCATCAGGGTTCTGGTGTCATAGGGGTCAATTATCATGAGCCAACTATATTAATACATAAAAGCAGAATCTGTTTCTTCTAAATAAAAGTGTGTAGAAGTAGAATCAGATTTTAGGAGTATTTGTATTGACAATAAAAATTGTAAACGTTTTTTTTTTTTAATTTATATATTTAATGTCGCATCAACTCATCAACTGCAACGGTCATTAGCGACGACGTTGGGGTGTAACTACTGTACAATGGAGGATGAAATGATTTTTTGTAACGTAAGAAAATATGCCGTGCCTGAGTGGGATTCGAACCCAAGACCGCATGATGAGAGGCAAGCACGTTACCAACTATGCCAATCCGGCCAATGTAAATATTGTTGTTTTGCATGGTGAACAGAGCAGGTGTCATTTTTACTTTCTCTTGCCTATATAAATATATAGGAAGGAAAGTATTGTTTTCATGTCGATTTTTCAAAATCGAGTTTTCACCAGATCTACAAGTTTTCAGACCCTCTGAACCCAAAAAACATGTTTTTAGCGATTGGTCTGTGTGTGTGTGTGTGTGTGTGTGTGTGTATACAAAATATCTCAAGAATGGAACATCGTACAAACTTGAAACTTAAGTTACATACCACTACCGGACCCGACAAAAACATTTTCATTAAAATCGGTCAACCGGAAGTAGTAGTTTATTCGTGTAATTTTTCACTATTTTGCAATTTTCTCAAAAACTGGTCCCAGATTTCTTTAAAAATCGCCTGGTTTACTCAATTTTTTATTTTCTACATGATAGGGTAGGCGCCATGTTTGCTGAAATTCTTGGTGAGGCTGTTTTCACGTAAAAAAGTGTTTTTTTAAGATTACGGCTTTAATATGTATTATAGCGCAAAAATTTATGTAATAAAAATGTAGAGAATTTCAAATTCTACAACTTTTATTTCAAACATTTTTTTGTATAACGCTTAGTTTAGCGGTAATTAGCGATTTTCTGTTTTTTCTCACGAAAACGTGTGAAAAGTCGATTTTTTGAAGATTTTGGCCTTACTATGCATTTTACGACAAAAGATTTTATATAATCAAATTTATAGAAAATTAGAAGATCTACAACTTTTATTCAGAGCATTTTTCTCTACAGATCCTAGTTTAGCGTGAAAGAGTGATTTTCCGTATTTTTAAGCTAAACTGAGGTTGATTTTCATTTTGCGTCTTTCACTCATTATTAAAATTAGTTTATGTTATTAAAGTTAATTTTTTGTTTATTTCTAATGTTTTATAAATAATGTTATGTTTATTGTTAATTATTTGCATTGTCAAGAGAAAGTTGTGTGAGTGTTTCACACCAGGTTTTTTTAGTAAAGTCACATTGACTGTCTTCTTACTTTTGAATTATAGTGGGTTACAAAATAATAGGTTTTATTGTGTTAAAATATTCAGACCCTAACTGGAAATTAAATCCAGTGATGGTTACAGCTTACAATCGACCATACTAATAACTGCGCCATCAACACATCATAAATCTTTTTGCATTGTGTATTCTTTGATTTGGTATTAGATTAACTAACTAACTGGTGTAAAGGTTATTGTTGTTGTTTAGGTCATCAGCCAAAAGGCTGGTTTGAACCTGTAGAGGTTTTACTAAGTAAAATGAAAAGTGAGGTGGTTTGCCATTGCCTTCCTCACTGAGTGGAAAAGTACACTTATCAGCATGCCAGGCCCTCTGAAAAGCATATATTTTCCACTCTGCAAATGACACTTTCACTTCATTCACCACAGGGTCTGGCTGTATAATGAAATCCATTACTTTCAGACGAGATAACTCTGATTAGTGTCTTTTACACCTCTACCTCTTCTGTTCTTAAATGATTCAGTTATTTAATTGGCTGACCATGTGATAAGTAACAGAACTATTTATTTTAGCCCTGCAACTAACAGACTGAGTGTAAATAATTTGACACTCCACCTGTCTGTTATGGGCAACGGTGTAAAGGTTACCGATGTGAATTAATTCGTGTAATACTAATTCAATCTTAAACAACCAATTTTACAATTGAATCAGTCATTTCAGAAAGCCCATAAGTCAAATTTTTACCTTTTCAGCTTTAGTACATTTCCGTGTTGGTTGAATATAAATACACCACTCCCTACAGAAATCACATAGTCTGGTTTTCCTTCACTAATAATATAATGCAATGAGCTTATTTTTATGTTATAAGGTTATCCTAAAGCATTTTTCCGGTTGAAAATAAAATGGGTAATATTTTGAAGCTGAAGTCCTACACTTAAGAAAATACAAAATTTCTATCCAAAAATCCGTACACAAGAGAAAATTACTATAAATTGATAATTATGATGATGATGACAAAAACCGTGAATATTTCAGGCAACCAATTTTTTTTTTACGTCAAGAAATTTAATTTTTATTGTAGTGAAAAAAATCCTCCAGTCACTCATGTAATAAATAGGCTAAATGGCGCAGTTGGTAACATGCTCGCTTCTCATCATGTGGTCCTGGGTTCGAATCTCACTACATGGCATATTTTATATATTTATTTTATATTATATTTTATTTGGCATGGCATATTTTCATACATTACAAAAACATCATTTCATCCTCCATTGTATATAGTTACATCCCAATGTCGTCGCTAATGACCGTTGTAGTTGATATGATGTTAAATAAATAAATAAAAAAATAATAAAAAAAAAATTACTGCACAACACCATTTTCTTGTGGTTATTTAACAAATTATTTTATCCACAAACAAGTCAGCATTTTACTTTTTTTTACATCAGGAACAAATTAAAAATATAAAGTTAAATTTTGACTTATGTGCTTCCTAAAATGACCAATTCAATTACATTAACACTTAATCTTATTTTGAAATATTCTTTTAATGCAATGGTAAAATCCCCAGTTTTTTCTTTCTTTCCTTTTACCCCTAATGTATGTACATTGCGATATGTTTAATTTAAAAACAATGAGATGAGGATAATATGTATGATGTTTAAATGAGGTGTAATGTTGTACAGACTCAGAGAGTATGGTTAACTGAACCCCAACTATCAAAGTACATTGGTAACTACTGTCCAGTAATCAAATCCATATAAAAATAACTAACATTTGAACCATGAAATCTTCATCTTTGAAAAACAGCTGTTGAACAGTTGACTCGTGTTTTACCTTTAAACTAACTTAGTCAGTAAAAATTCCCAATTAAAATCTTTTTCTTGGTTTAACATCAGGCTGGTTCTATCTACCATTTTAATCCAAGTTATTATTTTTTTAAAAATAACAAGGAGGTTTATTTGTCAGATAACAGTACATTTGCCCATAACAGATAACATTATGCCCATAACAGACAGATGGAGTGTAAAATTATTTACACTCAATCTGTTTGCTGCAGGGCTAAAATAAATAGTTCTGTTTCTTATCACACGGTCGGCCAATTAAATGACTGAATCATCTAAGAATAGAAGAGGTAGAGGTGTAAAAGACGCTAATCAGAGTTATCTCCTCTGAAAGTAATGAATTTCACTATACAGCCAGACCCTTTGGTGAATGAAGTGAAGGTGTCATTTGCAGAGTAGAAAATATGTGCTTTTCAGAGGGCTCGGCATGCTGATAAGCGTACTTTTCCATTCAGTGAGGAAGGCAAAGGTAAACCACCTCACTCCTCGTTTTACTTAGTAAAACCTCTACAGGTTCAAACCAGCCTTTCGGCTGATGACCTAAACAACAACCACACACTTAATACTAGCCTCTTACGAAAAATCACCAGACGAAAGATAATCACCTCACCTCATGCTGATTACTATTTGAGAAGCCTGAACTGCGTACAGTTCTTTAACACATTTCTATGATGAAATTTTATGATAAGCAAATATCTTCATACTAATCTTATTATTCATAATCACAATTCAAGAAAAAGAAACAATTAATATGTGTTGCTAAACACAATACTTAATTATTTGAACAAAATTGTACTTATGCCGGGAGAAAATACATAAATTAATCAACACAATTTTTAAAAGGTTGAGCTAATTTACATTTAATAAAAAAACCTAAAATATGACTCTTGATTAATAAGACTTTTGCGGTGTACAAAAATTCCTTTCTAAATAATTTGTCATTTAATAAAAAACATCCAAGTGAATTCTGAAGAAAGTGAACTGTGTAACGGTGTAATTGGGTAAAATAATTTTTTTTATAATCCCTAATTTGTGTACGTTGCAATCTGTTCAATTCGGAACAATAAGCAACCCCATGACCCAAAGAGATGAGGATGATGTGTATGACGTGTAAATGAGGTGTAGTCTTGTGCAGATTCAGGTCGACCATTCCTGAGAGATTATGGGTAATTGAACCCCAACCATCAAAGTACACCGGTAACCACTGTCTAGCATTCAAATCTGTATAAAAGTAACTACCTTTACTAAGACTTGAACCAGGAACCTTAGTCTCCAAAAAGCAGCTGTTAAACAGCTGATTTGGGGACATTTTGGCTGATTTTGGTAAAATAATGACACAAATTATTATTAAAGTAAGTAAGTAAATATAATAGTTGGTTGAAGTGTAATTAAATTAATACAAATTAAATTAACTTATAAATTCTTAACTGGTCTTTTACTCCCTTTGGGAGTCTCATGGTTGCAATTAACAAACAAAATCTTAAAATAAATTTAAAATAGCTTATAGATATCGTCACATATTAAAAATAAGATTTTAATCAATTAAGATCATCCTGACAAAATAAACCCTACAAAAATTTTTGCAAACCTTTAATCAACTTTTTTCCTAGTCCTGGAAGGTGCAGCATCCACTAAAAATACCCATTTCAGGAAAGTGGAGTGTTAAAATAATTACAATTGCCCTGCTATTTTGAAGCAATAAATAATAATTCTGTTTCTTCTTAAAAATTATGCTCTGATTTATAAAAATAATTTTAATATTTCTTGATTTATGAATTTTTCCTTCTACTGGCTCTATTCAACATTTTAATTACTATAAAATGCATAAAATCCAGAATTACAATTAATTAAATGGTAATGATCCTTCCAGTTTGATGAAATTTCAAAAAGATTCCTGCAAATACATCGTTATAAGCTAAAATAATGAGTTTTAAATTTTGCCCTTTTACTGACTCAATTCTTTAAAATATGAATTTACTTACCAAAGGTAAGTAAATTCATATGAAATTCATATAACAATTAAAGAATTGTTATGAATTTTACTATACATGAGATGAATTACATGATGAAAAATCATTTTCCATTGAAGATGAAGTACTTGGAAAAAATTTGGAAAAGCTAAAAAATTGATGTAGATTACATAGGCTTCATGAGACGGTAATTTTTTATGTTCTTTTATGAGGAATGGAGGCTCTTAAGAAACAAGAAATTAAAGTCTTTCAATAATGGATGTATTGACATGTACAAAGGATATTATGGATGGAAGAGATTAACAAATGAGGAACTCTTATAAAGAGCTACTTGAATTGTTTAACATGATACAGTGAGAGAATCTGGAATATTTCAAACATGTTATATGAGAAGAGAAGTACCATTTGCTGTAGTTGATTATACATGAAAAATAGCAGAGAAGGGGAACATGGGAAGATGAAGAACATCTTGATTAAAACCCTACGAGACTGGCATAGTTATTGTTCTGTGGAACTATCTAGGGCAGGAGTGTCAAAAGCAAGAATCAATGTAATGATTGACAAGCTCCAGTAGAAGAGGCACCAAAAAATTATATATAGTGTTGATAATAGTGTTGTGAATTTCTGCAATAAATTACAGGAGGTAGTAAGAGAGTGGTAAGGGGAAGTGAATGTGGAAATAACATGGTGATGATCTTGCTGTGGGAAGAGAGGAAAGAGAGGAGAGATTATATGCCACGGAAAGATGTGGAAACAAAAATGTGAATGTATGAATATGTGGGAACTGTTATAAAAAGTCTTATTATGATAAATTTTTAATTTATACACTTTATCATTGTTATTTACGAAATCGATTCAAAAATTAGTTTTTTCTTTGAAAGTATTCATTGACTTTAAGAAAACATGTGACTCAATTGATACAGAATCATAATTCAACATAGGTACATAGAAAAATGAAAATAAATAATAAAATAATAAATAGTATTAAAGATATACTGACCGATACAAAATCAGAACTGAAATCCTGGGAAAATGTTTTAAAGAATTTGAAAATGAACTGGAGTTTAACAGCAAGATGTACAATGGCCATTATTATTCAATTATATTTTGAATAAAGTAGTAAAAACATGGGAAAACCAATATTAACAGATCAATAAATATATGAAGGAAAAGTAACTAGCTGCCCTTAACAGACAGGTGAAATGTCAGTTTATTTACACTCAGTCTGTCCGTTACAGGGCTAAAATAAATAGTTCTGTTTCTTATCACATGGTCAGCCAATTAAATGACTGAATCATTTAAGAACAGAAGAGGTAGAGGTGCAAAAGACACTAATCAGAGTTGTCTCCTCTGAAAGTAATGAATTTCATTACACAGCCAGACCCTGTGGTGAATGAAATGAAGGTGTCATTTGCAGAGTGGAAAATCTGTGCTTTTCAGAGAGCCTGGCATGCTGATAAGCGTAATTTTTCACTCAGTGAGGAAGGCAAAAGTAAACCACCTCATTCCTCGTTTTACTTAGTAAAACCTCTAGAGGTTCAAACCAGCCTCTCGGCTGATGACCTAAACAGCAACAAAGTAACTAGGTAAACAATACATTATTTATTTTTTGAGGATGGTAAGGCATATCATATAACATAAGATACAGCAAGGAACCAAGTTCAGTTATTATAAGAATCTCGAAAAGAAATCCAAAATACTTTAGATGATCGGAAAATAAAAAGAGTAAAGAGATTTAAATACCTACATTGTATAAACCAAGAAAATGGCAATGAAGATAAAGAAATGAAAAATAAAATCCATAAAATGGAAAGTGCATATCAACTGACAAAAAATTTATAATATATTAAACTGTAGAATGAGAAACTACTGTACAATATACAACCTGAAGAATTAAATTTATAAGAATTCATCTTCTATCAAAAGGATAGTCTTATGAAGAAAATAGAAATGAAAGAGAGAAAAGTCCTGATCTGAACAAAGATGAAAATTTAGATAAGAATAAGATTAAGAAAAAATAAATAGATAAATGGGAATGAAAATCAGAAAAAGTAAAATGGTCTCTGATAAAAATTTTATGACATATCTATAGAATGATTTTGTTCAACATTTTCTTTTATAATGTTTAGAATTAGTATACAACATAAAAAAAACACCAAATAGACAATAGATGACTCTCGCCTGATTAAAAAAAGTCAAAGGTATCTACTTTTGAATATCATGTATTCATCATCCCTTTCGTCAGTTTGTCATGACAAACTGACGAAAGTGTGCATGCATTGATAAATGTACTGTATAATGAAACTGACGATGAATACATGATATCTATAAGAATCTAGACTTGTTTTAATCTGGTGAGAGTCATCTAATACGTATTTGGTGATTTGGACCAAAAAATATTCACAAAACAGTTATTTGATAGGTAACAAGATTTCAAAACACATAATAAAAACTAAAGAAGATATGAAGGTGAAAGGATAGAAAAGAGAAGTGAATTTAGAAAGTATTCAAAGGATTCTAACTGAAAGAAAATATGAGAAATGACTACAAGAAATGGTTAGAAGAAAATAAAAGTTTAGTGAAAGAATGAAAAAGGCTTGCAAAAGACAAAAAAATAGCAATGAAAACGAGAAGATATCAAGTATGAGAGAAAAGATAATCTAATATGGTTCATCTAGAAATAATGTTGTTGCCATGAGTCAGCTGATTTTTGGAGACAAAGGTTCCGTGGTTCTAATTCCAGTAAAATTAAGTTACTTTTATAAGGATTTAATACTAGATAGTGGTTACTGATGAACTTTGATGGTTGGGGTTCAATTAATCATACTCTTCGAGTCTGCAGAAGACTACATGTCATTTACATATCATACAATGTCATCCTGATTTCATTGGACCATGGAGTTGCTGATTGTTCTTAAATTAAGCAGATTACAACGCAAACGCAATAGGATTTAAAAAGAAACATGATCATAAGAAGGCAAAAAACGATAGCAGAAGAAAATGGTGATAATAATTTAATACCAATACATGAATTATATCTCTGAATGATTGTCAAAGCTAGGCTAAAAGAGTCAAGAAATACGAGACAGATACTTTGAATGACTTAAAGTCTAAAGATAATG
Source organism: Catonia carolina (assembly GCA_035578175.1). Classification (NCBI taxonomy): domain Eukaryota; kingdom Metazoa; phylum Arthropoda; class Insecta; order Hemiptera; family Achilidae; genus Catonia; species Catonia carolina. The sequence continues at coordinate 30,706,599 of JAQMRL010000001.1, forward strand.
GCTGGTGGATACAAATTACAATGAATAGAAGAACTAAAATACTAGACAGTAGTATGAAATAGAATACAAAAAAATTAAAAAACAAATTTTTTAGGACACTCGATAGTAAATCTGAGGTGTCCAAAAAATGGTTAAAGGAAACCAAACACAACTGTTAAAAGATCATAATAAAACAAGAAATTTTTTTTTTGTAAAATGCAAACAGTGAAGGATGGAATGATTTTTTTGTAACGTATGAAAATATGTCGTGCCTGAATGGGATTCGAACCCAAGACCGCATGATGAGAGGTGAGCACAAAAAACAAGAAAATATACAGTATTGGATTGTAGATTACATATCATCTTCAAAGGCTCCAAAAAGAAACAAAAATGAACAGACAAAATAAGAAAAGCATAGAATGAAAAATACAGAGAAAATGGACTATGAAACAAAATCTTTCAGAATATGTTAAGTAACTTAAAGTACTGACTTTCAGGCCTAAACGATAAAGAAAATATCAGTTGGTATTATTTTTTTCAAATAATAATCACAATTTACTGATATTATTTATTAACAAATAAATAAATAAAGTACATATACATTTTATCTACAAAAATCTCCTACTGTTTATAAAATAACAAATAAAAAAATTAAAACAAGAAGTCCCAAATTTTAGATTAGATGCCAAAAACATCTGAGTAAATTTATTAGGATTATTATATTTTAATACTGTAATGTATTTAAAAAAGTATAATGAATATTAATTTCCAAAAAATTGCTATTTATCTACTTATTTTTAACATTTTCTTTTAAAGAACAATTTATTCTTATTGTGTAACTAAAATTTCTAGTAGTAGGTAATTTTAGTTCTAGAATATATGTTTGTTAAGTAAACTAAATTACAAAAGACTACTTACAAAATTTAATTAATAAACAATGTTTAAACATTACTACTTCTTATAATACAATGAAAAAATTAATATATTTACTTTGTACCAACCTGTATTTTCTAGTACTATTTGTTGTTACACTATTGTCAGGAGCAATGGTGGAGGGTGGATCCACATAGTTGGCAGTTTCTCATAAAATAACCCTCCCCCCCTTATTCCTTCTATGAAAATTAACTTTAATGTTTGAGGTCCTAAATAGTATTGTAACAAGATCGAAGAAAAGACGGGATCGTTCGCGAAAGTTCCAGAATTCCATTCATAAAAATAGTTAAGGAATAATAAAAATAACAACAGTGAATGACAGTATTAAAATGATGACCATAAAGGTGTGTCTATTATAAAGTTCAGGTATTGTGTACAGCTATTATGAGGGGGACAGGTTGTTTACGTTTTCTATTTACGAATATAAGAAATCAAAGTTGAAATTTGAAAACAAAAATGGTGTCATTCGATTCCTCTTAACCCATATTTTTCGCGAAGCCACTTAAGTGGGTACAGAAATGGGTAGTCCAGTACACAATAAAACTAGCTGCAGTAAGGTCGATAAGTCTGAAACCAGTCATTATTGTATTTATTTCGTAATAAACAATGTTTACACATGACTTCTTTTTATATTACAATAAATAATAAAATTTACACTGTACCAACCTGTATAATCTAGTATTTTATTATCTAGGTGTTTACAGAAATAGAATACGTTGACAGGGAAATATTTTATTATCATTTTAGTGTGGTGGGTAGACTAGATTGTTGAAAATTGGGTGATATCGCATGCAGGCCATTCGTAAGTCAACGTATGAACACGATTCTTAATTTGTGTTAAAGCTGTGACGTTTTTCTATAGGAATTTGCCCTTGTTATAAATGTTTGGTTTATTGTATATTGTAGCAAAGGGAAGACGAGAGTGGCACATGACAAAATACTATCCAAAGTGTTTCCAAACAAGTCATTCTCCTGCAACTTAAAGAATTTTGAAGTATACATACAGATATCAGATGAATTGATGTCCCATAGCCAAATGAGTGATAGGGAGATATGTAGCATAACTGTGCCTACCCCCAAAGGTCTTTACCGTTATAATCCAGATCTGAAGACATACTGCAGTCGTTATCTTGGCCCATGCTAGTGTGTACGAGTATGTGCGTGTGAGTGTTATGAACAACTAACACATTATGATAGCCAAATAAAGGAAGGTAAGCAAATAATAGAAAAAGACTGCTTGTTAGTTGACTGCATGCATGAACGCTTGCTCACAACAATGAGTAAAATTATGCAATGTTATTGGAATGGCGCGTATGGCTTGAGCAAGTGAGAGTGTTATGCATTCTCTCCCTCCCACAGCTAGGGGACTTTAGTTCATCTGAATGGGTGAATAGTTCATCATTTGGGTTCGAATCACATTCAGGCACGGCATATTTTCATACATTACAAAAAAAATCATTTCATCCTTCACCGTCTGCATTTGCAGTAATTGCAGAACAGTCGGATGTTAAACAAAAAAAACAAAAAAAAATTCATCTGAATATTGTATGTGTAGATAAAATTATACTTTACCAATGGTTTTCACAAGTAAAATCTAACAATATGAATGTGAGTATGACATCATGGGAAAGGAATGTAATACGACCACTGTGTGTTAGAAGCAGAGCAGTACGAAACAGGGATAACCTTAAGGGTTAAAGAATAAATACAGAAGTTACTGGGCTTTAAGTTCCATTTTCGGTCCAAAACCGGAAGTCACAAAATTATAATTGAAATTTGGAAACAAATACAGTGTCATTCGATTCCTCTAAAAGAGTAGATAAAGAAATCACTAATAGTTATCTGTCTAAGTTGATCTTAAATGGATATGTACGGTAATGGTCTTCTGCAGACTCAGAGAGTACGGTTAATTGAACCCCAACCATCAAAGTACACTGGTAACCACTGTCTAGAATTCAAATACATATGAAAGCCACGATGTTTACTAGGATTTTAACCAGTAATCTTAGTCTCCGAAAATCAGCTGTTAAACAGCTGATTCATGGTGACGACTTTACTATCAGACTAACCAGGAGGGTTATATATAAAACTAATATGATTCTTTATCGTTTTATTAAAATAGTTAAGTACTCCCCATGATAATAAATAATAACGTAAAAACAAGCACTAGAGTTGAATCACATATACAGGTTTGTGTACGTTGAATAGAATAATTACGATGTGTGTTTATTAAACAACGGGACTGATGTTGTAAAAAATTTAATTTTAATTTTATACATAATCACTTATTGTCACCTTCAATATACACTCCTTCTCTATCCCTATAACGCTCCATGCGAATTTTCTATTGTTGGAAACAGTGCCGGAAGTCATCTATCAGCTCCTTCGGAACATGTGCCACTCAAAAATGATTGAAATGTAGCTCGCAAAATTGTTTGTACAAACCTTTTTGTTTGGAAACAGACCCAAATTTTTTGGAAACGATAATAACATGTGATGAAACGTGGTGTTTTACTTATGATCCAGAAACGAAGCGCCAATCTATGCACTGGAAGAGCCGAACTTCCCCGAGAGTCAAAAAAGCTCGAATGAGCGAGTCAAAAGTTAAAGAAATGATGATTGTTTTTTTTGATATCCATGGGATTGTGTACCTTCACTGGGTTCCTGATGTTCAAACAATTAATCAATATTACTACCTTGAGGTACTTTCTAAACTACGTCAAAGAGTAAGGAAAAAACGCCCTGAAATGTGGAAGGACAAATCATGGGTTCTCCACCAAGACAGCTCAGTCTGCGTTATCTATCAAGAGGTTCCTAGCCAAGTACAGCATCTCAAGTGTTAGAACATCCACCTTATTCACCAAATCTTGCACCATGTGACTTCTACCTGTTTCCTAAGGTGAAATCTGCATAAAAAAGGACCAAGATTTGAGTCTGTGGAGCTGTTAAAGAGAAAGCGGCACGTGTCCTGAAGGAACTGATAGAAGATGACTTCCAGCACCGTTTCCAACAATGGAAAATTCGCATGGCATTGTAGGGATAGAGAAGGAGTGTATATTGAAGGAGACAATAAGTGATTATGTATAAAATAAAATAATTTTTTTTACAATGTCAGTCTCGTTATTTAATAGCCACACCTCGTATTTTAATTTTTATGCTTTTAGTTGGATGCATGAACCTGAACAAGTAAACTTTATTAAATTTTGATTACTTATATAAATATATTGAATAAATTTTCTTTAGTAACTCTACGATAGAATGTAATATTTACTCAACACAAACTTACTTATACTAAACAATTAACAAAGTCAAATTTCCCTTTTACCAATAATATTGAAAATGAAACCTTTAAGATAAGTATTTTATATTGTTAGTTAAAGGGGAATTTATTTTTGTTTATTGAACTTTAGATAAAACAAAACATTCAGTAATTAATGAATTTCATTAATAATTATTATAATTTTTGAAGAGAAAATGTGATAGATAATTTACAACTAACAAGGTGAACTATAATATATTTTTAAAAAAATACAAAATAAAACTGGGACCCCTTTTGTCATAAATAAAACATAACTCATAAAAATGTTTTATCAACATGATAATAATATGTAACCGTAACCAAAATACATAAATGCAATGAAATGAAATGTTGAAACAAAAAATGAACAAAAATATTTTGAGCTTTTTAAACGTTAAGTATTACTTTCAACGTACTTTAATATTGCAGGTCTTTCCAGTGTATCCGCGGCCACAAGTACAGCTGAAACTTCCGATATGATCAGTGCATGTTCCACCGTTGAGGCATGGTGATGACTCACATTCATTGTACTCGTATTGGCATTGTTCACCAGCAAAACCTGTAAATAATTCAGAAAAAAATTTACGTCAAAATATTTATGAAATTTAAATTGTTCGTTACATTTTTACCCTTAGTTATAGGATACTCCCTTTTGATTATCTATTTTATATCTATAGGAGTGTAATCTGGGATTAAGAAGTTGCTATATATTTTAAGGAAACAATAACGTAAATCTAATGAATAGTTTGTTCAATCTGAATTGGTAAGGATAGCTATAGAGTACCTGCCCATAATGGGCATTATGGGCACCTGCCCATAATGGGCAGGTGCAGTGTTAAATTAACTGCACTCGATCTGTTGGTTCCAGGGCTACAAAAAATAGTTCTGTTTCTTATCGCATAGTCAGCCAGTTGTACTAAATGCTTTAAATAGAACTAAATAATTGTTTAATAATGTAAATACTTAATGGGAGAAATTTTTTTATGAAAACAATGTAAATATAATGATACGGAATAAACAAATAAAATTAATGATTCTGGAATGATAGGATATAAAAATAATTTAAAGTTATTGCTGTTTTAATTTCTGTGTTCTGAACTAGTTTAATTTCTACATATATGTTTAATAAAATAAAAATATATTTATAAATACCTGGTTGACAGAAACATCGATAACCATCATGTTGATCGACACATATTCCATGCTGGCAAGGTGACGAAGCACACTGATCTAAATTATGTTGACATAGCGTTCCACTGTACCCAGGAGGACATTCGCATTTAAACTGTTGAGCAGTTTGGTTACTGGGGCTACACACTGCTCCGTGTTGGCAGGGAGATGATTCACACGGATCCGATGTATCTTGGCAAATTTTTCCAGTAAAACCTGTAATCCAAATTTCAAGTTAGAAATTCTAAACAAAAATACTTTTCGGTAGAAGTTTTTAAAATTTCCATCTATCATTTTCCTTTGTCTGTCCGTCTGTCCATCTGTCCATCTGTAACATCCAGATGTCAAAAACTACAAGAGATAGCAACAAACGGTTTTTGGATTAATAATCTACACATATACAGAAGTGAAACGTGGGTGATAAGGGCTGTAGAAAAGAAGAGGGTAGAAGCTTTTGAAATGTGGTGTTATAAGAAAATGTTAAATATTAGGCGGGTGGACAAAATAAGTAATTTAGAAGTTCTTAGGCGAGTGGATGAAAAAAGAAGTATATGGAAGCATCTTACCAAAAGAAGGGATAGGCTAGTGGGGCATAGCCTAAGACATCCAGGTATTGGGCTATCAATCATGGAGGGTAATATTGAGGGAGTAAATTGTAGAGGGAGGCAAAGATTAGAATATATAAAGCAAATTACAAAAGATGTAGGGTGTTACAGGTATGTAGATATGAAACAACTTGTGCAAGACAGAACAGCTTGGAGAACTGCATCAAACCAGTCGAGAGACTGATGACAAAAAAAATCTGCACAAAAAGTTAGTGGGCCTAAACTGGGTTTGGAGTTCCAATTATGACCAGAAGTCACCCAAAACCGGAAGTCAGGAAATCAAAGTTGGAAACTGCAAGAGATACAAAACAAGATACTAAAGTTTTTGGATTCATAATCTACACAAAAAGTTAGTGGTCATGGATTGGGTTTGAAGTTCTGGTTTTGACTGGAAGTAGGCTAAAACCAGAAGTCAAGAAATCAAAATCTGAAGTTGGAAACAAAATTGTTGTCATTCGATTAAAGAATACATTTATTTACTTAATATTTAAAGAAACAACATTAATTAACTTATGATTAAATAAAATTTATTTTTATTCCCATACAACTTATCAAGAAAAGGTAAAAAATATATATACTTTCTCTGTTATTTATTTCAAGTAGAAGAACAAAATTCTTTAGAAATATTAAGAACAAATTCACAGGCTTTTAAAATAATAAATCTTCATAACCCTTTATCCTGCCATTTTATGTATCAATAAAATCAATATCATAATATAATATAATAATAAAAAAACAATATTCGATTATATATTTTTTGTTTTAATATATATTCGATTAATAGTATCATTTGATTAAACAGTAGATACAGAAATTACTAATGGTTTTTGCCATAAATCAAAGGTAGGCCCTAAGCCTTTTTGTACAACTGCCACAAGCCATGAGAAACGTCATCTCATGAAAGGGATTTTTTTAGTTTAATTTTTAATCATCAGCTTGGTCAATAGCAAAAATAGTGGATTTTGGAATTTGAACAATGAGTTTTGAATTGTAATAATAATCGGATTCCAACTTGTGAATCAACCCTGGAACTTTTGCAGGCTAGCACGATAACCACTACGCCACAGAATCAGTAAAAAAAAGTTTCACCACCAGGCAGAGTTTTAATTGATTTTCCATTTGTTCTAAACAGTAGGTCTACAGAAAAATTAATTTTAAAAATAAACTTGGCCTTTGGGGCCAGCCCAATTAGAAAGTTGCTATCTGTTAAATATCACCGGTTGGATAAAAAACTTTGTACGATGACCAGCTGACAGCCATTCGTGTACAAACTCTATTGGGGTTCCTGTTCTCATGCCTAATCCACGTCAAAAATATACTGCAGGAAGCAGCAACCAAATTAAGTGGTTCTCAATAATATACAGTTCCCAATAGAAAAAAGGAAAAAATTAAACTTTACAACAGTACTGCTTATAGTCAAAATCCCCTTCCAAAATCGATTCACCACCAATACACGCAGACAGCTTGTCATTTCAAAATGGTGTACAATGAGCATGCTTTGATAGGAAATGTTTTGCAAAACTTTAAAAAGTTTCCTTGTTTGTGTTTTTATAAGGTTAGAATTTTGTTGACACCTGCATTGTAAGCACGTCCAAAATAATCAACTGCAGATAGTTGTACAAAAAAAATTTGGATCAATAATAATACTGTTTTTAGTCTTAGATTCAATCAAAACACAAGTAACTTTCAATAATAAAAACACGTTCATCCTTTGAAAAAAAATATGTTTGAACTTATACAGACACTACAGACACAAATGAATACTGGGATAGCACTAGTACATGTCAGTAATACACAATGGGTCAACAATGAGTACGGTAGTGCCAATTGTTGTTTGGGGGAAAACATATTCCCTATGCAGAAAATATTAACCCTTAAACTTCGAAGGGCGTCCTTTTTGAAACACCCGTTACTTTAACTAAATAAAAAAATTGTTTATAACAATATTTTTCGTTTATTTTAAGTCGCATCAACATCTTGGTTTGACGAACAGTGGGCATGAATTTTTAATAAATTTTTGATAAATTTTTAATTTTTCCAGACGCTGGCCGGGAATCGAACACAGGACCTCCGCTTAGCGTAGCACGCTAACGACTGGGACACGGAGATGCCTCTTTATGTATATAATATATTTTAAATTTATTTAGAGTTACATTAACAGCTCGGTTATTAGCGACTACGGTTGGTTTTTTTAACTGGTGACAATTTCCAGACACTAGCCGGGAATCGAACCCGGGACCTCCACGTTGGTAGGCTATCGCGCAACCAGTACGCTACGGAGGCGGGCTATTTATAATTTTAAATACATGAAGGGCTTTCGAGCTAGCCCAGTCAGTCAGCTGCGAAAGATTCGCTGTGAATTGTTTAACAACACTGGTTGGGAAAGCGATTTTGTACACATATTATTTTTTAATGAAACACTTCTGGATTCAAGTGGAGAATTTCTCTCTTCACTCTATGTTAACTATATTCTATTCTGAAAGGATAATTTTTTCTATTTAATATTTTCTATAGCTTTTATAAAATGTAAATTTAATGTATATTCTGTAAATTGTAATTAAGATGCATGTAACTTGTAAGTTAACAATAATAATTATAATACTTGTAAACAATATTTAAAAACAAATTGTACTTAGATAATATTTTTAGAATGTAATAAAATTTATTAAGGTAATTTTATTTATTAATATTTTGCATTTTTATAAAAAATTAATCAAATTATGTTTAATAATTTAGTAATGTTAACAATGAAAATTTTAAAAATAATTCAAAAAAATTATTTTCAAACTGACTTGATCGTTAATAAAACTTTTTGAATTTAAAATATTTATTTTATTTTAATCTTTTGTTAAATAAGGCTGTTTATTATTTGTAAAAGTAATTACTAATTTTGTATAATGTTTTAATTATCATTTTTATTAAATTAAGTCAAAATTAGAACAAAAAATAGGAAAGAAAGGTAAAAAGGTATTACTGCTACACATTCTAGAATTCTTCTTTGTAAAAAGGATTACAATCTTAAAAAACAAAACTTAATTTTAATATTTGTTAGTAGGTTAAATTTGATAACTAGTAGTGTAAATAAAAATTAGACTAAGGGTATTAATTAATTGTAATTATTCATTCTGTCAATAAAAATGTTTATAATAAAATAATCATAATAATAATAATATTGACAATAAAAATGTCCACTGGGGTGTGTCCCTGTTGAAAAATTCATGCCTAATCAAGTCAAAAAAAATACCGCGAAAAGCAGCGATCAAATTAGGTGGTTGTCAATAAAAAACAGTTCCTAATAACAAACAAAGGCTAAAAACTAATACATGAAAAATATTTTTAAATATAACTTATAAAACATTTACTGACCATAAGGGCAAAGGCATTGAAAGGTAGCTCCTTCATGACCTTGAGAAATATCTACACAAATTCCATTGTTCAGGCATGGACTAGGATAACATGCGTCTTGTTCTTCACAATGTGGTCCAATATAACCTGGGCAACACTGACACTCGTATGCTTCCTGTAACAGGTTTATAATGGACAATTTATTAAATTTTAATAACATATACAAAAATAACTATAATAAGCACAATAAATTTAGGCGCGTGGGAGTTTACTATGTACTTCGCCACTTCCTCACCTCGCTATTTCCACCAGTCGAGCAATTTCTCCTCTCTTACTGCTTCTGTAGACTTGAAACTCATACCTTAAATTAAAACAAGATGTAAATTACATTTTGTTTCACACCCTACGATTAATTTAAATAAAATAACTTTTCAAAATAAATAATTCAATTGAGTGGATTCAAAATTACGAAAAAAACATTATTAATCTTCTCCTTCTTCTTCTCTTCACGGTTTAGGCCTTGGCCTGTTCCGACATCACTCTCTTCAGCTCCATCTTTTCCTTGGTCTACCCAGAGCTCTTCTGCCTAGTGGTTTATATTCCCACATCTGCTTCGGTATTCTTCCATCCGTCATTCTGTTTAGATGTTCCTTCCATGTTTCCTTGTACTTTAAGATTCTCTCATGTACGCTAACAACTTGTAGTTCCTCCCTTACGTCCTCACTTCTTATGTGGTCCACCCTTGAACATACTTTTACTGCTCGCAAGAAACTCATTTCTGCCGATTCCAACATTTGTTTTTTCCGTTGCGTCAACACCCAAGCCTCTGAGCCATACAACAGGGTAGGAACCGCTATCACCTGATACAATCGTATTTGTGTAGGCCTATCTCTTCTCGTCTTATTTCTCAGCGTCCTTCTGATTTTTTATTTATCAGAAAAAAACATTATTAATAACATATTAATATAATAATATATAATCCAACTGCAGTAAATAAATACAATAAATAATAAATACAGTAATGAAAAGTACAGTGAATAAACTGCTTTTATTTAATCTAACATGTAAAAACAGAGTACTTCTTGTACACTGCAAAGAGCGTAAGGGGAGTACTAGAGTACATAGGAGGTTGTATAAGGGATACACGAGCGAGAACTCAACCCGCCTTAATATTTCGTTTTTAGTATAATAACAGAAGATGGTAGAAGCATAAGTGATATCAAAAGTAGGATTGCTCAAGCTAGAAAAACCTTTGAAATGAAAAACAGCTTACTGACTACAAACATTGACTTACAGATTAGGAAACATTTCTTAAAACACTACGTTTGGAATGTAGCATTATACAGGAGTGAAAAGTGGGTGATAGGGGCTGTAGAAATGAAAGAGGATAGAAGCTTTTGAAACGTGGTATTATAGGAAAATGTTAAAGATTAGGTGGGTGGACAAAATAAGTAATTTAGAGGTTCTTAGACGAGTGGATGAAAAAAGAAGTATATGGAAACATCTTACCAGAAGAAGAAATAGGCTAGTGGGGGCATATCTTAACACATTCAAAGCGGATATCGAGTTTGGTAAGCTACCTACTGACGGAAACTAAAAAAAAGGTTAATATTTTATTTTTTGTCGTAAATAATGATGTATTAATCAATATTTCAAAAAAATTGGTGAGTTTTAGGACTGGAGGTAATATTACCTCCTCCGTAAGCGGGATTGGAACTGGGTACGCAACCACACAATACTCGTCCGAATTCAATCAAACTTACTGAGGAAACATTACCACTCGTACAAAAATGCATTGAAGTTATTATTTATTTCTGAAAGATAAGTTATTCTTCAAAATTTTACGAAATTTTTAAAATAATAAGTATCAGAAGGTGTTCGACATTAATTTATGTAACCTCCTTCCAAGTACTAATGTCCCATGTATTTTTGTCACTATTTGTTAAAAAATAATAAATAAATATGAAACTGATCTGTGTTTTTATGTACATGTGTAGTAAATTAATTCTATTTATAAAAATAATACAATAATTGTATTAATTATTATTAAGTGCTAAATAATAAAATAATATTGTAATATAATAGGCCAAAAATATAAACTTAAAGTAGTTTTAATAGGATAAAATTAAAATCCACGAAAGAATATAGCTAAATAAAACGTTATACTACGTTACTACTTACGTTAAAAATAGTTACCCACAAAGAACAGCAAAAAAAAATCATGGGGTAAATGTTGAATAAGAATAACCGAATAAACTAAATTCTATAAATATCACGCCTTGTGTGCAGGTATAAAATTATCTATACCAATATTAATAGTGAGAGAACTTCAAAAATGATTTATTACTTTGGTTTTAAAAAAACTGAGGGATGTTAGACTTCGAGTTACAAGGAAAACTTTGGAGCTTTAGCGTTGACTTTCAATAACCCGTATCTGTAAACGGAAAGATATATTCAACATTTTGAATCTTTTTTTTGTGCCGTAAGAAATATACGAATGAAAGGAATAGAATTTTACAATATAAACGAACTGGTTGAACAGCAATCTACTGAAGAGAATGCACGAGGTAATATTACCTCGTCCGTTACTCGTATCCGCCAAGATGAGGTAATATTGCCTTCTCCGCATGGAACTTGTCAACTCATATAGGCCTTACAGTCTGTAAAATCATACCTATCACGATTATAATGATTTTTCTGCTTATACTATCGCTACTGCATTTAAGCGATTGCCGTTGCTTAACTACTTTTTTATTTTTCAGTACAAGTGGAGAAGTTAAAGGTTATAGGTGTATACAGTTTGTGTAGAAGATAAAAATTTTTCTCATGAATTTCCGCTTAACTTAGAGATCCCAAATCAACGAGGAATAAACTTCACGAAACGTTACTTGACCTAATATTTTTGACCTACGCTATTATTTTGTTTAACAGATACGAAAAAATATATATCAGATGTAACTGGTATACAACAAATTAATTATTTAGGCTTCGTGAGTAAGGCGGGACAAGTTTAGTGTGATGCGCGTGTGACGTTAACCGCTCAGATAATATTTGGCCAATCAGAGTGAAGTATTTTCGGCCAATGAGAAAGCGCACATTCAATCTGGTGTCTTCATTTGCGTCATTTTGATTGGTTAATATTGTCCAATCAGAGAGGTTATATTACTCAACTACGTCAGACCTATATTAACCAATCAAATAGTGTCTTTCGGCGTTACGTCATTCGTCAGGGTGCTGCTTTATGATTGGTCCGTACTCTTACTGGGCGTAACGTCGAGTGAGATTTTGACATAAGGTCCACCCAATGTCAACGTCTAGTTAACGGTAGGGCAGAACATATATGAGTACCTTCTACTCGAGATTTATAATTTCAAGGTTGGTATCACTTACCAAATACGTAATAACCCATTATAGAGACCTTTCGGGTACTGAACGAAACTGAAATTGTTTTCTGTTACTAAAGAATATTTACACGGTTTTTTTTAAAATCGCGAACGTTCATTCAAAACCAAGAAAAAGGAGAAAAAAATGAGAGTGAGCCCTTTTTCCGTGTTGTTCGATTTCAGTAACCAATTTTTTGGCCAGTAATGTATCATACTTTTAGGGAATGACTTTTAACAACTTTAAATCAAAAATTACGATACGTAAAAGGCATCTAAAATTTCTGATTCAAAATGTCTTGGGAAGGATCACAGTCAAAATCAAACCGGATAAGAAAATATACTTGATTAATTCCGCTTTATAACAAGATTTCTATTTCGCTCTACCAACGAGCATCAGTCGAAAAACAATAGACAATGGTCAACAATAAACAATAATTTAAGATGCACAAAATTAATTTTGTCCAAAATAAAAAGGTAGAATGTTAAATTTTCTTGCACTTGATTTTCTAGTTTCAGACTTGAAAATAAGTAATGTTTTTATAACATGGTCTGCCAATTATATGACTGAACCATTTAAGAACAGAAGAGGTGTAAATGACACTATTCAGAGTTATCTCTTCTGAGAGTAATGAATTTCATTTTACAATCAGACCCTGTTGAGACTGAAGTGAAGTTGTCATTCCGAGAGAGGAGAGTAGGTGATTTTCGGAGGGACTGGAATCTGATACAGATAATTATAACCTCTTTTAGAAGGCGAGATAAACCAGCTCAAGACTCATTTTAATCAGAACTTATTTTAGAGGTTCAAACCAGCCTATCGGGTGGTTACTTAAAAACCAAACTTTATTTCATAACAATTTCAATAGCTCAGTACGTACCTATTTTTAAGTTTACTGACAAATTGGATTTAAAATAAAGATATGTTTAGCCTACCCTTCATAAGAGAAAGCATGAATTGTTCATTTGCGGAACGTTTAAAAATCGTATCTGATAATATTTCATAAAATTGTAATGTACGAACAAGCGGCCTACATTAACACATCCATGTATTGGTCTATCAATAATGGAGGGTAATATTGAGGGAGTGATTTGTAGGGGGAGGCAAAGGTTAGAATATATAAAGCAAATTACAAAAGATATAGGATGTTATAGGTATGTAGATATGAAACGACTTGCACAAGATAGCGCAACAGCTTGGAGAACTGCTTCAAACCAGTCGAGAGACTGACGACAAAAAAATACAAAACTGTAACATTATATTAAGGGGCATCTGACTTGGCAAAGTGAAAAAACCCATTTTCAGATTTTAACACATACATTTTAAAATGCGGTCTTTCTAGAGGTACCAAAAAGGCATGTTTTTATAAGATTTAGGTATATTTTTCTTTCTTTTAAAAAAGTCATGTAATTGTACTGTAAAAACAGTAGAAAAAGTTAAAGTTAACATTGAGTTATATTTTATAGCAAGTCGAGCTTTCCCTATATTAAAATTATAGTTAATACTCGTATATTACTTGAATTTTTGCCGAACATTTACCGAACTTGATTCACTGTGTGAATCAAGTTTCTTTTTATGTTCTATATAATCATTGTAATTTTGTAATATTTTTATCAACTGCTTTTCATGTCGTATCATCCAGGGATGCTTCATATAAAAATTTTTATTTCCGCAACTCATGCCTGCGCACAGGTGATTTAACCTTTACAGGGATGATTTCCGTTAATTTTTGTAATGTAAGGGTAGAAGAGGGGGAGAAGGAGGATAAAATTTTTTTTCATATATAGGCTATGTATTATTTTTGGTTTATTTCTCTCTCTCTCTTTTGTCCTTTTCTTTTACATATATTTTTACATCTGTATCATTATTTGTAAAATAATTTTTGTAACTTTTTATGGGAAAATAAAGTTAAATTTAAAAAAATAAAACAAATAAATAAAAAACAAAATGTCAAAGACACCAGATTTTCATATTAAAAATGTGTGAAAATAAAATTAACTTACCATTGAAGTATTCGAATAGCATAATCCTTTTCCTGAACAATCCTGATTATCACCGCAATTATCTGATTTAACAACGATCCTTAATTGAATGCAATGTGGACCCCATGACTCTGATGTGACTGTAACAAATATACATTTAAATCAGTAAAAATCCAATTTAATTCTTTTTTTTTAACAATATAGTTTTTCTTTTGCAATCAGTTAATAACTACAATAACTTTAAGCAAATATGAGAAAATCTGAGTATTGTCCTTAGAATTAAAACACAAACGACACTCAGTAGTGTGTTTGAAAAAGACCAAACTGTGAAGAAACAAAAAATATATCTATATAAAATCAAACTTGATGAACCGTGAATCGACATCCCGAAACACAAAGTGTTGAAGTTGGAGATGACAATGACGATGGTAGAGATGAAAACGACGCCAATTATGAGATGCTGATGATTAGGAGTTGAAGTAGAAAAGATGAAAAAAATTTAAATGACTAACAAAATCGTAGAGGAAAGTCCAGTGGTTTAAAGCGTTTCAGTCTGTAAGTATCTTCGCTGCTGTCAAGGAGGCTAATCGCTAATGGATTCTGATGGTCTTCTAGTTTTTGTAAATTCTTTTAATTTTACTTTGATGGTTGAGTTTTGTGTGTAAGGGAAGGGGATAACTTAAGAGTAGGTAAAAAGGAAGAACTCAATACTTTTATAGAGACATAGTTCGTTTCATACAGTTCCTAATACTGAGATGTTTGGGGTACATTGAGAGATTGGAGTTAATGAGGGTGGTTAATTAAGGGGAGACTGTACCTTGTATCCCGCCAGTGTTAAATTTGCTATTTTTAGGTACATTTTTCATAAGATTATTAAAAGATAGGGAAATTAAACTTAACACACTTAATCGTTGTCGAGTTTCTTTAACTACTGACATTTTTTCAATTTAATCTGTTGAAGCAGAAAATTGAAAACAAAATAATGATTAATATAAAACTTTTACAAAATATTTTCTACAATTTTTGTATATTGATAATTTTTTGAGCATCTGAGGAAGTCATAAAAGTGAGGGTATGTGTGCATGTACAAGATGAATAGTTGGTAAAAATTTCAGCCTTCTAGGTTTAATGGTTTCCGAGAAAAATGTACCAAAATTTTAAAATCTAAATTTACGAGAACAGGCAAAAACAAAAAAGGCACAAATCAAAAACAAGGTGTACGCAGACAAGTAAATTTCCCATCAACAGTTGGTTAGAAATCTGAACCAACAGCTGATTGTATTTAAAAAAAATAACGCAGATATTTAAAAAAACTAAAATTACTTTTGCTCTAAAACGCTCAGTATAAAATTCTGAAAAATATTCGTTCTACGTGACATGATAATTTTTCTGGGTAAACCTGCTAAAAATTTAATTTTTTCATTAAAATAATTTTTTTGACGTAATTTAATGGTTTTCTGGTAGATCTAGGTCTGAACTATTGAAAAATAAAAAAAAACCAAAAATCGAAATTTTCAGTAAAATCATCATACAGTCTCACCTTAAGGCGACATGGAAAAAAGACTGTACAAGAGAAGAACAAAGGGACATTCTAGGAAGAGGTGGATGGACATTGTTAAAAATAATTTAATTTTGATAGGTGTGAAGGGGGGTTAGCAACTAGCAGAGACGATTGGAGGTGGATAGTGGAGGAAGTGAAAGCCCATTCATTAAAGGTTGTGGAGGTACTAAATTATAATGTATGGTTTTGTGTACAGTAGTCTCTTGGCATTTACGATTGTTTTTCCCAACCTGTCAAAATAATAAAAAAATATAGAACAAAACATGTGTTTCCCGGTTTTTAATCAACACAATACTCACTAGTGTGTATTAAGTAAATGTAATGATATAATAAATTAATATAAGGAAGAAAAGGATACCTTTTCTTGGACGTCTTATCAGAACACCTTAAGACAGAATTTTAAACAAGATGATTAGAAAATTAATGGTAACATCAGGAGCATGGATCCGAAATGTCAAAGAAGACATGATCGAACTCGGATTAACTTTCGATGATTTAGAAAACAAAACAGAAATATTAAAAATCTTAAGAAATAAGGAAAATAGATTTGAAACAAAATCAGATGGAAGAACAAACCCAAGCAGAAAGAAACCGGTCGTTTCAGAGGAAGTTCGGCAAGCAAGATCAGTCCGAATGAAAGCATACTGGCAGAACATCAAGCTAAAGAACGTGAAAAGGAAAAAGCTTTCTAAATTTAATTAAAGTGATCCATTGTGGTCATAAAAGACAAAAAAAGTATATGTAAAATATTGTGACAATATCTAAGGGAATGTGTGTTCGAGATTTTTCGAGGAGGACCGAGATTTTAAAAATGTTTATGTAAATAACAGGAGTGATAAATAGGGTTTCCAAGAAATAGTTAGAAATATTATGAGTACCAGAAATGGTCATGTATAGTACGGATAGGCGTGCCTATTGTTGTGCAGCTATTGTGAAAGAGTTAACCTATTTAGATAATTGGCCTTTTTGTAACACCTTTTATTCAATCCTAATTTGTTTACAGTTGTTAAGATTTATCCAGAAGCTGTTAAAAGGATTTTGTATTTTTACTTTCTCTTGCCTATATGAATATATAGGAAGAAAAGTATTGTTTTCATGTCGATTTTTCGAAATCGAGTTTTCACCGGATCTATACGTTTTCAGACCCCCTGAACCCAAAAACATGTTTTTAGCGATTGGTCTGTGTTTGTGTGTGTGTGTGTGTGTGTGTGTGTGTGTGTGTGTGTGAACAGAATATCTCAAGAACGGAACATCGTACGAACTTGAAACTTGAAACTTAAGTTACATACCACTACCGGACGCGACACGAACATTTTCATCAAAATCGGTCAACCGGAAGTAGTAGTTTATTCGTATAATTTTTCAGTTTTTTGCGATTTTCTCAAAAACTGGTCCTACGATTTTTTTAAAAATCGCCTATTTTACTCAATTTTTTATTCTCTACAAGATAGGGTAGGCGCCATGTTTGCTGAAATTCTCGGTGAGGCTGTTTTCACGTAAAAACGTTGTTTTTTTAAGATTACGGCTTTAATATAACCTTTAGCGCAAAAACTTATATAATAAAAGTTGTAGAGAATTTAAAAACCTACAACTTCTGTTTCAAACATTTTTTTGTATGACGCTTAGTTTAGCAGTAATTAGCGATTTTCTGATTTTTTCTCACGAAAACGTGTGAAAAATCGACTTTTTAAGATTTTGGCCTTAGTATGCATTTTACGACAAAAGTGTATATAACCAAATTTATAGGAAATTTAAAGATCTACAACTTTTATTTAACGTATTTTTCTCTACAGAGCCTAGTTTAGCGTGAAATAGTGATTTTCCGTATTTTTAAGCCAGACTGAGGTTGATTTTCATTTTGAGTGTTTCACTCATGATTAAAATAAGGTTATGTTTATTGAGGTTAGTTTTTTGTTTATTTCTAATATTTTATTACTAATGTTAAATTATATTGTAAATTATTTGCATTGGCAAGAGAAAGTTGTGTGAGTGTTTCACACCAGATTTTTATTATTATATCAAAAATCTCTATCCTTCTCAAAATCTCCATAGATTAAACTATATAAGTGAAACGATTTATTTAGTGAGTCAGTCTTGATTTGTCTGTGATTCAGTAAACGAATTGCGTAGTGCGTAATAGTGCATTAGAGAAGGTAGACGTTACTGTTTATTACTGTGTAACGTTTAGTATCATTTGTAAGTAGTATTCAGTTTAATTAAGTGCAAGTTAAGTTTATTTATTGTAATTATTAATTTAATTGTAATTTACTAGTAGAGTTAAGACACTTTAATGATTGTAATTTTTAGTTTGTAATAAATACCTGTAATTTTAAACTTTAGTGTGTAAATTATTTATTTTACCCAGATCCCGAAACGGACCTTAGAGATAAATGTCACAATATATACCGTAATGATAATAATTGGAAGAATTTAGTCACATTGTGAAAATACTACGTGGGTGAAACTCAGTTAAACTACTTCTAAATGCTGTGAGCACCCCTTTGTGTGAATAAATTATTTATTGAACTTGTACACATCAAGGTTAGTGGCATATCTCAGTTGGGATGCAGTTTTATTTATTTATTTATTTAAGGTCGCATCGCCTACGAGGTCATTAGCGACCATGTTACATATAAATGCATGTAGTATAAAATTTCCAAACAAGTCAAAAACAAACACAATTATTATGTCATATATAAAAACATAATGAAAAATTAGTTAGGTACAATTAAAATTTAGAAAACAGATAAATAAAAACTAAAAAATAGAATGACACAATGAAAAATAACGAATGCGATTTTACAATTATATCAAATCTGAAATTTTGTTAAATTTAAAAAAAATTATTGTGTTTTGAACCGCTACTTTGTCTACTAAGTGCTAAAATGTTGTTAATTTTGAATAGTGTTCGTGTGAATTGTGTGGTTTGGAAGTCTGTGACGATGTGTTTCATTGTAAGTGGCGTGTTGCAATGTGTACAATGTTGTACTTCTTCTTTTTTCAGTAAGTATTTGTGCGTAAGTGTAGAGTGTGCAATGCGTAGTCGTGTAAGTAGAACTTGATGTTTTTGAAGCACCAAGTGAGACTGAGGGTTTTCAAAAATGTGTTTTCCGATGTGGTGAAGTTTCGTTGGAGGATGTCGAGACCAGATTTGGTTCCAGTGTTGCTTAATTTGGTTGTGCAGATGTCTCCTGATATCCTATGAAATGAGAGATGTTTATCTCTCAGTGGGGATGCAGTTTTGTTTCTGAACAAATACAAACAGCAATTGTTTATAAAACAACTATTGTTTTTATAAAAACTAAATAATAATTGTAACATTATTCTAGAAATAGTTGATGGAATAGACTGTTTATTGTAAGAATATCATATTCTATGGGATTGAATGTATTGAACAAGGATAGCGAATTGCAATGAATTGAGATGTTTTGAATAGGAGTACTAGGAAATTGAAACTACCAATAGTAGTAGTAGTAGTAAAAACGTTTGTATTCATTTTGCTTCCTTCTATCCAGAATTGTGGTGAATTTGTTAGGAGAATTTTGATTGTTTAGGAAACTATTAGACCGGAGGTATAAAAACAGTCAGCGCTGTTTTAGCCAATCAGTTGTAACTTGAATTGTGAATGGAAAGAATGTCGGGGTGTTTGAAATAGTATCATTCTGGGACCGGTTCTGAGTAACGTTAATAGTGCGTAGGGGTACGGTTGGTATCACGTGGTTGTGGACAGTAAACCATTGTGTTGATCTGTTAAATTACATTATTTTATTTATAATCAATTTAGTATAAGCTTAAGTTTTGTAATTAATTTAATTGAAGTAATCTAATCATATTTGTAAGAAAGCTAAGTTCAACCGTTAATTGAAAGGGTCAACGGAAAAACGTTGCAAGTAACAAAAAGAAATTTTTACAGAAAGTGAAAGATACCATCTGATTCTTATCTGTATAACGATTTTTCACTGTATGACTATTTTGTTTCACGAATTTCCGAGATTTTAGTTACAATTTCACGTATTATAAATCACTATTATGATCAAATAGAGGACTTATTGGACGTATTCCACTGAAACCTCACTTTTATAAATTTTGTCAGTTGCAACGTTTTTCTGTTGAGCTATTCAATTGTTATAAGTTAAAAGTAAATCTGTTTATTATTTATTATAGTGTATTAGTTAGGCGACTGAAAAGGACTAAGCCAGAAGCCAGAAGCCAGTAGATTTAGTGTGTTAAAAATAAAAAATAAAAAAAATTAATAAAAATGTTACAGTTAGACGACTGAAAAGAACTAAGCCGGTAGATTCAGTGTGTTAAGAAAAACTTAAAAGTATTGTTAAACTATAATATAAGAGTGAATTACATTTAGTCATGTATATAAGTTACTAAAACTAATGATACAATAAGTTACTAAACTAATTCCTACATGTAATATTAAGCTACTTTTAAGTTATATACTGATATATATTTTAACTTAAGTTAGTACATTAATGTTTAAATTAGCTTTGGATTAAGTTAGAAATTTAAGTAATCAATGTTTATAGAACACTAAGTAAGTGGTAGTAGAAAATAAGTCACCAGTGGGTGACTGTATAATTATATACATAGGGGTGGGGGGTGATGATACTGCTAAAGAAAAACTGTTCGTTAGTTTTAAGTAACTAGTTGCAGTAAATCTACAATAAAAAAATTATTATAACCAGATCCCGAATGAACCTGCGCTTAGGTGCTACAATATTCTATCCATAACTACACTCGCTAACATAGAATTAAGCCGTCTACCGGCTGGTTGTTTACACAAAAATAAAATTTTATTAAAACAATAAAAGAAAATGTTGAAAAAACTTTACATACATTCGGTGAAACTTCAAACAATGGAGCAGACTCGAGCAAATGTCACCAGTGATACCCTTGTCAATATCTATTCAAATGATTTTAATAAACAATTATCTTATCTACGTTATTGTATTCATGTGTCATACTTTTTCTTGAACATTTAATTTAAATGACTGAACTGTGATCGGCTTAAAAGTGGCAAGGATTTTAGAGTAAAATAAGTGAAGGATTCAGTAAATTAAAAATAAGGGAAGAAAATATTCGGAGAAGCTGAAAAGAAAATATTTTCCAATTGGTAAAAGTTACGCATGTATGTCGTGATTTATTGAAAACCAGACATTTTAAATAATAATGAATAAATATTTGGAATGTACTAAAAAAAATTATGCATGTTTTTTTACAATCCTAAGTAAGCACAGCTTTCAATAAGATCATCACTGACAGAACCGCGCTTACTCACTGGTTTCACACCGCCGCCGCGATACCGTGACAGCAGTTTCGCTGTTATTTCGCAGTGAAATGACTTTCACACCGGCGCGAAATTTCAAAGCGGAACCGCGTGATTCCTGGTGCATTTGTATTAATTGTCGATTGGCTTCGGTAGTGTTTATACAAAATGTCAAGTATTTCTTCTACTAAAGAAGAGGAAATATTGTTGTTGATTTGGGTATCGCGTCAAAAAAGAAAGCGTAGCATTTGGATTCATGTCATTAACACAAAAATAAAATATTTGGGAGAAAATGTGTTGTGTAAAGAACTGCAGTTTCATGAAGATCGATTTCACAATTACTTTCGGATGAACCAAGAAAGCTTTGAACAGCTTCATAATTTACTACAACCTCGTATCACTGAACAAGATAATAATAATAGAGTCCCCAGCAAGCCAAGACCGGCATTGTGTTTAAAATAATTTATTTTTATTTCTGTTTAGGGGTTAATTTAAAATGAAATTGTTAAACTTGACTAATTCTTTTTGTATTTCAATCCAGGCTTTTTGCTTTTTTATGTAATTTTTATAGTCTGGGTGACTCATGAAATATATTTCAGGTCGTTGCCTGACTGACTGAATCAGTAATTCTGTCGATGTGTTATTTATGATAATAGGAAACTTGCAAAAGATAACAGAATGCAATATTCTGAAATGTTTCGCTGGTGAAAATCTGACTGCGACAGATTCCGTGTGGTATTAAAGCGATACTGTGGCGAAACTAAGGCGGTAGTGTGAAAGGATTTTGCTGCTCTAGCCGTCTCAACCGCTACCTCCGTAAGGGGGCAACATATTGTTTCACCTGATTATCGCATATTCAGATCGAGAACTTGCTGCGGAACGAAAGCGAAACCGCTGTTACCGTTTCGCGGCGTCGGTGTGAAAACGGTGACTGTAAATAAATCATACTCTGCTAAAAATATCAAAGTTTATATTGTTGTGCTATTTACTATTTAACAAGCACAACGCTTCATACAGTTTTGATTTTACTATTCAAAATGTAAAACGATCATTAGCCTATGTTATTGTGATGAATAAATGTCAGCCCTTACTTAGTAATTTTGAATGTTGAGTCAACCGAAATTAATAAACACAAATTCACAACCCAATGCAAATTTGTAAAACAAATACAAACTCGACACACTAAACACAAATAGCTGGTTAATATTTAGAGTAATCTTGTGTTCAAACGACAAATTATTTGGTTTATTATACAGAGTGTGATAACAATCGCTCCCTCTCTCTATTATTCGAATTCTTCTTATCAATACTGCATTAAGGCGAGACTGTACTTTGTATCCCGCCAATGTTAAATTTGCTATTTTTAGGTACATTTCATAGGATTAGGTACATAGTTCATAGGATTGGTAAAAGATAAGGACATTAAACTTTACACACCATAGGTGTCGGGTTTTTTTATCGAGCTACTGACATTTTTTCAGTTTAATCTTCGGACCATACATTAAAATATCTTCGGACCATTTTTAAAAATATTACAAATAACATAAAATTTTTAAAAATTGTTTTCTACGTTTTTTGCGTATTAGGATAGCCTACTAATTTTTGGAGCACCTGAGGAAGTCATAAAAATGTCGGTATATGTGGATACAAAAAATAATTAACTGGTAAAAATTTTAGCCAGGTACGTTTATTGGTTTCTGAGAAAAATGTACCTAGTGTTAAAAATCTAAATTTACAGGAAAATGCAAGAAACAAGAAGGCACAAATAAAAAAAAATGTACAAAAACAAGTATATTTTCCATCAACAGTTGTTTAGAAAGCTGAACCAACAGCTGAGAATACAAAAAACAGTGATGTAGATATTTTAAAAACTAAAATTCCCTTTGCACTAAAACGTGCAGTACAAAAATGTGAAAAATATGCGTTCTTGGGAATGATAATTTTTCTGTGTAAACTTGATAAAAACTTCATTTTTCATAAAAAAAATCATTTTTTGACGTAATTTAATGTTTTTTCTGGTAGATCTAGGCCTAAACTATTGAAAAACATAAAACACCAAACATCAAAATTTTGAGTTAAAACCATCGTGCCGTCTCCACTTAAGAAAAAGTGTCTAAACAAAATCCCGATAACGCCTCGTTTTATCCCAACTCGTCTTCTATAAATATTTATTTAAAATTATAAGAGGTTTTGTTCGGTTTCAGTTCCCATTAGACTAATTCCGGTAAATTTTTTATGAAGTTTTCCACGTGCGTCGTAAAAATTTTCAATCCCTGGTAATTATTTTTTCCAAAGTCTGATTAATGCAATTAATAGAAAATTCACTTTTTTATGAGCCAGTTTTTTTAAAGTTTTATAATTTGTGATCTCCATGAGTTTAGGAAGATTGGTTATATGGAATTTTTTTTGTTTCGGAAGAAGTTATAATGTTTTGAAAAACCGGAAAACCGTCAGGTGTTTGCTGACCCATTCGGAGATTCAGGATTTTTACGAGGAAAATTTTCAGGCCCTGTGTGAGGAAAATATATGGGCTATTTAAAAAGGATAAGATTTTTTTATTGAGTTCGGTCTCAGCTGCTTCTGGAATTATTCCGGTTAACGTTTTCCGGTAAAAGGCGCAGGAGATCTGTCTCAATCGATCAGTCTGAAATTTAAGTGCTTGCCGAATTCACGGATAAGCCTCAGTTATTTGAAATCACATTTGAAGAAATGAAGTATCGTTGAGCTTAAAATAAAATATTTAATAGTTTTTTTATTATGGTATGCCGTTTGATAAATAAAAGGTTTTATCAAATGTATTTATTTAAGATCGCATCAACAACGAGGTTATTAGCGAACACAATACAAAGATACATGAGTATTTACATTAGTGATATAAATTACAACATAAATAATTATAAAAATAGAACGAAAAACAGAAAGATAAATAAAAATTATTAATTAATAAACTTAAATATAATGTAGAAAGAAAAACTTCAACAAAAATGAGTTTTGTTAACACAACATTCAAATTCTACGACTTTTATTTAGAGCATTTTTCAATACCTAGTTCAGCGTGAAAGAGTGATTTTTCGTATTTGTAAGCCAAACTGAGGCTGATTTTCATTTAACGTCTTTCACTCATAATTAAAATACGGTTAAGGTTTTTGTTTATTTTTAATGTTTTATTACTAATGTTAGGTTATATTGTTAATTAATTGCATTGGCAAGAGAAATTTGTGTTAGTGTTTCACACCAGGTTTTATTCTTTAAAATTTACTTTATGTTAATTACTATTCTGTAAGTTGAGTTTTATGTTGTTAGTACTATATGCGGTGTTGTTAAAAATGGAGGGAAAAAGAGGAGTGCGTCTCTAGTTTGCGTAACGAACGCTAAAGTGAATTTTAACCCATGTGCTGTGCGAAGCCACTTCAGAATAGAAATGGGTGGTGCAGTACGCAATAAAACTTGTTGCAGTGAGGTCAATATACGTCTGAAACCGGTCATTACTGAAGGCAATTTGAATAGCTTCATGCAAAAAGGGCCTCAGTCTAATTTTTGCGAAATTAACTTTTGAGTGTTTTGTATTCTTTAAACGTGAACGCACAATTTCATTACAAAAAGACTTCAGTCCGAGCAGTATAAGTAACAGTAAACATGTGTAGATTTTTTACAATTCATGGTAAAAGGGGCTTAGTCACGGACTGAAGCCCTTCTTGTTTGAACAGCCGATCAGCCGTTTTATATTTTTTATAACTTCTAAAAATCGTATTGCTCAAATAAATCTCATTACAAAGAAAAAGAAATCAGGAATTTAGATGAAAAGTTAAATATAAAAACAATTGTTTTTTATAAATATAAAAACAACTGTTTAACAGTTGATATTCGGAGACGAAGGTTCCTGGTTCAAATCCTACTAAAGTTAGTTACTTTTATACGGATTTGAATGCTAGACAGTGATTACCGGTGTACTTTGATGGTTGGGGTTCAATTAACCATACTCTCTCAGGAATGGTCGACCTGAGTCTGTACAAGACTGCACCTCATATACATGTCATACACATCATCCTCATCTCATTGGGTCATGGGGTTGCTTATTGTTCTGAATTGAACAGATTGCAACGTACACATATTAGGGATTACAAAAAAAAAAATTATTTAAAGTGAAATATCCACACGTATAAGTAGGGTTTATTATATTTTATAAGTTTTTTAAAGATAAATTTTGTTTAAGATTTGGGCGTCCACAAGTAGATGTTAGTTGCGTTTGTGAAGTTTTACAAATAAAATTAAAGAACCCTCGTTTGAGTGATTCAGCCAAAAGAACTGTAGCAGAGAGGAATGGACGTTTCACAAATGTAAAGCTTAAAAGTTTTACCGTACTTTACAATCAGAAGTGATGCCAGAAAACAAGAATAAAACAGAACTAATATTGTAGGCTTAAGTTTTGATTATAAATGCAGAATGTGAGCATTCCAAAATTAAATGTTTTACTAGAGGCAACTTACTGTGTCTTTTTTAATACACCATATTAAAACTGGAAAGGCCGTTATTTTTATACCAAGAAGACCAAGCAAAAAAAGACCAAACGATGTCTGCTCTTTTTTGAATTATATAAATAAATAGTGAAGTTTCCAGTACTGTCGATATGCTGCATTTGTATTCAGATAACGCTTTTGAGCAAAACAAAAACCACACACATAGCAGAATGTTGTTGGCGTTAACTGATTCTAGCTGATTCAAAAAAGTTATTCAGTATTTCCCAGTCCGTGGCCAAGCAATTTAGCTTGTGAAAGGGATTTAGCTCTGATTAAGCGCAAACTCAACAGAATAGATAGAATTTAAACACTGCATGAAATTACTGAATACATTAGCCCAGTTAGCGCCCCTGCTAACTGGGCCGCGTTAACAAGGACACTGAGCAGTCAGCTCACGGAGTCATTCAAGGTCATGACACGTGGCAATTCTTACTCCTTATTTACAAAGAATATCGATGACTTCCAAAAGTGCAAGGCTGTCCTCCTTTCGGAGGGCATTAACTTCCACACTTACTATACAACCGAGCCTGATGAGGTCAAAGTGGCAATCAAAGGGTTGCACTCTTCGTTTCAACCCGAAGAGGTTAAGCTGTTCCTCGCTGAGCGTGGCTTCGAGGTGAGCCACTGCCAGAATATAACTGGCCGAGCTGGCAGGCCAATCAATGTGTTCCTTGTGAAGTTGCGCAAGTCACCTCGCTTCGAGGACATTTACAAGGTCGATTCGATCTTCAACATTGAAGTGACCGTGGAGGCCTTCCGCCCACGGCCGGGTCTGCCACAATATTTAAGTGCCAGCGTTATGGCCACTCATCGGTTAATTGTAACCGTGAGTTAAGGTGTGTCAAGTGCGGCGGTAAGCACGACGCAGCTCAGTGTGAAGGCAAGTTAATTGAACAGCCTCGCTGCTGCAACTGTAATGGCCAGCACCCTGCTAGCTACCGGGGGTGCCCATTACATGTCCGGCTTCTTGCCGAGAGGCGCAAGGCTGCCACCCAGTCGACGGCCGCCTCCTCATCAGCTCCGTCTACCGCCAAGTCCCAGGCGACACAATCACAACCCTCTTCCTCTTCTTCCCCTCCTACTCAGAGGAGCTATAACAAAACAATCATTAAGAAGGCTCCTGTGCACAGGGCCACCACCAAGAACCAGTTTCCGACTTCTGAGTGGTCCCACCACTCACAGCCATCCAAGCCGGTCTTCTCAGAAAGGGAGTTTCCGCCACTCCCGGCTAAAAAAGTCCCTCCTAAGGACAGCACTGCATTCGATTTTTCTACGATCGTCCAGTTCTTAACCTCCCCTAAGTTCCTAGCTTGGGTAGCTAATGTTCTTCCTCAACTAACATCTATTAGCTCCGCCTCTGAAGCTATCACTATCCTTATCTCATCTCTGACCTCCCTCCTTTTGTAATGCGTTTTCGCACTATGTCATGGAATGGCAATGGCATCCTTCGCCAACGAAACGATCTACTACGAGTACTAACAGATTACGATATTGACGTTGCTCTTCTACAGGAAACTAAATTTTTACCTACTACTCGCTTTCGCCTATCCCCCACGTTGTGTATCGTGCCGATCGACCTGGCGCTGTGGTCCCGGCAGGGGGGGTAGCTGTTCTAATACATAAAAGACATGTTCATAACTTCCTTGACGTGACCCATATTCCTTCGATTGAACATATCGCTGTTACGGTGCCTCTCTTCTCACGTCTGGTTACTTTCATTTCAGTTTACCGCCCCCCATCTGCTGCCCATTTCCACCCCGCAGCCCTTGCTATGCTCTTCGACCAACGTCAACCTGTGTTTGCAGCTGGCGATTGGAACAGCAAACACACGGACCTCGCCTGCCGAACAACGAACATTGCTGGTACTGAACTCCTGTCCTTCCTCGAGCAGTCTCCTTTGTCGTTAGCGCTCCATGTTCCTGACACCCCGACAAGGGTGCCCCCATTCTCCTATGAACTTCCTGATATCCTTGATTACGCTATTTCTCTCGATCTTGCCTCCGTCCCTGACATCGCTGTATTACCTGAATTGAATTCTGATCACTATCCAGTTCTGTTTACTTTCACGTCCTCGACTGCTCGTATCCCTGTCCCGCCTCCTTCTCTGAAGTTCTGCTGGCGTTCCTTCTATGATTCAGTTGCCTCCCTAATCCCACCTGAACCCCCTACTATTACCACTGTAACTGAGCTTGAGTCCCATCTTGATTCCCTCACTTCGATACTTTCCGATTCCATTGCCCAGAACTCGCACCCACGCCCGCCTCGCACTAGGTCATCACTTTCAGCTCCTATCAAAGCAGCAATCGCCGATAGGCGTCGCTTTCGAAGGCTCTGGCAGCGCACCAGAGATCCACATCATCGGGATCTGTTCAACGGTGCCGCTGCTAGGTGTAAACTGCTACTCGATGGTCACCGGTGTAGTAAGTGGGAGGACTACCTTCATCGAGTAGCGGATGACGGAAGACCATGGGAGGCCACACGTCGTTTGTTGTCAGCCCCAGAGGAAGTCGCATCCTCTGATGACACCTAATGGTTTGACATATTCTCCGCAGGCGATTGCTGACACTTTCGCTTCGCATTTTGAACGACATTTTGTTTCATTCAACTCATTCATGATGAAGTCAACTCAACGCTCTCTGACTCTACGCCCTGTAACTTCCAACCCTTCACGGAGGATGATGTCACCTCTGTAATTTCCTCGATTAATCCGCGTAAGGCCCCTGGTCCTGATAATGTCTCTGGATACGCCATCCTGAATTCCCCGCCAGATCTAAAGCTTCATCTTTTGGCAATATTCAATGCAGTGTTGGCGCTGCAACATTTCCCCTCTTCGTGGAAGGTTTCCAAAGTCATTACTATTCTGAAACCCCACAAACGTCCGACTGATCCCGAAAGTTATAGACCAATTTCCCTTTTGCCGATCCTGTCAAAATTATTCGAAAGGCTTCTTCTCCCGCGCCTGCGTCCTGTTGTTGAATCTATTCTTCCCTCCGAGCAATTTGGTTTTCGTCAAGGACACTCCACAACTACCCAACTCCTCCGCATCGTCACGGCACTTGTGGATGCCAGAAATTCTTACTGTGACACGACGGCTGTGCTGCTTGATTTTCGGGCTGCATTTGACCGCGTCTGGCATATGGGCCTCCTTTACAAAATGGCACAATTCTTTCCCCCCTCAACTGTCCGATTACTCCATTCCTATCTTACTGGAAGACAATTCCAAGTCTCTGTCACTATTCCTCAGTTCCACATGGCCATGTCCCCACTCACCCCTTCGTCCGCGGGTGTACCTCAGGGCTCGGTCCTTGGGCCCATCCTCTATCTTATGTACACCTTCGATTTTCCTGTCCGTGATTCAATCCAATTCGGACTGTTTGCCGATGATGCTATTCTGTACCGTCACGGCAGATGCCTCCGCCTCAATTGCCGCGCGCTTCAAACTCAGCTTCTAGACATCACTAGCTGGTGTCGTGTCTGGAGACTATCACTTAACCCCACAAAATGCGAAGCAATCCACTTTACACTAAAACGCAATGTTCCTCCGCCTCTACGATTGGAAGGGGAACTCCTCCCATGGCAGAACAGCGTGAAATATCTAGGGGTTGACCTAGATAAACGATTGACACTTCGACAGCACATTGACAGCAAGCTTAGCAAGGGTAGGGCCTTGTTCGCTTTACTCATCCCATTGTTCCTCTCTCCTGCATACTCCTCAAAACTGAAACTTCTGATGTACTCCTCTATCCTACGTCCTTTCCTTTTGTACGGGTTGTAGCGTGAACTTGACCCATATTCTAAGTAGTGGACAAGGTCACATAGACAGGTTATACACTACATTTTTTTTGTAATTAAAAAATTAACAACTCCAGTAATATTTGGTGTATATTATTATTATTATTTTTAAACAGTATAAATAAATTTATACTATATAAATACTGGCATAATATAAATAGTTATTTGTTAATTAATATTCAATATCAGTTAATCTTCAATAGTTTAAAAAAATGTATAATAACTACGAACAACAACGAAATTAAAATGAAGTACTACGTGGTTCAAAAGTGCAACTAATCTATAAGTAATAAAAAGTGAATTAAAAATCGAAATGAAGATAAACAATTAAAATAAATACATGAATAACTGAAATAATATATATAATATCTTTTAAAACAGTGATTTGAATTTTACGAACATTTTTAAAATATGTAATCAAAATTTCAAAATTTAATATGCCAACTTAAACCATTGATTCGTTGAGCTTTAGGCCAGAGACAAGCTTGGTGTGAACATCATATATGAAAGTGCTCCAGTTAAATATTAAAATTAATAAGTAAAAACCGATGGAAGTATAACAAAATATGTATCAGTAAGAAGATAAACACGTAAGCAACATTTTCCATATAATTAACAAACATTAATTATCAATATATCAAGAAAAAATTCATATTTAAATTCAAGATTATTAAGCTATCTATAGACGCCATCTAAAATGAACAAAGCTTCGCTTCAGTAATTCATAATTTTATTAAATTCAACCGGCAAATAAAAATAACATTTCAAGTAAATAATTAACTGATATTTGTTTATTTAACTTATTCAAAATTATCTAGATAATATTCTAATTTTAATTTTAAAAGTCCAGTATTACGATAAAATTATTAAAAATTCCGATTGTCATTTGTTTAATATTAAAATTTTTCATTGTTGTATAATTTAAGATGTATTAATAAAGAACAATAAACAATTATAGTATTTAAAAACCCTGAGAATATTTAAAATTAGAGTCATCATTTTGTAAAATCATCAATTATCTATTTATTTATTCAATTAAAAGTATTAAAATTTAAATCGTGTTATATTTATTTTTATAAATTGTAGGCGACGCAACAGGGTCACCGGTATGGTGGCCCTTTCTCTCCAAGTCCAACAAAAGACGTACTTCAGCATACCAGAACAAAGTCCTCCGGTGCATCACACAGTTCCGCTATCTTATATCCAATCGCATCATACACGAACACCTTCTCTTCCCTTCTATGGAGGACTTTATTTACAATACCTCGAAACGGCTACACGACGCTGGGAAAACTGACGGACCCCAGATCATTCAGGACTTGTACCGACGTCCACACCCACCTGAAGTCTCTATGCCATTACCATTCCACGACTTTATCTAAATTCCAGTATGACCCACTTAACAAAATTTAGAGTTGCCACATTTTTATTCTGCCCTGTATTCCTCTTATTTGCCCATGCCCCTTCTACTTGTATGACTCACTCCCCCCAGTTGGTAGTTGTCCCCATGTTCCTATGCATAATCACTCCACTACGGTAAAAAGAGCCGCCATTTTAAATTGATAAACACTCAGAACATAAAAAGGCCGGTGATTATGCCAAACTCTACCCTTTCCGTCTCCCCTGAAATCATAAACTAACCCCTACCTTAAATTATACCTTTAGTCCACGTTCATTAAAATGCATGCCTTCCCCTCCCCAAGATAATAGGACTCCCACAAAACTGAAAAAAGGCCACTGAAATATGAAATAAAATAAAAGAGCCGCTCTTAAACCCACTTGTCCCTTAATTTAAATTTTCCACAAATAACTTCTAAAAATAAATTACCTCCTTTCAAGTCCCAGTTCCAATGTCCCACGAACCAGAATCCTATTTCCTATTTAAACTATAAAATTCCCCCTAAATTTCTTGAGGTTGCAATTATTCTGTTATATTGTTCCCCGAGCGACCAGGTGTTCCTTAACACGATGTCGCCATCATAGGGCTTCTTAGCCCTCTCAACCAGGATTCCAGGATTCCATTCCTGAATACATCTACGATGCAAAACCGACTAAATTTCAGATGCATAAATAAGTACTGATGGCATTGTCATTTTAAAGCTACAGAAAGGAAAACTTCTGACAACTAAGGGGATAACTATCAAATAATACTATTAACAAATTATTATTATTATTATTTTTTTTTATTTTTTTAACGTCGCATCAACATCAAGGTCATTAGCGACGACGTTGGGGTGTAACTGTGTGTGATGAGGATGAAATGATTTTTTGTAACGTATGAAAATATGCCATGCCTGAGTGGGATTCGAACCCAGGACCACATGATGAGAGGCGACAACGTTACCAACTGCGCCAATGCGGCCGGCTATTATTATTTTAATGAAATAAATGGAAAATTATTTAACAAAGGGTATTTCTACAAACCAACTTTTTTATTTTAAGAGGGTAGTCAACTCAAAATGATTTTTTTATAATTTCGATTGTTTTTTGCATTTATTTGAAGTTTAAAATATTCTGAATCACAGCATTTGTTTACTTTGTTTGTACGTTGACAAAAAGTTATAAAAACATATGTTTAAAATAAAGCTCACTAGCAAGGCGAGTTGAATTAATCTTCAACTTTAAGTTTTCCGGAAATGTGGTTTTTGCATGAATGTACAGTCTTGAGAATTAAATATTTTGGTTAGTATTGGAGATATTTGGATGATGGTTTTTTCAAATTTTTATAATTTCTTGCTGTATTATCTGTGGAATGATTATTACAGAACCCTTAATAGGGATTTAGTTAAAAAATAATTTGTGAATACATTGTGACGATTCAAAATCATTGACATCTGGCTTTGTTTATTTTTGGTTTGAAATAAATGTAAATAGACCCAGCTGGTGGAAAATAAATAATAAAAAATAATTTAATTTTAAGAAACTGATAAACAAAATCTGGTTGCTAGACAACTAAAGGAGAGGGAAGAAATTGTAAAATGATTTAGTGGGGCCTGGATATTGAAAGAAGGAGGAGGTTCCAGATTTGTTCTTAAAAAAGATAAGATAAAATATATATTGGAACATTAAATAGTTTATCCACTATGTTAATTGAATAAAAACATATAATGATTTGATGTGAATAATGTTTTATTGAAGGAAAATAAGGGACAAGATAATAATAACAATAATAAAATCAAACTTGAAAGCTGTTAAACAACCAATAAAGAATATATATATATGATTAAATAAAACCATAAGGAAATAAATGTAAATAATTTGAATATTGAAAGAAGGTACGCTTCAAATTTGGCATCCAGCTTGTGGGGAGCAGAATCTATAAAAGAGTCTGTCCAAGAATCTATGTAAGTAGATCTGTATAAGTGAATTATTATAACAGAATCTGCAAAAGAGTCTATAGAAAAAAATAATTATGTCACAGATTGAGAAAAAAAATTTAGTAGATCTTCGTGTAGCGGAGTTAAAAGTAGAGCTAAGAAAACGAGATATAGAAATCAAAGGTGTGAAAACTGTACTCATGGAACGACTTCAGAGGGCTTTAAAAGATGAAGGACATAATCCGGAGTCATATCTGTTCGAGATTGCTTCTTCTCCAGCTGAAAAGAAGATGACTTCATCTAAAAGAAGAAAGAAAACTGATGAGGATGATGAAAATGATTCGTCAGAGAATGAAGAAAAAGATGAAGCCGATATTGACGATATAAATATGAATCAGGAGACAAGCAATACCGGAGTAACAGATATGGGTGACAATAGTTATAGTAATAATAATAATGATAATAATGATAATAATAATACTAACATGTTACAACAACTCATGTTGTTAGTAGAAAATTTAAACAGTAAAATAGATAAACAAGGAGAGGATATGAACAGCAAAATAGATAAACAGGCTGAAGAGAATAGAAATTTAATAGGAGATTTAAACAGTAAGATAGATAGAATAGCGCAAGTTAGTAAAGATTCTTTCACTGATGTAAATAAAAGGATTGAAAAAATTAGGTCAGATTTTAAAAGGGATTATGAGAAAAGGATCGAGGACAACGAAATTAAGATTAGTCTATTAAAAAATGTTGTTGAGACTCAGACTGTTGAAATAAATGATGAGTTTAAAAGGCAGGACGATAAATATAACAACTTAAATGGGAAAGTTGATAGAATAAATAAAGAAATAGGCTCAAATAAAAATAATATTCTAGAAATTAAAGGTGAGTTAGGGGAACAGGAAAAAAATATTTTAGATATAAAAGAAAAACACGAAATTTTGAATAACAAGGTGCAAAATAATTTGGATAATTTGAAGGGTAATGTAGATAAATATATAGAACAAAGGAATAGGGACGTAATTAATGACACCAAATATACAAATCTTAATATAAAAATTAATTTCACTGATAAAAATCCTATGGAGTTTATAAACACGTTAAAATATGAGATTGAGACTTATGATATTGAAAGCTGGAAAATAATAAAAAATATTATAAATGAAAGTTTGTTAGTGAATAAAATAGCGTCTGAATGGTGGATATTTGTTAGATCTGATGTAAACAGTTTAAACCAGTTTGTAAAAAAATTTAGGGAGAAATTCTGGTCAGACAGCGTACAAAGTGTGGTCAGACAAGACTTGCAGTTTGGACGGTTTCTATATTTCATCCCCAGAGCAATGTTAGTGAACGATACTTAAAACAGGTGGGGGAGTTACTTAAGATATTCCTTACTAATAAAAAACATCTACAATGGTACAAATTTGTTAGGGATATTGAAAATTTGTTGAATTTCAATGTAAATGTTACTGTTGATAGTAGGCCTGTGGAAATAATGTTTGGTCATAGGATTGTTGATATAGCTTGTAAAAAAATAAAATTCCCGGATAATGAGGTGACAAAAGGAGATAAATTGGATGAGGTTTTAATTAATAGCAAAGTATTGGAAAGACTGGAGGAAATAGCAAAAAGGCGTATGACTTTGAGTAAGCTAAAAACTAGTAGAATAAAATTTAAGATTGGGGAGTATGTATTGATAAAAAATTTTCAGTTATCTAAGAAAAGTACAAAATTTTGTAGGAAGTTTTGTCACAGATATAAAGGGCCTTATCAAATTGTGGATATTCATAAAAATAGAAATGTCTTAAAACTGAAAAATTTGAAGAATCAAGTTGAATTTTTTGTAAATAGGATGTTATGTAAAAAGTTTTATACATAAAAGTAGTTAGTTTTACTGAAATGTTCAAATTTGTGTTGTGATTAATGGATTTTATTGAAGTTAATATGCTTGCAATAAATGTTGATAATAATTATTCTAATCGTGATAAGTGTAAAAAAAAAAAATATTGTGTATATATGTGTTTGGTTATGTTCAGTTGTGTTCTTATTTAATAATTCATTACCTTGTGTTCTGTTAATGTCTTCTATATGATGATAAAGCATTGTAAGGCTGTTTAGCAACTTATATTTCAAACATTTCGGCCATGTGTTATTATATTTAAATTTATCAAACAAATTCAAAATTCAAATTATAATTTTGGTTAAATTTCTCTTTGTTTTCAAAATTTAAATCGGGGGTAATTTGTGACGATTCAAAATCATTGACAGCTGGCTTTGTTTATTTTTGGTTTGAAATAAATGTAAATAGACCCAGCTGGTGGAAAATAAATAATAAAAAATAATTTAATTTTAAGAAACTGATAAACAAAATCTGGTTGCTAGACAACTAAAGGAGGGGGAAGAAATTGTAAAATGATTTAGTGGGGCCTGGATATTGAAAGAAGGAGGAGGTTCCAGATTTGTTCTTAAAAAAGATAAGATAAAATATATATTGGAACATTAAATAGTTTATCCACTATGTTAATTGAATAAAAACATATAATGATTTGATGTGAATAATGTTTTATTGAAGGAAAATAAGGGACAAGATAATAATAACAATAATAAAATCAAACTTGAAAGCTGTTAAACAACCAATAAAGAATATATATATGATTAAATAAAACCATAAGGAAATAAATGTAAATAATTTGAATATTGAAAGAAGGTACGCTTCAACATAAAATAAATGTTTTCGAAAATATGGTTTTTCTTCAATAAATTTCTTGTAAAAAAAAATACATACAAGCGCATACAACAAATAATAGACAGGAATTTCCTGTATTTTGTAGCATAAGAATCATGTTGATATCTTTCTTGGTTCCTGAGATATTTGATTCCCCGTAAAAGCCCACTTATCCAACCTTACCCTTATATTAGGGGCTGTAATTAATTTTATAGCTTGGTTCAAATGGTAGATTATTACTAGTAAATTACTCTTTCATTTAAAATAAATAATGATAAATTATAGCCTGAAATATTGATTTTCATTTTCTGGGTTGACTACCCCCTTTTAAGTCACAAAATGAAATTTTAGCACTTTATCGCAATGATATATAAATGTTTATTTTAGGCGTGAAATCAGTTTTTTGTATTTATTCAAAAGTTAAGGTCACCGGACTGAGGCCCATTTGGCAAGAAGCAATTCATTTAATTTGTAGAGAATTTTCCAACGCAACTAATAGCGCTTACAAAAATGAATAAATGTTGAAAGGGAACAGTACATGGGATGTAAAACAAAACAAAAATTCAAAATGTTCCGTCAATTTTTCTATGTTATTTTCTATGATTTTCTTGAACAAGTGAAAAAACCCTTTGTCTACACGATAGTTTTGAATATCAAGCGTTTATATGTCTGCTTTGGATATGAATAAAACATTCGATAAACAAAGTATTAAGGCTACTAGATACTTTAATCAATTTTGTTGTCAAATTTTGTGTTTGAAAGGCTCTGTCATTCACTTAGGAAATTGTTATTTAACGATAAGAAACCAATTTAAAAACAAATGGTTAGTGTTATGTTTTTAGAATTGTATAATATAACTTAGTAAGAATATTTTTAGTTTATTAAAAATTGGCCTTCGGGCCAGCCTAGTCAATCAGCTGGTAAAAAGTCGCTATCATTTGTTAAGTACCACCGATTGGGCAAGCCATTTTGTATGGTGACCAGTTGACAGCCATCCGTGAACAAACTCTGCTGGGGGTCCCTGTTCAAACTCACGCCTAATCCACGTCAAAATAATACAGCCAAAAGCAGCGATCAAATTGGGTAGTTGTCAATAATGTACAGTTCCCGATAACAAATAAAAGCTAAAAAAAAGTTTATTAAAAATTAATAAAATAATTACCTATAATTTGATTAACGCCGTCAGCAACATCTTTATCATAGAGAGCTATTAATTTTTTCCCTTCTACGATAAGTGGAGCAATGTCCAATAACACTGTGTCTGTAGTGTCACAGGAATTGGAGTTATGAGCTCTGGTAGCCAAGTAGACTGAAACATCTGATTCTTTCTCGCTGTCTGAGATCAGCAATGAATCGTTTATTCTAACGAGAAGAATATCTCCGCTCTGCATTGTTGCAGATGACTCCCATATTAGTTCATCATTTTCCTACAAACAAATAAAAACATCGAATTAAACTAAATTATAAAAGTAATGTGTTAACAGTTATTATTATTAGAGATTTAATTACCGGTGTACTTTGATGGTTGGGGTTTAATAAACCATACACTCACAGGGTTGGTCGGCCAGAGTCTGTACAAGACTATACCTCATTTACATGTCATACATATCACCCTCATCTCATTTAGTCATGGGGTTTCTTATTGTTCTAAATTGAATAGATTGCAACGTACACACATTAGGAATAAAAGAAAGAGATAGAATGAAAAATTAAATAATTAAAGAACACATGTGGGGATGGACAGGTTGATAAGGAAAGGAATAGGTAAAGCTACAATAGTTTTGTCATGCCAGTACTATAGATAGAGGAGGGCAGAATACCTTAAGGGGAGACTGTAGGACTTTGTATCCCGCCAATGTTAAATTTGCTATTAGTAGGTACATTTTTCATGATTGGTAAAAAATAGGGAAATTAAACTTTACACATCATAGGTGTCGGGTTTCTTCTTGAGCTACTGACATTTTTTTCAATTTAATCTTTGAACCATACCATTTTTTGTTTAAATTACAATAGCATAAAACTTTTACAAATTTTCTACGCTTTTGCATAGTCTATTACTAATTTTTGGAGCACCTGAAGAAGTCATAAAAATGTCGGTATATGTGGATATACAAGGTAATTAACTGGTAAAAATTTCAGCCTGGTAGGTTTATTTGTTTCTGAGAAAAATGTACCTAGCGTTAAAAATCTAAATTCACGGGAAAATGCAAGAAACAAGAAGGTACAAATCGAAAACAAAATGTACACAAACAAGTAAATTTCACATCAACAGTTGTTTAGAAAGCTGAACCAATTGCTGAGAATACAAAAAACAGTGATGCAGATATTTTAAAAACTAAAATTCTCTTTGCACTAAAACGACCAGTATAAAATTGCGAAAAATATTCGTTCTCGGTAACATGATAACTTTTCTGTGTAAACTTGACAAAAACTTAATTTTTTCATAAAAAAATTAATTTTTTGACGTAATTTAATGTTTTTTCTGGTACATCTAGGCCTAAACTATTGAAAAACATAAAAAACCAAAACTCGAAATTTTGAGTTAAAACCATCGTGCCATCTCCCCTTAAAGGATGCTGTATTTGGTGATGGCGGGGGAAAAGAGGCAGACCAAGAGAGCAGTGAAAGAGAGATGGTCCAAGGATAGAGAGGTGGAGAGAAGTTGAGTTGGACCTGACTCGAATATAATTGGAAGAGGATAAAGAGAAAGATGGTATTTTAAATGAAGTCTCAAAAACTCAAAATTTATAATTTTACCAATTTTAGAAATGTTCTGGAAAACATATTATTAAATGTAAAATATGATAAAAAACCGATAATTCAAAAAATAATAAATCTTTTGTAGTCAAGTATAAAAAAAATGATTAATAGTTAAATTTATGAGAACCCCAACGCACATTCTGCAGGAAATGAGACGGTCAAAATAACGCTGCTAAATATATTATCAGGAAATTATTTTACGACTATGCAGTCTCACATATTGATCTATAAAAAGTTTTACACAATAAGAAACAAGAAATAATGAACCACGTATGAATGAAAATCACATCAAAGTACATTAAACGACTAGGGGAAACATACGACAAATTAATACCATAAGAATATTGAACAAGATCAAATACTTACAGAGCGTATAAGAATTGGGCACAATAGATTCACACACAATACTTTAAAACACTCGTACTTGCTCTTTCTTACTCATTCAGCTGTTTTGTTAACATGAAACGTCATTAATAATAAAACACTTATTCATACAAGCCCACGATAATTAAATAGTCTAAGAAAACACTTAAATATAACACAAAAACCTTGAAGCTAAAATTCATGTAAATATTTTAGGCAGTTTCTATAGATTTGTTTAAATGATTAAAGTATATTCTGGTAATGATTACTTTACTTTTCACACTTATTTTAAAAAAACAGGTCCTTTTGTAAACAGCTATAGTTTTATTAGAAAAATATAAAAAAATAAATAAAATAAAATAAAAAAATAAAAAAATATAAAATATAAAAATCAACATTTTGAAGATCTCGTAAATGATTGAATATCTTGCAAAATAGGTACAAAAATTTTAAAATGAAAAGTTTTTATCTTTTCATATTAAAAAAAAAACGTAAACCACCGAATTGGTCTAGTGGTAAAGTCGTCGTCGTGATTCAGCTGTTTAAGCTAATTTTTTGTGATAAAATCTCCAAAGTTCTAATTCTAATGAAGGTAGCTTACTTTTATACGGATTTGAATACTAGACAGTGATTATTGGTGTACTTGATGGTTGGGGTTTAATTAACCATACTTTCACAGGAATGGTCGGCCTCAGATACAAAACTACCCCTCATTTACGTCATACATATCACCCTCATCTCATGGTCGTGGGGTTACTGCTTAATGTTCTTAAATTAGTAGGCCTGCTAGCGATATTTTGTTGAGTATAAATAAACCATATGTAGCTACTAATGTGCCGGCCGCATTGGCGTAGTTGGTAACGTGTTCGCCTCTCATCATACGGTCTTGAGTTAGAATCGCATTCAGGCACGGCATATTTTCATACGTTACAAAAAATCATTTCATCCTACACCGTCTGCATTAGCAGTAATTGCAGAACAGTCGGACGTTAAACCAAAAAAAAAAGAAAAAAACTACTAATGTCCAACGACTATTCAATCTTATTAATGTAAATAACCATTGAATTCTTAAGGTTCTGTAGATGAGATTGTACTTGTAATTAATTACAATCAATTAATTATTAGAATTATCACTTAATATAATTAATTAATTAATTAATGAAAATAATGCATGGTTAATTAGCAGCCTATATAGTTTAAATTAATACGATTAATATTGTAATTATCTGTATTGTTAATTTATCTCAATTTGTCTAATTAAAATAATAAATAATTAGAAATGTAAATATTTCCATATAAAAATTGTGTATGATGTGTTTTCCTGTAGTTTCTCTTTTCCAAAAGTACACAACTAAATATTATTTGGAGATTTATAAAAAAGGTCCTCCAATACCTAGTACGGTCCAAGATATATACTTTAAAAAACAAATTAGTTGTTTTCATAACTATTTTTCTTCTCTCAATTATTTTTAAAAACTGTAATGGACACTTAAAAACAAAATTTTCTCGATCCATATACTTATTAAATAGTGCTCAAAACAAATTAAACAGATAATAATTAAACAGAGAATAAAATTAAAATTAATGGTAAAAAAAAAATTTACTATTACTTTTTGAAATAAAGAAGATTCACTTAATATTAGCTGATTCACGTGAATTAATTCACACAATAATAGTAATTTATTTTTAACAACAAATTTCACCACGGCATAAACACCTGTAGTCATATTTCGCGAAATTTTGTATTAGTATTATTTTGTGTTAAAATATGCACCTAAATAAATAATTCCAGTCACCATATCGACCCTTCAAAACAAACTGAACGTCGAAACGTCGCCAGAATATCACAATTGAAACTTCAATTTTATTAACTTGTTAACTATCTTATTACTTCAAGAAAACTCGTTATAGATTTTACAAATTTTTATTTTCGGATTTTTTACTGAATCCCGAAACTGTTCTTTTTAAAAATACTATGTAAATTTTAAAAAGTTCGTTCCGTAGAACTCTGTATTTAAGAATAAACAGGATCGCCGTGTAAAATATTTTGAACAACATTCTTGCGTTTTGAATACTACACGCTTTACGTTTTTAAAATTAAGTTGTGCAGAACATCATAGATCCATCTCAGTATATCAGAAACGTCGATCTTCATCTGGAGTTAGGGACGGAAATAGTGATGAAGAAGATCGAAAGATTTTCGGAAAGACAAGAAGGAAGTCTTCATCGGCATGACAACATAGAAGGCAATCCAGTTGCCTGAATTAGTTGTGTAAGTAGCGAAGAGTGAAAAAGTAAGAAGTGTAAATGTGTTAAAACCGAGTTTTCTTTAATTTTCTGTGTAAAACAGTTAAATTCTGGCAATACGGTTAAATAATACGTTTGTATTAAAAGAATACTAAATTTAAAACATTTTTCAACAAACATTAGTTATACACATCACTCCAACAAAATTGATGTAAAATAACAAATATCAGTCAAGCCAATGGGCAAAACTCACGATTATTTAGATTATGTTTATAATTTTCATTGTTTACTCAAGATTAACACAGGTTATATTCTACTGTGTTACCATAGAAAAGAAAAATTCGTGTGAGTTTTTCACACGATTTCTTTTTTAGAAAAGATTAACATGAATTAGATTTTGAAGAAGAAAATAAAGGAAACTATAGTATTGTTATTATTATTGAGATTCTTATAATCTGAATAAAATTAAAAACTAAACAACAAAATATCCTATCATCTTTGAATGAACGCTATTTCAGTATTAAAAAAAATTAAGGGTAGAATAAGTACAGGTTGTGAAAAAAGAAATAAATATAATAGGAAATGTTTATTATTGAATGAGAGGATAAGCGTTATAACCGCAGATCCTAATTCGATATAGTTATTTGATATGATAGAACAAACGTGAATGTTTTTAAATAGGTTAGTAAAGTAGGTAGTGGTTGTAGCATGGAGACCGCAGCGTGCCCCAGGCTCTTGCTCTGTACCAATCGATCGGGCGAATGCGCACCACACAACTCGTGAATCTGAAATGCAATAGCCAATGAATCTAAGTGGGTATTGCCAAATAAAAAAGTAAACAACTTCAGAAAAATATAAACCGAATACGAAAGAATGCCAGTCGCTTGATTCACAAGTCAATCTTCGTTGTTCTAATTTAATCACATCAAGAAAATTTAAACAAAAAATATTTAATCATATAAAATTTCATAGCTTAAATAATAAGACATTGTGAAAAATACTTTTTTGGTTTAAAACCAAAAATATTCAGGCCAATATTATTATTGTACGATTTTTTTAATTTAAAAAATATTTAATCCGTAAATTGTCTACGTTGTAACAGTTTAATTGAGAACAGTAAGCAACCCCTTGACCCAATCAGATGAGGATGATATATATAACGTGTAAATGAGGTGAAGTCTTGTACAGAGTCAGAAAGTTGAGTTAACTGAACCCCAACCAAAAACAAAGTACATCGGTAACCACTATCTATTATTTAAATCCGTAAAAAAGTAATTACCTTTATTAAGACTTAAAACACTGAACTTCATATACAGTTTAATTTTATTAAAATATAACTACATTTTTCATATAATTCAATTTGGTGACGGAGATGCAATTCACCAGTACTTGCTTAATTGTAAAAAGGCCGGCCTGTTGGTGAAGTGGTTAATGCAACTGGCTTTTAAGCCGGGGTCCCGGGTTTGATCTTCGGTCAGGTCTGGCATTTTTCATCAATCATTTTCATATTATCATCATTCTCCACCGTCTGAATTAGCAGAATTGTAAAACAGTCAGACGTAAAACAAAAAAAAATTGAT
Organism: Catonia carolina; assembly: GCA_035578175.1. NCBI lineage: Eukaryota > Metazoa > Arthropoda > Insecta > Hemiptera > Achilidae > Catonia > Catonia carolina. The sequence goes on from JAQMRL010000001.1 coordinate 30,749,438, forward strand.
TGTAAAATCACTGTTGCATCTTTCTGTCTTGAACATTGGAAAGTTGTACATTAAGTCCGCAATTCTTCATCCAGTTATGACTAAAGATTTCACTCCCTTATCGGGGCAGAACGCAACCATAAGAGCGGTCGCTGGCCTTTTACAGGAAGTTAAGAAAAACACAACTGCAGGACAGAGACATTTTGACTTTCTTGGCTCCTAAGTTTTACAACTTGCTTCCGGAGTACGTTAGAGACAGATCTCGTGAAAAGAATTTCAAACTTTTGATCATAAGATTTCTAATTCAGCTGGGGCAGAACTCTCACTTGGAGTCTTTGATTTTTCTTCGCCACTACGGTTAGGCAGGTGTTATTGGCTCACTAACATGTTATTCATAAACTAGTAGTAGTTATAGTTATATATGTATATTTATAACACTTTTTTTGTTTCTGATATTGCGCTGGTTTTATGTATTCTGTGTTGCATTTTTGTATGAAGAAATAGTTAAATTTAAGGGAGGTAGTTAAGGCTAAATTTTGTTTTCATTTTTTCTTCTATATTAATATAAATAAATTGATAGAGGTTTATTTGTTATAAGCTGTTTTATTAATGCTATTCATAACTTTGCTGATGTTTGTATTATCATTTATTAACATTTTAGTTTTGTTACCATAAGTTTTAATTTTTATTTACATTTGTATTCTGTCTGTCTTTTTTTAATATTTTAATTTTAAATTTTATACTAACGTGTTTTTTTAATGTTATTTTGATTATTTTCTCTTTTCTGTGACTTGTTCTTTTTTATTGTAATAAGTTTTTTTTTTATTATTCCTAATTTGTGTACATTGCAATCTGTTCAATTTAGAACAATAAGCAACCCCATGACCCAATGAGATGAGGATGATGTGTATGACGTGTAAATGAGGTGTAATCTTGTACAGACCCAGGCCGACCATTCCTGAGAGAGTATGGTTAATTAAACCCCAACCATCAAAGTACACCGGTAACCACTGTCTAGTATTCAGATCCGTATAAAAGTAACTACCTTTACTAGGATTTGAATGTGATGTAATTTTGGTATTAACTATTTTTTTCTTTTTGTTTATTTATCAGTACTATTATTGTCTTAATGTAGTTTTATTTTGTGCAATGTATTTTTTGTAATTAGAGTAATCCTCCTCCAAGCACGGGCTTTGCTCTTTTGGAGGAGTAATAAAGGAAATAAATAAATAAATAAAATAAATCTACCACACACACGGGCATTGCCAGAGGCCATAAAATATCCGTCGGTTAATCTGGTGCACCGAATCCTAAGTTATGCGATCACTTCGTCTCTTTGGTTGTCCCTCCTCAACGATGTTGGTCGTGAGTTGACAATTTTCTTTACTTGCCTTTGCTTGTTTCAGCACCTTTCAGTACTCGTACCCAGTTATACTAAGAACAAAAAAATTATATTCCGACCCAAAATTACTGCAGGTGAATCATAATAGACTAAATAAATCTTTTCTTACCGTCACCGGCAGTGAGAGTTCCAGTGTTTGGTTAGGTCGCCAAAGAGCGGCATCAGAGGGCAACATCAAATCACAAGGTTGTGCAGGAGTACTGGCCGGAGTTGGCGTCTCGGTTCCCAACACCAATGCCAGTAATGCCGCCCCGAAGTGCAAAACCGCCAAATTTCTCATTCTATCTCTTCATGCCCAATTCTGAAACAAAAATAAATTAAAATTGTTAGATCTAATATTCAAAACAACTTTATGATTGCATTAAAATTTGAAGCACAGTTTCGAATTTAATCTCGTTCCTTTGTACGGGTTTTTGAATACACGAGCCACTCTCTCGCTTTGACCTAAATGCAGTTTGGGAGTAGGCCTATTGTTGCATTTGTTTGTTCTCTTTTCAGATAGCTTGAGCAGAAAACCAATTAACTCTTACGTTTCACTTTACTACGTAAATGTGTATAGATATTTGTGTACTGTACATTTTTACTTTCTCTTGCCCTGAAAAAAAATTTAAATTAATATGGTAACTAGAAAAAATTGTATCTATAAGTTAACAAAATTTGTGCATTCTGGTGAATTCGTTGAAGTTAATGAAATAGTATTTATATTGTGTTGTTGTTTAGGTCATCAGCCGAAAGGCTGGTTTGAACCTCCAGAGGTTTTACTAAGTAAAACGAAGAGTGAGGTGGTTTATCATTGCCTTCCTTACTGAATGGAAAAGTAGCCTACGCTTATCAGCATGCCGGGCCCTCTGAAAAGCACATATTTTCCACTATGCAAATGACAATTTTCACTTCATTCACCACAGGGTCTGGCTGTATAATGAAATTCATTACTTTCAGAGAAGATAACCCTGATTGGTGTCTTTTACACCTCTACCTCTTCTGTTCTTAAATCATTTAATTCTTTAATTGGCTGACCATATGTTCATAAACCGAACTATTTATTTTAGCCCTGCAACGAACACATTGAGTATAAATAATTTGTAATAACATCACATGTTTATTATCGTTTCCAAAAAATTAAGGTAATTTTCAATCGCGTACAAAGTGCCAGTACAAATATTTTTGCGACCTTCATTTCAAACATTTTTGAGCGGCACGTGTCCTAAAGCAGCTGACAGAAGATGACTTCCAGCACCATTTCCAACAATGGAAAATTCGCATGGTGCGTTGTAAGGATAGAGAAGAAGTGTATATTGAAGGTGACAATACGTTATTATGTATAAAATTAAAATTAAATTTTTTACAACGTCAGTCTTGTTATTTAGCCACACCTTGTACAAGAGCCGTTCTGATTACCTATGATAGTTTGGTTAATTATTATTTCCTATTATTTCGCATTTGTATATTTGCAATCACTTATGTTAGCAATTAACCCGCGGAGCAAATGCAAGATAATTGAATGTAGTATTTCCAGACTTTAAGAAATGTAAATTGTAATTGTTCTCAGAAAGCATTTTTAGGTTTTACCAGTTGCTTCCAAAATTGTACTGCTTTTTTATAAATACAATAAAAAACCTCTTTTTGAAATTACATAAGTTAATTACAAAATAACCAGAAAACTAAGGGTATTGAGGCTTTAACGACATGTGTGGTATATACAAGAACGCAGTTTGACTCATGAAAAGGGTTTAGGAATAATAAATTCAATATTTAAAGTCTTAGGCCTAATGCTTCCATAATTGACAAAAATAAATTTTTTATCAGTTTAACCACTGGCTGTTTAACGCTAAAATGTGCTTTCTTTATGTACAACCTTAAATGACAGGCAGTTCAAAAAAAATAACAGTCCAAAATTAGATAAAATACCGGCAGAGAAACATTGGAATGATGCTTACGTAGCAAATATTGTTGTTTAGGTCATCAGCCAAAAGGCTGGTTTGAACCTGTAGAGGTTTCACTAAGTAAAACGAGGAGTGAGGTGGTTTACAATTGCCTTCCTCACTGAGTAGAAAAGTACGCTTATCAGCATGCCGGGCCCTCTGAAAAGCACATATTTTCCACTCTGCAAATGACACCTTCACTTCGTTCACCACAGGGTCTGGCTGTATAATGAAATTCATTACTTTCAGAGAAGATAACTCTGATTAGTGTCTTTTACACCTCTACCTCTTCTGTTCTTAAATGATTCAGTCATTCAACTGGCTCACCATGTGATAAGAAACAAAACTATTTATTTTAGCCCTGCAACGAACAGATTGAGTGTAAATAATTTGACACTCCACCTGTCTGTTATGGGCAGTAGCAAATATTGGCTCACTTATTTACATTGTTTAGTTTTTTAGATTTACTATACTTTTAGATTACTGTTTTTAGGCCGGATCAACACCGTACTTTTTACCATGCTACATTACAAAGCGGAAGGTTCTCCATTCGATTACCGGCTTAACTTGGAAATTATAACACACTAAATCTCATAATAACCGTTCCATTTAATTGCTGATGATGCAGTTATTGATGCGAATTCAAATAATGGTAAACTTAAAAGTAGTAGTTTGATACGATAAAGAGTAATGAAATTTTAGCCTGGTTCAATTTTAAGATCGGCCTATCTCGTCACCATTGTGTTTTAAATCTTTGTAAATTCCATGAAATTTCTAACCATTTTTGTTTCCTTAAATTTTCCTTTTATTATTAAGCCTATTTTCTTTTATTTAAGGCCGTTAATTTTCAACAGTCGTAATCTTGTTAGTTCTTTACAAGAAGAAACTCAACCGCTCATAAATTATTATTATTATTATTATTATAGCGGCTATTTCATAGCGTTGCTCCATTTGCAGCAACCCAATACTCCATTTATTCCTATAGTACACATCTTCATCTCTTTGATTCCTCCACATCATAGCTCTCATAATGTCATCCAGCGACTCCTTTCTGGGTCGTCTTCGCTTCCTCCGTCTCGATGGAACCCATAACCAAATCTTCTGCAATAACTTCATCCTCTTTCTTCACAGATGATCGTACTAGATGAGTTTTGAATTTGTTAAATTTTATTAATTAATAAAAATTTTCTCGAAAACAATACTTTCCTTCCCTATACATTCACACAGCAAGAGAAAGAAACAAAATGGGTAAAACTGAATTCGAAGTCTCCTATTGATAATTTGTTCTATTTTACAATATCTATGTTACTTCTTCAGACCATTATGTTAAGCCTACATTACGTTATCATTACTTCTTCAGATGCTTCCAATGCCATAAGATTTTCAGGTTATTAGATGTAGCTGAGGAAGGAATCACTTGTCCCACAGCACAAATTCAGTTAACCGAGCCAGTTTCCCGTTAGAATGGATTACCAAATATTCGACTCAGTTTCCTGTCCTGAATCCGAGGCTGTTTGTGAGTTTGTCAGTAAGTTAATAAATCCCCTGGCCACGTTACGAACACTGCGGAGGTTGAGCTTGATTGTAGGGTCGGTACTTTACTGCCTACAAAAGCATGCAGGACTTTTACTCGCGGTGTCTCTTTACGTTCTCCCGCCGTTTCTGCCGTTGGGAATTTCTGCCACTTCCGCCTTCAAGGCCGTTGACCAAATTCGCCTAGTATGCCTAGGTAGAGGCCCTGATAAGATGCTAGATGGACCTTGGTTTATTAACGAGGTTGTTATTCTTCCTGCTCCTCTTTCCTCATCGCTTGCAAGATGAGGCCCCGGGCTTCCAACCAGCGGCATTGAAAAACACCGATGGTGGAGAGTAGCAGTACAGAACGGTGGAGAGGAGAGATCTTGGGAGGCCATGAAAAAAATGACAATAATACAGTATTTTGTTGGTGTTGTGAGTCGGAACAGGTGAAAGCCTATTCTCACAATTCCTTGATTGTGAGAAGAACAAGAAGAAGAAGAAGGAGGAGGAGGAGGAGGAGGAGGAGGAGGAGGAGGAGGAGAGGAGAAGGAGGAGATATTCGACTGAGTTGCTCGGCGCAGCAGGGGTACCAAGGTTTGTTCTGAAATTACAACCTTAAAATGCCACATAATATTCTGTAAACAGAGCGCACGGAAATAAAAATGGAAGAAAAAGTTTAGAAGGGTAATAATAGTTACTGTTCATTAAAATATTACGGCTCAAAATGTACGTAACTATTATTCGTGACTTGTAATTATTATGTTTGATTTCCTTGATTACTCAACTAACGGGTGTTTCAAAAAGGACGCACTTCGAAGTTTAAGGGTTAATATTTTATGCATAGGGAATATTTTTTCCCCCCAAATAACAGTTGGCACTACCGTACTCATTGTTGACCCATTGTGTATTACTGACATGTACTAGTGCTATCCCAGTATTCATTTGTGTCTGTAGTGTCTGTATAAGTTCAAACATGGTTTTTTCCAAAGGATGAACGTGTTTTTATTATTGAATGTCATTGCGCATATAAATCTTACGAACGAGTGAAAGACGAGTTCCAGTTAAAATTTCCCAATTCTGAAGTACTTAATAACACTACATTATCGCGTCTGATTAATAAATTTCGTGAGGCTGGCAGTGTACAGGATCGGAAAAGCACAGGTCGACCATCAGTGTTAACAGACGTTTCTGACGATGTGAAACAACGTTTGACTACCTCACCCGGCAAATCACTTAGAAAGTTATCTTCACAGGCTAGATTATCACTATCTTCCGCTTTAAGGGCTATAAAAAAATTAAATCTGCATCCTTACCGCATCGGTGTCGTTCATGAACTGAAAGAAGTTGACCATGGGAAACATATACAGTATTGTTATTGGACACGTTCTCTTGTTAATGACAACGGTGTTGAAATATTGGATCGTGTTTATTTCAGTGACGAAGCATGGTTCCACTTGGATGGTTACATCAACAGCCAAAACTGCCGAATATGGAGCGCTCAAAATCTTCACACATTTCATGAACGTCCGCTACACGCACGTAAAATTGGTGTTTGGTGTGCGATCTCCCGGCGTCGTATTGTTGGGCCTTTATTTTTTGACACATCTGTAGATAGTGTGGTGTACCGCAACTTAATTTAACAATTTATAGCGTTGTTAGAATTACACGATCGAGATTGTTGGTTTCAGCAGGATAACGCAACGTGCCATACTTCTACTGAAACGCTGAATATGTTACGAGAATTTTTTGGCCATCGTGTGATATCAAAAGGATTGTGGCCACCAAGATCCCCAGATCTTACTCCTGCGGATTTTTTTCTTTGGGGGAATTTAAAGAGTAAGGTTTTTAAAAACAATCCTCATACAATTGAAGAATTGAAGGCTAATATTGAAAGTGAGATTACAAACATTAATGAGCAAACACAACGAAAAGTGGCTGCAAATGTTATGAAACGTGTCCGAACTTGCATTACAAGCGGAGGAAGTCATTTTGAACATTTATTGTAAAGTTTTAAAGGTAATCTGAATGTTATAAAGGTAATAATTTCATACCGTATAATTTGTATAATTTGTAATTACTTAATGTAATAAATTAGCGTTCTCAAACTTCGAAGTTCGTCCTTTTTGAAACACCCGTTATTTCCAGATATTTCTAACGTGTGTATAAATTGCATAACATAATTTAAATACTATTATTTAATTAAATTCAACAAATCCGCCAGAATTCACAAACTTTGTTAACTTACAGATACAATTTTTACTAGTAAGCATGTTAATTTAAAGTTTTTAAATTAATGTTTAGGAGTTACTATTTAAAAAAACCTTTTGGGAAATTAAGTTATTAAGTATCACGGTAAACTATCTTACACATAGCAAATTTTTCCATTATACTCGTACTATGGTGCTAGTGAAAAACTCGCATGCGTCGTTCAAACTTTTGTCCTCTTGGGTGATAATACTGTAACACAGTAGCACTTTTGGTGATTATTCTAAAAATGGTTACTGTAAAAGGTTGTTTATTTTTCAGAAATTGTGTAATGTATGGGGTGGAGTGCGTTGAATAAGGATTGCGATGAATGAAATGTTTGTATTTTGATTCCTTCGACAATGTTTCACAAGAATTGAAAAATTGTTCGAAGGATCTAGATTAACTACCACAGGTATAAAAACATTTAGTGCCTTTGTAGTGGGGTCAGTCAGTCGTTGAATTGTGAATGATAAGTGTTTTCAGGATGTTTCGAAATAGTTTCGTTACTGGACCGGTTCTGACCTACCTACGTTAATAGTGGTTGTACCTTTTTTGCGTCCAGGAGATTCCAGGAGGAGTATAAGACATGTCGTCAGTTATAACACCTGAATACTTATAAGAATTACACAAAGTGGCACTACTATCAAGAAAGAAATTCTTGTACGCTATAAAAAATTTCACCGACCAAGTAATTTTTCAGATTATTTTTGCAAATTATCACATTTTAAAAATTGGGGTAATATATTCACGAATTTTCTCCCTGCGTAAGTAGGTTTTTGTTCAAACAATTTTGTGGAGTGATTAGCAACATAATAATCATTTCTGTTTCTCGTGTTATGATTGTGAACATTGAAATTTTGATAAAATTTTTTTACCTAACATACATAATAACCGCAAAAATGTAGAGAACTGTAGGGAACTGTAAGCAATTTAAGCTCCTTAAATAGTGGTCTGCATGAGGTTAGGTGGTTAGCTCCTACCATATACCTAATAGCTTTCTTTTGAATTTTAAAAACCCTATTTATATTACCGATGCTAGAATTACCCCATACTAAGATACCATAACGGATATGAGACAGAATGAGGCCATGATAAGGTGCCATTAGTAATTTTTTATCATTAAATCTAGCAGTTTGTTTTAGTGCCAGCAGTAGCAAATGGTTGTGGACAAGTAAATCGATTGCTTTGATTGTTTGTTGTTACTGTATCTTAATTATACTTAACGTTAGTTTAAGCTTGAGTTTTGTAACTGATTTAATTTATGTAATATAATCTAATTGTACGTCCGTAAAAGGCAGGTGGAGTGTTAAATTATTTTCACTCGACCTACTAGTTCCAGGGATACAAAAAAAATGGTTCTGTTTCTTATCATATAGTCAGCCAATTATATAACTGCAGTATTTAATAACAGAAGAGGTAGAGGTTTAAAAGACACTAGTCAGAGTTATTCCCTGAGAATAATAAATTTCATTGTACAGTCAGATCCTGTAGTAAATGAGAAGGTTTCATTTGCAGGGTGGAAAGTAGATGTTTTTCAGAGGGTCTTGCATGCTGATAAGAATATTTGATCACTCAGTGAGGTAGGCAAGGTGTATCACTTCATACTTCGTTTTACGTAGTAAAGTTTGTAGAGGTTCAAACCAGCCTTTCAGCTGAAAACCTAAACTACAAAAATAACAATCTAATTGTTGAAAACAATAAGTAATTGTTATGAGTTTAAAGTACGTCTTTTTATTATTTATCACATCCAGATCCGGAAAGAACCTAGGCTTAGGTGTTAGGATATTTATAAATATTATGAAGTATTAGTAATAAAAATGTAATCAATGGATAAGTAAGTAATGAATTTAACATAGTATTAATGTTAAGATTTTTCAATTTTTATCTTTTACCTATTTTACCATTTACCTCTACCTCTACGCCTCTTTTGGAGTCTCTGGAATGCAGTTTACAAAAAAAGACCGCAACAAAGTAAAAAGTTTAAGAATGTAACAACCGTTTTCTTGGTTGACGCTATAAGTAATGGTACTTTTTATTAAGAGATCTTCGATTTGAATAGGGAAAATAACGTAACTTGATGGGTTTATTTCATTAATCTATCACAGCTTTTGTTCCGGACATTCAGTTTACATATCCATTTGAATTGGCGGGGGTTTGAGTTACAGGACAAATGTTTGTACGTAGATATAAATTATTCATAAACTTACTAACTTGTACAATTCACGAATGATGTCCTACATCACAAAGCTCTTACGTTTTATTCAAAGTACGCAACCCATTTTAGCAAAGTCATCTCCAAATCACTACTAGAGATAATCTACGCTTTTACTGTTTGATTTATCAACAGTTCTATGATTTAATGAAAAGCTTTAAAAGCAGTTAAACACAGAACATTTATGTTTCACCCGGGTCTGTTTCATATATTTTATTTGTTGACAGAAACAGTGAAATGTGGTTCAAAATTTTAACTAACCTTTCATCAACTATCTTGAAGGATTTTAAGTATTTCTTCTTCCTCTCTTCTACCTCTCATGGATTAGGCTTTCCAATTTTTTGCTCATCTTTTTCACGGTCTTACTCCATCACTTCGTCCAGCAGGTATGTAGCCTAATGATCATTTCACCCATCTATATCTTCACTCATGCGTATTAAAATGTTCATAGCACTTCTCTCTGTATTGGTTAACTGTTTATAATAGAGAAAAGACATTTAAATGGGCCCGGATTTTCTCATTTTTATTGTGATTCATGAAACTACACCCCTGAACCCTTCTCAAGAACCGCATTTCCGCCGCCTGGATCTGACGTTCTAAGTTTTTAAGTATTTGCGTCAATAAAATAATGTCATTTATATGCGCCTTATTATTATTACGTAATATAATAACATCCATAGACCACACAAACAATTTTATAGAATGATTCGATAACGTTCTCAATAGGTTTTAACTCTTCGTCAGAAAACTTGCTAGCATTACCTACGCACAAGCCCAAGGCTTATGTAGGCATCATTTACACTAATATAATAAAGAAGAAACGTCTGTTTGTTTGTATAAGGTAATCTCAGAAACTACCGAACTGATTTTAAAAAACTTTTCATTGTAGCCAAGCTTAGAGCTTCCTGATCAATATAGGCTATTTTGTAACTTTAAGTAACGTTAATTAAGTGAGTTAAGCAACGTAAACTGTGACGATGTCGCATGTTTTAGTTAAGGGGAGCAGACCATTTTCATTATCCCTATACCTGAAATACTAACTTAGGTAGATTTTTTGTAGAAACCGTTAAAGCTACAAAGCTGAGCTTTGGCACACCTTTCTACAGTACCGTTTTACAAATTTGTACCAGAGCTTTTTCATTTACCTTCATCCAATCTAAAAATGATTTTTATTCTCAAAAAATGTTCAAATGTGCCCACATTTTTTTATTAAAAACACACCCAAAAAATAAAAACTCCAACATTTTTGAAATACCTCTGGAGTAAATACACACCTTAGTATTAAAATGTAGTGTGTGAAATTTCACACTCCTAGGTAGGATGGTTCCTAAAATAAGTGTACCTAAAGTCAAAAAATACAATACGCGGAAAATGCAGATATAGTAAAAGCATAATACCGTGACAGAAACTATTACCAATTGGAATTAACTTCCAAACAAAAACACACCAATATTTCCTCTACGGCTGATTTCTACGTGTTCTAGAAATTATCGTTTTTATGTAAACGCGATCTCCGTAATATTAGAGCAGTAACATGATTATATTAATCTCAATTTACAAGAATGAAAAACGTGAAAAAATATCAAAAAAAAAACACTACGTACCCCACCAATGTAAAAACATAATTTTTCTCAACAGAAAAAGCAACAAATGTCGTGTTATACATAAATTTAAATAGGGGAAAACAATCGATCAATATTTATGGTAAAATTGAAAAATCAATATTTTTTATTAAAATCAGTCTGCTCCCCTTAATCGGGTGCATAGCACTTTTATTTTTTCTAAGTCCTCTGGATGGTATACTTTTGGGCTAAAAGCACGATTCAACTTTTATATTTCATAGAAAAACGTGAAGTATAACATTCGATTCCAAAAACATTAAAAATTCGGAAATATTTAAAATTTTTATTTCTCTCTTTACTGTCTCTTATTTATTTTTTACTGTCTCTTTCTTTTCCATCGGTATTCTTCTATTCACTTCTGTTAAATCACAGGGACAAACATTTAAAACGGGGGGCATCGATTTGAGACATGAGTGCTTCCTTCACTCATGGACAACGTTATGCCGGACTTTCTAGAGCTGGAAGTGCAGAAAAACAATTTTTTGCTGCCACAGGGCAACGAAACCACAAATATTGTATATAGAAAGGTTTTAAATAATTTAATGAGGCCTACATTAGCTGCTGTGAAGCGAAGCGAGCGGGGGTTGCTAGTCACTCAATAAAAAATCAAAAAACAAAAAAACAGCAATGAATATTTTCAGGTTTTTCAGATACGAGTTGGATCAATACAGAAACATTAAAGTTAATTAAGGAGCATTTCCCCCAGCGCTTACCTTTTCATCGGAAGAACTTACTCATTTAGGCAGTTCTATTCATAATGTTTGGAAAAATATCGGAGTGCGAAGAGGCCGGAGTTGTGTATATTTTCCAAATATGGTTAATAAAAAACAATGAAAACTATAACCTATGTTTAATCATGAGTAACAATACAAATTTCAAAACATAATCATGAATAACGCAAAATGAACGCAACCTCTGCAGGACTTAAAAATACGGAAACCACTAATCACGCTGAACTAGGCTCTGTAGAAACAATTCTTGAAACAAAAGTTGTAGTTTTTTTAATTTCTTGTAACTTTGACATACAATTTTGTCGAAAATGGAAAACACTAGGGCCGCAATGTTCAAAAATGTATTTTTTTACCGATTTTAATGAGAAAAATACAGAAAATCATTAATTGACATTAAACTAAGCGTTGTAGAAAAAATATTCGGAATAGAATAATTGTAGGTTTTTTTATTTTCTAAAATTTGTTTTTTTCTTTGGTTTAAAGCCGACTGTTCTGTAATTACTGCTAATGCAGACGGTGAAGGAAGATGACTTTTTTGTAACGTATGAAAATAAGCCGTGCCTGAATGGGATTCGAACCTAAGACCGCATGATCAGAGGCGAGCAAGTTACCAACTACAACTTAAATTTAACTTTCAATATAATTTTAATATAACTTGAAGTTCTCATAACTTTAATAAACGCTGAAATACGTATTAAGGCCACAATCATGAAAGAAATAATCTTTACCACGAGAGCACAGCTCCCAAAACTTTCAGTAGACGTGGCGCTCACCCTATCTTGTAAAACATAAAAAATGTAGTAGCCTATATAAAGCGATTTTTAAAAAAATCGTAGAAGCCGTTTTTGAGAAAATTTAAAAAAGTGAAAATCGCATGAATTAACTACTACTTCCGGTAGACAGATTCTGATAGAAATGTTTGTGTCGGTTCCCCTAATGGTACTTTACTTAAGTTTCAAGTTTAAATTTGTAAGATATTCCCGTCGTGAGATATTTTCCCCTCCACACACACACACACACACACACACACACACACACACACATGCAGATATCAATCGGTACAACCATGTTTTTGAAATCAGGGGTCCTGCAAACGGGTATTACCGGTGAAAACTCAAGTTTTAATAATCGATATGAAACAATACTGTCCTTCTTTATATTGTAGTCGATATACCTGTAGCGCAAGAGAAAGTGAAAATTAAGAAGTGAAGTCTGTTTCCGGCAGATTAAAACTTTACCACCATATCATTAACCCTTTCAGTACCAACGTCCGAAAAACAGGACGTCAATATTTTTTACGTAGTTATAAAATCCGGTTTACCGGACGTCCGTAAGTTATGCATAAAGTGCCAACGTCCGGATAATCGAACATTTCCAAAAACACTTTTAAACAAAAATTAATGGAATGTTTTTTGAAACCGCCTCCGTGGCGTAGTGACTAGCGCGATAGCCTACAAAGCAAAAGATCCCGGGTTCGATTCCCAGCTAGGGTCTGGAAATTTTAACACGTTAAAACCACCGTTAAGGTACCAAAACCCACAGTAGTTGCTAGCTGTCGATGCGACTTTAAATGAACTAAAAAAAACTATTTTGAATATTTTTAGTGTTAGAACGATTTTTTTATGAACTCAATAAAAATTAATTTTTAACAGAAAATTTTATTTTTCTTTAACGTTGAAATTTTGGTCGGCAATGGCAGGCTTACGCTTGCACTTTTTTTTACTTTCTCTTGCCTATATGAATATATAGGAAGGAAAGTATTGTTTTCATGTCGATTTTTCGAAATCGAGTTTTCACCGGATCTATACGTTTTCAGACCCCCTGAACCCAAAAAACATGTTTTTAGCGATTGGTCTGTGTGTGTGTGTGTGTGTGTGAACAGAATATCTCAAGAACGGAACATCGTACGAACTTGAAACTTGAAACTTAAGTTACATACCACTACCGGACGCGACACGAACATTTTCATCAAAATCGGTCAACCGGAAGTAGTAGTTTATTCGTATAATTTTTCAGTTTTTTGCGATTTTCTCAAAAACTGGTCCTACGATTTTTTTTAAAATCGCCTATTTTACTCAATTTTTTATTCTCTACAAGATAGGGTAGGCGCCATGTTTGCTGAAATTCTCGGTGAGGCTGTTTTCACGTAAAAACGTTGTTTTTTTAAGATTACGGCTTTAATATAAATTTCAGCGCAAAAACGTATATAATAAAAGTTGTAGAGAATTTAAAAACCTACAACTTCTGTTTCAAACATTTTTTTGTATAACGCTTAGTTTAGCGGTAATTTGCGATTTTCTGTTTTTTTTCTCACGAAAACGTGAGAAAAATCGATTTTTTTAACATTTCGGTCTTAGTATGCATTTTACGACAAAAGTGTAAATAATAAAAGTTATAGAAAATTAAAAGATCTACAACTTTTGTTTAGAGCATTTTTCTCTACAGAGCCTAGTTTAGCGTGAAAGCGTGATTTTCCGTATTTTTAAGCCAAACTGAGTTCGATTGTCATTTTGCGTCATTCACTCGTGATTAAAATAAGGTTATGTTTTTGAGGTTAGTTTTTGTTTATTTCTAATATTTTATTAATAATGTTAGGTTTATTATTAATCATTTGCGTTGGCAAGAGAAAGTTGTGTGAGTGTTTCACACCAGATTTTTTAATAAGGGCTGGTACTTTTTGTACACCCTTATTAAAATTAAATGGCTCTTTACACAAAATTTTTAAATATTGTTTAGGCACTGAAAGGGTTAATACAAAGCAACTGATGTATTAAAATAAGTTGCTATGTAATAACGTATAACAGTGCTTCTTCATGAGAATGATCATGACTGAAATGAAAGTTCGTGGCACCTCCATAACTAATTAATAATATGCAATTGTATGTATACTGTTCATTCGACGTAATGAAAAAAGGTTTTTTTCTTATTATTGCGCAACTCAAACCCAAATAAATTGCGTAAATAACCCAATTTAAATTTAACGTTGTTTGTTCTTTACTAAAAGATTATAATGATTTTCTCTTCTCCAATACTCCAAGGTTTAAGCGAAAAAGGTTAAAAATACACCTCTAGTATTTTTTTGGGAGAAAAATTCCAGTAATCAACGGTTAAAAACTTGGGCGGCTCATTCCTGTTTTATTCCAAATGAATATTATGATTCTTTCTTTTAAAACCTTTCTTTTTTGCTACATTCATTCTAACAGATTCGAAAAAACCGCATCTTGATACCAGTGCTTCCAAAAAAAGTCGTGACCCTTCCGGCTAAATTGTCTTTGACTCTATTTTACAATACTACAGAATAGTTTAGTTTAGCAAGTAGAAGGTTGGCAATAAAGTTCATGCTATTTGCACTGGCATTTAAATTGACTGGAGTGTAGTAATGTATTACATTGACATACATTGTAATACATATTATATTATATTATTGTAAATAGGGCTGAATTACTTAGAGCTATTGAGATAATCGTTTTGAATTAAGTACAGACAATCTATAATTCTAACCTAAATATTTTTACTCTGTAGCGACCCTTGAATACATGAATGGAAAATCTTTTAACCTTGGTAACTTTTATTAGTCTTCCTAGAACGCACGGTCAACAAAGAAAAATACGACTTCAAGTTATGTTACAAAGTAACAGCGAGCTACATACCTCACAAAATATAAACAAGATAGCAATTAATTTAAAAAAAATTAGATAGGGAGAATTAGAATAATAAAATAACCTTTCATTCACTCCAAAGATCGTTATAATAAGAAAAAAATCTGGTGTGAAACACTCACACAACTTTCTCTTGCCAATGCAAATAAAGACCAATATAACCTAACATTAGTAATACAACATTAGAAATAAATAAAAACCTAACTTCAATAAACATAACCTAATTTTAATCATATATGAAAGACGCAAAATGAAAATCGATCTCAGTTTGCCTTACAATTACGGAAAATCACTCTTTCGCGCTAAACTAGGCTCTGTAGAAAGATGCTTTAAATAAAAGTTGTAGATCTTTTAATTTCCCATAAATTTGATTATAAACACTTTTGTCATAAAATGAATACTATAGCTGAAATCTTAAAAAAATCGATTTTTCACACGTTTTCGTGAGAAAAACCAGAAAATCGCTAATTACCGCTGAACTAAGCGTTTTACAAAATAATGTTTGAAATAAAAGTTGTAGAATTTTAAGTTCTCTACATTTTTTATTATATAAATTTTTGCGCTATAATACATATTAAAGCCGTAATCTTAAAAAAACACTTTTTTACGTAAAAACACCCTCACCAAGAATTTCAGCGAACATGGCGCCTACCCTATCTTGTAGAGAATAAAAAATTGAGTAAACCAGGCGATTTAAAAAAAAATCGTAGGACCAGTTTTTGAGAAAATCGCAAAAAAGTTACAAATTATGCGAATAAACTACTACTTCCGGTTGACCGATTTCGATGAAAATGTTCGTGTCGGATCCGGGAAAGGTATGTAACTTAAGTTTCAAGTTTCAAGTTCGTACGATGTTCCGTTCTTGAGATATTTTGTACACACACACACACACACACACACACACACACACACACACACACACACACACACACACACACACACACACCAATCGCTAAAAACATGTTTTTTTGGGTTTAGGGGTCTGAAAACGTATAGATCCGGTGAAAACTCGATTTCGAAAAATCGACATGAAAACAATACTTTCCTTCCTATATATTCATATAGGCAAGAGAAAGTAAAAATATAATTGACGGAACGCTAAAATTAGAAATTACAATACGGCTTTTAAACCCATAATTCTTTATGTAATTGAAACAAGTATTGTAAACAAGACACAAATGCAAAATTGGGACAAAATGGAAAGGAAATTTTTAGTAAAATTCACACTACAGAAACTCGAGAAAGATGAAATAAACCAAAGGTTTTGTCATAATTATAACATTCATAAGATAACATTTTAACACGAGGTTTCCCTAGGTGATGTGGTATTCTCAAATTAATTAAAACCAAAAAAAAACTGTAAACTAAAAGTATTTACTGGTTATCAGAGTAGCAGAATAGTTTTTTTATTTTATTACGAAAATTCATAACTGTAGCCATACAAAAACAAACGAGTGAATGAGATAATTATGATATGAGATAAATTGTGCTTTAAAGATTTAGAGGAGATCACCACTCAACAGTGAACCCCCAACTATAAATTTTCTGTAAATGGTTTACATAATTGTACGTAGTATCGGAAATTATTTATTTCAAAATAATGTCCCTACACGATCGTCGCAGTAGACGTCTGCGGGGATTTCCGGGAAGGTATAATAATTATAAGTTGCGTACAAGTTCGTTCCTACGATGAGATAATTTCTTACGGTATTTTGTGTAAATTTTACAAAATAAGTCGTTTACGTAAGGAATTTTGAGGTCATTGTGCCAAGAGTCTTTGGTAACGTAAAAGGTATTTTTGTAATTAGTCGTAAAAATTTTGAATGAAATAGTTGGAATTTTGAAATTTTGGATGTCTAATCAGTTGCATAAATTTGTCAGGGATACATCCAAACAGGCCGGAGATAAGCTTTACAAAATATGAAGTTTAAGATGCAGTGGTAATTTCGACCGTTTAACAAGTAAACTGTAAAATCGTTTTCGTCTTTCGTCTAAAGTTTTCCATTTAATGTCATTATTTAATAGTACATTTAAATAAATAAAGTAATAAATTCTACAGACACATACAGAGATTACCGGCACACAGATTAACAAGAGAGATTCTCGATCAAATTACTAAGTGGCAATCAACAACAAACTGGGTAACACAAACCAAGGGTGATCTACAGAAGGCGAATATTGAAACGGAGGAAATTTTCGACAGAGATAGCTATAGAAGCAAAATCAACAAATGGGAAGTTACACTAGAGCCAAGGGAACCGAAGCCATACAGGCCAAAATGGGATGAGGAACGAAAAAAGCAACACAGCATAAGAATGAAACTGTATTGGCAAGATAAGAAAAACAAAAAATGAAAAACAAAACGAAGCATTTGCTTAGCGTCTTCCATTTCAAGGGAGTATTCGCAAGTAATAATAATAATAATACAGTAATAAAATGAAAACTGTGCAGTAAAAGATCTTTTAAATGAATTGGTAATTAATATAAGTACTCTGATTAGAGGGGAAGGTTGTTTCCAAATTGTAAATTATTTTGTTAAAGTAATTATTGTAACACACATTGTATTTTATTTTTGGTAAATAAATATCAATAAACAAAATAAATAAAATCGTTATAATTTACTAAGTAAACAATATACGAAGAGTTTTGTTTACATTAATTTACAACGCAATAGAGGATAGAGCATGAAAATTTGTATAAGAAATAAAAGTAAAATATGAGTAATTTTATAGGTAAAATTGTGTAAAATTCAGTAAATTTTAGTTTCCATTTTTTGGTTACAGTGAGAGGATTTGTAAAATAATACAAAATTTTATTACATAACATAAGATTATTGTGAATTTACGAAGTGAAGTGTATTAACAAATTAATTACATATAAATAAATTATGAATAATAGAATGTAATTAATATTCTATAAAATAAAATTTAGAATTATAATGAAAGAAAGGATGAATGAATGAAAAAAATGCAGTAGATCAATATGAAGTGAGTAAAAGCGCTGTGCGGATACCTGGGATGCTCTGTGTAGAAGGCTGCACCTCCTCTTTTTCCTGTCACCCAGAGAACTGAACCCAAAACCTCAGGGCAACTTCCCGCGCAAGCGCGTAAGTCGCCGTCACAGCATCTTTATTCTCGAGATGCAAGTCGGTTCGGCTGACACAATTCCCTACCTTATCATCATCTTCATCATCGCTTTATATGATCAGTTACCTTCTTAGATTACACTCCGGGATATGTTAAGAGCACTCAATTCTTCTCAATTGCCTTTTCATAAAATCTATCAAGTTCACTCAAATTACAACTTATATTTATTGGATATTATAAAATAACAAACAACTTATAAACTAAGTTTAAAACTTACCAGACAAACTCAGTTTATACTTATCAGTTCACAATTATGTTCTGTAATATTGTAATACAATACTCACTTCGCTTGCCAACCCGCGGCCAAGGGGAAATCCTATTTCCTGTGCTTAATTCATGCAATATTAAAATTTAGAATAAGGTCAAGAATAGGAACAATAATAACTGTGAATAACGATCAAACACTAAAATTATGAGCATATATAGGAAAGGCGAAGGGAATCTTTATTAAGGGGAGACTGTACTTTGTATCCCGCCAATGTTAAATTTGCTATTTTTAAATACATTTTTTATAGGATTGGTAAAAGATAGGGAAATAAAACTTTACACACTATAGGTGTCGGGTTTCTCCTCAAGCTACTGACATTTTTAAATTTAATCTTTGGACCATACCATTTTTTTTTTTAAATTACTAATAACATAAAATTTTTACAAATTTTTTTCTACGTGTTTTACGTATTACTAATTGTTTGAGAACCTAAGGAAGTCATAAAAATGTCGGTATATGTGGCTATACAAGATAATTAACTGGTAAAAATTTCAGCCTGGTAGGTTTATTGGTTTCTGAGAAAAATGTACCTTAGTGTTAAAAATATAAATTTACGGGAAAAGGTAAGAAACAAGAAGGCAAAATTCAAAGACAATGTGTACACAAACAAGTAAATTTCATCAACAGTTGTTTAGAAAGCTGAACTAACAGCTGAGAATATTAAAATTCGTGATGCAGATATTTTAAAAACTAAAATTATCTGTGCACTAAAACGAGCAGTATAAAATTATGAAAAAATATTCGTTCTTCGTAACTTGATAATTTTTCTGTGTAAACCTGATAAAAACTTAATTTTTTAATAAAAAATTTTTTTTGACGTAATTTATTGTTTTTCTGGTAGATCTAGGCCTAAACTACTGGAAAATATAAAAAACAAAAATTCAAATTTTGAGTTAAAACCATCGTGCAATCTCCCTTTAGGCTAAAACCGCTATATAACAGATTAATTAATATAAATGAATGGAACAAATTCATGAGATGCTACATTTTTTCTCTCCTTTTATATGTAATGGAGGCTTGGACTCTTTAAAAAACGAGAAACAGACAAAATGACTTCGAATTATGGGTGTATCTACGTATCAAGGATACTATGGAAGAATAAGGAAGTCTTACATCAGTTACATGAAAAGCTGGAATTGATTAACAAAGTACAGAGACGAAAACTGTAATATTTCGGACATGTTATGAATGGAGAGAACATAATGTGCTGCAGTTGACAAAACAAGGTAAAATAGCAGAGGAGAGAGAGAGAGAGAGAGAGAGAGAGGAGCGTAGGAAGATGAAGAAAATCTTGGTTAAAGAACCCGCGAGACTGGTAAAATTTTTACTCTGTGGAACTATTTAAGGTAGTATAGTAAGAATTTTCTTCTGTTAAGATCGTCGACCTCCAATGGGAAAAACCCAAAATAAGAAGAAATTTTGGAACAGCTTCAAAGAAGCTATAAATTTCTCATTGAATTTATTAATTTATTTTCCACTCTGTACTTACTGATATGAAGTCTTGAAGTAGGAAAACTCATCGGAAACTAATTTAATATGATTCCACATCCACCAAAGTAATTTGGTGTGAAGATTAAGGAATGTGGGGAGATTTTGCCCATTTAAAAAAAATCCCTTATGAAACAACAATTAAATATTTTTTTTAACTTTCTGATGTCCAGCATGTCAAGTAAGATTTAACTAATAAAACGAGAATATTAAAAAAGACAAAATCTATACCTGAAATTATATAATTTGTCAAACAACAAACGTTCTAATACGATAATATACGTCAATAATACGTTCTAATATAAATTGATGGAAGCGAACCTCCCACATTGTGGGAGGTTTGACCCAACACATTTCAAATGAAACAACATGTCAATTTCAATTCTAAACAAATTAATTACATAAATATATATAATAATAAATTGATAGTCTTAATAAAAAGCGCACGCGCACACAACACCATCAATTTATTATAATTCAGATTAATTTTGATAATCCAAGCAAATAATTTTGTTCTTCTTAGTTTTAGTCAAACTAACATACTCTTAATAAACATTGTTTGGCATAAAATTCAAGGGCGCATGTCAGCTATACGGTCTTCTTCGCAGACAAAATAATACCACGACACCTTCTCCTTGAATGTCGATCAGCGAAATCTACTACGATGACTTCTTTGACTCGTGTGTCCGTCAAAATTAATATCTACTCATGTTTCTTTTCCGGTTTTTTTAGGCTATTGATTTTGAAGACTTTGGAAAAGATCGAACATCTACTGAAGAGACTGCACTGCAATTTGACGACTGGCTGGCTGGAATGACTTGTGATAAATAGTTTTGAGAACTTTGACTTAAAAATCAATCGATTTTCCGCCTGTAATTTTGTCAGCATACCTCCCAAGTGTATTACGATCAAAACCAAAATCTGTAGCCACAGAGTTTGCTCTAAACTTATCCTCTAGCACTATCTTTACAGAATTTCTTATTCTATCATGAGAGACCTTCTGCCTTTTTCCACCTTTATAAAACGGCATATTCTGAAAATAAAAAAAAATCACCATCGGTTATTTTGTTTTTTTATTTTATAACTAAATTTTATAATGGTAGAATATCAAGCTAAGTTACATTCCGTTATTATAAAGAAAGCAAAACAAAGCTGACGGGCCAAACTCCCTAATGTTTGTACTTCTGATGTAAAGGTTATGTTTTATAATGAAACCAATGCAAAATTCTCAAACATTATTATGCAACTGTGACATAAAACCTGCGTTATTCGCCTACTGCAAACAAATATGATTTTATATTTTCTTTTACTAATCAGCAACTTTACGAAATCACTTAGCAAATGACAATAAATCAGCAATAAACAGGAAAAAGTCGCACAACTCATGAAACATGCACGTTGACAACAAACAATGTACGCACCATCGTAGTGGCAAGAAATGTCCTATGAGACCACCGCCATACGTATTATTCTATTTGACGAGAAAGAATGTTAGGTACTTACACTTCAGTTATTGTCGTGACTGGCTGCCATATCAACCGGCCATTGTTAGTTGTTTATTTATTTTCACTTGCTATTTGGTTGATGATTTTTCATTTACTTTGATTAATTACTGAGATTTTTGTTTTATATTTATTGTCGCTTTTGGATATTTACGAAAGGAGGTCCATTGGATCATTAAGTAAGGTTTTGAAGTTGATCTGAACCTGGATATTTCAATAAGGTTTTGAAGTGGATTTGAACACGCCAGCTTCCAGCGTCGGCTTCTGGGAGCTTCTGGACATCCCGGATGGCAACGAGGGATACACTGTTGTTCAACGGAAACGAATCTGCACTACATCAGGTTACTCGCCTAAAATTATTCCCACCCCTAATGCAACCTCAACTAATTTAAATGTAAATTCAGCCCCCGGAAAGTATAAACTTCCTCCCTTTGTTTTCCGTGCCCTTTTAAATTGGTTTACAATAACCAAACTTTTAAATACTTATCTGAAACTTACACTGTAACTACCCGTGGTAACTCGTACTCCCTCTTCTCGTCAAACATTGACGAGTTCACAAATGTACAAATTTCCTACTTTCCGAGGGCATACATTTTCATAGCTATTATACACAAGAGTCCTATGAGGTCAAGGTAGCCATCAAAGGGCTCCATTCGTCGTTTGAGCCGAACGAGATAAAGGAATTCCTCTCTGAGCATGGTTTTCAGGTGAACCACTGCCAAAACAATACAGGCCGCGCAGGCAGGCCATTCAATGTGTTCCTCGTTAAATTGAAAAAAAAAACACCTGGTTTTTAGGACGTCTATAAGATCAACAGGATATTTTCTATTGTAGTGACTGTCGAGGCATTCCGACCACGGCCAGGCCTGCCTCAATGTTTTAACTGCCAGAGGTATGGCCATCCCTCGATTAATTGCAATCACGAGCTACTTTGTGTAAAGTGTGGGGAGAAGTACGACGCCGCTAAATGCGCCACCAAGTTGATCGAGAAGCCGCAGTGCTGTAATTGTAATGGCTATCACCCTGCCAACTACCGAGGGTGCCCATTACACGTTAAATTACTCGCGGACAGACGTAAGAATGACGCCAGATCGACGGCTGTTACTTCATTGGCTCCCTGACGCCCCGCACCATCCGTTTCTCAGTCACCTCCTCCTTCCGCGTCATCTACCCCTATCCAGAAACACTACACTCAAACTATCATCAAAAAAGCTCGTGTGCACAGACCCACTCCCACCGCACAATTTCCTAAGCTTGGTTTTGAACACACGCACACGCCTACCAAGCCCGTGTATTTTAACAAAGATTTTCCTCCTCTTTCAACCAAGAAAATCTCTCAACCCACCGAAAGGAACTCCTTTAACTTCACTTTCATAATTCAATTCTTCACCTCCCCTAAATTCATCTCTTGGGTGGCTAGGGAGGTTGTTAGCGGTGCGCAGGGATAGTAAACATCCAAATCCTCAGCGTCCATCATTATCAGCGACGATCTGAATCCGTCGCCCCCCTCCCTAGGATTCAGAAGCAGCTCGCACTTTCCCTCCTGCAAAGAAGAACTTTACAAAGACGATCACAAGAACACCTTCCCAGTGAGATTCCCTTCCGTCAAAAAATACTTTTACACAGGTACAGCCTCTGATACAGACTCCTAGTCAGCCTATTTTTCAATTCAAGGCTTCTAAATTCCCGCCCCTTCCGGAATCGGCTCAGCCACCGATTACCATAGTACCTAGTGCCTCGCCTCTCATCGACCTGCCGACGTCGACGAAATTCATCACATGGGGAATCTCGCCGTTGCAGAAATTGTCAAACGCCACCTGTTTGCAGGATATCATCGCCACTGTTTTTTTCAGCCTCCCCACACTTCTTGTGTAATGCCGTTCACCATAGTTACGTAGAATACTCGTATTTTAGGCGCCACCCGGCGGAAGAACAACCTACGACGATTTCTAGAGGACTGCAATGTGGATGTAGCACTCACACAAGAGATTTTTGATGTATTCGTTAAACTGTAGATCGAAGCTCTGTACATCTACAAAAGTAACAAAAGAATTCATTAAATTGAATGCTCACTACATAAATATTTATGTTTTGTAATTACTTTAGAAGAAGCACATTATTCAGATTCAATTGACAATTGAAGATCTTAGTGGATGAAGGTGCTATGTAACAAAAATATAGTTTAGTAGAAATTGCTATGAAAGTACTAAGGCCTATCCCTTCATGAAAATTTAAAAGTTCTTAAAACTTAACCTTTCATTGTCACTTTTTTATTAGATTTATCGACCATCGACTACCATTGTCATTTAAAACCTAATGACACTTATTTTTATGTATACAACACTTTTATCAACAAAAAAGTCTTTCTTGCTCAGTGTGTTGTTGTTGTTGTTGTTGTTTAGGTCATCAGCCAAAAGGCTGGTTTGAACCCGAAGAGGTTTTACTAAGTAAAACCTCACTGAGTGAAAAATTATGCTTATCAGCATGCCGGGCCCTCTGAAAAGCACAGATTTTCCACTCTGCAAATGACACCTTCACTTCATTCACCACAGGGTCTGGCTGTATAATGAAATTCATTACTTTCAAAGCAGACAACTCTGATTAGTGTCTTTTGCGCCTCTACCTCTTCTGTTCTTAAATGATTCAGTCATTTAATTGGCTGACCATGTGATAAGAAACAGAATTATTTATTTTAGCCCTGCAACGAACAGATTGAGTGCAAATAATCTGACACTCCACCTGTTTATTATGGGTAGTTGCTCAGTGTATCATCTATAAATGGCTAAACGATAATTTAATAATACAAAATACTCGTAAAGATCTTTATAAGAGACGTATTTAAAAGAACACACAATGCATATTAATGATGATGATAGGTGTTCATTACTACATTTAACTGTTATTACTCTAAAAATCTGGTGTGAAACACTCACACAACTTTCTCTTGCCAATGCAAATAATTAATAATAAACCTAACATTATAAATAAAATATTAGAAATAAACAAAAACTAACATCAAAAACATAACCTTATTTTAATCATGAGTGAATGGCGCAAAATGACAATCGAACTCAGTTTGGCTTAAAAATACGGAAAATCACGCTTTCACGCTAAACTAGGCTCTGTAGAGAAAAATGCTCTAAACAAAAGTTGTAGATCTTTTAATTTTCTATAAATTTAATTATATACACTTTTGTCGTAAAATGCATACTAAGACCGAAATGTTAAAAAAATCGATTTTTCTCACGTTTACGTGAGAAAAAAAACAGAAAATCGCTAATTACCGCTAAACTAAGCGTTATACAAAAAAATGTTTGAAATAAAAGTTGTAGGTTTTTAAATTCTCTACAACTTTTATTATATAAGTTTTTGCGCTAAAATTTATATTAAAGCCGTAATCTTAAAAAAACAACGTTTTTACGTGAAAACAGCCTCACCGAGAATTTCAGCAAACATGGCGCCTACCCTATCTTGTAGAGAATAAAAAATTGAGTAAAATAGGCGATTTTTAAAAAAATCGTAGGACCAGTTTTTGAGAAAATCGCAAAAAACTGAAAAATTATACGAATAAACTACTACTTCCGGTTGACCGATTTTGATGAAAATGTTCGTGTCGCGTCCGGTAGTGGTATGTAACTTAAGTTTCAAGTTCGTACGATGTTCCGTTCTTGAGATATTCTGTTCACACACAGACACACACACACACACACACACAGACACACACACACACACACAGACCAATCGCTAAAAACATGTTTTTTGGGTTCAGGGGGTCTGAAAACGTATAGATCCGGTGAAAACTCGATTTCGAAAAATCGACATGAAAACAATACTTTCCTTCCTATATATTCATATAGGCAAGAGAAAGTAAAAAGATGTCTCTTAGGTTGTATTGAATTCTGGTAGAAAAAGGTTTCAAATGTTCTTAACATCTTAATCCTTTACAAACCTTAAAATTAAGCGGTACATAGTCCAGTCATCCCCCAGTATTTCCGTAAACTGTAGATATACAGCATTGTATGTCATCTACATAACTAAGTATGCACTTAACACCTTCAGCAATCACAAAAAATAAACTTTTGAAAAATAAATTTTGATAAATTTATTTTTTTTAAATAAATTTAAATAAATAATATAAAATAATTAATAATATTAATTAATATTAATAATTTAATTAATTAAAATTAATTAATTAAAATAATTAAAATAAAATAAAATAATATAAAAAAATAAAAATAAAAATAATAAAATAAATAAATAAATAAATAAAATAAATAAAATAATAATAAAATAAATAAATAAAAATATAAATATATAAAATAATAAATAATATTAAAATAAAATAATTAAAATAATTAAAATTAATTAAATTAAATTAATTAATTATTTAATTTAATTAATTAATTTAATTAATAATTTAATTAATTAATAATTTAATAATAATTTAAATAAATTTTTTTTAAAAATAAATTTTTGAAAAACTTTTACATAGCACCTTCATCCACTCAGCTCTTCAATTATTATGCGGAACATAAGGTATTAAAATTATCGATAAAAAGACAGAAATGAAAAGACCAACGGCTTTAACACCAATTCCTAAATTTTATTTCTAAAAATTTAACTTCATTATCTCGTTGCAATCAATTTTATAGAACATTTCAAATTTCTTTGCAATAACATATTTCATTTATAAGATACCTTTTCATGTCTTGGGTGAACCAAAATCTGAACGTACAATAAACTGAAAGAAATAAAATTCTAAGAATTCTTAAGTCGTGACTGTTTTCAAGATGATAAACGATTTCAGTCTTGCCCCTTCCAAATGCGATCAGTGATGTCGAGGAGGGGGCTCATCAATATCGATTTCAGTGGCTCCTTTCCAAGGAAAAAACTATACGCAGCATTTGCGGGAACAAATTGTAGTAAAAAAAATACAGATGTATAATAAATCTTATATAATGGATGTAACAATAAAATGAAGCTTAAATATAAAACTAAATTTTAACACAATTAGATTAATGAATTA
Source organism: Catonia carolina (assembly GCA_035578175.1). Taxonomy (NCBI): domain Eukaryota; kingdom Metazoa; phylum Arthropoda; class Insecta; order Hemiptera; family Achilidae; genus Catonia; species Catonia carolina. Next base: position 30,776,160 of record JAQMRL010000001.1, read on the forward strand.
GGTTTAATTATCACATAGAATAAAACACATTATTTGAATGACAAGATAAATTTTGGGGTAGGAAATGGAACGGTTAAACTTCTGCGCTGAAAACCAAACAAAGAAAAAGAGACCAGGTTCGAAATGGTCAATAGAAAGTAACATTACTTTGGTAAATATTTATATAAATTTAAAATTTTCGAATCAATTTTAATTAAGAGTATGTGACATTTGGCGTCTGGACAGTGCTGTGTTTTGATTTGACGGCACTTTTGTGCGAGTGTAATTTATTATTTTTCGAGCGCCGCTAGTCTTGTTATTTGCTAGTATAGGGAAGAATATGTTTATATGCTTCATAATTGTTTATAATAGCAGCTACCCTTACAGGAATTACTCAGTGTTATGTAAACGGTTGTGAAGTAAGGTTTGTATAAAACCGATTAGTGAGTCGCGTATTGAAACAGTTTCTTCTTGAAAGGTAGTTAGCATACAATTGTTATTAGTTTATAAATAGGAATTAATAATTATTTATTTATTTGATTGTAAATGACTATTTATTTTCTTTTTAAATAAATTTTGTTTAAGCCTTGCTTAAGATTTAAAACAATGTATTAAATTTAGTTTGTTATCGAGAAAAGTAGTTAAGTGTAGTTTCCCAGTTGTTATAGCTAATTAATGTAAGTACGAGTAATTTAAAACCGCATCAACATCTTTGTAATTAGCGACTACTTTGGGTAAAGGAACGGTAGATTTGAACTTGTTCTAATTTTCCTAAACCTAGCTGGGAATCAAACACAGGACCTTTACTTTGCAGCTAGCATGTGTCACTGTTCCGCGGTGAAGCGGAGAGCCACAAGATTTAAAAAAAAACTCGCGTAAATGGGAGATTGCAACCATTAACGGTCACCAAAAGAAAAAAAAACACATTCTGTCTGCCAAAATAAAGTTTAATAAAGATTGTAAAAAGGTAAGAATAGTTTAACAATGAGAGCTCAAAAGAAAAAAATTTAATAATTAAATTTTGAAGAATAAACATTTAAATAATAATTACTTTTTAAAAATTAGTACGGTTACCCAAATAATATCGATTACAAAAGCATAAAAGGTAAATTTATGACAGTTAGAATGTTTTACAATCAAATTCAGTTGCTGGCCAGTGAAAATACCTAATAATAAAAGGTATAATAGTATATTAAAAAAATTAAAAAAAAAATCAAATATAAGGTTAAATTAACTAGTACCATACATTATAAATAATTACAAGAAAATTTGAATTGCAAACGCGCTTTTTGGTTTTGTAAAAAAAAAATTAATTTCAAAGTTAATAAAAATGCAAGGTGCCACTTTGTAGAATATTCCGGCCATCGAAAATTAACACGCAGTTTCTGAATGAGCTAGTATAAAGCACTGGGTTATTATTCGTGGTTGAACACGTTGAGCACTGTTAAAATTGAGTCAAAAAAATGAAGGTAACACTCACCAGTTTAAATTGTACAAAATACCTCTTGCCCACGGAGGCGGCCAAAAGGAAGTTTTGTTATTGACAAATAAACCAGTAATAAGTCACAACAGCGTATATTTTAAATCTGCTTGACTCCTACTGAAAATTAGGACTCCGACGGTGCTTTATTTGTTTTTTCTTTTGTTTCCATAACACTAGTCATTGGTATTATACTATCGTGAATGAAATAAGGAGAGGCGAAAAAATATGTGACAAACGAGGTAAATTGTTTAACGAAGTCTACTTTTTCGAGATAATTTAATATTGGAATTTCTTTTTTTACCAAAAAGACAGGAAATAGGATGGAAGTGGTGGAGAGGTCATTTAAACCATTCGCCTACGTCTACTAAAGATGTGAGCCGCCAGTGCGGCTGTGGAATACTGATGAGGCACCCACAAGATTTTGTATGCAACGAGTCGGACGTATCGGCCTACATACTGTGGGTTGTTTACTCGAGCAATTAAGATTAGAATAATGATTCACTTGCATCAACATCAACAACCCTTTAAGCTTCATAACGCTTGACAGGAATTTATTAACGCTATTCAAACTGAATATCGATCATCCCCCTCGTGTCACGAGGGGACACTTTGAATAAATTATTTTTCGGAAAAAAATGTAATAGAACTTAAAAAAAAATCTGGTGTAAAACACTCACACAACTTTCTCTTGCCAATGCAAATAATTAACAATAAACCTTACATACTTATTACATTAGTAATAAAACATTAGAAATAAACAAAAAACTAACCTCAATAAACATAACCTAATTTTAATCATGAGTGAAAGACGCAAAATGAAAATCGACCTCGGTTTGGCCTAAAAATACGGAAAATCACTCTTTCACGCTAAACTAGGCTCTGTAGAGAAAGATTCTTGAAATAAAAGTTGTAGATCTTTTAATTTCCTATAAATTTGATTAATACACTTTTGTGGTAAAATGCATACTACGGCTGAAATCTTAAAAAAAATCGGTTTCCACATGTTTTCGTGAGAAAAAAAACAGAAAATCGCTAATTACCGCTAAACTAAGCGTTATACAAAAAATATTGTACGATTTAAAATAGTTGTAGGATTTAAAATTCTCTACAGCTTTTATTTTATAAATTTTTCCGCTAAAATGCATATTAAAGCCGCAATCCTAAAAAAACAATTTTTTTACGTGAAAACAGCCTCACCAAGAATTTCAGTAAACATGGCGCTTACCCTATCCTGTACAGCATAAAAAATTTAGTAAACCAGGCGATTTTTAAAAAAACCGTAGGACCAGAGTTTGAGAAAATCGCAAAAAAATTAAAATTTACACGAATTAACTACTACTTCCGGTTGACCGATTTTGATGAAAATGTCCGTGTCGGATCCGGTAGTGGTATGTAACTTAAGTTTCAAATTTAAAGTTCGTACGATGTTCCTTTCTTGAGATATTTTGTTCACACACACGCACACACACACACACACACACACACACACACACACAGACCAATCGCTAAAACATGTTTTTTGGGTTCAGGGGGTCTGAAAACGTGTAGATCCGGTGAAACCTCGATTTCGAAAAATTGACATGAAAACAATACTTTCCTTCCTATATATTCATATAGGCAAGAGAAAGTAAAAATGAAATGACAACTATACAGTTACTTACCGGACTTATTTCAATACGTGAAAAGTAAAAGCAATCAATAAAATTATTTAAATATTTAAAACATCGGATTGGATTTTGAGTTTGGTACAACGATTTGTTTTTTTACGGTTGTACCGAATTATCTTTCACAAGTTGACACTGTACTACTTTTACGCCGGTCCGTAGTTCATATTTTGCCCACTGTTGGCGCTGTGATGGGGTTGCTGCTGCCGATAGATAGCGCAGCGGTCACACCTCTCGCAGTGCATGTGCCAAGTGGCAACATATGTATCTACAGTCCAGCCTCTCTAAGTTTGCTCCTAATGTAAACAAATAATGACGTCACTGAGCATGCGCATTATGTAAAAATGTGTACACGCTGATTAAAAAGTAACAACAAAGTACTTTCAAAAGTATTTAAATATAAAATACTTTTAAAAGTATTTTTCTAAATGAAATTGTTAGGCCTACATCATATCACGACTGATGTTTTTAGTACTTTAAGTACTTATAATTTAAAAAATAGTTATCTTAATAGGAATACGACATCCATAAAGTCACGGACTCTAGCGTGCACCCTGTAGTAGCTGGTTTTGGTTTGTTGACAGTAGGAGAAAACTTAGAGCGGCTGAACTATACGCACTGGCGAATGCGATAGTTGAGAAGGTGAACAGTCAGTATCGATCCACTCACACGAGAGGGTCGATACGGAGAATATATAACACTCTGCTTTGTGTATTTCTTTCTGCTACTTCACCTCCCTTCCCTGTCCCTCGATTCACCGGTGACTGCTCCTAATTAATTAGGCAGCGGTACAGACGACCCCGCTTCGCTTCACCGGCGACTGCTCCTCTTCGGAGGCAGCGGTGAAAGGTGTGCGCTGCGTCGGCGACTGCTTATAATCATTTAGGCAGCGGTAAGGACGACCTCCCCCTTCACTGTTTTATTTTTGAGCTACACCGCCGGTTGCCCGGCTGGTCCTAAGAGCTCTGCAGACTGCGCTGCTACAAGCCGGTGGCGACAAAGTTCTCGGTGACTTTGTTTTAGTCCAGGCTCTTACACTCCTGTTGTCTACTTTTCCTACAAATAATTCGTACCACTTATTCCACAGAAGGTCAGTTTATGTAGTTAATACTTAGTAGTTTATGTAGTTTTCCAATAACAAAGTGTTAAAGTTATAATTATTACTTAACCCTTTATAGGGCAGTACTAAGGAGGGAAATATACATGTGGTAAAAAGTTAAATTTTGTTTTATAGGGACTTGAATAATGTATTTCTTGTGCCAAAACAGTAAGATATTTCTTTTTTTATGTAAAAACCTAGTAAGTATACTTACCAAGGAAGTTTATTGAAATGGGAATCGCATAATGTTTAGTGGTATGAATGCTTATTAAAACAACTTGTAATCCTATATAACGATAATGAGCACTTCCGGTTACAGTTGAATGTGGTCGTACTTTTTTGGGCTATTGTTAAAGCGAAGTATCTTATATATATATTTCTAATTCAATTCGTTTTGTGTTTTGAGAAAAATTATGTAAGTTTTGTTTTATTGTTTTATTTAATGCTATAAAGAGCTTAATCTTTTAATTTTTAAAGTTTGCTGTAAATATAACCTATTGATTGACGTCACACTTAACAGGTTTTGGGTCAAACAGCTTCCCACCAAAGCCAAGGGATCCTAGATCTCGCGGACGAAATGAATCAGCTATTCGCAGTGCCAGCTGGCAAGATGATATTTCACCGGCTGCGGTAAAGAAAGATCATCCAATTCTAGATCTGATTTAATCGGTATTGTTGACAATACATCAACAACTGTTGAAAATAATTATTCTATTCCCGTAAATAATAGATTTAACGAAATTAGTGTCGGTGATACTGATCAGGCCGTTCAATTAGTTCTAAAATCAGAACCTATTTTCGTTACTGGTGTACAATCTATTGCCGAATTATAAATTATTTTACAAGAACTATTTCCCAATACTTCCGATGCTAAATATTTGATAACTACCTTAAAGTCTGGTCACACTGTCAAAATTATGCCAGTAGATATTGAAGCGTACAAAATCATCAGAGACAATTATCTTACGAAGGGAATAAGTCACTATACGTACAAGCTCCGGCATGAAAGAGCATATCGAGTTGTTTTACGAGGAATGCACTACTCCGAAAGCACTGATACAATCAAAAGTGAACTGAACGCGTTAGGTCATGAGGTTCGCTTTGTTACAAATGTCCGCCATCGTATCACAAAAGAGCCGCTTCCGTTGTTTTTCATTGACTTGGAACCTAACCGTAATAATAAAGATGTTTTTCAGATTAAGTATCTTAATCACATAGTTGTACATTTTGAGGCTCCTTACAAGAAGCAAAATGTGGTTCAATGTAAACGCTGTCAAAGGTACGGTCATACAAAAAACTTTTGCAATAGACCCTTCCGTTGTGTTAAATGTTGCGGTGATCATAGTACAGAAACTTGTACAAAAACTGACCGGGTTGCTCCTCAATGCACAAACTGCGGCGGTAGTCATCCAGCCAGTTATAAGGGCTGTTCTGTTTATCAGCAATACAAGAAACATATTTATGAACCTACTAAGACAACGTTGTCGGGTAATAAGAATCACAATGTCAATTCCTCTTTACAATCTAGTGAACCTTTAAAAACTGAAATTCCAAAAATAGATTTAACCAGAAAATCTTATGCACAGGCTACCAGTGGTAAATTTGCCAGTGATCTCAACAGGGATGTCGCCAATAATAACTTAATGGATGTTATGGAAAAATCAAAGTATCAAAATGTTCATAAGGTTTGAAAGAATGATCGATAAAGTCATTCACATTGTCATGAATAAATGCATGAAGTAAAATGGTTTTAGACCTTCGAATCTGTATATGGAATGCCAATGGCTTGACGGGTAAACGTCAGGAACTAGAATTACCTATTTTTAAACATACAGAAAATTGATATAATGTTAATTTCGGAAACACGGTTCAAAGTAGGCTCTTTTTTTAAGATTCATGGATATACAATGTATTTCACAAATCATCCTTCTGGTAATGCCCATAGCGGAAGTGCTGTATAAATTAGACATTCACTTAGTCATTTCGAAATTAAAAAAACCAATTTAGATTTTTTACAGGCAACTTCAGTGGTTGTGGAAGATTGTAATACTTGTCCACTGGCGGTATCTGCAGTGTACTGTCCTCCAAGGCATAATATAACAGAAGATCAGTTTACAGGTTATTTTGACAAACTGGGTCAGCATTTTGTGTGTGGTGATTGGAACGCAAAAAAATTATTTTGGGGTTCTAGGTTGACTACTCCAAGGGGTCGTCAACTCTTTCAGTCAATAATGAAAAATAATTTACAAGCCATTTCCGCAGGTGAGCCCACGTATTGGCCTACCGATCTAACCAAAATACCTGACCTTCTGGACTTTTTTATACTTAGAGGTATTTCCCAGTTGCATTTTCATATTGAATCTTGTTGTGACTTGTCGTCTGATCATTCACCGGTTGTCTTAACGATAAGTTCTCTTGTGTTGACCGAGAACGGCCTCCTGTTCTACTGAATAAATTTTCGAATATTCAACATTTCAAACAAATTTTACAGGGTGTTAATTTGAACATCCCTCTGGAGACAGAGAATGATATAAATGAAGCAGTCCATAAATTTACGCAGTGTGTTCAAAATGCGGCCTGGGAATCGACATCAGCTTCAAAAGCGACGGAGTTTCACAATTCCAACTATCCTATGTTCATCCGATGTAAAATTACGGAGAAAAGGAGGTTACGAAGAAAATGGCAGAACAGCAGATACCCAATAGATAAGGCAAGGTACAGGCCGGCAAGATCCAAATGAATTGCGAGTTGCGCAGAACAACTGAGTGAGAAAGAAATATTTAGAAAGAGAGAGTTATATTGCTCCCCACACTTGTCAGTGCGCAATAGCCTGCCTACAAAGTTCTGTGTGCTGTTTATCACATACACAGACACACACATTATTGTTATACTTCTAGTTACAAATAGATTAATTTTCTCTTGTAGGGCTACTATTACCGAAATGAAATTAAAACTTACTCCTTATATGCAGATGTTGTCTTTTATGAAAATTCAATCTTAATGTAGGCCCTACTACGACATATCACAAGTCTTCCACGCCGGAAATCTCACTTCCTGAATAACTCTCGTCTGAATCGTCACTGTCAGTATTAGGATTTATTACCACACTATCAATTACGTCATCTAAAGTATATTCGTTTTGCATTAGTTCGGTTTCTAACCTAAGACGTGTTCGTATCGAGATTTCTAGTTATCGGCAGAAAATGTAGGTAGTATAAAAGTCATCACATAGTTTTCTGACATTATTAAAATTACAGTTGACATTATTTTTACTTACGTAATCTTTAAGTGAAGCCGACATATTCTAAAGAAACCGACTGGACTACAAAACCGAAACACTACTTTTTTGACCCACTGTACTGTTGTTCACTGTTTGGTGACTGGGAACCCACTGGCTCTGAAACCCCCCCCACTACTTCATTTGCTACTGCGCATACACAACTCACATCTCATTTGGAATGAGTTGGCCTGTACAATAGAGCTTCGCAAGAATTAAAACGGATGATACAGCACTGGAAAAATGAATCGTTTCAACATTACGTTTTAAATTTGACGCCAACGAAAGACACAGAATTTTCTCTGTGGAAAGCCTCGAAAAAAATTAAACATCCTCAGCAAAATATTCCACCGATTCGTAAAGCTGATGGTAGCTGGACTAGGAGTGATCAAGAAAAAGCTGATTTATTTGGATAGCACCTAGAAAAAGTCTTTCAACCGTATCCTTCGGTAGGTGAACCGAGAGAAGAAGAAGTCTTAAATTTTTTGGAAGCCGCTCTACAAATGTCTCCACCGTTCAACAAAGTTAGTGTTAATGAGGTTAAGTCAATTATTGGTGGTTTTGCTCCTTTTAAAGCCCCTGGACATGTTCTGGTTACAGGATATGTTCTTTAACAGCTGCCCAGGAACACTTTGATCTTATTAACCAAAATATTAAATGGTATTATGCGTAGTGGTTATTTTTCTAACGTTTGGAAGATTTCTCAAATAGTTATGATTCATAAACCAGGAAAGGACCCATCTCATATTCAGTCATACAGGCCAATAAGTCTCCTACCTGTGATGTCCAAATTATTTGAAAAAGTACTGCTAAACAGATTGGAACCATACTTTCCCGATTTCATTCCTGACCATCAGTTTGATTTCGTGAGAATCACAGTACGATTGAACAAGTACATAGAGTTAGTTGTTAATTTAATTCATAATTCTTATGAAGAGAAAAAGTATTGTTCGGCCGCGTTTTTGGACATAAGTCAAACCTTTGATAAGGTGTGGCACGTTGGTTTATTATTTAAAATTAAAACTCTTTTACCGAATTCTGTCTACTTGTTATTGAAGTCGTATTTAGAACTTAGATGTTTTCAAGTGAAATTTCGAAACAAATATTCGCACCTACACGACATTAAATCAGTTGTACCACAACGAAGTGTTCTCGGTCCGTTTTTATATCTATTGTTCACATCCGACTTACCTAAAACTCCAAACACTTTTTTTTTAAGGCGAAAAACCTTAGCGAGGTTATCATCGCCTGCTGTTCTACACAAGGGTGTAAAAAAGCCCGAGTGCAGAACGCCTTTTATATATATATATATATATATATATATATATATATATACGAGTATATATAATACTTAAAATCTTATAAGCTAATATCACAGACAAATTAGATAAAAAACGCTAAAAAACACAAAAACATATACACATAAACTTAAACCTAATATCACAGTCAGAATAAATAACAATAATAACATTGACACTTATGTAATTAAAATCTTAAAAACTAGTATCACAACCAAAAAATTAAAAATTACATTAAAATAAAAAAATATCACAGACATAGGACGTCGCAAAAGGCTGTAAAGGGGCCTCATAATAAAAACAGAGACATATAAATACAACTTACAACTAATATAAATAAATATACTATAGAATAAAAACTATTTACACATATGAAACATTGAAACACCCCAGACTGTCATATAAATACAAACTTATAACTAATATAAATACATATACTATAGAATAAAAACTATTTTCACATATAAAACATTGAAACACCCCAGACTGTCAGACACTGTTGTACACACTAATGGATCGTAAAAATTTTAAAGCCACGTCCAAAATGGGGCTTTCATCACCGAATATACACCTTAATTCAGAGGGAATCTTGAATCGCCAAACTCCAAACACGACCATAGCGACCTTTGCCGACGACACGACCGTTCTCGCTACCCATGAAGACCCAATAATTGCGTCACAATTCTTGCAAGAATTTCTTACATCTTTTGAGAAATGGTTAATACAGTGGAGAACGAAAGTTAACGAAAACAAATGAACACATATCACATTTACACAACGGAGAAATAACTGCCCACCAGTAACGTTAAACAACATTGCACTACCATACAGCACAACAGTAAAATACTTGGGACTACATTTAGATCGTCGCCTTACATTGAAACATCACATAACAACTAAAAGGAAACAACTCGAGCTGACAGTGCGTAAACTACACTGGTTAATTGGTAAATACTCACCTTTGTCAAACGAATCAAAAATTATTTTGTATAAATCCCTTTTACAACCCATGTGGACATATGGGCTTCAATTGTGGGCGTTTTTGGACATAAGTCAAGCCTTTGATAAGGTGTGGCACGTTGGTTTATTATTTAAAATTAAAACTCTTTTACCGAATTCTGTCTACTTGTTATTGAAGTCGTATTTAGAACTTAGATGTTTTCAAGTGAAATTTCGAAACAAATATTCGCACCTACATGACATTAAATCAGGTGTACCACAACGAAGTGTTCTCGGTCCGTTTTTATATCTATTGTTCACATCCGACTTACCTACAACTCCAAACACGACCATAGCGACCTAACAACTCGAGCTGACAGTGGGTAAACTACACTGGTTAATTGGTAAATACTCACCTTTGTCAAACGAATCAAAAATTATTTTGTATAAATCTTTTTTAAAACCCATGTGGACATATGGGCTTCAATTGTGGGGTACATCCAGTACTTCAAACATAAACATATTATTGAACGTTTTCAGTCAAAATTCTTGCGGCGGATACTTCAAATTCCGTGGTACATCAAAAACACTTATATCTATGCCGATCTTAATATTGACTCAGTGAAACAAACAATATCAAAATTCAGCCGTAAATATGAAGAAAGACTCAATCATCATCCAAACTTCTTGGCTCTGAATCTGCTAAATAACATTGATACTGAGTTTTCAAGACTGAAAAGACATAGTGTTTTTGATTTAGGTTATAGGTTCTAAAGAACATTGTTACATTTATTATCATTTTTTCTAATTAATTTATTACTATTTTCAATTTCTTTGACATTATAATGAAATTGTAATCGTGTTAACTAACATTTATCAAAATTGCTGATTGTTCTATTTCATGTGAATAAATTGTAATGTTGCAGACTTGTAAAAATAAAAATTCTATATAACAGAAAAATGTGTAAAATAAATTTATTTCAACTTTGTATTAGCATGAATGCTTGCTTTCTCGTAAAAAAACTCGAATTTTCTAAGTAGCTACTGTACAAAAGTAACAACAAAATAATATTGTAGTGTACGCTGGTATGAATCCTTACCACATTCGTGTAACTCATGAAGCAAATACTCGCTGCCCACTAATTTCAACCTGTCGACAGCCTACTTAATAAGAAATCATCTATAAAGTCATAAAATGCCAATAGGGTTTAACTGCATAGCTTATTCTTTAAAAAAAAATCAACCTTATTGCCAGTGGTAAGTATACTTACCACAGACCTAGAAAGGATTAATTCAGTAAGACAGGAAGGGAATAAAACGATTTAGCAGAACATACAAACAAAGATCGCAAGGACATCTGAATTATTTCGCGATAAACTTACTGGATAATAGCGACTTTACACTAACATATAAAATTAGGTTCGTTCGGGGGTCTAGGTGTGATAAGTAGTCTAACAACAATTTGTTTTTTACTTTCTTGCTTGCAGCAGTCAGTATTCTGCTACATCTGATAATGAATAATTATTAGTAAAACGAATATGAAATTTTCAGAATTTAGAAAAAAAATTTTAATACTGCAATTTAAAATTAAAATTCATTTATGTGAATTTATTTAAATTAGGATGAAATAATTTTTCAATTAAAAATTTGAATTGTAAAAAAAGTTGTAAGATAAAAAAAATTAAAACAGCTGTGGCTGAAGTAGGTTGAAAGAGACCTTAATGTTAAGTAGTATTAAGTTTTTCACCATTACATGCTTAGTACTGGAGTATTTTTAACTAAAAAGAGAATAAACGGTTTCCTTACAATCTAATGATTTTTAAGGATTCCGATTTTCTTGCCGCGTATCGTAAAAACGAAGAAAAGCAAGCCGATTTAAGTGAAACTTAACCTTCAGCAGAAAAGATTGGAAAAACCATACATCAGTGAGATAAAACACTGACTCCAAGAAGCCTTCATTTCGACCGGTTGACATCAATGCAGTTCCAAGTTTAGTAAAAAACCAACCATCTACTTCAAAAGCGAGAGGGAGATCGAAATGTTCTGTTGCTTTGCTGATAAGTTCGCCGTACAGAAATAAGTTAATTGATGACTCAGAAAGGATAGGAGGAAAGAAAAATGTAAGACAGGGAATAAATAAAACAAAGAAATATTGCCGGAAGAAAAACTTACATACACGTAAACAAAAGCGCCTGAGTTCGGATTCTAGCAATAGTGAAGTAGAACCACTTTGTGCGACTACTGACGATAAGGTGTAACGAACAAAATTTCATGAAATAAAGATCTACCATTCGTTTAACCTAAATTTTGTTTACGTTTTTGTTTATATAAAAGTATTATGAAGCTTATTTTAACATGTGTTTATAATGTAGGCCTATGTATGCCCATAACCGGGGATAATAAAATCATCAACACAATTTAGTCAAATTTCGTAGAGTTCAGTTGGCGTTGCCACAGCAGAAGTTTGTTTGAATGTATTCTATTTTATTTTGTTTGTTTAAATTTTGTATTTTATTGTTCATTATGATGGATGACGATCATGTACCGAAACGGGAAAGGAAAAAGGACGGTCCGGTGACATAAGGAGGAGACCACGGGCGATTTTATTTACTCTAATGATATTATTACCGACAATATAACCAACTATAACAACGACATGGATACGGCTGCAACACTTACGATGACCTCGGATCAACCCATAAGAGGTATACGTAATAATGAGATTCAACCATTGGTACTTAAGGCTCCAGGGAATTGGTCCCAGCTATCAAGCCTCATTCGAATTCGGCACAACCACCGAACCGTACAGCACCTACTGCCTTCCCACTCATCGACCTGCTAACGTCGACGAAATTTTTACATGGGCGATTGCCCATGTAAAATCTCGACATTGCAGAAATTGTGCAGTACCACCTATTTACAAGACATAATTTCTACTGTAATTTAAAGCCTCCCCTCATTTCTTGCGTAATGCCGTTCACTGTAGTTACGTGGAATTGGGTAGGCATTATCCGGCGGAAAAACGAACTACAACGATTTCGAGAGTACTACAATGTGGATGTAGCACTCCTGCAAGAGACGCATCTTCCCACAAAACCTTCATGCTCTCCCCTTATATTATTTATCATTCTGATCGTATAACAGCTCCTGCCGCAGGTGGCGTTGCTATACTGAATCATAGGCGCCACGTCCATAATCTTCTTCAATATAATCCCATTCTCCACCTTGATTTTCTTTCTTACTAATTCTGTTTCCTGTTCCAGTAACTTTTTTCTTTATATAGATTAACCTTTGTCGCTAATTACTACCCCAATGCTCTTGCGTCATTATTCGGCGTTCGACAACCTCTGTTTGTAGGCGGTGATTGGAATTCTAAACAAGACGATCTAGGGTGCCGTAGCAGTAATAGGGCCTGTGCTACACTCCTAGCTTTCCTCAACCAGTCTCATCCCCCTTTCCTCTTCATGTTCCTGACTCCCCTACTCGTGTTTCTCCGATATCCGGTCATTCATATGATATTCTAGACTTCGAAATTTCCGTTTCTCTGCCCTATTTCCCAGATGCAATAGGAATATAGAAACAAAAATAGTGTCATTCGATTTCTTTTACAGAGTAAATAAAGAAATCACTAATGGTTTTTGCCAAGAGTCAAAGGTAAACCTTTTTAAAAATTGCCAAAAAACCACGAGACGCGCGTCTCACGAAAGGAATTATTTAAATTGAAATTCTTTCAAAATTTATTTATTTTCATTCGATCTGTATTATTTAAGTATACATTTAAAAGGATGAAAATGTTTATTTTATGTTTTATGCGTTAACTCTGTTACTTGTTATATTTGAATGTAAGAACAGATTGTAATTTTGCTGTCTAGATAAAAAAAAAAGTTATACAGATTAAGAATTTTCTGAATATGTATATTTTGTATTTCTTGTCTAAAGTTCTGTTTAACAAATATAAAATGCCCTAGGTGATAATTCAAATTTATATTCCTGTAATGTTTTACATTATTTTATATTTCCTTGATTTAACAAGGTTTTGGGTATGTATCGCTATCTCGTTTAAAAACAACAAATTTATGTTTTTGCTGGTTGTTTTTCATAAGTTGATTTCAAAGCTTGTAACTTGTGTTGAACGTATGGAAGATACTTAGACTTTCATCGTTTATCATTGTTTTAACATTATTATATTACATTTATATTATTATTATATTTTTAATATTGTTATAGAGTTTAATATTTCTTTTCCTGATGTTTTCAACAAGCAAATTTTTTCTTCCTTGTTCGATATATTGTAACACCTAAGCCTAGGTTCGTTCGGAATCTGGTTGTAATAAATAATAAACGGACTTCTTTTATAAATAATTATTTATTGACACGATTAATAATTACAATTAGCAATTAAGGGTAGATATGAACAGATTACAATTAAATTAAATAAAAACTTAAGCTTAATAAACTAAACTCGAGTACAAATAAAATCCTGTCACTTACTGTTCAAAGGTACTTGCTACCACCCGACGCACTCGCACTACTAACGTAATATAAGACCTAGCACAATCGATTTGTAGACCCAGAAAACCACTATACACGAATTTTCAGGAAAATCGTTAGTGCCGTTGTCGAGGACAGTTGGACATGCAAACATACATAGGCCAAGTTGTTGTCTGGTAATGCAGGATTCAGGATCGGATCCGTATTGACATTATTTCGAAACGGCCCGACAAAACCTGTGACAAAGAGGAAAATGATTAGTACAATAGTACACCAAGTCTACAGCAAAAGTTTCTGCCCGTTCAAAGACGGTCTAAAATTAATTCAGATAAACCACCAAGTAATTATATTAGCTAACTTTCCTGAAGATATTGTCTAGGCGACGTTTTCTGAAATACCTTCTACAAGCATGTCAGAAAAATCAGTGATGAATTACCTGTAGATCTATCTTCTTCCGAAGAGTTTAATTTAAGTAACTTTTTATACTCTTAACTTAAAAATAACTTAAAAAAGACTGGTAGGTTAATGATTATTTCTGACCTATGAATCATTTTACAGTATATAAGATACAAATTTTCGGACCGTTCAAAAGGAAGAAAATGGTTTGATAGCTTTGAAAGATCCACTGATAATAACTGGCTACTCATTTTCTTTACTGTCAATAGAAAAAAAAGTTAATATTGTATATTGTGTCATACAACAAAATTAAGGATGCTGCTAAACTTTAAAATTTTTAAAATTTCTGTTTTGATCAAGGAACGGAAGTGTAGCAGTAGAAGGATGCCCGCCCACTCTCCTACGTAACTCAAGCAGCCGGAAAAATAGTAGCTGAAGAAGGTGTTATAAATTGTAAAATTTCGTCCGTGAGTCGAAAAACTAAAAAAAAACAAACAAAATAAGTAACGATCTGCAGCTTTTTTTAAAAATCCTAATATGTGTACGTTGCAATCTGTTCAATTCAGAACAATAAGCAACCCCATGACCCAATGAGATGAGGATGATGTGCATGACGTGTAAATGACGTGTAGTCTTGTACAGACCCAGGTCGAACACTCCTGAGAGAGTATGGTTAATTGAACCCCAACCATCAAAGTACATCAGCAACCACTGTCTAGTATTCAAATCCGTATAAAAGTAACTACCTTTACTAGGATTTGAACCAGGAACCTTCGTCTCTAAAATTAGCTGTTAAACACCTGACTCACAGCGACGACTTTACCTCTAGACCAACCCGGTGGGCCAACTTTTTTAAAATAAATGGAAATTTATAATTTCTTCAAATGCAGAAAACAAGGGAAAAATTAAGGTCTGTCAAAGCCATGTTAATGCCAAATGATGATATTAAAATAACATCGGATAAAACAAAACTACAAGAGTTTAAATATTACAGAAAATTGGCTGACAATACTACTGCTGAAAATTATGAAAATCGCAAGGTAACGATCGCTCATATGATAATTTTAAATCGTAGGAGAGCTGAGGCGATAGCTAGGAGCAGAGTTATTTAATTATACGGGGGATTGTAAAGTCGTGCAACCCTAATTTTTTCTGCTTTGTAGACAGTTATTGTATACTTGTAGCCAATTTGTAACAGTTATGCAATTTGTTTAGTCTGAACGCAGTGTGTTTTACGCAAAACCAACTTCATTTTTCGTTGTGAGTTTCTCAAATCGAAATCGTACGGGAAGACTTAAAAAGAATTTAAAATACTTTTCCAGATGCTAATGAGCTAAATAAATCTAGTATATGACGTTTATTTAATTGTTTTCGGGATACAGGAATCGGCCATGACCGTCAGCGTACTGGTCGTTTACGTGTTTTAACTGACGACAGTCTGCGGTTGATGAATGAAACACATATTCGTACTCCAAAAAAGTCTCTTCAAAAACTTTCTAACCAGATTGTGCTAGCTTATGGAAGTGTTCATAAGGTTACTAAAGATCTAAAATTAGATTCGTACCGGTTAACATAACTCATCAGCTCCAAGAACCAGATAAGAAGAAATTAACATGATACCGAAAGACAGTTTAAGGGCCGATGTTTTTAGAAACGCTAATAGAAAAAATTGCTTCAAATGAATGATCAGTGTTTAAGGTACCAGGAAAGTTAGTGCGTTCGGTACCTATTTTACTTACTCGTCAATTGGAAAAAACTGTAAATAAAATCATACCGCCACTAAACATTTCTCGATACAATAAATTATGATTTGCTCGAGCACTATGTAATGAAATTGTTCGATGAATCGAAAATTTTAAGAAAAATCAGAGACTAGTTTCCCACCGAAGAACTGAGACAAGATGTTAACACGACGACATCACGTTGCAACAAAAACCCATTTCGGATTGAAGAATACACAGGAAAAAATTTACAATTTTTAGGACACACACAATAAGTACACAAGAAAAATCATCAACTGCCACTACAGGCAACTAAAAGAGATCAAGTTAGACACAGACTACTTCAAATGAAAAGCCCTGTAAAAGAAACACAAGAACATACAGCAAATACAAACTACTTAATTTGTAACGAAAGAACACAGTCACAAATACACATACACATTGTGGACATGAGAGTGACGATCATGACGATGATGAAGATACAACATTGCTGACGTCGAAGAAAAATGTTTTTTACATCTCCGATGAGATGCAAGAAGAAACGAAAAACCAGTGTAGTAAACATTTACAAAAGATGGTCCGACGAGGAGGAACAAACTGATTACGAGCATTTCGGTACGTTTATAAAATCAAATCAAGCACGGGAATGCAAAAGGGCCTGAAACTAATAAAAGAATGACCCGTTTTAGCAGGAAGAACGGGGGTTCAATTAAATACCTTGATTAACAATTTCATTAAGAGTAAAACTAAACTTCCTTTAGAACTTTCACACCAAAAAAACAAAATAATTTTGGCTATATTAAACATAATACAAATGTAGCATATTGAAACACGATTACTTTTGCTGTTCTGTTGATAAAAAATATGTCTAATTAGTCCAAATAAGTAAGGATGTTAAAATACTCATCAATTACTGACGTGCCACGTAACTTCAAAAATTTCTTTGATGGTTTTCGACAGAAAACGCCCAGGGCAGAATTGCTAGCATTTACCCAGAGTTGAATTCCCAAGTATACACTGGTTTCAATAAGGATTTATAGTGTTAATTGAGACAAGAAAAAACCAGACTTTTTGCATAAGTACAGTACGTATACTTTATTTTGAGGTTCTATTGATGGCGTTTGGCTTCAAACGCCTATTCTACGTTAGCCTACGATCCAGATGCGTCCCAAGGTATCTTAAAAACGTTAGAAGGTATCCGACCGTTAGAAGGTATGTTTTCCGTTGAAATACACTTCCAAGGCACTCTTAATTTTTTTTAAAATATTTTATAACACAGGTGAAGTTTCAAAAAAAATCCTTATTTTATCATTCTATAGTTTTTTATAATCGTACAAAACCGACGAAGATAAAAGACGAAAAATATGTTTCTCTGGGTATTATCTAACACAATTTCGTCTGATTTGTTTTTTTAATTTAATTTTTGTGATTTAAAATACTTTAACTTGTACAATATCTTAGTCAAATGACGACGGGGGTCAATACATTTAAAATTTCTCATACAAATATTTTAAAAATAAACATTACTTTTATAACGGTAATATCAGCGAAGTAATTATTATAACAATAAGAAATTGGCGGAAGGCCAGTCTAGCTATATAATTAGGTTAAATAATACAATTAGATAACAGTTCAATAGACCTAATTACTCGTATTACGTTAGACATAACACTTGCAGTTTCTTATCACAAAAATCCAAACAAAAATATCCATTTAATTGGTCTCAGTTGACCAATAATTCAGACTGGAAAAATTGTTTGATAATATAATTTTGAAAGGTCCATTACGCAAAAGATAATAAATTACACTAGTTAGCTATAATTTAAAATTAGAAAGTTCGGTAAACTTAAATAACTTTTCAGTAAATAAAATTTCATATCTACTAAAATTGTTACGGGGGAAATTTACCTCTTCTCATTTTGTTTTACTGTTTTACAGAAACATTGATTTCTTTATGATAATAAAATTAGTAAAATATCAAATTTTCCGACAAAAAAATTTTGAAAAATGTGTGCCCCATTCTCTAAAACACAGGAGAATATGTGAAACCATGTTTTCGTAGAAAAACCATATACTGTATATTTGTATACAAATATGTATGTATATACGTAAAATGCCAGCGTGTAATCTACACATGTTGATTCACGAAGAAACGGAAATATTACGGGAGGTGAATCTACATCGAAAAATAAGATAAAGTTCATATAAACATAGTTCCGGAAATGTTTTGTTAGCGAAAGATTTCGGCTCATCCCATAAAATAAGTTCGTAATAAATTTTTTAGAGCGTGAACTAAGAGACAAAAAATGATGGATTCTTATGGTTTTTGACCTAAGAAAGGGAATAAAACAGGTTTTAGAACCATATCTTAGTAGTTTTTCAGAAATCTGGGGTAAAACGGAAATAACATAGGGGTTAAAACCTCTGTGTTTCATGTTCGTCGTAAAATAACTTCGTTAAATGGGCAATAAGCACACAATAGTTTGAAATGTAACTTGTGAAAAATATAATCCTGAAAAAAATTAATGAAAATAAAGTCAACTACAAAACAAAAATGAGTAGGCTAGCTAAAAATAAATTTTATTAACATCAAAATATCCAAAACTTCGAGCTAATTTTTATACAGGGGTTATAATACTTCAGAGCTGTTTGCACCACAGCTTTGACTCTCACTTTCAACGGATTTAATTGTTAAACTCCAAACTTCGCATTAACCTAGTAACAAAATGCGTTGGTTAACGGAGGGGCTACTGTATGTGAAATAATGATAATTTTAAAGAATAATTTTGACATTTTCATAGATTAGATATTACGTTCGTTCTAGAAATTCCATGTTATGTAAAAAGTTTGTAACGGAAAAAATAGTTATTATCATTAAAAAACGCCGTTTTATGCGCTAAGATTTTTCGAAACTTATTTAAAAAAAATATTTACCCCAAAGTTTTCATAAAATAAGAAATAATTTAAAATTAAAACATTTTCGTTAAAAAATAGTTTATTTACACATTTTTAAGGTAGACTGGCCCCTTAATCTGCAACAACTGACTTTGCAAAGCAAATCTGTATACTATTCAAAATATCTAAAAACCTATGGTTTAGTTTAAAAAAAATTGTAACAAGCGATCTAATTTTAAACAGCGACCAGTCAGAAATTTGCCTATATATGACCAATTTTAATTCAGCATTATAAGAAATCTTAAAATCAGATACAAAAAAGTTAATATAACAATCTTAGAATGCTTATAAAATGTTTCACACCAAAAAAATTTATTCGAAATATTTTGCGCATTTCACTGAAATTGTAAACAAATATACGAAGTGCAGAGGAATTTCATTTACATTCTAAAATAATCTATTTCACTTGTGTATTAACTCGGCCTTTCATTCGTTATTTGACATTCCTAAAATTCGGAAAGTATTTCTAGCAATGTGTTTACCACTAACATACATAAAAATTATAATTATAAACAATACTCGATTTTAAAAAATTAACCAAATAATTTTTCTTTGTTCTTTTTTGTCAGTCTTTCACAGTTATAATACTTACAGGCATTATCTACCTGATAATCTTATTAGTTGGCAAACCTCAACGTTTAACAACCGATACAATAAAATAAATTTAAAAAAATTATAAGTATATTTTACATAAAACTGTGTAATCCCTCTAATTTTGTGTAAAAATTACTGTACTAAAATGTATACTGTTTTTACTAGTACCAACTAAAGTACCTATCCAAAAAAATTATTCAGAGTAAATCAGTTCGTCCCATTTAAATAATCAGTAGTTTCCTGTGAACTTAATACAATCTTTCCCCAAAACATATAATCATAAATTCTGACAAAACAGAACCATTAAAAATAAGATAAATCTGTTCGTTGCACGGCTAAAATAAATAGTTCTGTTTCTTATCACATGGTCAGCCAATTTAATGACTGAATCATTTAAGAACAGACGAGGAAGAGGTGTAAAAGACACTAATCAGAGTTATCTCCTCTGAAAGTAATGAATTTCATTATACAGCCAGACCCTGTGGTGAATAAAGTGAAGGTGTCTTTCCAGAGTGGGAAATATGTGCTTTTCAGAGGGCCCGAAATGCTGATAAGCTTACTTTCCACTCAGTGAGAAAGGCAATGGTAAACCACCTCACTCCTCGTTTTACTTAGTAAAACCTCTACAGGTTCAAACCAGCCTTTCAGCTGATGACCTAAACAACAAAAATACGATGGACGACCACGTCTTCATAAGAACTTTTCTGAGTTACACTTGAGAAAAAAACATGGAAGCTCTGGCCTTCAGTTTCACAGTCATAAAACTTCTCTTAACATAGTCAATTAGGTATATCTTTTCACCCACCTCAGCTTTAAATGCAAAGTAATAAACAATTTTCTGGCTTTTCTTTCCAACCAAACCTGTTTAGTTTATTTCTTTATCTTCGCTACCAGCACCTAAACATAGTCCGGCCAAACACCCATGTCATTAAATAAAAATCTCTGTCTGTCTTCCATTCCATACCTCTTACTTAGATCGAACCATGTTTTGGTCAGCTGTTACAATAGCCTTGTAGTTTACAAGCCTAAAACTTTTAGAATATAGCCTACTTAAAATTCTTAAATTTGTAAGTATTAGTACATATGTAGGATACTATTCTTAAGTAATTTAACTTACCTTAATCTTCAATAAGTTTCACAAAAGTTATTTATTTATTTGTGGCCATCTTAAAAACATTTTAGCCAAACCTAAAAAAGTGTTTTACTACAATAACTTTTTGGTTTTCCAATAATTTTATGAGCAATAATCTATTATATTTTATAAAGACAAAGCGTGGTTTTTGTGCAGGCTAATTTCCAAAACTACTGAATGGATTTTCATGAAATTTTTACAGCACATTTGTATTATATTCACGCCATTTTCTTTTTAAATTTTCAAAAATGATACCTTAAGGGCCCTAATGAAGATTTTCATAAGTATGTATGTGTGTGTGTGTGTGTGTGTGTGTGTGTGTGTACATGTGAGTAGGTATTGCTGTTGACATAGATGAAGGGGTTTGATAAATACGAGAGACGTACGAGGGGGAAATTATCAAAACATCGTATGTGTGTGTGTTGTTGAAGTAGATAGCTGTTGAAAAGGAGATGCTGGAAAAATAAGGACAAGAAAACCAAATAGTACATTTTTTCAGAAGTCATTTCTCTGTCTTGAGAGGCGGTTCGTCAACGTACTTCCATCGTATATACACAGTATTATATCACCACATCTTATGAAACATAAACTTAAATATCATATCCTATCGATATACGAGCAAGAACTTGAGAAACTTTTCCAAGTTTTAAAATAACTGTCCTCTGATTATTTTTGCTTTCCTCATTGCATTAGTTTTTTTTTGTTTCTGTGCTCATTAATTGAATCAATTCTCATAAGTAAAAATATCCACTTGTATTTCCTAAAATTATTGTAAAGTAGTTTTAGTTATTGAAAAAAGACGGTTTTTTCTATTAATACAATTGTACATAATCTAAGGTAATTTTAAAAAAATTTATTGTTATTAAAATAATATTAATATTTTTTATATAAATTTAATGGCATTTATTTTTAATGCTTTTAAAAAAACATTTTAATGTATTTTTTGTACCCTTTCTCGATTTTATAATAGTATTTTTTTATAGTAGTTATTAGTAGTTTATTTATAAATTTGTTTAAATAAATTTTTTTAAGCGCGGACAGAAACTCTTCGTGAAGAGTTTTTGCGTATAAGTATATTTAGTTAAAATATTGTAAATAGCTTAGTATAGTAATGATTGTATTATGTTTAACTAAATAAAACAAATAAAAAAAAAATAAAAAATAGATGAACGCGTTGGATTTACACAGGGGCAACATGGGCAAGTGCCCAGGGCGGTAAATCTTTGGGGGCGGCAAACTTTTGGACAAAAAACTTAAAAAATTAGTTTTGATATTTTTTTAATTCTAATTATTTGATCGATAAACTTTACTCACGATTTCGAATTGTTAATCAACTCATTTTCATTCGTAAATTTAAATTGGGTAGTACGACATTAAAATTTGTCCATATTTAATTTGGTAGTTAAGTTGGTAATACTGAATGATACATTTACGTGAATCAATTGTCGTGTCGTTCTGTATGGAAAAAATCGCGCCTAAAAGCGAGTAAAGATATTCGATCAGCATCGTGTATGCATATTTGAATTAGGAATTGATGCGTAACAAAAGGTATTATATAATGCGTATAAAAGGTGAAACAAGAGATGGAGAAGTGGAAGTGGAATTGCTTGGCAGAGACTCTTTCAGGATTAAGGTTTTTTATCCGATTTTAGACAAGGTTCTCAACGAGTTACTCAAAAGGTTATCAGCGTATGAAACTATCAACAACAGATTTGAGATCATTACTAATTTCAAACATATAAATACTAATTCTGAAATTCGCGTTAAGTCTGAGACATTAAGAGATTTTTATTTTTCAGATCTTGAGCCTTCTCTAGGTGATGAATTCATTCACTTTAATGCCCGTTGTGTTTCACAAGACTTAAAACAAAAATCACCTATAGATTTACTGAAAATTCTTCGTGCAAATGACTTACACTCGGTGTTTCCGAATGTAGAAACCGCGTATCGAATATTCGTTTGTCTCGCAGTCACAAACTGCACTGCCGAGAGATCTTTTTCTTGTTTAAAAAGAATCAAGACATATCTTCGCTCCACGATGTCTGAAGATCGTCTCAATCACTTAGCTGTAATGAATGTCGAAGCTGATATCCTTTTACAATTAGATTGCGAAGAAATGATTACTGATTTTGAATGAAAAAAGTGAGACGAAAAAATTTTTAAAGTTAGATTTTGAAATGACCTGGAATATACGTTGTAATTTGAAAAATGATAATTAATTTGTGAATACGAAAGTTTCAAATAAAGTTTAATATGTTAATGTAATAACAAACTTGCTTGTTTAATTTTTATGCACTTTAATTTAAAACGCTGATCATTCAAAAAAATTTAAAAGGGGCGGCATTTTTGTCCTTGCCCAAGGGCGACTTCCATAGTAAATCCGGCCCTGGAACGAGGTAAGCGGGGCAATTTGTCAAAACATTGTGTGTAAGTTGGAGTACATAATAATACAGCGATCTAGCAGCTAGACAATTACGAGTATGTTACACATTTATTTAAAAAAAATTTATTAGGACCTATAAATGTTTCGCTTTCGCGTGCAAAGCCGAGCGGCCCATGCTAGTAATTTAATACTTACAAGAGAAGGTGCAATTTTTTTTAAATTCTGGGTTACCTACTATATAGTTACCTACCACTATAGTTCCAGAATTTTAACAAATCAATTTCATTTCACTCTTGGAGCAGACATCAGGGCGAAACCTTTTGCTAGCCATAACTTGATAGCAGATTACTTTAAAACATATTATTATGATAATATCTAAAGGGAATGTGGGTTCAAGAATTTTCGAGAAAGACCAAGAGTTTAAAAATGTTAACGTAAATAATAAGAGAAATAAAAAGTGTTTTCCGAGAAATATTATGTGTAATAATAAATGGTATTTTATAGTGAAGGTAGCTAATTGTTGTACAGGTATTGTCAGAGCAGAGTACCTATTTAGATAATTGGCCTTTTTGTAACACCTGCTATTCAATCCTAATTTGTTTACAGTTGTTAAGATTTATCCAGAAGCCGTCAGAAGGATTTTGTATTTTATTATTACATCGACAATCTCTGTCCTTTCTCGAACTCCCCATAAGTCCACCTATATAATCAGCCAGTTTGTTTACGGGGGGGGGTCAGTTTACGTTTTGTGTGTGATTGAGTGAGCTTATTCCATAGCGCATACAAGTACGTTAGAAAAGGTTTGCGTTACTGCGAATAACTGTATTATTTAACTTTATTTATTCTATATCTTTTTCGTAAGTCGGAATTAGTAATTGTACTAGTTAATTATATTTAGTTTGTTATTTATTAAGTAATTTAATTGTAATATACTTATAGATTGTAGTCACTTATTTAATTGGAATTCTTAGTCGTAATAAATACCTTCAATTTTAAACTTTAGTGTGTTGATTATTTAATTTACCAATATCCCGAAACGGACCTTAGAGATAAGTGTCACAATATTTTTATCATCAGTTGTTAAAATTAAAGTGCAGTTACGAAACACTCTGTATAAGGCAAAATCAAGAAATCGAATTCTGTACTGAGTATTAAATGTGAGTAAATATTCCGTCGAAAGACATTTCTGTTCAAAGATAGCTCTGATCTGGGTCCCCCATTTTAGTGTGTTTGTTTGAGGTTGGATATTTACTCAAGATGAACCCGATCCTTACACCATTCGATCTAAAGACCCCATTCCCTAAGGAATTCTAAGATTACGTTCTGAGTTTGTCTTAAATATTTCAGTTAAAAGATAAAAAAAATTAATGGATGGCAAATAATGTTAAAATCTCGCAAATACATTTTTTTATAATCTGTAATAATAATAATAATAATAATAATAATAATAATAATAATAACAATTATAATTGTAAACTGAATTTTAATAATTTTTATTCCTAATTATTGTACGTTGCAATCTGTTCAATTTAGAACAATAAGCAACCCCATGACCCAATGAGATGAGGATGATGTGTATGACGTGTAAATGAGGTGTAGTCTTGTACAGACTCAGGCCGACCATTCCTGAGAGAGTATGGTTAATTAAACCCCAACCATCAAAGTACACCGGTAACCACTGTCTAGTATTCAAATCCGTATAAAGTAAATACCTTTACTAGGATTTGAACCAGGAACTTTCGTCTTCGAAAATCAGCTGTTAAACAGCTGATTTTTGGCGACGACTTTACCTCTAGACCAAGATTTTAATAATAACCTTTCTATAAAAAATTTATTACAAACTTTAATTTTATGTTGGCAGTCGTGAAAGAAACCTCTGTTAGAAGGACTGGTGGGACCTATACCTTGAAATATTAATACACTTTTTCCCATATAGGGCGAATGTTAGTCCACGTGAGGTGACTGAACGTTTATGGAAGCTCTTTTTGTAGCACATATCCTCAGTAGTTGTTCACTATAGAATTTTCTCCTTTCTTCTATCCACCCGGTGTTCTATTTTTGCTCTTTGTGGAAGCTCTTTACGTCCATAATTAGTTGTCTAAATTTGGTTCAGTTTCTTCAGTTTTCTCGGTTTATTCCGGTTCTCTAAATACTGTATCTTTTTTGACTTCTTTAAATTAGGTCTTTTGTAATAGTTTTCATTAATCATTAGGTAATTTTCCTTGTACAGTTTTTCTCGTCCTCGTAACTTATATTATCCGTCTGTTACCTTCGGACCCATTATCTCGCAGAAGATCTTTCTCTCAAATTTCTCTGCTTTTCTTAGACCAGCATTCTCAGTCATTCTAAGGCACTCACTCGCATAAAGAAACATGATTTTTATCACAGTAAATATTAATACATATATCTCATTAACTATTTCAAATAAACCCATTAATCTTTTTTTAAATGAAAACTTCACATTTTCCAATCTTTTAACGAATCCTTTCTAAATTTTGTTTTCGCCTTCCCCATCCAACATATTCAAAAGATTATGAGTTATAAGTTCTTCATAATCATTGAATGCCCCTGAAAATTTAAAGCAAACATGTGAAATACGTAGCTGAGATAATTATACTGTTGTTGTTTAGGTCATCAGCCAAAAGGCTGGTTTGAACCTCTAGAGGTTTTACTAAGTAAAACAGGGAGTGAAGCGGTTTACCATTGTCTTCCTCACTGAGTGAAAAATTACGCTTGTCAGCATGCCAGGCCCTCTGAAAAGCACATATTTTCCACTCTGCAAATGACACCTTCACTTCATTCACCACAGGGTCTGGCTGTATAATGAAATTCATTACTTTCAGAGAAGACTACTCTGATTAGTGTCTTTTGCACCTCTACCTCTTCTGTTCTTAAATGATTCAGTCTTTTAATTGGCTGACCATGTGATAAGAAACAGAACTATCTATTTTAGCCCTGCAACTGGACAGATTGAGTGTAAATAAATTGACACTCCACCTGTCTGTTAAGGGCAGATAATTATATTATATGTATTTAAAATTAAAAAATACAGTTCTTTCGATAATGAGGGTTATAGTTTAGACGGTAAAGGCAGATTAAATATTTTCAATATTTGAAAAATCTTTTACGATGCGTGAGAATTTTTGTAAATAAGACTATGTAGAATATTTAATAGAAATTCATGGTCCTGTTCAAAAGTCATTTCCTTACCTTAACGTGAAGCCGAAGTATCAGTTTTCTTAACGTGGCCACCACATTAAAATGACAAACATATCTGTTCAGTAACTTATATAATTACTATTTTTAATTTTTTTAATTTAGCTTAATTCGTTTCTGTGAACAGTGTTAACTTTCTAAAGGTATCTTCACTGAAGATAACTTTTCACATTTATTAACATGAAAAGTAAATTAAATATGTAAATGAAAAAAAAAATCGGACAGCAGATTTTACTTTCAAAATATTCTCATATTAGAGAAAACGTTGATCTTTAGTACACAGTTTGGACGGTTTAACAGACGTCTTAAAAGCTCATTAACGGATAATCGGCTAAAGCGAAGTATTTTTTTATGCATGAATTTCTTGATTCACATATTGTTGCTTACTCTTGTCCTATATAAGTATTTACAGAAGAAAAGTATCATTTTCATGTAGATTTTCTAAAATCGAGTTCGCCGGAAATACATGTTTGTAGACCTCCTAAACACCCAAAAATGTTTTTTGCGACTGCTGTGTGTAAAAACTATTTGAAAAACGGATTATCGTACGACGTTGAAACTTAGAACTTCAGTTAAGTACCACTAGAGGACCCGACACGAAATTTTTACCAAAAACGGTCAACCGGAAGTAGTGGTTTATTCGTGCGATTTCCACTTTCTGCAATTTTCTCAAGAACGGCTCCTACGATTTTTTTGAAAATTCGCCACATTACTAATTATTTATGCTCTACAAGAGTGTAAGCGGCTTATCTGAAATTCTTGGGGGCTATACTCTCATGGTAAAAAATTGTTTTTAAAGATTGCGGCCTTAATACGATATGCCTCGTATATGAAGCATATCAAGAAAGTAAGTGTACTGAGGCTCTCACGGCTGGAGGGATTTTATTTTCGACATGTTAGCTATACTTCCGTGTAGCCTGACTTCTCCCCTTCGCAACGAGACCGGTTCGAGGTCAGTACGTTAAAAAATGTCGACGCGACAACACGTTTCATGAAAAATGTGAATCCAATCTTCCGCCAAGTGCGAAATACGCGGCGTCATCCGATATCTCGTTTGGAAGGGGAAACCTTCGGTAGTAGTTTATAATGAAGTGAAAACTGCATTATAGTGATAAAGCTATGAATCGTAAGAATGTGTACAAGTGGTGTCGCGAATTTAAAAACGATCGTACGTCTGTGCATGATTCTCAGAGGAGCGGAAGACCTTCAAATTGTGACTGACGAAATCGTGGAAAAAATCGAAAATGCGCTCCGTGGCGATCGCAGATTGACTGTGAATGAACTTTCTGCGATGTTTCCGCAAATCTCCAGATCTCTACTACACGAAACCATCACAGAAACTTTCGGATATCAGAAACTGTCCGCGAGGTGGGTCCCAAAACAGCTGAAAGACCAACACAAGTTGAATGGAGAGGAGGCCGGGCAAGAGTTTTTAAGGCGCTGCAAACTTCATGGAGATGAATTTCTCCACTCCATCGTTACTGGAGATGAAACTTGGGTTGCGCACTATACGCCTGAAACCAAAAGACAGTCTCAACAGTGGCGTCATACCTCTTCACCCTCCGAAAAAGTTCAAAACCACAATTTCAGCCAAGTAAATCATGGCATCCGTGTTTTGGGACTGTCAAGGAATAATTTTAATTGAATATATGCCTCAAGGGAAGACCATCAACTCTGCAAGATACTATGAGACCCAAAAAAATTGCGGAGGACGATTCAGAACAAGAAGAGAGGCATGCTGACAAAAGGAGTCTGCCTGCTGCACGACAATGCCAGACCACACATGGCCAACGCCACGAAGGAACTGCTCGCGTCGTTTAAATGGGATGTCTTGAACAATCCCGCGCATTCCCCTGACCTAGCACGTTCAGATTACTATCACTTTACCTCCCTGAAGCTGCACATGGGTGGGAAAAGGTTTTCAACCGACGAGGAGGTAGAGAAATGGACGAAGGGGTTGGCGGGAAACTACTTCGAGGAAGGCATCAAAAAATTGATACCCCGCTTCACCACCTGCATTGAGAGGAATGGCGACTATGTCGAAAAATAGCTTACATATGTACTAAAGTAACCACGTAATTTATTTATTTAAATAAAAATTTTTGAAACCTACAAAAATTCAGTACACTTTCTTTCTGGGTATACCTCGTACATTTTAGAGCAAAATGGTATATAGGCCTAATTAAAGTTGTAGGAAATTAAAAAACTGACAACTTCCAATTCAAACATTTTTTTCTAAAACGCTTAGTTTAGCGTCATTTAATAGGCCTACTGTATTTTGCTCATTAAAATCGATTTGATTTTTCAGATTGCGGTCTAGTATTCATTTTACGACAAAAGGTCTATACATAGAAATACGAAAAAATTCGTAAATAAAAGATAAGATTTTTATTTTCTATAACTAATTATTTAGATCTCTATAAAACGAAGTTGACTTTCGTTTAGCGTCATTCACTTACAATGATTAAACTTTGTTTTTGGTATAACGTCCGACTGTTCTGCAATTAGCCTACTGCTAATGCAGACGGTGCAGGACGAAATGAATTTTTTTGTAAAGTATGAAAATATACCGTGCGTGAATGGAATTCGAACATACGACCGCATGATGAGAGGCGAGCAGGTTATCAACTGCGCCAATGCGGCCGGCAATTAAACGTATAGACAATTATTTACATTGGGAAGAGAAAGTCGTGTGGGCGTTCACACAAGATTTTTTTTTTAATAAATAGAATCAGTTGAATGAATACAGAAAACGATAAGCTTTGTTTGTTGTAATTTCGTTTGTATCGTCGAAATCTGTCCATTCGGTATTTTATGAAATAGAACTATCGAAACACAACTCTTGGTGAGGACTATACTAAAATGTTATTGAAATAGAAATAATAAATTAAAAATTAAACTTCAAAATCAGATATGCCAATTATTCAACCTTGAAAACAATTGTTTTAAGTTGAAAATTAGTAAAATCCTTTTTATGCATAAAATCAGTTATTCTTTTTATGTATCCTATGAAAAAATTATTTCAAAATTTTGCCTTCATCCTCTAAAATCAAGTTTGCGGTCGGACAGCAGCCAACAGTTTCATATCTATTAAGTTGGGTGTATTTTGACCAATTTAATATTAAATAATATTTAATATAATAATGTTTAATATTTGGCCTATTATATTCAAAATATTTATAGAAAGAATTTGTTTTAACCACAGAAAAATTTTCGACCAACAAAGAAAATTCTGTAGGCTATAAATATACTTTAAACCCTAATGTGTTTACGTTGCAATCTGTTAAATTTAAAACAATAAGCAACCCCATGGACTTAGTAAGATGAGGTGATTATGTATGACGTGCAAATGAGGTGTAGTCTTGTACAGAATCAAGCCGTATCAGAAAGAGTATCGTTAATTGAACCCCAATCATCAAAGTAAACCGGACACCACTGTCTAGTATTTAAATCCAAATAAAAATAATTAACTTTACTCGGATTTGAACACAGAACCTTCGTCTCCCTACTTCAGCTGTCAAACAGCTGACTCGCGGAGACGACTTTACTACTATACTAAACTCCGATGGGTTAACAAAAATAAACTAATTTTTAAATACTATTATCATTTACAAAACACATTTTTTTCAAAATCGGTCGAATAGGTTAAAAGTTATGATTTCTGAAAAAATGTTGTCATATCTGAATTTTTGAACGAGATATCATAAGTAGAAATTTTCGCAAAAGAAATTATTGATTGTGGTATGACGTAAAACAAATGTTATCATTAAAATAAATATACTATTTTGTTTTCAGAATAAATTTATTCTAGATAAATAGGGAATTTTTTTTTCAAAAATAACTTTTTCTTGAAGATAGATTCCCTTCTTAAGCCATCTAAGTGAGCTCAGCTAAAACAGCAAAAGAAGGAAGTAGCCTGTATAGTCAAATCGTACAAGCAGTTAACGAATAAAAAATATTTTTGCACTGCAGTAAAGTACCCTTTTTGTGGAACTGCTAATACCAATTCTACAAATCCCTCTGATATGATTTGAGAAAAATTTTAGTTTTCAAATTACAAAACAACACCTAGTACTCTGCTAATACAATATTCCATGTTTAGAGCAGCACTTCTCAGATTGCACACACAGAACAGTGTAATAAAGGTACGCCAGTAAGTAAACAAGTAATCAGAGCTAATTGGGACCGCGACGTTTTCGAATTTCGTAAGGCTTAGATTACTGGGAAAATCCCGGGTTCGATTCCCGGTCAGGTCTGGCATTTTTTTCATCTGTAAATCACCACATATCATTACCTACGCACAAACCCAAGGCTTATGTAAGCACGATCACTCAATAAAAAAAAGAATAAATAAAAAAAAAGTGTATTAAAATAATACAAAAAAAATCTGGTGTGAAACACTCACACAACTTTCTCTTGCCAATGCAAATGATTAATAATAAACCTAACATTATTAATAAAATATTAGAAATAAACAAAAACTAACCTCAAAAACATAACCTTATTTTAATCATGAGTGAAAGACGCAAAATGAAAATCAACCTCAGTTTGGCTTAGAAATACGGAAAATCACGCTTTCACGCTAAACTAGGCTCTGTAGAGAAAAATGCTCTAAACAAAAGTTGTAGATCTTTTAATTTTCTATAACTTTTATTATATACACTTTTGTCATAAAATGCATACTAAGACCGAAATGTTAAAAAAAATCGATTTTTCTCACGTTTTCGTGAGAAAAAAAACAGAAAATCGCAAATTACCGCTAAACTAAGCGTTATACAAAAAAATGTTTGAAACAGAAGTTGTAGGTTTTTAAATTCTCTACAACTTTTATTATATAAGTTTTTGCGCTGAAATTTATATTAAAGCCGTAATCTTAAAAAAACAACGTTTTTACGTGAAAACAGCCTCACCGAGAATTTCAGCAAACATGGCGCCTA
The DNA here is from genome assembly GCA_035578175.1 of Catonia carolina. Classification (NCBI taxonomy): domain Eukaryota; kingdom Metazoa; phylum Arthropoda; class Insecta; order Hemiptera; family Achilidae; genus Catonia; species Catonia carolina. Next base: position 30,807,724 of record JAQMRL010000001.1, read on the forward strand.
CCCTATCTTGTAGAGAATAAAAAATTGAGTAAAATAGGCGATTTTAAAAAAAATCGTAGGACCAGTTTTTGAGAAAATCGCAAAAAACTGAAAAATTATACGAATAAACTACTACTTCCGGTTGACCGATTTTGATGAAAATGTTCGTGTCGCGTCCGGTAGTGGTATGTAACTTAAGTTTCAAGTTTCAAGTTCGTACGATGTTCCGTTCTTGAGATATTCTGTTCACACACACACACACAGACACACACACACACACACAGACCAATCGCTAAAAACATGTTTTTTTGGGTTCAGGGGGTCTGAAAACGTATAGATCCGGTGAAAACTCGATTTCGAAAAATCGACATGAAAACAATACTTTCCTTCCTATATATTCATATAGGCAAGAGAAAGTAATAACATAATAGTAAATAAAAATATTGAGATTGGTTTTGGCTGTGTAAATTCAGACGAGTGCCGCTTTCTCTTTGACAGCTTCCACTGACTCAAATCTTGTCCCTTTTAATGCAGATTTCACCTGGAGGAACAGGTAGAAGATAAGAACATGCGATGAAACGTGGTTATTACTTATGATCCAGAAACGAAGCACCAATCCATGCACTGGAGTAACCGAACTTCACCGAGAGCCAAAAAAGTTCGAATGAGCAAGTCAAAATTTAAAGCCATGATGATTGTTTTTTTATATCCATGGGATTGTGTACCTTCACTGGGTTCCTGAAGGTCAAAAAATTAATCAATATTACTACCTTGAGGTACTTTCTAAACTACGTCAAAGAGTAAAGAAAAAATGCCCCGAAATGTGGAAGAACAAATCATGGGTTCTCCGCCAAGACAATGCGCTAGCTCATTTCGCGTTATATGTCAAGAGGTTCCTAGCCAAATACAGCATCTCAGTGTTAGAACATCCACCTTATTCACCAGATCTTGCATCATGTGACTTCTACCCGTTCCCTAAGGTGAAATCTGCATTAAAAGGGATTTCAGTCTGTGGAAGCTGTAAAAGAGAAAGCGGCACGTGTCCTGAAGGAGCTGACAGAAGATGACTCCCAGCACTGTTTCCAACAATGGAAAATTCGCATGGAGCGTTGTAGGAATAGAGGAGTGTATATTGAAGGTGACAATAAGTGATTATGTATAAAATAAAAATAAATTTTTTTACAACGTCAGTCTCGTTATTTAACAGCCACACCTCGTACACCTAATAGCTTTTTATGAATTTTAAAAACTCTTTCCATGTTGTGATGAATCGCCCCAAACTAATATGGCATAAATGTACCCTATAAGAGATAAAATAAAACCATAGTAATCAGCTATTAGCAACATTTTTTATCATTATTTTAATCTGGCAATTGGTTTTAATGTAAACACCCAACGATATTTTACAACAGATAGATATAACATGGAGTGGCTTATTTCACATTCAGAAGCACCAAAATCGGTAGAAATACTGCGTCATCATCAAGGTTTTCCGCATTTCAACTTCAAACCATTAGTAATTTTACGCAGTGACCCAGTATTGAAAATGTATAGTTTCTTTAACAGCTAATGAACTAGTAGAAATGTTTTAAAAGTACGAAATTTATATTTGTAATTCGATAGCCTGTATTTTGTATTAAGAACTAAGTTATGTCTGTTTCCTATTCTTAACTACATTCTAATCTCACTTTCAGGTTTAAAAGTCTAAAAATTTTTCCGCTAAAAAATTGTTTAGATTTTATTCGTAAAATGCATGTTAAAAAATTAGAAATCAATTTTGATTATCCGAAATTTCAGATTAGTGGGATTATTGTGTACACTACCCATTTAGTTTAGTTTTTCTTTAGTACAAGTAACACAAGCAAACACATACGCATGGACTAAAACGTGAAAATCAGTAGAAATCTTGGTATATCAAATTTTTCCATATCGTAACACTTTTCATGCAATACTACAGATGAAGATTAATAAATAAATAAAAAATCTGGTGTGAAACACTCACACAACTTTCTCTTGCCAATGCAAATGATTAATAATAAACCTAACATTATTAATAAAATATTAGAAATAAACAACAACTAACCTCAAAAACATAACCTTATTTTAATCATGAGTGGAAGACGCAAAATGAAAATCGAACTCAATTTGGCTTAAAAAAAACGGAAAATCACACTTTCACGCTAAACTAGGCTCTGTAGAGAAAAATGCTCTAAACAAAAGTTGTAGATCTTTAAATTTCCTATAAATTTGGTTATATACACTTTTGTCGTAAAATGCATACTAAGACCGAAATGTTAAAAAAATCGATTTTTCTCACGTTTTCGTGAGAAAAAAAACAGAAAATCGCAAATTACCGCTAAACTAAGCGTTATACAAAAAAATGTTTAGAACAGAAGTTGTAGGTTTTTAAATTCTCTACAACTTTTATTATATAAGTTTTTGCGCTAAAATTTATATTAAAGCCGTAATTTTAAAAAAACAACGTTTTTACGTGAAAACAGCCTCACCGAGAATTTCAGTAAACATGGCGCCTACTCTACCTTGTAGAGAATAAAAAATTGAGTAAAATAGGCGATTTTTAAAAAAATCGTAGGACCAGTTTTTGAGAAAATCGCAAAAAACTGAAAAATTATACGAATAAACTACTACTTCCGGTTGACCGATTTTGATGAAAATGTTCGTGTCGCGTCCGGTAGTGGTATGTAACTTAAGTTTCAAGTTTCAAGTTCGTACGATGTTCCGTTCTTGAGATATTCTGTTCACACACACACACACACAGACCAATCGCTAAAAACATGTTTTTTGGGTTCAGGGGGTCTGAAAACGTATAGATCCGGTGAAAACTCGATTTCGAAAAATCGACATGAAAACAATACTTTCCTTCCTATATATTCATATAGGCAAGAGAAAGTAATAATGTAAGTAGGCCCTAATATTCATATAGCGAATACATTATAATGCAATGGAAATGTATGATTAGAATTCTCTGGAGAATCTAGTATAGACTCTACGACCGAGGTTCATGGGTTGTCTGCATCCCAAGTTGCTATGATACGTATCTATGTACATAGAACAAGGTTACATAACTATACGTTACAGGGTAATGCACAATTAATTACAGAGAGTAGAAACAATATACACTATAATATCAAAATACAAATACAGATTTAACCAAGAATCAAACCGTGTTCCCTTATGCAGACTACTATTTTGGAAACGGTTGTAAGGAAAATAAAGAAATTAATTATTTTAGAATTTAGCACTAACATAAATGTGAATTCTCTTTTTAAAATGGTAGTAAAACTGTGAAATTCCGACAACCCACAGTACAAAACATTAAATGAGTCCTGAGGTGTAATATGGTTTTTGAATTTGCCATTAAGAGCAGGCTATTATGTACATTTTCTTATATTTTCAGTGGTATTTGGATAATATTTTGTTACTCTTTCAAAAACATTTTCTTGATGAATGGAAAATAGCATAAATTATTTTTGTTCATAAGCAAGGAAAACCTCTGCACGAAATATCATCATTAATACCAATCATTAATCATAAATATCATCATTAAGCTAATTAGTCTCCTACCAGTATTATCAAGATGTTTTGAAAAGTTCATTTTAAAAAGACTTTATGACCTCATTTAGAAAAAAACCTAAAATGATTCCACATTACCAGTTTGGTTTCCGAGAGGTATACGGTACGTTTGAACAGGTCCATAGAGTAATCAGTAAAATATTATTATCAGATTTTGAAGAAAATATAATTTGTACAAAAGTCTTCTTATATATTAATCAAGCTTTTGATAAGGTGTGGCACATCGATATTCCTTACAAAATTTAAAAAAAGTTTACCTCATCAATATTTTTAAATTATAAAATCATTTACTACAAATGGACGTTTTTCATTTAAATATCAGTCACTAGAACTACAATTACATCCGGCAGGCGTTCCTTAAGGCAGCGTTTTATTACCTACACTGTACAGTTTATTTACCGCAGACTTAACTGCACACCAAACGCAACAATTGCAACGTTTGCTGATGACATCGCTATACAAGCTATTCACGAATCACTAGACATCGCATTACAATTACACGAATGTCAAAATTGGCAGATGATATAACAAATAAAAACTGTTGTTTAGGTCATCACCCAAAAGGCTGGTTTGAAACTCTAGAGGTTTTATTAAGTAAAACGAGGAGTGAGGTGGCTTACAAGTGCCTTCCTCACCGAGTGTAAAAGTAACGTATCACCATGCCAGGTCCTCTAAAAAGCATCTACTTTCCACCTGAAAATGACACCTTCATTTCATTCAACACTGGGTCTGGCTGTATAATAAAATTCATTACTCTCAGAAAAGATTACTCTGACTAATTTCTTTATATCTCTACCTCTTCTGTTCTTAAATGCTTCAGTATCATTAGCTGATCGTGTGATAAGAAAAAGGAACTATCTTTTGTAGCCCTGGAATCAGCAAATCGAATACAAATAAATTTAACACTCTATCTGCCAGTTATGTGGAAAAAACTAACAAAGCAAAATGTATACAGCATTTAATTTTCGACGAAATGACTTCCCACCAGAATATCTGAACGACGTTGCAATGCATCATTCTGATTGGGCCAAGTAACTTGGCATGCATTTAGATAAATATGGAGAGCATAAAATGGTATACAACTAAAATGAAAACAAATGAACATAAATTTTAAACAGCTTCACTGGTTGCTGGAAAAGAGATCGAATTTTCACTTTTGAACAAAATTCTTATACAAGGTCATTCTGAAACCCACATGCCCTTACGGAATTCAGTTTTGGGGAACAGTGAGTAATTTTAACGGAGAAAAAATTCAAAGATACCAATTTAAAATTCATAGAAAACTTACACAATCACCATGGCACGAGACTTCAAACATACAAAGATTTAAACACACCAACAGTAAAACACGAATTATTAAAGTTCTCTTCAACATATCAAAAGAAATTAGAAAATCATCTTAACTTTTTTGGCAGTGAACCTCTTAGGTAACACACAATATCACATTATGTTTTGAAGATTTTTTTTTGTCATCAGTCTCTCAACTGGTTTGATGCAGTTCTCCAAGCTGTTCTATCTTGCGCAAGTCGTTTCATATCTACATACCTGTAACACCCTACATCTTTCATATTTTGAAGTTCTCGAAGCTCTTGAAGATCTGCATATACTAAGTAAGCCTAACCAGAATCATACATGAAGGAGTTTCCTTACGATAATTCTAGTCAGACAGAAAAAGCTGTAGTTTACTGTTGCTTTCAGCTTTTTGGTTGGCAGACTGAGTGCCCCAAGCCACCGTCTGCCAGGGTGGAATGGGCAGCCCTTCCAGTTCCGTTCACCATAAGACGGTTATCGTGCTGATGAGCGGTCACATGGTTACTAACAGGCCACACAACGTGAATGTATGGATAGGACACTAGCCTTCTATCCCGGCTGGTTCGCTTAAGCCTTTTGTAAAAGGAATTAAGGGGTCTCCTTCCAGTTGATGACAGAAGCCCTTTATAGCCCTTTTTGAAGATAAGAAATCATATTAACTATCACAATATCCAGAGGTGTATCGGTAGGTGAATCTTCCATTCAATATGCATACACCCGTTATCACGTGTTCATTCATAATTTTTATCTCTTTATTGTTCGATAGCGAACAGATTGCAAATTTTCTGTTGTACAAAAAAAATTGTTCTTATGTACGTGGTGGTCGATTTTCCATTCATTGCAATGGAAAATAAATTGATAACTACTAAAACAACTGATATCTATTGTTTAGTGATAGTTCTCTTGGATAAAATCGATATATGTTTCACATAAACTTTAAGGGGAGCTGTATAATAGTTTTGACGTAATCTACCGGAAAAACATTATATTACGCCAAAAAAATTTTCAATGAAAAAATTAAGTTTCTATCAGGTTTACCTAGAAAAATTATCGTGACACTAAGAATGAATATTTTTCACAATTTTATACCGCTCGTTTTAGAGCTACGGGAATATTATTAGTTTTTTAAAATATCTGCATCACTGTTTTTAATATTTTCAGGTTTTGGTTCAGTTTTCTAACCAACTGTTGATGGGAAATTTAATTGTTTGTGAACACTTTTTTTGCCTTTTCCCGTAAATTTAGTTTTTAACACTTAAGTACATTTTTCTCAGAAACCACTAAACCTATTAGGCTGAAATTTTTACCGGTTATTTAACTTGAACAAGCACATATTCCAACATTTTTATTATTTCCTCTAGTACTCCAAAAATTAGTAATATACAAAAAACGCAGAAAAATTTGTAAAATTTGTTTTACGTTATTTGTTTTTATTAAATTTTATGGTACAAAAGATTAAAATGAAACAATTTCAGTTGCTAGAGAAACTAAAACTCTAAGTGTGTAAGTTTCAATTCTCTTTCTTTTACCAATCCTATGAAAAATGTACCTAAAAGTAGGTAATTTAACAATAGCGGGATAAAAAGTACAGTCTCCCTTTAACGTCCGTTTTCAAAAATCCTGTATTTTTCAGTTTCAGGTACAAATTTATCTCAGTTACTATTTAAAATATTGTTTCAAAATTTCTGGGCATAATCCATGATTAAAGTTAGAATGACAGGGAAGGTTGGTCTAAGAGGAACAGAGAAAGTCAGAAGAAAGATATTCGCAAGGTAATAAATTCAAAGATGTTAGACCGAACGATAAATGGAACGACCAGAAAACGAAGCATACGTTTTGATTTATCTAGAAGATATTTAGTATAAGACTGTAACAAACACATTATTACCACCAACCTCCAATAGGATAAGTCACCCAAAGAAAATGCATTTGGTGTTATTTACATTAAAATCAGACCGTAATTTTCACTTCAGTTAATCGAGTGGTTATGAATTGCAGCCCCTCTTGTAGGATCTGGAAATAACTATATATTTAAGGTGAGACTGTCGATGGTTTTGACTGAAAATTTCGATTTTCGGTGTTTCATGTTTTTCCGTACTTCACGCCTAGATCTACCAGAAAGACATTAATTTTCGTAAAAAAATTATTTTATTGAAAAAATTAAGTATTAAGCAGGTTTAACGAGCAAAATTATCATAATACCAAGAACGAATATTTTTTGTAATTTTATACTTCTCGTTTTAGTGTAAAGGGAATTTCAGTTTTTTTAAAATATCTGCATATTTTTTATAATATTCTCAATCAAAACTGTTGGTTCAGCTTTCTAACCAACTGTTGGTGGGAAATTTACATGTTTGTGTACATTTTGTTTTTGATTTGTGCCTTATTGTTTTTTTGTCTGATCCCGGAAATATAGATTTCAAACATTTAGGTACATTTTTCTCGGAAACCATTAAACCTACCATGTAGAAATTTTTACCAGTTATTCTTCCTGTACATGCACATACACTGGCATTTTAATTACTTCCTCAGATGCTTCTAAAATTAGTAATAAGCAAAAACACGTAGAAAGAAATTTGTAAAAATTCTATGTTATTCGTTATTTTATTTTTTATTTTATGGTCCTACAGATTAAATTGAAAAAATGCCAGTAGCTAGAAAAACCCAACGTCGATAAGTACGTAAAGTTTCATTTTCTTTTCTTTAACCAATCCTATGAAAAATGTACCTAAAAATTGCAAATATAACATTGGCGGGATACAAAGTACGGTCTCACCTCAACTCTTAACATAGATTAACCATAAAATCCGCTAACAATCAAAGCAGCTGATACGACTGAAAAATAAGTGAAAATAAAAATATTGTCTTTTATTAGCATAATAATGAGATAAAAAGTTAAAAGACAGTCTTGAGTTAAAAATAACATATAAATATATTTTTCTCATAAACAGTCAATCAAGTAAAATTTTGTCGCGTGTGAAATAATAATAATTTATATAATGTTTGGTTATTTTCCATTTTATCAGAAATGCATTATAAACTAACAGGCTTTACTAATTAGTCGTTCATATTATTCGAACGATAATATTTCTATTAGTAAAAAGTCACCTCAGATAACTCTGGCGGGTAAATATTAAAAAAATATTTATGAAATAACAAAACGTGAACTTATAGTTCACATTTTATAATTATAAAAATAAACAGACGAAAATAGAGCTAAATATATTTACCTTATCTATCTTAGTTTAACCTAACGCAGATAACAGTTTTATTCTGAACTTGCAAATTTTTCACATTAAGTAATCTTGTTTTTAACTTAAATCTGTTTTTCAGAATTTTGCAGTTATAAGTAAATTTTATCCTTCTAAAATTATAAATATTATGTTTTATGTCAACAGCTCTAAAAACTAATTTACTGATATGAATTTATACAATTTTTTCGACCGAAATGTTTAATTGGAGTAAACAACATGATAAAAATAAATCAATGCAAAACACTCACAAGACTTTCTGTTCCAGTGTAAATAATGAGAAATATAACCTCTGTATAATCACTAGGAAACAAAAAAAAGAAAGACAACCTAATTTTACTCATGAGTGAATGATGAAAAATGAAAATCAACCTAAGTAAAAATACGGAAAATTACTAATTTAAAATATTGTTACGACTCGCCTCTCATCACGCGGTCTTGGGTTCGAATCCCACTCGGGCATGGCATTTTTTCATACGTTACAAAAATTTCATTTCACCCTTCACCGTCTGCATTAGCAGCAATTTGCAAAACAGTCGGACGTTAAACCAAAAAAAAAAAAAAAAAAAAAGACTCGTTATAGTAAAGTAAAATTGTAAACTTTTATTTAATTAATTCACATATAGTTATTTAACACAATTATTTGACAAGAACTAAAAACTAACCTTTACAAACGACAACAATGAATATGAGTTTATGAAAATAAGTTATTAAACATTGAAAATAATACAGTTCACGTAATTAATTAACAATAAAATAAAATAGACAATATCCCTTACCAAATTAAACATTAAATAACAATGTCTGCTTACAAAATAACAAACTTCACCGTAACGAAGATTCCCGTACAATTTAGACCACTAACACGTCAGCCATTCCAAAAACCGCGGCCGCGTCCCAACAATGGAAAACTTCGTTTTTATATTTAACCAGTCAGCTGTTTATGAGAAGCTGATATTATTTGACCAGCTGATTTTATTTTCGCCACTACATTATAACAATATAATTATTTGCGTGAACGAAAATAATCAATACATCCTATTAATAAAATATGACATAAGCTGGGGTAATTTCACCACTAACTATTTAAATAATTACTAAACTTAAAGATATGAATGGAGAAGGACTTAAAGACCTCGAAGAAGATGGCAGTAGTCGAGATGTACGGTGTTGTGTAGACGTACAGGATGGTTTGTGAGTTTGGAACAGGCTTATGCCTAATCCTTGATAGTAAGAAGAAGAAGAAGACTAAACTTAAAATAAAATAATAAACTTGAAATAAATTAAATTTACTTTCTCTTGCCCTATATGAATATATAAGAAAGGAAACAAGCCTACTATTATAATTTCGATTTTTCGAAATCGAGTTTTCACCGGAAATACACATTTTCAGTCCCTTGAACCCCCAAAAACATAATTTACGATTAGACGTTGTGTGAACAAAATATCTCAAGAATGGAATATCGTACGAAGTTTAAATTTAAAACTTAAGTTGGGTTTTATAAGAGATCCCGACAATAAAATTTTCATCAAAATTAGTCAAGCAGAAGTAGTAGGCTACTTTATTTGAGCGGTTTTCTCAAAAATTGCTCCAACAATTTTTTTACACATTTTTTTAATAAGTCTTCTTTCGATAAACTATGCTATAAACAATTGATATTTTCTTGGTCCTCTAGCCTAATTCCTTTATTTACTTTTTTAGTTTAGGGCATGACCGCCTAAATTCTGAATTTATATAATTTGGTACCCGTGATCAGATAATTCCGAACCCTTTAATCTAAACTGCCAGCTACCAATATTGTTAAAATATTATCTATTATCGTTTGTGAACAACAAGTAATCCTTGTAGAATTCGTAACTTTTATATCCAGTTTGTTCATGTTCACAATATTCCTAAACTCTTGTAACATTTTACTCATCAGCTGAAAGGCTGGTTTGAACTTCTAGAGGCGTTACTAAGTAAAATTAGGAGTGATGTGATTTACCTTTCCCTTCCTCACTGAGTGGAGAAGTACGCTTATGCTTATCAGCATGCCAGGACCTCTGAAAAGCATCTACTCTTCACCCTGCAAATGACACCTTCACTTCACTCACCACAGGGTCTGGCTGTATAATGAAATTCATTACTCCGAGAGAAGATACATTGACTAATACTGAAACTAAAACTGATGTAAGGTAAGGTTGAGATGATTGTTTTCTTCAGTTAACTATGCATAAAATACTTAAATGAAAATTGACTTGCTATAAAATTTACTAGCGATAAGAATACAATTGTTTAATAAGATCATTGAAAATAAAAAATCGTATGAAATGCAATATACCACAATTATGTAGGCTAATTAGTGACATATCAAACATAAATAAATAATTACTTTCTTTTTAAAATTGTTATGTAGAAACATTCATTAGGACTTATATAAACAAGTATAGTAATATTGTCAATCAGAAACAGTTTTGTGAAAATGTAAGAGAATCAGTACCATGACGAGATAAGATACGCAAGACGTCCTTCACCATCTGGAAACATAGAACCGAGATTTCCCACCCCGCATGGTCGACAATTTAAAAACTGAATTAAAAAAGATTCAGTTGTCGCTGAATTAAATAAATAATTGATTTATGTTATTGAATCCAATGGTCCCGGTCCTGAATTAAGAAAGATATCGGTTGGCGAGATAAGAAGGGGTAGCAAAAATAAAAAAGATATCATCCTGCGATTCGGTGTACTCATTAAAACATCTTACCTATACTGTGACGAAATTTAGCAAAAATCGGAGAATATTGACGGAGTTTCAGGCCAATAAGTTTTCATAATCTAAAATGTCTTCAAACACGGGTACTGTTTTTGTTCTGATGTCATATGTTTAAGGCGAAAACCAAATTAGTTAACATCGCCTACTAATCCACACAAGGGTGTGTTCCAATATAAATAACACTTTTAAAATTTTTTAAAAATTTTCACCGTTCAACGCAGAACAAGCATCTATACGATATAATTGTATAGTCGTTAAAATCAATGCTATTACCTATTTTTTTAACAATTGAACTTCAAACTCAGGTTCCTATTATTTTTGACGGAGACATTAGTGTTTTACCCTAATGAGAAGGCGAGATAGTACTAATGAAATTGTAGAGGTGTTTTACACCTCTACTTCTTTTGTTTTTAAATACTTCAGTCATATAGTTGGCTGACCATTTAATAAGAAACAGAACTAATTTTTATAGCCCTGTAACTAGCAAATCAAGTGCAAATACGAGTAAATTTATCACTCCATCTGCCTGTTATGGGCAATAAATATCATTATTATAATATAAATTATTTTTATGAGGCAATAAAAGTTTATCATCATCATTTGTCAAGGATTAGGCTCAAAGGCCTGTTCCGGCATCCATCTCGTTTTAGGTCTTCCCTCCAGGTTTACATTTCAATGCTCGTAGAGGAAGTCTGTGTCCTGGCATACGAAATAAATGGTTGGACCAAGTTTTTTAATATATTCTTAACGTTTCACACAGCGACTGAACATTTAAATCGGCGCGTTTAGCTTCGTTACGTACTCTATCTAACCGGGTACAACCTTTGACTCTCCGCAAAAATCTCAATTCACCAGCCCGGATACGAGATTCATTCCTCTGTAATGACACCCGTGTTTCACTCCCACATGTTACAAGTAGTACAGCCATTGTTCTATAAAATTTCATTTGGGTGTCCTGTCCCGTTTCCTTTCCTATTGTCTTGCGAAAAGAACCGCAATCAGCGCTGAATTTTTCCAGTTTTTACTCATGCCATTATATTCGTCACAGGAAATCCTTCATCCTAAATATTTAAAATCTCGAACTTTTTCTATAGTTTGGTTGCCAAGTATAATTTTTGAGCGAACCGGCCATCTTCCCTTGAATATCATAATCTTTGATTTTTGCGCCGATATTCCCGTGCCAAACTCTGCGCTAATGTTGTACAACTTATAGTTAGAAGAAATGGCATATTGGAGCCTTTCTTCTTTGTCAAAAATAATAACTGTGTCATCTGCGTACAGCAATGAATTTAGGAATACGTTATTCCAAAGCTGAAAGCCTGAATCAACTAATTAATTCCAAATTGTTTAAATCTCATCAATAATAAAAGTTTATTAATATCTAATAGTAAAAATATCAAGTAAATCTATGACAAGTAAGAACTGGTTATTAACTCAATAGAGTTAAGTAGACCAATTTCTAGACCAACCCACCGGGTTGGTCTAGAGGTAAAGTCGTCGCCAAAATCAGCTGTTTAACAGCTGATTTTCGGAGACGAAGGTTTCTGGTTTAAATCCTAGTAAAGGTAGTTACTTTTATACGGATTTGAATACTAGACAGTGGTTACCGGTGTACTTTGATGGTTGGGGTTTAATTAACCATACTCTCTCAGGAATGGTCGGCCTGGGTCTGCACAAGACTACACCTCATTTACACGTCATACACATCATACTCATCTCATCGGGTCATGGGGTTGCTTATTGTTCTAAATTGAACAGATTGCAACGTACACAAATTAGGAATAAAAAAAACTTAATAGAGAAAAGTAAATAAATGGTAGTTGGAGGATCATGACATACAATCATCAATGACAATACATTGGAGAACCATGATGTACAAACCAATAGAAGAGTACTTCAAAACAACTATTAAATTTATAGTTTACACATTCTTAACATCAGATGGTATTCGTGACAATGATATTTTGGAAAAGTTGCCAGAGATATATAAATGATCATCACAAGCGAATTCATCCTTCGTTTTGAGGAGTTGTTTTTTTTTTGGAGTAATAGCATATCACTTCTCTAAGAGAAGAATCTTCTGTTATTATTATTATTTGTTGAAAGCTCCTTCGTAGTTGCCCAGAGGTTTGAACTCTGAGCTGATACTGATAATTTGGACTGAAAACAATCAACACAACTTTTACTGCTACAGCAGTTTCTAGTGTGGTCCTTAACTTGCTCTCATACCTGGTTAACATCAATGTTCACTCTCAGGCGGGTTGCAGTAAGCAAGTACATTTAAATTAATGGTAATTATTGTTAAATTTATTATAAAATTTTTTAATATTATGGAACAACGGCAGTCAGAATGAAATCCAACATCGGAAATGCTTAGGATTGTTACAATGACATCGTGTTTGGACGCGTTTTTCAAGGAATAATACGTAGAATTTGAAAATTATTATACAATTTTGATAAAAATAATTACAAACAAAATGGTAGTATAGCACTCGAGTGCCTGGTAGGTGTCTCATTACTTAAGTTTGTAGTCTAGAACGCAGGTAAGGCAGGTTGCTGCGCGTGTGTAAGGGTCGATTTATGATCAAGGTTCCACGGAGCAGTAGACGTATTATAAAAGGGTTAAATAATTAGATAAATGGTTACTAAGAGGCATTCATTTTTACAGCTACGTGGTGAAAACTTTAGAATATGCACATAACTATTCACAAAACCCTTAAATACGGCAACTATTTCCATATACCTAATACACCACGCGCAAGACTGTTCCTAATACCGTACTCACAATGGAACCATAAGAATCTGTCTTAACTTTCTTGAATTGTCGTTGTTTCCTTGAGTTATGGCCATAATTAAAAACTAACAAGTGTGTGAGTGAAAAATTTCATTATCTGTTTAGTCTTTTATTATCTGAAAATGTTGAAAATTCCTGCCACCAAATATTGTTAATCAGGCCAGTCATAGTACGTTGCTCTTTGAAAATTCCCAGTATTATTTATCAGTCAGACTTAAAACCAGTAAAAAAAACACTACATCGGATATTATAGGGACAGTACCACAATACATAATTATTTTAGACGATCGCACAAAATTATTTATTGAAAAAATTGCATATTGTGGAGAACCCCTTTATGTTCGTGTCACACAGCCTATTCAGTACACGTTTGTATAGACTACTTATACTTCAGCCTAGTCAAGGTTAATTTTTTCATCCATGATAAAATAAATGTAACCAGCTGAAAAATTGGTTTATGGTCTCTGAGAAACAAGAAAAACAAAACAAAAATATTGTTTTATACCCAATAAACCTACGAGCTTAATTTTTTAAGCCAGTCATTCTGTCAACTACACCCCCTAGCATTAAATTTGGCATTCTCAATTGTGGATATATGAAAATTAAAACTAAAAAAAAATTATTTACTGCAAAATTGGAATGCACATAATCAGTATTATTATACAACTGATAAGGGCCATGCCAACGGACCCAGTATTTCTTTCATCATTATTAGTTCCTATTTTAAAAAAAACGATAGTAAATTATACTCTTAATACTAAAAGATAAATAAGTTTTACAAAAAAATTTAGGCCAATCTTTGACCTATCTATACTATTAGGTCGTTGATACTAGTATAAAAGCGAGCCGCGATTAATCACAATTCGTCTTATTCAAGATGAAGTCCTCAATCGTTCTGTTGGTCATCATTGGTTTCGCTGCTGCCGCCGTCCACCCTTATGGATCTGGCAAACGAGTCTTCAGTCTCAACAACAACAACAACAACAACAACGTAGAAAATGACTCCAACAACTCAGTCGATGAACAACAGAATCAAAACAACGCCAATACATTTTACGATTACTTGAACCACTACTTCTACAACAACGAGGGCTACACCAACCAGGTTCAGAATCAAAACAACCAGAATAACAACAACAACCAGTACAACAACAACAACAACAATCAGGTTCAGAATCAAAACAACCAGAACAATAACAACAACCAGTACAACAACAACAACAACAACAACAACAACAATCAGGTTCAGAATCAAAACAACCAGAACAATAACAACAACCAGTACAACAACAACAACAACAACAACAATCAGGTTCAGAATCAAAACAACAATAACCAGAACAACAACAACCAGTTCCAGAACAACAACAACCAGTACACCAACCAAAACAACAACAATAACCAGAATAATCAAAATAACAACAACCAAAACAATAATCAGTTCCAGAATAACAACCAGGTTCAGAATCAGAACAACAACAACAATAATCAGATAAACCAGAATAACAATAACAACAACCAGTTCCAGAACAACAACAACAACAACAACCAAAGTTACAACAATAACCAGAATCAAAACAACAACCAGAATAATCAAAATAACAACAACCAAAACAATAATCAGATGCAGAATAACAACAACCAGGTTCAGAATCAAAACAACAACCAGAACAACAATAATAACCAGTACAACAACAACCAGAACAACAACAACAACAATCAGAACCAGAACAACAATAACCAAAACAACAATAACCAGAATAATCAAAATAACAACCAGTTCCAGAACCAGAATAACAATAACCAGAACTACAACAACAACAACAACAACCAGAACAACAATAGTAACCAGTACAATAACAATAATAACCAAAACAACAACCAGAATAGTAATAACAATCAGTACTCCAACACCAACAATAATAACAACAATCAGTACCAGAACAACAATAATAACCAGATAAATCAAAACAACAACAATAACAACAACCAGTTCCAGAACCAAAATAACAATAACCAGAACTACAACAACAACCAGTTCCAGAATAACAATAACCAGAACTACAACAACAACAACCAGAACAACAACAACCAAAACAACAACAACCAGTTCCAGAACCAGAATAACAATAACCAGAACTACAACAACAATAACCAAAATGGAATCAATCAGAATAATCAAAACGGAAATGGTAAGTTTTATTATTAGCCTACATATATTTTACTTAGCGATCCTAGTCTTTTGTTACTTTTTCGTTTTACACTAACTGCTAAAAACAACTTCACTGCGTTACATCATCATTTTATATGCCGTGGTAACAATAGAAATTTTAAACCAGAAACGGACTGGCCAACTTAATTCTTAAACTAAAACAATAGCCTAAATTACCTTTCAGATAATCATAATTTAATTACTACAATTAAAGTTTAGAGAAAATAAAAGCATTTTTTAACGCAAAATTTTGTTAACAAAGACTAAGATCATTTATTTTCTTTATTAATGACTTTATGATAAGAACGTTTATTTTGTTTACCACTTATTAAAACTAGATTTTTTAGCTATTTTTATGAACATTTCGTAATAATTTTAAATCGAGCACAATATTCCCGTGAACAAATTTGAAGTATATTTTAAAAGGCTTGAATATGAACAATTTAAAATAATAAAACTCACCGTTTCATAACCCATAATAGTCGGTACTGACCGAAAAATTAATGCTAATACAAATTGAAAAATACGATTTTTTTTTTAAGTATTTGACATTAATCAAATTTTTAAATTCAAGGGAGAACAACCGTTAGCTGAAACTCAGTAAACGAAATAATTTAATGAGAAATATTAAAATAAATCGCATAACCAACCATGAATATTTTTTTTTTTTTTTTTTTTTTTTTTTTTGTTTAACGATGAATAAACTCAATACAGTTTTACACTGTAAATTTTAACACATCTTTAATCTTGAATAGAAAATTAAGAAGCTTGAATAAAGCCGCCCCGAAAGTTCACTGAGTATTATTTTTAGTTAATGTAATTTCTGCAAATGAATCAGAAGTTTGAAGAAGGGAATAAATATAATTTAGTAAGTTTGCAAAAATATAACGAAACATTGTCTTAGGCTTCCTCCAAACTACTTCATTTAACTATTTTAGCTAGTATTATAAAATAATACGCTAGATCGATTCGTAATCTGACAGTAAATAATAAAAATTTTCATCCAACTGATAATTTTTAATAAATAAATCTGGTGGATTTATGTACTCCTTTAAGTTGACTTAAGTTTCTAAACTGAAAAAATAATTAAATATTGTACAAGTTTAATTTATAATTTAGAAGCTCTAATAGTTAAGGTAAACAATATTTTGTTGAAAACAGGTTCTTTTTAAAGAGTTGACTGTTAGTATTCTTTGTAAAATGGTTAATGGAGTGATAAACTAATAAGAAAATATATAAAAAGAAATTAGAAAATGTTATTCAAAGTCCATTCACAGATTATCTGCTGATTAGTTTTTTACAATTTTGTGGAAGGAAAGTAAATACAGTTTATTATTCTTTTATGAAAACAATAAGAAATCTGTACACTAGAGATTCATCTAATGGTAGTATTTTTTTTAAATTCCTGAACTGTTATAGAAATTAATAACTTTTCAAGTTAATATTTTCTAACCTCAATTTTGAAAATTGGTTATTATTCCCTTCTTCTAGCCGACGATTCAAATACATTATCTTGCACTATCCGAACAATATCACGGTTATTTTTAAAGACATATAATTGCAAAAATAAGTAAAACGCATTACTCGAGTTACCGATATTTAAGGAGATCTAGGTAACCCGAGATAAACTATAAATATTTCTTACCTAAAAATGTGTCATTTAAAGGTACGTAATAAAGCAATGTGTTTAATTATTAATTACTCGCGTATGATTCCGTTAGGCAGAATGATCTAGCCTTAAGTTGTAGGCCACCTCTCATTAAACTTGATATTTTCAGGACTAGGAGTATGTGGTCCAAGCGTAGCAGCACATAGCTAAAACTGCACTTACTATCGATTGCATAATTATATTCACCCGAGTTTGAACCCTTGCATCTCCAAAACGATGAGTCGGATTTCAACTTACTTAGCATCAAAAGTTAGCTCATTTTATTTTGCATTGAACTATAATAGTCTTTTTAATTTTGAAAAATAGACTGGGCAATGCAAAGCGCAGGCGCTTTTATCAAGTAGGCAGGTAGACAGTCCGACAGTATGTCACGTACTCAACCTGTCAGCATAATCTTTTTTTGTTTTAAGGGGAGATTGCACGATGGTTTTACTGAAAATTTTTGTCTCTTGTTTTTTTATGTTTTTCTACAGTTTAGGCCTAGATCTACCAGAAAAAAATTAAATTACGTCAAAAAATTGTTTTTTTTATCAGGTTTACCCCAAAAAATTATCATGTTACCAAGAACGAATATTTTTCATAATTTTATTCTGTTGTTTTAGTGCAAAGGAAATTTTAGTTCTTTAAAATATCTGTATCACTGTTTTTATTATTCTCAGCTGTTGGCTCAGCTTTCTAATCGACTGTTGATGGGAAATTTACTTGTTTGTGTATATTTTGTTTTTAATTTTTGTGTCATCTTGCTTTTTGCCATTTCCTGTAAATTTAGATTTTTAACACTTAGGTACATTTTTCTCATAAACCAATAAATCTACCAGACTGAAATTTTTACCAGATAAATATCTTGTATATCCACATATACCGACATTTTTATGACTTCCTTAGGTGGTCCAAAAATTATAATACGCAGAAAACGTACAAAAGGATCTGTAAAAATGTTTATGTTATTCGTTACTTTTTTTAAAAATGTTATGGTCCAAAAGATTAAATTGAAAACATGTCAGTAGTTAGAGACCCACGACAACTATACGTGTGTAAAGTTTCATTTCCCTATCTTTTACCAATTCTATGAACAATGTACCTAAAAAGAGAAAATTTATCATTGGCGGGATACAAAGTACAGTCTCCCCTTAAGGCGAAACACCAGAGCGGTTATCATAGTATGTTATTCCACATAAGGTTGTAGAGGGCCCAAGTGTGGACACACAACACAACATCACGCACATAACATAGATAGTAGCGCACACTATTTTTCAAAATTTTAAAAAATTACCACAGCATTGGTCAATAAATTTCATGGTATTAATACATTTGTAATAATTCTCTTACGCTGAACAAAAAGATAGTTTGCTCGTACCGAACGATTGAGCGGTTGCCAAGAAATGAAGAGTTAAGAATATTGTTAATAAATAAATTTTAAGCACCGTACGAATTTGAAATTTTATAGACGCTTTAGAAATATAATTGGCTATGTTGTGTTAGAATTTCTAAATTGTGGGTCAAATAATTTTTGAGTGATACGCCTCTAAACGCATGAAATTCTTAGCGGTAGAAAAACCGGGTTATTTTGTCTTCCACTTTTAACATTAAAGTTTCGCGAATAGTGATTGGAATAAAACTTAAACAAAATTCTTATTTCTAGAATATAAAAGTTCAATAACCAATCTTCTTTGGCTACAGTTTTAAACATAATTTTATTAACAGATGTAATACGATTCAAATTCCGGAAATTCTTTTTAATGCAATGCCATATGTTTCTCGAAAATGATCAACTTATAAGTTGCATATCAGGATTATTTTACCGAATCTAAAGAACCTAAATTACATCTGTTGAGAAAAATTAATTTATGATCTGTTACACATTCATTCGATAACCCTTTTTTCTTTTACCAGCAAGGATCAAAAAATCTTACTATTATAACAAAATTCTTTTCAATACACAGTAGAATAAACCGTTGATAAGAATTAAAACACCCTATGGAATTAAATTATATTATGTAACTATTTTTGTTCCATGAAAAATGTTTTATAGAATTCTTCAATAAAGTTCACTATCTCCACCCAAGTATTTACAAAATGACTTGATTTGTTTCACAAGTCAGCTTCAACAGAAATGTGTATTATTTGGCATTTTTTTGAAATTTATCAAACACCGTAAATAATTACAAAAATTTTGTTTTTCTTTCAATATTTTATATCTGTAGTAAAATACTAGGTTATACTACCACCCGTTTAAATTTAACAACAAATTAGAGGACGAACTTAGCATTTAACAATATGTGCGGTCACACTGTTCGAAATGTGCACAGGCCACACAATTAAGAATTGATAGAACATGTTCTACAATTACAAATGACACCCTGCCAGGCACTTTCAAAAATGATGAAACGCAAGCCATTTGCTCATTCACCAGAGTAAACGAGTAATTTCTTTTTCATGTTTCAACATCAGTCAGTATTTGACCACCCAGGAAATATGTTTAAAACAGAAATGGAATCATGTGTTACAGGTTATCAAAACAACAACCAGAACGTAAACAACAACCAGCAAAACCAGTACAACAACAATCAGAATAACAATAACAACTATAACAACCAGAATGCAAACAACAATAACAACAACCAACAAAACCAAAACAACAACAATAAGTACAACAATCAAAACATAAACCAGAACAACAACAATAATAACCAGAACCAGTATAACAATAACAACAACAACCAGAACCAGAATCAGTACAACAATAACAACAACAACCAGAACCAGAATCAGTACAACAATAACAACAACAACAACCAGAACCAGAATCAGTACAACAATAACAACAACAACAACCAGAACCAGTACAACAACAACCAAAACCAAAACAATAACAACCAATACAGCAACCAAAACCAAAACAATAACAACAACCAATACAATAACCAAAACCAAAACAACAATAACAACCAGATCCAGAACAATAACAATCAATACAACAACCAGAATAACAATAACAACCAAAACAACAACCAATACCAAAACAACAACAACAACCAGAACCAGAACAACAACCAATACCAAAACAACAACAACAACCAGAACCAGAACA
Organism: Catonia carolina; assembly: GCA_035578175.1. Taxonomy (NCBI): domain Eukaryota; kingdom Metazoa; phylum Arthropoda; class Insecta; order Hemiptera; family Achilidae; genus Catonia; species Catonia carolina. Next base: position 30,828,378 of record JAQMRL010000001.1, read on the forward strand.
ATAATAACCAAAATCAAAACCAGAACCAGAACAAACAAAACCAGTTCAACAACAATAACCAGAACAATAATGGTAATCAGTACAATAATAATAACAACAACAACCAAAACGTAAACCAAAATCAGTACAACAACAACAATAATAATCAATACAACAACCAAAACCAGAACCAGAACAATAACAACCAGAATCAGAACCAGTACAATAACCAGAACAACAATAACAACCAGTACCAGAACCAGAACAACAACCAGAATGTTAACGGTTAGTACAACAATGCACAATTTTAATCCTAGTACCAACTCTGTATGCATTTCCCATGTAAATGTTTTTGAGTGAATAATTTTTTATTCATTCTGCTATGGAAACAAATTATTCCTATTTTTGCAATCGTAGAAAATGTTTCTTCATTATATTTGAGGACTTAAAACCTACACTTAATGGAAACTTAGTGATTTTAGGAAGTAAAGCAAGGAAGAGTTTATGTTCTAATACAGGAGAAATACGTACAATCGTGTATTTATAGCGTGATTAGAACATTGCAAAATACATTCAAATAACTCACATCTTTATACTGACCCTAACATTTACTACCTCATTCATGCGAGTTATTTAAGAAAACAATAAACTTCTATTGTTTCAGGATTTATTACATTCAATTTGTTTTTTATCAACTGAACTGCAATGACTTTTCTAATAATAACTAAAAAAATGTACAATCTATTTTATGGTAGATAATTGAATAAAAAAGTAAACGTTTTAAATTATCTGTTACAAAATAGGGGATACCAAAAGATATCAATCAAATTTTATTGTTGCAGTCTGTAGGTCTGCTGATACAGTCTATCAACAAAGTGAATCAGCAAAATTTTTAAGCACTAAATCCAGTACAAATGTCTATAATTTGAGTTAGTATAATTTGAGTTAGTTTCGGTATATTTATTACAGTTTTTATCAAACGTTTGGATCACAAAAAATCTATTATATAATTAAATTAATACGCAGTTACTTTACCTGTTGTGTCCTAGCTATTAAATCAATGCTTTTCCTATACATACATCAATCCTAAAAACTCAAACATACCGGATACGTGAAAGTACAACCGTAGCAATTATAAGGGAATTACGTTTAAATGGTAATATAATGTAATGTTGTTAATAACACATACTTTAGCGATGGCACTCTAGATTTAACGTAAAGTATAGTAAATTACTAATTTTTTGATTAAACAACGATCAACTATTAAACTAGTAAACTAATAAAACTAATAAACTATGATTTCTTTTTCTTTTTCCAGGTAACCAGTGCTATCCATCAAATAATGTAAACAATAATAACAATAATCAGAATGGTAACAACCAGAATACATCCAACAACAATCAAAACAACCCATTCTACAACAACAATAACAACAACCAAAATGGTAATAAATTTAACAACAACAACAATCAGAATGGCAACAACCAATTTAACAACAACAACAATCAGAATGGTAACAACCAATTTAACAACAACAACAACAATCAGAATGGCTACAATAACAACCAAAATGGTAACCAATTTAACAACAACAACAATCAAAATGTAAACAACCAAAACAGCGGCAGCAGCAATAACAACAACAATCAATATGGAAACAACCAAAATGGCAGCAACAACAACAATAACAACAATCAAAATCAAAACAACCAGTACAACAACAATAATCAAAATCAAAACAACCAGAACAACAACAATAATCAAAATCAAAACAACCAGAACAACAACAATAATGAAAGTAACAATCAAAGCTACTACAACAGATTGTTTAACTCAATCAGTTCTTTGGTCTAAGTACATGTACTGAACCAACTGTTCCATATTTTTTGTTCAATAAATGAATTATGAGATATAAAATAACTTTTGTTCTATTTCTATTATTAATATTATTATTATAACCAAATTCATTGATCTTAAACTTCGTTGCCAGTAGAATATTTTTCCTAGCGATAAGTCTCGCAAACTAAAATTGTATTTACTTGACATACTAAAGATATTTATCACAAAATTTAACAAGTATATCTATTTACAGCAACCTTTCCTAATGTTAGCAATAACGCTTGTGAAAATGTCGCTTTCAACTCAGAAGCAGGATATAGCACGTTTGAAAACAATAATTGCAATTATTATTTTTAATAGATGGTTAGTTTAAAATTTTAGGGTCAGTAGAAAATCTTTGATTTTTAATGTAGGCTGTAACGTCTAAGTTGAAATACGTTACTGTGGGTTTTTGTTTCATATCTGGCGCTGCATTTCAGTTTGTATTAATAATTAACTCTGTTCACCGTAAGCTGACGCTATCTGTCTTTTTTCCATTGTACTATTCTAGCCTGTGTTGAATTTTATTTCTGGTAATTTAATTATGTACGTTTTTTTCTTGTTCGTGTACACTCTTGGTTGTATTGTGAAATCGAACGGTCGCTTACATTAATATGTTTCGCCGATTTTATACTTTTATTCTTTTAGTTAAAGAATGTCGTTTTTATTTTAAACTGTTGCGTGATTATTATTGCTAATGTGTACACAAATTATAATTAGTTAAATTGCTATTATGATTAGTCTTTTTATCTGCTGTTTTTTTAAATTTTTTTATGATGTTACGTAATTTGTAATAGTCTTTACCGGGTTTGTGTTTAACCATTTTGCTCATGAAAATTTTCTTGGTTTCATCGGTTAAATTTATTTTGTGTTCTACTCTGGGACTGTTCTTCGGCTATAGGAGATTCGGCTATAGGAGATTTCAACTATGGGTTCATTTCGATTCAGGAGTATTTTCTGTTCTAACAATTTGGAGGGTTGAAGTTTGGATAGCTGTGCCATTCACCTTACCTTGCACAACCTTGGTTCCGGAGGATGACTCTCCCGGGTTCGATTCCCGATTCCAGAAAATTTGGCTGCTAAACATATGTCACTTCCTGCAGTGGCTGTTTAATCTATTCTACTGTTTATTTGGCCGATGATCATCGATTCTATCCTGGAAGGTTTGATTTCTGCAAACCGGTATGTCTGGTTAATTATTTTTTTTTTTGGGGAAAATTTCTGTTGTTTCTACTTGAACGTTTCTGCGCTCGTCAGGAATGTTTGCCTGTACTGTGCATGTCCTGAACGGAAAATATTGGTGAACGAACTTGCCTATTACTTAACTTAAAAATATTTAAAATCAAAACTTTATCATGTTTTCCTCTTTTATAATGAATATTCTTTATTTATAATCTTGGCGTTTATTATTATAAATTTTATAATTTTTTTTATATATTGTTGTTTTTCTTATTGTCTTTAATAATTTTGGTAAAAGCTACCATGGTACGCAATGCATTTATAAAAAAAACTATTATGATATCATACTATTAACAGACTATGATCTGATCTGATACAAAATTAATTCTTCCATTAAAAAGTTTTTTTTACTATAGTAAATTTTTCAAAAATAAATAAATCAGTTTAATTTTGGTAAAATTGTATCTGTTACAATGAAAACTTAAAATATCTATTTGAAACTTATTATTCATGAAATATTGCAGTTTAAATTCATTTGTGAGATTCTGTTAAAATTTTCCTGAAGTTATTTATTCAGGCACTTAATTCTGTAATAACTATATTGTGTTCATTTTACTATTTTTCTGCTTTTTATTTTAAAAAGAAACAACTTGGATTTGTTACTAATTAATTAATATTATTATATTTCTTTTGTGATTTTTTATGCAATTACAATCATATGCAACAACTTTTTTTTTATTTGGCTTCCTTATGTTTTTTGTCCACCCCTGGGCCAACCTATCGATGTGGATAGAGGGGGAGGTGACAAGGCTATGGGTGAAAACTTTAGAAAATATATGATTTACAGCTTTTAATGAATGCACTACGCATACAAACACAATTGACAGTCTAATCAGAGAATTTTTACGCAGAAAAGATAAATAAATATCTAGTCTATTTTAAAAAGAAAATAATTACCCACATATCATTAAATTTCCGTAATCGTACAGTACGTTTAAATCTTGTTGTCGAAAAAATAATATGCAATGGTATGTGTTCCAACTCACAATGAGTAATTTAGTTTCGAATACTAAATTCTTCACGTTTATGTTAAGAAATGAGCTACAAAAGGACTCTGAATGATAAAACATGCAATAATACATTGTAGTAGTATTACAATTATTCCATTCAAACAGCTGACTCCGTAAGTGACAGTTCTCTTTCTTTGTTTTTCTGTTTTAATAGTAAGCTAATTAAATTAATTTTCTTTTTTATATGAGTACGTTGCAATCTGTTCAATTCAGAACAATAAGCAGCCCCATGACCCAATGAGATGAGGATGATATGTATGACGGGTAAATAAGGTGTAGTCTTGTACAGACTCAGGCCGACGATTCCTGAGAGAGTGTGGTTAATTGAACCCCAACCATAAAAGTAAACCGGTAACCACTGTCTAGCATTCAAATCCGTATGTTAGTAACTACCTTTACAAGGATTTGAACTAGGAACCTTTAATTAATTAAATTAATGGTAAAAATTTTTAAGGCGAAAAATCAAAGCGGTTGACATCGTCTGATATCCGAGCTAGGATATGTAAGCCCCTAACAATGAGTGCTGTATATTTTGCAAATTTTAAAAACAAGTGGGCTGAAAATAATTCTAAATGAATTTAAAATGACCGCAATTTAATAAATCTAACACAGAATTTACGTATTAATTATATGACATACAAAATAATGCTGTACAGGTACATGTTAAACATCACTGGCAAAGGAAAAACCACGATACTCGTACATGCTGTAAAGGTGCCTTTTTCTAAAAATTTAACTATAGGTAACAGAATCCTAATACTTATATCACAGAAAAAACAAACAAAAGTAGAAAAAACATTTAGAATTTAAGAATGTACACCACAGCTATAACAAAAAAATATTTAATAGGTGTCGTACGGAATTCATGGCTAAATAACAGCTCTCCTACACTGAATAGCTATGCAATAATAAACTAAACAACATAAAAACCGCTACAAAAATGCAGATTTATATATAGTTGAAGCCACACAAGAAATAAAAATCTGGTGTGAAACACTCACACAACTTTCTCTTGCCAGTGCAAATAATTAACAATAAACCTAACATTAGAAATAAACAAAAAACTAACCTCAATAAACATAACCTAATTTTAATCATCAGTGAAAGACGCAAAATGAAAATTAACCACAGTTTGGCTTAAAAATACGGAAAATCACTCTTTTACGCTAAACTAGGCTCTGTAGAGAAACATGCTTAAAATAAAAGTTGTAGATCTCTTAATTTTCTATAAATTTGATTATATAAACTTTTCTCGTAAAATGCATGCTAAGGCCGAAATCTTAAAAAAATTGATTTTTCACACGTTTTCGTGAGAAAAAACAGAAAATTGCTAATTACCGTTAAACTAAGCGTTATACAAAAAAATGTTTGAAATAAAAGTTGTAGGATTTTTAATTTTCTACATTTTTTATTACACACATTTTTTCGCTAAAATGCATATTAAAGCCGCAATCTTAAAAAAACCAATCTTTTGTGTGAAAACAACCTGACAAAGAATTTCAGTAAACATGGCGCCTACCCTATCTTGTAGAGCATAAAAAATTAAGTAAATAAGGCGATTTAAAAAAATCGTAGGACCAGTTTTTGAGAAAATCGCAAAAAAGTGAAAAATGACACGAATAAACTACTACTTCCGGTTGACCGATTTTGATGAAAATGTTTGTGTCGGGTCCGGTAGTGGTACGTAACTTAAGTTTTAAGTTTCAAGTTCGTACGATGTCCCGTTCTTGAGATATTTTGTATACACACACACAGACCAATCGCTAAAAACATGTTTTTTGGGTTCAGGGGTTCTGAAAACGTGTAGATCCGATGAAAACTCGATTTCTTAAAATCGACATGAAAACAATACTTTCCTTCCTATATATTCATATACGCAAGAGAAAGTAAAAAGTGGTCATTCTAGGGTGACGATTTTGTCCTACACAACCGAAAAAATATTGTAAAACCGAACCTTCTTGTACACCGAAGAAATTCTATTCTCACCGCTAATCTAGGCTGAACCATTAGATGCGTCCACAACTGTAATAAAAGGGCTTAACTATTTAAGTCCATAAGAGGTAAGTTGACTGAATAGTAAAAAGTTTCCTTGACAGAAATGTATTTAATTTTACGGCGAGTGACATATCAAAAAAATATATGTATAAAATATATTATTATTTCTTAATAAAAATTAATATTAAAAACAGTATTGTGTATAAGGTTAAAAAGTCAATTGCAGAGTTTAAAGTGCTTCTCGGTGGTATAGTGAGAAGCAATCTTATTTTTCAATAAATTGAGGAAGACAGTTGAAAAACAGTTTCTTCCTGGTTGTATCTAGTAAACACTACAAATTCAATGCAGTTTTTTGTTATATTTTCCCCACGCAAAAATAAGGTATTGTCAGAAAATTATCTAAAAAATGTCTATTTTACCTTGATACAATCCTTGCTGCAGTACGGAATCATTGCATGGAGTGAGGCCTATATACACCAATCTACCTCTTAACCGACTTCTCTTCAACCGCACGTCGGATTAACTGACCATTTTCAGGAAGACATGATTAGACCTGCCCATAACAGACAGGTGGAGTGTCAAATTATTTACACTCAATCTGTTCGTTGCAGGACTAAAATAAATAGTTCTGTTTCTTAACACATGGTCAGCCAATTAAATGACTGAATCATTTAAGAACAGAAGAGGTAGAGGTGTAAAAGACACTAATCAGAGTTATCTCCTCTGAAAGTAATGAATTTCATTATACAGCCAGACCCTGTGGTGAATGAAGTGAAGGTGTCATTTGCAGAGTGAAAAATGTGTGCTTTTTAGAGGGCCCGGCATGCTGACAAGTGTACTTTTCCACTCGGTGAGGAAGGCAATTGTAAAACAAATCACTCCTTGTTTTACTTAGTAAAACCTCTACAGGTTCAAACCAGCCTTTCGGCTGATGATCTAAACAACAACATGATTAGACTTGGCTTCTGCCACTGCAACGACGGACCATCGAATAAAAGAGAAGTCACCACACGTCTCTCTGCGACTTATCAGTAACTTATCAGTTTCTTAGCGATATGGGTCAGTAGTACATTGTTGATGCACCTGCAGTGCGCTTTGTGATTTTTTGTCGTTATCTGTGTGCCACATCGCAGTTGTATTGAACAAATTGTCCTGAACTGTTCCAAAAATGAGAGAAACTAGTAAGCGGAAAAGTGTTGTGGTAAAAATGAAAGACAAGTTAAATACTATTGAGCGACTTGAGAAAGGTGATCGGTAAAATTAACCAGTGATTTTTACCTTTCTGAGGTTGTTTTTACAATTTTCGGTTTAACACAGTTTTAGGTTATTCGATCTATGGCCGGTCCCGTCATGATCGGTTGAGAGGGAGACTACTTCAGTTTTAATCTAAAATCATGCAAGACGACTTAGAAAGCTGTGATCAAAAGCACCTTCAATTTAGACAGAGTTCTCTTCAGATCTGTTATACAATAGATTCCCTGAACTTATAGTTTGACAGCTATTCATAAGGCCCTGCTAGTTTACATAAAATCAAAAAAATTATCAGTACTACAAAAAATTACACACAATGTTATCACACCACCACTTTAAGCTGTATCGGTTATCAAAACTCCCACATTAAATAAGACCAATAATACATAATTAATACATACTAATACACTGCCGAATATTCAGCCTCAATGTTGTATCTTCATATCTAGCAAGGGTAATATGAATAGGGTTTTTAAAATTCAAAACAAAGCTTTTAGGCGTATGGTGGGAGCTAACCAGCTAACCTCATGTAGGCCACTATTTAAGGAGTTTAAATTGCTTACAGTTCCCTCCCTCTACATTTTTAAGGTGATTATTTATGTTAGGCAAAATAATTTTATGCAGAATTTCAATGTTCACAATCATAACACGAGGAACAGGAATGTTTATTATGTGGCTAATCACTCCACAAAATTGTTTGAACAAAAACCTACTTATGCAGGGAGAAAATTCATGAATAAATTAAATTACCCCAATCTTTAAAATGTTGTAAGAATTTGAATTCCTTTAAAAAAAATCTGAAAAATTACTTGATCGGTGAAACTTTTATATAGCGTACAAGAATTTCTTTCTTGATAGTAGTGATGCATTGCGTGATTCTCATATGTATTTCAGGTGTTATTTCTGACGACATATCCTATACTCCTCCTGGAGTCTCCAGGGCGCAAAAAAAAATATATACCAAAGGCTATCCGAGGTACTGAGGTAACTCTACAAATGTATAAGAGAAGATTTGGCAACATTCTGATAAATTCAGTGAGATGGCAAAATTCAGTTAGACTTAATCAGCTCTGTATAAACGAGTTAATTTGTATGTTCTTCCGCATCACTGGCTTCTTTGATTCGGTCATTCACTTTCTTTTATTATAAAATTGTAAGCAAAATCCAGCTTTTATCCTAAAAGACACGGAATATTATCATTTCACGTTAATTTAAACTTATGTCTTTAAATGTTATATGTTAATATGCATTGTTAATATCGTGATTGTTGTTGTTTAGGTCATCAGCCAAAAGGCTGGTTTGAACCTCTAGAGGTTTTACTAAGTAAAACGAGGAGTGAGGTGGTTTACCATTGCCTTCCTCACTGAGTGGAAAAGTACGCTTATCAGCAAGCCGAACCCTCTGAAAAGCACATATTTTCCACTCTGCAAATGACACCTTCACTTCATTCACCACAGGGTCTGGCTGTATAATGAAATTCATTACTTTTAGATAAGATAACTCTGATTAGTGTCTTTTACACCTCTACCTCTTCTGTTCTTAAATGATTTAGTCATTTATTTGGCTGACCATGTGAAAAAAAACAGAACTATTTATTTTAGCCCTGCAACTAACAGATAGAGTGTAAATAATTTGACACTCCACCTGTCTGTTATGGGCAGAATATCGTGATTATAGGCTATTAAATAATAATTTATTGTATTAAACAGAACTAACTGGAATTTTTATGCATTAATAATTTCGTAGATTAATGTTAAATTAATAAACCAAGATTATGTAGCTCCAAATAATGTTTACTTTTAGTTTAGTTAACAATTAAGTTTAGCATACAACTCCATCCCGCGCAAAGGCCAAGCCTATGCGGGAAATGGAAAATTGTTTATAAAAGACATATTTGTACATTTGATAATTAAATAGTTTTAAAAACATTGATGAATAACTAAAAATAGGAATTTTTGGGTTTATTGCGGATAAAATTTACATTAAATTTAAATTAAGAATAATATGTTTAATCCCTGAAGACCTCATTGTAATCTGTTTAATTTAATAACAATAAGAACGCCAATAATGATCTTATGAGATGAAGATGGTACATATAAGGTGTAATTGAGGTGTAGTCTTCACAGACTCAGAGAGTACGGTTAATTGAAACCCAAAATCAAAGTACGAGTGCTTTAGTAACCACCGTCTAGTTTTAAAATCCGATTAAGTATAACTACGTTTACTAGGACATCAACCTTAGAACCTTCATCTCCGAATATCAGCTGTTAAACAGTTGACTCACGGATATTTTACCACTAGAACAACCCCAAAGGTTACCTGAATAATGACAGTTTTAATCTACATAACCATTGATTTTTAAATTAATTTCAGAGTGGAGTACATGTTTCATTATGACACATAATAAGTAAGTTTATTAAGAACTATTGTTTTCAATAAAACGAGATCCACCGGGTTGGTCTAGACTCTAGACCAACCCTTTAGATTCTAGAGGTAAAGTCGTTACCGCGAGTCAGCTGTTTTACAGCTGATTTTCAGAGACGAAGGTTCTTGGTTCAAATCCTAGTAACGGTAAGACTTTCCTACGGATTTGAATACTAGACAATATGGTGACCAGAGTACATTGATGGTTGGGGTTAAACTAACTATATTCTCTCAGGAATGGTCGGCCTGGGTCTGTACAAGACTACACCTCATATACGCGTCATACACATCATCTCCATCTCATTGGGTCATGGGGTTGCTTATCGTTCTGAACTGAACAGATTGCAACGTACACACATTAGGGATTAAAACATGAATATAACAAAACTGTCGATGCTAAAAAAGAAAACAATAGGCCTACACCTGTTTCATAAACTGCAGCTACAACATACAACATTATTCCTTTTTCCTACTTCCAAAAAATATTTGATTAGGACATAACTTTTCACATCAAACACCAATAATGCTACTGTACATTACAATGAAGTTACAATAAAGCCCCGTCCTTATTTACATTCAACGCAGTCGGACAATTTGATCAATATAAAGATATGAAATAAAAATTCCTTTAAACAGCGATTTATTTGGATATTCAACTGAAATAACAATATTTGTATAAAGTGGTATACTTTGAACGACCAATATCTTGTTTTAACGATTTTTTTTCATTATTTATTAAAGATAAGCCTAATTATCTACTTTCACGATTGTTCTGTACAACCCTAAAGTAGGTTTTATAATAGGGTCCTTAGAAAAATTTTTCATAATTTTTTTTGTATCAGTGAAAACCTAAGTGGTTATAATCGTCTGAAAAAATTTTGTGTAGCAATACGAAATACAAGCAATTTAAAATTTGCGACAAATATATGAGTAGCTTAGCTGCTGAATAAGGTAAAAAAAAGTGTACAATACTTCTATCATTCAAAAACTAGATCTCAGGACTAGTTCTGGCATCCACCTAGCCACTGGTTGCTCCGGATTACACCTTCCATTATTGATTCGTAACTTTTGACCAGTGTAGAAATAGTATGTCAAAAATGTTTTGTTAGAAGAACGGTCTATTTACGGGGCGGTAACCCATAACTGTCTCCTTAAGAGGACTGATTTCCGCCAAATATCCTCATTTCTGAACCGATTCACTCTACTACAGTCCTTAACGCTTTTCAAAAACGCATCTCTGCAGACTGGGTGGAATTCTCAAATTTCTGTTACCACATCTAAGACTCACCGCCATATATCAGAGTTGGGACAGCCATTCTCTTATAGAATTTTATTAATGGATTGTCTCCAGAATTACTCCATCAACATGTACAGATATTTCCCAATTTTGATATAAAATTAGTACAACCCCGCTCGCCCAACTAAATGAAAAGTAACTTTTGAAATAAACTTTTCACGCAATCTTGCACGCTAAAAGTCATATCATGACTTTGCGTAATGATTTGATTTACAAAAAAAAATTAATTAGTACTGGAAATAGAAATTTTGCGCACTTTGGTATGAATCACCAGAAAAAGAAAGTAGAAAGAAGAGGTACATAAAAATAACTGAATATGTGTAAAAAGAGAAGGTAGGTGAAAATGTTTCTTTAAAAAAATGGTAAGATCTCTTTTAATTTTTGGAAGGCTTCCATAAATATCAATGCAGATATCGGATGTGTCGTTATTTACTGAAAATCAGACAAGTAATTTTTTAAAAATTGAACAAAAGTAAGAGAGTATAGGAAGATAAATTCAGAGAGCTTCTGTACTGTACCTGATACCTATATAATACAAATATTTATACACAACAGAATAAATAGATAAAAGAACTAATTTTAACTCCAAACAAATAAAACACCGACGAAATTACTTCATATTAAGCAGTAAAATTTTTTCTCCAAAATTTAAGAATAAAGTAACGCCATAAATGCTTACGTAAGTAAGGAAGCTATAAGCTTTCTAACAAAGAAAGACTATTTAAAATCGGTCAGTTAGTTACTGAGATTAACTCGTACAAGCCAGTGGCGGGTCGTGCCTTCAAACCAAGTGAAGAATTATAAAAACGTATACACAGAGTACAAAAAATCTGTGTGATACCGCAAATACAAAATTACTAACGTACGTGTACATAGAACATCCACGTCCAGCAGGGTGGTCGACCCGCCGCAATCTCTATCCAGAAAATAGGTATAGAGGCTCTTCATCTACTTCACCTGAATAGATCTACCTTAATTTAGCATTTACTTTATCTTTGAAGTTTAGTTAAGAAATAAATTAAAATTTAATACTGTACTGAATTACTTCATCAACATGTACAGATATTTCCCAATTTTGATATAAAATTAGTACAACCCCGCTCGCCCAACTAAATGAAAAGTAACTTTTGAAATAAACTTTTCACGCAAAGTGTACAATACTTCTATCATTCAAAAACTAGATCTCAGGACTAGTTCTGAGAGCCTAGTTCTGAGGACTAGTTCTGAGAGTTGAGCGAGCCGCGATTAATCACAATTCGTCTTATTCAAGATGAAGTCCTCAATCGTTCTGTTGTTCAATATAGTACACATAAGCAAATCCTAAGTATATTATACACAACAGTAAAACTAAAACTATACTATACGTAATTTATTTAGTTCCATGTTACTTATGCATGTGTCAGCTGCACAAATTTACTAAGTCTTTTCAGATTTCAGAACATACCTCAGGGCTGATTCTACACGTACTGCAGCTTTATAAAAATATACCTGGCCGCCTCGATAGGTATTTCCGTCATAAACTGATTGAAATGGTGAAGTTCTTCAGAGAGAAGGTAGTCTACAAACTTAATTAGCTCAATAAACTAAATTTAATGTGAATGTGCTCCCTCATCACTGGCCCCCTGGATTCAGTCACATATTAATTTTTGTCGGAAAATTGTAAGCGAATTCAGCTTTTATCTTCTACTAACCTGAACATTTTTATTTATCACCCTTAACCATCTGTATTAACGCCTTAATGTGTATAATAGTGAGACGTAAAACCAGTAAAGAAAACTTTATGTTGGACATTAAAGGGACAGTACCACAATACATATTTTTTTCGTCGATCGCAAAAAATTGTTTATTGAAGAAATTGCATATACATATTATAAATCAAAAACTTATCGCCTACAAAATTGGAGTGCACATAAATAGTACATTAAACAACTGATAAGAGCCATGACAACCGGCCAGTCTTTCTTACATCATTATTAGTTCCTATTTAAAAAAAAAGATAGTGAATTGTACTCTTAATACTAAGAGATAAATACTTTTTACAAAAAATTTAGGCCAATCTGTGACCTATCTATAGTATTAGGTCGTTGATACTAGTATAAAAGCGAGCCGCGATTAATCACAATTCGTCTTATTCAAGATGAAGTCCTCAATCGTTCTGTTGGTCATCATTGGTTTCGCTGCTGCCGCCGTCCACCCTTATGGATCTGGCAAACGAGTCTACAGTCTCAACAACAACAACAACAACAACAACGTAGAAAATGACTCCAACAACTCAGTCGATGAACAACAGAATCAAAACAACGCCAATACTTTTTACGATTACTTGAACCACTACGTCTACAACAACGAGGGCTACACCAACCAGGTTCAGAATCAAAACAACAACAACCAGTACAACAACAAATACAACAACAACAATCAGGTTCAAAATCAAAACAGCAATAACCAGAATAACAACAACAACAACAACCAGAACCAGAATAACAATAATCAGAACAACAACCAGAATAATCAAAACAAGAACAACCAGGTTCAGAACCAGAACAGCAACCAAATAAACCAGAATAACAATAACAACAACCAGTTCCAGAACAACAACCAGTTCCAGAACAACAACAACAACCAGTTCCAGAACAACAACAACAACCAGTACACCAATCAAAACAACAACAATAACCAGAATAATCAAAATAATAACAACCAAAACAATAATCAGTTCCAGAATAACAACAACCAGGTTCAGAATCAAAACAACAACCAGTTCCAGAACAACCAGTACAACAACAACCACAATCAGGTTCAAAATCAAAACAGCAATAACCAGAATAACAACAACAACAACCAGAACCAGAATAACAATAATCAGAACAACAACCAGAATAATCAAAACAAGAACAACCAGGTTCAGAACCAGAACAGCAACCAAATAAACCAGAATAACAATAACAACAACCAGTTCCAGAACAACAACAACAACCAGTACACCAATCAAAACAACAACAATAACCAGAATAATCAAAATAATAACAACCAAAACAATAATCAGTTCCAGAATAACAACAACCAGGTTCAGAATCAAAACAACAACCAAAACAACAACAACCAGTTCCAGAACCAGAACCAGAACAACAACAACAACCAGTACACCAATCAAAACAACAACAATAACCAGAATAATCAAAATAAGAACAACCAAAACAATAATCAGTTCCAGAATAACAACAACCAGGTTCAGAATCAAAACAACAACCAAAACAACAACAACAACCAGTTCCAGAACCAGAATCAGAACAACAACAGCAACCAGTGCACCAATCAAAATAACAACAATAACCAGAATAATCAAAATAACAGCAACCAAAACAATAATCAGTTCCAGAATAACAACAACCAGGTTCAGAATCAAAACGCCAACAACAACAACAATAACCAAAACAACAACCAGTTCCAGAACCAGAATAACAATAACCAGAACTACAATAACAACAACCAAAATGGAAACAATCAGAATAATCAAAACGGAAATGGTAAGTTTTAGTACTAAATATATTCTACTTAGCGATACTAGTCATTTGCTACTGTTTCGTTTTACGCTAATTGCTAAAAAGACAACTAAACTCCGTTACAACACCATCATTTTATATCCCGAGGTAACGATAAAATTTTAAACTAGAAACCGAGTGGCCAACTTAATTCTAAAACTAAAAAAATAGTCTAAATTACCTTTCAGTCAATCATGTTTTTATTATTACAATGAAAGTTTTCAGAAATAAACGTGTTTTCGAACGCAAAATTTTGTTAACGACTAAGAGAGTCAATTAAATTTATAAATAATTATAATTAAAATGTTTATTATTTTTATCTCGTATTAAAAGTAGATTTTTAATTTATTTTGGCTATTCATAATGTGTTTTTAAATCGAGCAATATTCCTGAAAAAAAAATACTAAGGGTTCATTTAAAAGGCTTAAGTTTAAACATCTAAAAATGAAAACAAACGTTTCATAACCCATAGTAGTCGCTTCTGACATACAATTATTGCTATTTCTAAATTAAAACAAAAATATTTCACTTAAGAAGGCTATTAATAGACAATAATTATCAGATTTTTAAATCCTATACAGGAAGAACAAATATTATTGTAAAACTCTTTGTAAACGAAAATTTAAAGAGAAATATTAAAATAAAATTTATTATCAACAACGAAAAACTCAATACAAATTTAGGCTACACTAAAATTACTCGCAACGTAAACTCTAACAGAAATCAACATCAGCCGTCCCGAAAGCTTAATGGTATAATTTTTAGTAAATGTAATTTCTACACATGAATCAGAAGTTTCAAGAAGGGAATAAATAAAATTTAGTCAGTTTTCAGAAAAATAAAGAAATATTGTTCAAGGCTTCTTGAAAACTATTTCAGTAAACTATTTTGGACAGTAGTACGAAGTAATAAGCTAGCTCGATTCATAATCTTGACATTAGTAAATCATAATGATCTTCGTTCAACTGATATATTTTAAATAAATCTGAATGCTTTATTTGCGCCAGTTGACTTCAGTTTCTAAAATTTATAAATAATTAAATATTGTCACAAATTTATAATTTATAATTTAGAAGTCCTAATAGTTAATAGTTTTAAGTCATAATTATGGTAAACATAATATTTTGTTGAAGACATAATCTTTTTAACGAATTGACAATTTACGTACTTTTTGTAAAACGATTCTGGAATGAAAAGCTAGTAAGAAAATGTATAAAAACAAATTGAAAAATGTTATTCAAAGTTCATCCAAAATTCAATTACAATAGCTCAAAATGATCAACTGATTAGCTTTTAAAATTTTGTAAAAGGGAACAACGAACATAGTTTTTATTATTTTATTACAACAGTAAGAAATCTGTGCACTTGAGAGTCATCTTATGGTAGAATATTTATTAAATTCTTAATAAATTAACTAATAAATAATAAATTAAATAAACAGTAACCCACCGAGTAGGTCTAGAGGTAAAGTCGTCGCCAAAATCAGCTGTTTAACAGCTGGTTTTCGGAGACGAAGGTTCCTGGTTCAAATCCTAGTAAAGGTATTTACTTTATACGGATTTGAATACTAGACAGTGGTTGCCGGTGTACTTGATGGTTGGGGTACAATTAACCATACTCTCTCAGGAGTGGTTGACTTGGGTCTGTACAAGACTACACCTCACTTGCACGTCATACACATCATCCTCATCTCATTAGGTCATGGGGTTGCTTATTGTTCTGAATTGAACGGATTGCAACGTACACATATCAGGAATAAAAATAAATAAAATTAAAAAAAAAACAGTTATTTATTAAATAACTTATAGAAATTAATCATAATTCAAGTTAATATTTTCTAACTTTAATTTGAAAAATTGGTTATTATTCCCTTCTTTTAGCCGACAATTCAAATGCATTACCTGCACTATCCGAACAACTGTAGTTTTTTTCTTGAAATATCCCGGTTATTTTTATTTCGATTTATAAAGACATATTAGTGGAGAGTTAAGTAAAAGATCTTACTCGGGTTACCGATATTTAAGGGGGTCAGGTTTTCTAAGATGAACTATAAATATTTCATACCTAAAAGTGTGACATGTTAAATGTTGAATTTTTTTTTAAAAGCGAAAAACCATGACGGTTATCATCGCCTGTTATTCCACACAAGGATGTAAAGGGCCCAAGTAAAGAACGTACTTTTCTTATTATAATATTAAAGTCTTACAAACTAGAAATATCACAGAAAAATAAATAATTTACTTTATACGGATTTGAATATTAGACAGTGGTAGCCGGTGTAATTTTGTTGGTTGGGGTACAATTAACCATACTCTCTCAGGAGTGGTCGACCTGGGTCTGTACAAGACTAGACCTCAAAACTTAAAGGATAAACATACAAACATAAACTTAAATCTAATATCACACTCAGATAAATAAAATTTACAAAAAAAGGTTAAAAGGAAATGTTGAATTCAATGTACGTAGCACGACAATGTCTTTTATCATTAATTACAGAAAAAAGTTATCGTGTGGAATATCGTTAGGCAGGATAATGTAATCTACAGTTACCGGCCACCTCTCACTGAACATGATCTTTCCAGGACGAAAGAATATATATGGTGCAAGCGTAATGGCACATAGCTTAAAACTGCACTTAGGTATTTAAGTTATCTCTAAACTATGAAATGTAGGAAGCCAGTGTACGTTGATCTGCGCTACGTATCTATTTATTCTTTTTTTTTTTTGGTTTAATATCCGACTGTTCTGCAATTACTGCTAATGCAGACGGTGGGAAGGATTATAAATGAAGATGAGTGATGAAAAAATTCCAGACCTGACCGGGAATCGAGTCCAGGACCCCGGTGTAAAAACCAGTACGACGGAGTCCCGGGTTCGAATGTTACCTGTTCGTGTTTTTTGGCACGACGCATTTCTATATTATTATTTCAAACACTTAATTTTTTTCCTAGCGAAATCAATAAATTATTTAATTGAAACATTTTAAGTTTACTTACTACTACTTAAGGGAGTCCGGAATCGTATCATACATAATGTTAACGTTTGTACCTTTTTTCAAGAACTACTCAAGATGTAAAGCTGATTTTTTCACCAAATTAAAATTCAGATCTTTTTACAACTTTAACGTGTGTGGTTTTTCTAAAAGCCGTAATTTAAAATTTCTAGAATAATTTAAAAAAAATATACTATTTCTAACTTTAAAATGTTTAGGAAGAAATTTTTTTTTCATTCAAATATGAAAATTTTTAAAAACCATACACGTAAATTGAAGCCCTAAGTAAGTTGTACATGCATAAAAATTTTTATCCCGATATTTCTTTTGGTTCATGAGAAAAAGGTACATGAATCTGAAAAAAACTGAAACTGAAAAAAGTCCGTTTGAAAATGATGAACATATCAAAACTAACCCTCAATTCACAATAAACGAATTTAAACACTGTCAAAAGGTTCTAAATCTAAATCAGCTGATTCACTGCCAACTTCAACTTCAAGACAATCATTGTTGAAAAAATTATAATACTATATATAAGGAAATATGTAAAAAAGTTGTAAAGTCTAGGTAACGAATAAAATGAAAAACAATTAGTGCAGAAAAATTCGAGCAAGACATCAAGTTTTAAAAAAATAATAAAAAAATATTTCTAGTTGTCTTAGAGAGGTAATTTAGGTACCATTGGAAAGAGAGAATTTAAAACTATCATTTAGGTTAAAATACCGAAAAGCGATAGTTTTTCGATTTTGTCATTTCGGACTGCCCTTAACAATCACACTTATTTGTACCAAACGGGGATTATGACTCATTTGAATTCGTATGCCACTACTATTGTGAAAAAAAAATATTATTGTCAAATAATTGTTAAATTACTCTGATGGACAAGCTAAGTGCTACGGGAAATAACTCAATGTACTGTACACGAAGGGTTACTTTTCAAGCCTAGTAACTCTTACCATTACTGTACCGCGAATAGTGATTGGAATAAAACTTAAATAAAATTCTTGTTTTTGGAATAAAAAATTTCAATAACAAAAATATTCTTATACACTGTAATTTTAAAGCTAATTTTATCAACACATGCAAACGATTCAAATCCCTAAAATTCTTTTTAATGTGAAGTCATACATTTCCCCAAAATGATAAATAATACGCTGCATATCAGGATTATTTTACCGAATCCCACGAACTTAAATTAACAATCTACTGAGTAAAATGTTGATATGATCTATTACACATTCACACGATAATTCTTTCTTCTTTTACCAGCTAGAATCAATAAATCTTACTATTCTAACACGTTTCTTCTCAAATCACAGTACACCAAACCGTTGATAAGACTTTAAACACCCTATAAAATTAATTTTCAGTTTATAATTATATTTTTCCATAAAAAAAGTTTTATAAAACTCTTCAACAAAGTTTACAATATCCTCCCAAGTATTTACAACATGATACTTGATTTGTTTGACAAGTCAGCTACAACAGAGCTGTGTATTAATTAACATTTATTAGATATATTAACAAACATCGTAATTATACACATATTTTACTTTCAATATATTACATCAGTAGTAAAATACTAGGTTATACTATCATCCGTTTAAATTTTAACAACAAAATAAAGGATGAACTTAGTATTTAACAATATGTGCGAGTTTGAAGTGTGCACAGGCCACGCAATTAAAAATTGATGGAACATGTGCCACAATTATAAATGACACCCTGGTCGGACACTGTCAAAAGTATTTTAAACCAAATTTTTTACCGTGTTTAATATTATTTTTATAATTTTGTTTCTCATGTTTAATAAGTATAATCTTTCAGTATTTAACCACTCAGAAAATATAATTAAAATATAAACTAAATCATGTGTTACAGGTTATCAGAACAACAACAACCAAAATAACCAGAATGTAAATAACAACCAGCAAAACCAGTACAACAACAACAACAACAATCAGAATAACAATAACAACAACTACAACAATCAAAACAACCAGAATGTAAATAACAACCAGCAAAACCAGTACAACAACAACAATCAGAATAACAATAACAACAACTACAACAATCAAAACAACCAGAATGCAAACAACAACAACAACAACAATCAACAAAACCAAAATAACAATCAATACAATAACAACAGCAACAATAACTACAACAACCAAAACATAAACCAGAACAACAATAACAACAACCAGAACAACAACCAGTACAACAACAATAACAACAACCAGAACCAGAACAACAAAAACAACAACCAGAACCAGAATCAGTACAACAATAACAACAACAACAACCAGAACCAGTACAACAATAACAACAACAACAACCAAAACCAAAACAATAACAATCAATACAACAACCAGAACCAGAACAACAATAACAATCAATACCAAAACCAGAACCAGAATAACAATAACAATCAATACCAAAACCAGAACAACAACAATAATAATCAATACAACAACCAGAACAACAACAATAATAATCAATACAACAACCAGAACCAGAACAACAATAACAACCAATACCAAAACAATAATAACAACCAGAATAACAATAACAACAAGAACCAGTACAACAATAACAACAACAACAACCAGTATAACAATAACCAGAACAATAATGGTAATCAGTACAATAATAACAACAACAACAACCAAAACGTGAACCAGAACCAGTACAACAACAATAATCAATATAACAATAACAAAAACCAGAACAACAACCAGAATCAGAACCAATACAACAACCAGAACAATAATAACAACCAGTACCAAAACCAGAACAACCAGAATGTTAACGGTAAGTACAACGACACACAATTTTAATAATCATAGTACGAACCTTTTATGTACTTTTCATGTAAATTTATTGTAAAAAATTTTTCTCCATTACATTTAATTACTTCAAACACACCTACACCAAAAAGGAACTAAGTGTTTGTAGGAAGGGCAGCAAGTTAATTTTTATGCTCTAATACAGGAGAAATACAATTGTGTATTTATAGCGTGATTAGATAATTGCAAAATACATCCAAATAACTCACATCTTTTTACTGACTCTGATTCATTTACTACCAGATTCATGCGAGTGATTTAAAAAAACAGTAATCTTCTACCGTTTCAGGATTTATTACATTCAATTTATTTAACATATTAGTTGAACTGCAATGACTTTCCTAATAATACCTAAAAAAATGTACAATCTATTTTATATAATTAAATAACAAAGTAAACGTTTTAAATTATCTGTATCTGTATTATCAGCACCAAATCCAGTACAAAAGTCTATAATTTGAGTTAGTTTTCAGTATATTAATTAAAGTTTTTAAACAAATGTTTGGATCACAAAAAAATCTATTTTATAATTAATTAATACGCAATTAATGTACCTGTTGTGTCCTAGCTATAAAATCAATGCTTTTACTATACATACATCAATCCTGAAAATTAAAACATACCGGATACGTGAAAGTACAACCGTATAAACCATAAAAGAATTATGTTTAAATGTTAATATAATGTACGGTTGTTAATAACACATACTTCAGCGACGGCACTCCTGATTCAACGTAATGTATAGTAAATTATTATCTTTATGATTAAACAGCTATCAGCTATTAAACTAATAAACAATTTTTTATTGTTTTTCTTTTTCCAGGTAACCAGTGCTACTCATCAAATAATGTAAACACCAATAACAATAATCAGAATGGTAACAACAATAACAACCAGAATACACCCAACAACAACCAAAACAACCCATTCTACAACAACAATCAAAATGGTAACAACCAATTTAACAACAACAATCAGAATGGTAACAACCAATTTAACAATAACCAGAACAACCAAAATGGCAACAACAACCAAAATGGTAACCAATTCAACAACAACAACAACAATCAAAATGTGAACAACCAAAACAGCGGCAGCAGCAACAACAACAACAACAACAACCAAAATGGTAACAACCAATTCAACAATAACAACAACAACAACAATCAATATGGAAACAACCAAAACGGCAATAACAACAATCAAAATCAAAACAACCAGTACAACAACAATCAAAATGGAAACAACCAGAACAACAACAATCAAAATGGAAACAACCAGAACAACAACAATCAAAATGGAAACACCCAGAACAATAATGAAAGTAACAATCAAAGCTACTACAACAGATTGTTTAACTCAATTAGTTCTTTGGTCTAAGTACATGTACTGAACCCACTGTTCCATATTTTTTGTTCAATAAATGAATTATAAGATATAAAATAACTTTTGTTCTATTTCTATAATTATTATTATTATAACCAAATTCATTGATCTTAAAATTCGTTGTCAGTAAAACAATTTTCCCAGCGATAAGTCTCGTAAACTAAAATTGTATCTACTTGCTACACTACAGATATTTATCACAAATTTTAACAAGTATATCTATTTACAGCTACCTTTCTTAATGTAAGCGGTAACGCTTGTCAAAATGTCGGTTTCAACTCAGAAGTAGGATATGTCACGTTTGAAAACAATAATTGCAATTATTATTTAATAGATGGTTAGTTTAAAATTTTGGGGTTGGTAGAAAATTTTTGATTTTCAATGTAAGCCGTGGGCGAAAACTTTTGAGAATATATGATTTACAACATTTAACGAATGCACTATGCATACCAACGCAATTGACAGTCTAATCAGGGCATTTTTATGCAATTTATGAATTGTACAACGAAGAAATATTATAAAACCGAACCGGTTATCAAACTCCCAGATAGATAAAACCACTAATGAAAAATACGTACTAAAGTACTGTTGCATATTGCGTCACTTATCTCTACGGTCCGTTTCGGGATCTTGGTAAATTAAATAATTAACACACTAAAGTTTAAAATTAAAGGTATTTATTACAACTAACCTTACAATAAAACTAAGTGACTAAAATCTTCGAGTAAATTACAATTAAATTACTTAATAAGTAACAAACTAATTAAAATTAACTAATACAATAAATAACAGAACAATTTACTTATTACTAACTACAAAAACCGATACTGAATAATTAAAAGTTAAACAATAGACAGTTATTCGCACTAACGTTGACCTTTTCTAACGTTTTTCTAATTTTATTTCCTAACCTTTTCTACATTCTGATAAATTTAAGGAGAAGGCAATCCAAAGACTTAATCAGCTCTATATAACAAGAGTGAATTTGAATGTTCGACCGCATCACTGGCTTCCTCGATACGATCATACATTTTATTTTTGTTACAGAATTGTAAGCGAAATGCAGCTTTTATCCTGTATGACACGGAATACTATTATGTCAAATTTCACATTTATAAACTTTTGTTTTATAATAATATAAATTGTTATATTAATGTAAAATTGTTATAATGTTTCAAACATAATTTACGATGAGAATGTTAATATCGTTATTACAGGGTATTAGTTAATATTATGGTTAAAAAAAGTTAATTGGTATTTTTATGCATAAATAATTAGGTAGATTAAAGTTAAATTTATGAAGTAAAAGATTATGTAGTTCTACATATTGTTTAGTTTTACCAAGTTTAGTAATGTTAAAATTAACAATTTAGTTTAGCATTTGGCCCACCTCGCGCACAGGCTACTTCTATTCGGGAAATGGAAAATTACTGATAATGTTTTTAATCCGTCAAATGTATATTGCAATCTGTTTAATTTAAGAACAATCAGCACGCCTATGATTCAATGAGATGAAGATTGATGTAATGTATGACGTTTAATTGAGATGGTCTTGTTAAGACTCCCGAGTATGGTTAATTATTGAAACCCAAAATCGAAGTACGAGTGCTTTGGTAACCACTGTATAGTATTGAAATCCGAATAAGAGTAACTACGTTTACTTGGACATGAACCAAAGAACTTCGGTCTCCGAATATCAGCCGTTAAACAGCTGACTCACGGAGATTTTACCACTAGAATAACCCCATGGGTTGCCTGAATAATGACAGTTTTAATCTACATTACCAATGATTTTTAAATTAATTTCAGAGTGGAGTACAAGTTTCATTATGACACATAATAAGTAAGTTTATTAAGAAAGAACTATTGTTTTAAATAAAACGAGATCCACCGGGTTGGTCTAGAGGTAAAGTCGTCACCACGAGTCAGCTGTTTTACTGCTGGTTTTCGGCGACGAAGGTTCCTGGTTCATATCCTAGTAAAGGTAAGACTTTCCTACGGATTTGAATACTAAACAATATGGCGACCAGAGTACTTTGATGGTTAGGGTTAAAATAACTATACTCTCTCAGGAATGGTCGGCCTGGGTATGTACAATACCTCATATACGCGACATACACATCACCTTTATCTCATTCGGTCATGGGATTGCTTGTTGTTCTGAACTGAACAGATTGCAACGTACACATATTACAGATTAAAACATGAATAAAACGAAACTGTCATTGCTAAAAAAGAAAACAATAGACCTATACCTGTTTCATAAACAGCAGCTACAACATACAATATTATTCTTTTTGTCTAGTTCCTAAAGAATCTTTGATAAGAGATAACTTTTCACATCATACACCAATAATGCCATTGTACATTACAATGAAATTATAATAAAGCCCCGTTCTCATTTAAATTCAACGCAATCGGACAATTTCATCAATGTAAACAAATCAATTAACAATTCCTTTGAACTGCGATTTTTTGAATATTCAACTGAAATAACAACACTTATATCATGTGGTATACTTTAAAATACCAATATCATTGTTTGAAACTATTTTATTTCCTTTATTTTCTAGAGATAGGCCTAAGTATCTACTTTCATGATTGTTCTGTACAACCCTAAAGTAGGTTTTATAATAGGGTACTTTAGAAAAATTTTGTCCAAGTTTTTTTAAATAAGTGAAAACCTAAGTGGTTATCATAATCTGAAAAAATTTAGTGTAGCAATACGAAATAAAAGAATTTTAAAATTTGCGATTAACATATATATGGCTTAGCTGCTGAATAAGGTAAAAAAAAGTGTACAATAATTTTGTCATTAAAAAATTAGGTCCAACGACCTGTTCTGTGACTGTTGTGAGACTGGGTGGAATTCCCATGCCTTATTTTCCTTATCCAAGTTTATCCAAGACTCACTGCCCTATATCAGTGTTGGGACAGCCATTCTCTCACAGAATTTCATTAATTGACCTCCAGAATTATCACATCAACGTGACCGGATATTTCCCAATGTGGATACAAAATTATCACAACCCCGGTGCCGAACAATTAGAAAAGTAAATTTAAAGCTTTAAACTTTTCACGCAACCTTGCACGCTAAAAGTCAAATCACGATGTACAAATAAAATTAATTAGTAGCTACTGGAAACAGGAATTTTGTATACTTCGGCATGAATCACCAGAAAAAGAGAGTAGAAGGAAGAGGTACATGAAAATAACTGAATACATGTAAAACGAGAAAGCAGGCAAAATATATTTCTTTAAAATAAGGTAAGATCTCTTTTAATTTTCGGAAGGCTTGCATAACTTTCATGCAAAAATCGGATGTGACGTTATTTATTGAAAATCTGTCACGTAATATAAAAAAAAGTTGAAGAAAGGTAAGAGTATAGGATGATATATTGTAGAGCAGTACTGTACTGTATCTGATACCTACATAATACAAATATTGTACGCAGCAGAATAAATAGATAAAAGAACTAATTTTAACTCCAAACAAATAAAATACCGACGAGATTACTTTTTTATAAGGAAGTACAATTTTTCCCCCAAAATTTAAGAATTAAGTAATTCTATAATGCGTATGTTACTAAGGAAGCCCTAAGCTTTCAAACAAAGAAAGAACCGTTGAAATCGGTGAGGTAGTTTCTGAGATTACCTCGTACAAGCCAGTGGCGGCTCGTGCCTTCAAAAATAGGTGAAGAATATTGTAAAAACATAACACAGTGTACAAAAAAACCTGTGCGACACCGTAAATATAAAATTACTAAAGTACACGTATGTAGAACATCCTGGTGCAGAAGGTTGGTCGACCCGCCGAAATCTCTTTCCTATTCTGGGATAGGTAAGGGGTGCTAGTCGTGCATATTTGCCGCTGACCTCCCGTTGTCATGGCAACTCGCTATGCGCTAGAAGAGAGGCGGCGGGCACCCGTGTAACTCTACTTGGCATTTATTTTGTATACCAGGTGTCCCACGAGCAAAGATTTACAAACACACTGGATCGCTAACAGTAGTGGCTCAGCGCGCTCGAAAACGGTCTAGCTCCCCCCACCACCGGTTGGCAAGAACAGCTGCTACGAGAGAATTTGAGACGCTTCTCAATGCCGTCGTGATCGTAGCGACGCGTTTTGTTTATTACAACCTAGCTTGTTAATATTTTACTGTTGTTCCGATAAACCACCCATTCACTAAGGTTGATGGTATTTCTATTTTACATCATCCAAGGAAGACACTTGCCATTGGTTTTTTAAGTGATACATGCTCTATTCAAAAGTTAAGAGACAGATTGTTAGCTATTAACGATTTTAAGTTCTTAGTGTTATAAGTTGTCACAAGACCATGTAGAACTATTTTTTTCTTGTGTTAGAAGTGCAAGTGGTCATAATAATAATCCCAACGTTAGGCAGTTTCAATGGGCTGTTAGAAAACTAATGTTTAGAAATAGTGTAAGGCCATCAACTAATTGCAATAATTGTTTACAATTTGACCCAAACCATCTGAGTTCAGTTTTAAGTTTCTCGGAATGTGCAGTGGTAGATAAAATAGTAGAAGAAGATAATACTGACTATGACTTACTAAAAATAGCAAACATTTTAAATGACTATGAGGAATCTTATTACAAAGATAAAATTTTGTATTATATCTGAAATTTTGTAGTTAAGGTTATTCAGAAAAGACTAAAATGTGAGGAATGTTGTGAATTACTAATGACAAGAAATGAAAACTCTAGTAGATACACACACTTAACTGATTTTGTATCAAGGGGAGAATTGTTAAGGGCATCTGAAGATGTAATAAAAATTGTGAAATTTATGTACAGCTTTGTATTTTACCAGTCATGCCAGTTTTGTAAGCCTAACACCAAGTTGGAAAAACATGAATGTATTTTAAGGATTCAGTATTTAAATGCCATGTAGGTAATAATGACTTTGGTGAAATCAATCATCAACTTATTCTAATTAAACTCATTGGTAATGTATTCCTTAAAATTGTGTTCCATCATTTAGCTTGAGAGAAAACACATACTGCTAATTCAACAAAGTTAGGGTTAAATGTACAAAGTTGATTTTGTTCAGTAATGTGTAATGTTCTTTCTTTTGTGTATAAATAAATGATGTTACGTCTAAGTGTAATCTATCATTTTTCACCTTCATGCTACTTAAATAATGCCATACATATACAATATTCAAGTGAGCCTCTAAAACAACCACAACGTGGCGGTTGCGCCATTTAAAATAATGCAGTTGCCCGTGCGTCTTGCTAACCGTGGTGGGGGAAGCGCCCGACCCGACTGGACCGAATTCCGACCGTGCACATATCAATCCAGTGTGTTTGCACATCTATGCCCACGAGTAACCCGACATACCTTTGAGGTGTATTCCTCTAATCAAAATTCTGAAAAAGTGCTTATACACATAGGTCTGGAATCGCTTCGTTAGCGAGTAACCGCTAGCGAAAATTTTCTTTGGGGTTTCACTTCCCCCGCAGAAATGCTTAGAGCGTTAATTAAAGTGTGAAACTAAACAAATTTCTTGTAAAATGAGCTGAAAAATTGAATGAAACAGGTCGCAGATCTGTAGCTAGAGTAGTTTTTGAGATACTGGCAAAATACACTAAATTTGGTCTCGAAAACTGTTTTCTTTATGGTTTGAAGTACATTTACAAAAGTAACTTTTTAAATAAAACTTCTAGAGAATTTAATTCTGTAGAGAATATTGTAAAATAGGCTAATACGAAACAAACACAAACTGCAGAAAATTGAGTTTTTATTATATTAAAACCATACGGAGAATAAGACAACAAATGTAATATCTTTTTACAAACAAACATTTCTTGTAATATGGTGAAACAAAACATTCTAATTACTGAAAATATGAATTGTTGTAAATACAGTATTTAGCCAATTAATTACATTTTATTCACAAATGAATCGATGTTTTACAAGATACGGAATATTAAATTTGAAGAACAGATAAAGGTGTTCCACTGAAAATCGAAAAGAAGTTGTAGAATTAAACTTTTCAGTTCGATTTTTCATTAATGTATGGTATGGTATAATTGGCCCATTTGTTTTTCAAAATCGCCTTACTGGTCTTGTGCAGAAAGACTTTGTGCAAAATCAACTGCCAGTTCTCCTTGAAGATTTATCACTTGAAAAACGACAGCCTATGTTGCTTCGACACGACGATGCACCAGTGCATTACTCACAAGATGTTAGACAGCACTTAAACTTAGGTTTTCCTGACAGATACACTGGTCGAGGTGGGCCAATTAATTGTTAATTGGCCTCCTAGGTCCTATAATTATTTAAATCCCATGGACTATTACCTTTGGGATCATTTAAAAAACCCGTTTACGCAGAAACGGTTAATCCAAAGAAAAAATTATTGAACTGAATGTTTAACTTTGGTGAACAATTTAAGAACGACCATGATTCGAAGAGTTACGTTTGATCTTATAAGCGCACTAGATTGTGCACAAACTATCAAGGAAATAATTTTGAGCAATTCCAGTATGGTATGGAAATTAGAATAAAATTTACATTTTTTTGTTTATTTTCTTTCTTGTTGTCCGTGTGTTTTGATTTAATAAAAACCCATTTTCTTGTTTGTATTTGTTTCTTATTGGTCTATTTTACATAATTCGCTTCAGCATTAAATTTTCTACAAGTTTTGTTTAAAAAGGTTACATGTTTGTAACCCATTTTACAAAGTTAATGTGCTTCAAACCATACAGAAAACAGTTCCTCGAAACAAAATTTAGTATACTTTGTCAGATATCTCAAAAACTACTCTACTTACAGAAGTGGGACCTGTTGTATTCAATGTTTCAGCTCACTTTACGTAAAATCTGTTTAGTTCACAACTTAATTAATGCTCTCAAAATTTCTGTAAGGCTTCATTTCTGCTGGAGAAGTGAAACCCGGACAAAAAGTTTCGCCAGCTGTAACGCAGAAGTACGTCGGGTTACTCGTGGGACACCCTGTATAAAGGCCATTACAAGGGCTATTTAAAAAATGAGAAAAAGCTCTAAGCAGATATAATAATTTTATGTAAATTTTACACGACACATTTTAATTTATGGTATTACAAAAAATTAATAACAGAAATTATACTTTTTTGCGAGAGAAATAAATCTCGATGCTACCCAGAAAATAGGTAAAGAGGCTCTTCACCTACATCACCTGAATAGACCTACCTCAATTCAGTATTTTCTGTATCCATGAAGTCAGGGTAAGAATTAAATTTTTATAGTACACGGTAAAAAGTTTTAAGTATACGAGGCGTGACTATTAAATAACGGGACTGACGCTGTAAAAACTTTTATTTTTATTTCATACATAATCACTTATTGTCACCTTCAATATACTCTCCTTCTCTATCCCTACAACGCTACATGCGAATTTCCCACTCTTGGAAACAGTGCTGGAAGTCATCCTGCAGGACACGAGCCGCTTTCTCTTTTACAGCTTCCACAGACTCAAATCTTGTCCCTTTTAATGCAGATTTCACCTTAGGGAACAGGTAGAAGTCACATGGTGCAAGATCTGGTAAGTAATTTGTATGTTCTAACACTGAGATGCTGTACTTGGCTAAGAACCTCTTGACAGATAACGCGGAATGAGCTGGCGTATTGTCTTGGTGGAGAACCCATGATTTGTCCTTCCACATTTCGGGGCGTTTTTACCTTACTCTTTGACGTAGTTTAGAAGGTACCTCAAGGTAGCAATATTGATTAATTGTTTGACCTTCAGGAACCCAGTGAAGGTACACAATCCCATGGATATAAAAAAAACAAATCATCATTGCTTTAAATTTTGACTTGCTCATTTGAGCTTTTTTGGCTCTCGGTGAAGTTCGGTTCTTCCAGTGCATGGATTGGCGCTTCGTTTCCGAATCATAAGTAAAAAACCACGTTTCATCACATGTCTTCTACCTGTTCCTTTAGGTGAAATCTGCATTAAAAGGGGCAAGATATGAGTCTGTGGAAGCTGTAAAAGAGAAAGCGGCACGTGTCATGAAGGAGCTGACAGAAGATGACTTCCAGCACTGTTTCCAACGATAGAAAATTCGCATGGAGCGTTGTAGAGATAGAGAAGGAGTGTATATTGAAGGTGACAATAAGTGATTATGTATAAAATTTAATAAAAATTTTTACAACGTCAGTCTCGTTATTTAATAGCCACACCTCGTATTATACAGCACAAAACTGTAACACAAAAACTACTTATTGTACTGTTATGTACTGTTACCTGCATAAATTTGCCGAGTCTTTTCAGATTCAGAGCATAAACCGGAGTTGAAGTCGACTGCTGTTCAACACACCAACACACCTCACGGCTAATTCTACACGTATTGTAGCTATATAAAACATAAACCTGGCCGCTTCAATAGTTATTTCGGTTATAAACTGATTGAAATGGTGAAGTTCTTCAGGGAGAAGGTAGTCTGAAAACTTAATTAGCTCTACTCGAGTTAATTTGATTGTGCTCCCTCATTACTGACTCCCTTGATTCAGTCACATATTAATTTCTGTCGGAAAATTTAAGCGAAATCCACCTTTTATCCTCTACTACACTGAACATTTTTATTACATATTTAATAAAATTATAGATGTATTATGTTATTCTGTATTGTTATATTTGTGTAATGGTAAATAATATTTTTTCCAAAAATAACTTAAATCGATATTGTTAATATCGTTATAATCGTTTAATAGTTAATATAAATACGTTATAAAACAACTAAATCGGTAATTTTACACATAAATACTTATGTAGATTAAAAACATAGCTATATAATGTTTAATTTTAGCACACTAAGTTTTAGTTAAGAATTTATTTTAGCATACAAGTCCATCCCGCGCACGGGTTAGGCCTATGCCGGAGTTGGAAAATCTCTTATGTTTTGTATATTAGTTCGTGATAAATAAATAAAATAAAAAGTTTTGGGATCCTTAATTACCTGAGAAGTTAAAGAAACTCAAAAAACATTACTCTGAGAAAAGTCGGTTAATTTAAATATTGTTTAAGAAAAAGACCATTATATTT
Organism: Catonia carolina; assembly: GCA_035578175.1. Lineage (NCBI taxonomy): Eukaryota > Metazoa > Arthropoda > Insecta > Hemiptera > Achilidae > Catonia > Catonia carolina. The sequence continues at coordinate 30,859,268 of JAQMRL010000001.1, forward strand.
CATTTAGCTACTTATATTAATAGTAAATTCTGCGAAATAAAACTACACCACAATGGTAAAATAAAATAACTAAAACAAGAAATGTACAAACAATTTTCTGTTATAAAAACTGCCTTCTACGTCAGGGATCCCAGTTTCAGTTACCGGTCAGGTCTGCCATTTTGATTTTACACCCTTAACCATCTGTATTAGCACCTTAATGTATATAACAATCAGACATAAAACCAGTAACGTAAACATTATGCTGGACATTAAGGACAAATAATTATGTAGATTAAAAATATACCTATATAATGTTTAGCAAGCTAAGGTTTTAGTTAATTGTTGTTGTTGCAGTACCACATAACATAATTTTTCGACGATCACACAAAATTGTTTATTGAAGAAATTGCATGTGCATATTGTATTTCAAAACTTTATTGACTACAAAATTGGAAACGACATAATAAGTAATTATTAAACTGATAACAGCCATGACAACCGGCCAGTCTTTCTTACATCATCACAATTTCTTTTTATTTAAAAAAAAAGATAGTGAAGTGTATTCTTAATAGTAAAAGATAAGTACTTTTACATAAACATCTAGGCCAGTCTGTGACCTATCTACTGTATTAGGTCGTTGATACTAGTATAAAAGCGAGCCGCGACTGATCACAATTCGTCTTATTCAAGATGAAGTCCTCAATCGTACTGTTGGTCATCATTGGTTTCGCTGCCGCCGCCGTCCACCCTTATGGATCTGGCAAAAGAGTCTTCAGTCTCAACAACAACAACAACAACAACAACAACGTAGAAAATGACTCCAACAACTCAGTCGATAACCAACAGAATCAAAACAACGCCAATACTTTTTACGATTACTTGAACCACTACTTCTACAACAACGAGGGCTACAACAACCAGGTTCAGAATCAAAACAACAACAACAACAACAACAACAATCAGGTTCAGAATCAAAACAGCAATAACCAGAATAACAACAACAACCAGTACCAGAACAATAACCAGTATAAAAACAACAACAACAACCAGTACCAGAATAATAACCAGAACCAGAACAACAACCAGGTTCAGAATCAAAACAACAACAATCAAATAAACCAGAATAACAACAACAACAACCAGTTCCAAAACAACAACAACAACAACAATAACCAGAATCAGAACAACCAGAATAATCAAAATAACAACAACCAGAACAATAATCAGTTCCAGAATAACAACAACCAGGTTCAGAATCAAAACAACAACAATAACCAGTACAACAACAATAATAACCAATACAACAACAACCAGAACAGTAATAACAATCAGTACTCCAACAACAACAACAACAACAATCAGTACCAGAACAACAATAACCAAAACAACAACAACCAGTTCCAGAACCAGAATAACAATAACCAGAACTACAACAATAACAACTACCAGAACAACAATAATAACCAGTACAACAACAACCAGAACAGCAATAACAACAATAACCAGAACTACAACAATAACCAAAATGGAAACAATCAAAATAGCCAAAACGGAAATGGTAAGTTTTAGTGCTACTACATATATTTTATTTAGCGATTCTAGTTTTTTGTTACTTTTTCGTTTCACGCTAATTGCTAAAGACAACTTAACTCAGTTACAACACCATCATTTTACATAAATATTAACATGTTCATCCCGAAGTAACAATAAAATTTTAAATCAGAAAAGTCACTATTTTAAACCAGAAACCGACTGGCCAACTTAATTCCAAAACTAAAACAAAATAGTCTAAATTACCTTTCAGACAATAATGTTTTAATTATTATAATGAAAGTTTTAAGAAAATAAACGTGTTTTCTAAAGCAAAAATTTGTTAATAACGACTAAGATAGTTAATTAATTTTCTTTATAAATTTTTATAATAAAAACGTTTATTTTGGTCATTACGTATTAAAACTAGATATTTTAGCTATTTTTATAAGTATTTTATAATTTTTTTTAACTAGAGTAAAATGTAGGTACGCCGTAAAAAAATATTAAGTATATTTAAAAGGCTTATGTATAAACATTTTAAAATAATAAAAACCACCGTTAAATAACCCATAGTAGTCGTTACTGACCTAACAATTAATGCTAATTCAAATTTTAAAAAAATGGATTTTCACTTGAGTATTTGATAATAATTATCAGACTTTTAAATCTTTTAAAGGAAGAAAAAAAACTTAGTAGCAAAACTCTTTGTAGCCGAAAATTAAACTCAATACAGTTTTATACTGTAAATTTTAACAGAACGTTAATTGTTAAATATAAATTTTCATAAGCTTGAATAAGCCGTCCCGAATGTTCACTGTGTATCGTTTTTAGTAAATGCAATTTCAAAAAATGAATCAGAAGTTTGAGAAGGGAATAAATAGAATTTATTCAGTTTCAGAAAACTAAAGAAATGTTGTTTTTGAAAACTATGTCAGTAAACTATTTTGAACAGTAGCACCTAAGAGTAAATTATAAAAATCTTCATCCAACTGATATTTTTTAACAAATAAATCTGGTGAATTTAAATCCTCCTTTAAGTTAACTTAAGTTTTGTAAAATGTAAAAATAATTAAATATTGAGTCTCAAGTTTAATCTAAAAGCCCTAATAGTTAAAATATAGTAAACAATATTTCGTTGCAAACAGTTTCTTTTTTATGTGTTGGCTATTTAGTATTCTTTGTAAAACGATTTGCGAAATGATAAACGAATCAAAAAATACATAAAAATAAATTTAAAATATGTTATTCAAAAACCATCGAAAATTCAATTAAATGTTTAGTTAAAATATTTAACAGATGTTCTGCTTATTAGCTTTTAAATTTTTTTAGAAAGGAGTAAACACAATATTTATTATTTTGTTAAAACAATCAGAAATTCGTGCACACTTTATACTCTTTTATTAATGGTAAGATTTTATTAATTTTTTCAATTGTTATGGAAATGAACAATTGTTCTAGGTAATATTTTCTAACATCAACTTTGAAAAATTGGTTATTTTTCTAGTCGATTATTTAAATACATTATCTTCCACTATCCCAATATCTGTAGTTAATTCCTTGCAATATCACGGTTATTTTTATTAGATTTTTTAAAAACATATTAGTCAGAGATAAGTTAAACATCTTACTCAACTTATAGATATTGAAGGGGGTCTAGGTATCTAAAATGAACTATTAATCTTTCGCACCTAAAAGTGTGACATAGAAAATGTGTCATTTAATAGCAGGTAACGCAACAACGTGTTTTGTTATTAATTACTCGCGTAGAATTCCGGTAGGCACGATTACCAAGTCTAAAATTACGGGCCATCCTCCACTAAACATGATATTTCTTTCTTCGTAGAAAGAATATTTGGTGGAAGTGTAGTGGCACACAGCTAAAACTACACTTAGGTATTAAGTTATCTCTAAACTCTGAGATGTAGCACGAAGCCGAAAACCAGTGTACGTCGATCTGTACTGCGTATTAGTATTAACTGTGTGTGTGTGTGCTTTGGCCTGACGCTTTTCTATATTATTATTATTATTTTATTCACTTTAAATTTTTCCTACTATAAAAACTAGACTATTTAATTGTAAAATTATTTATTTACTTATTAGTACTTAACAATTGACACATATGTAGCAAACAGGAATTATGGCTCATAATATAAGTTCGTATGTCACTACTGACGTGATATAAGTAATGCCAAAAAATTGTTACATTTCTCTAATGGAATAAGCAATATCTGTGCTACGAGAAATAACTCAATATCCTGTGCACAAAGGGTTACATTTTAAGTAGTTACTTATAACATTTAAATACCGCGAATAGCGATTGGAAAAAAAGTTACAAAATTTTTATTTCTAGAATAAAAAAGTTAAATGACAAATATTCTTATAGACTGCAATTTTAAAACTGATTTTATTAACACATCCAATATGATTCAATTCCCTAAAATTCTTTTTAATGTTATGTCATACATTTCCTCGAAATGCTAACTTATATGTTGCATATGAGGATTATTTTACCGAATCCCAAGAATTTGAATCACATCTACTGAGTAAAATTTTGTTATGATCTATTACACATTCACACAATAACTATTTTTTCTGAATACACAGTAGACCAAATCGCTGATGCGAATTAAAATACTCATTTTGTAACAATTATTGTTTCATGAATTTTATTTATAAAATTCATCAATAAAATTAACAATTTCGACTCAAGTATTTACAACGTAAGACTTGATTTATTTCACAAGTTGTTAGCTACAACGAAACCATGTAACATTATTCGAAATATTATGTGCCAAGGTAATTTATACAAATTAAATTGTTAGAAATATATTGCATCATTCTTTAGTAATATACTAGGTTATCATAGCACCTACTTAAATTTAACAACAAAATTAAGGTGTACTTATTATGAAAATATCTGCGGTACACTGACCGAAATGTGTGCAGGCCATACAATTTAGGATTGACCAACATGTTTCACTAATAAATATGACACTCTGGTAGAACACCGTGAAAAATGTTTTAAAGCAACCTAGTTGTTAATTCACCAGAGTAAACGAGTAATTTTTTTTCATGTTCAATACGTAAAAAAATCTGTCAGTATTTAACTACTCACAAAATATATTTAAAACAGAAATGGAATCATGTGTTACAGGTTATCAGAACAACAACAACAACAACAACAACAACAACCAAAATAACCAGAACGTAAACAACAACCAGCAAAACCAGTACAACAACAATCAGAATAACAATAACAACTATAACAATCAAAATAACCAGAATGGTAACAATAATCAACAAAACCAAAACAACAATCAATACAATAACAACAATAACTACAACAACCAAAACATAAACCAGAACAACAACAATAACAACAACCAGAACCAGTATAATAATAACAACAACCAAAATCAAAACAGCAATAACAACAATCAAAACAACCAATACGCCAACCAAAACCAAAACAGCAATAACAACAATCAAAACAACCAATACGCCAACCAAAACCAAAACAACAATAACAACCAGAACCAGAACAACAATAATAACCAATACCAAAACCAGAACAACAACAATAACCAATACCAAAACCAGAACAACCAAAATGCCAACAATAACCAGAATCAGTACAACAATAACCAGAACAATGGTAATCAGTACAATAACAACAACAACAACCAAAATAACCAGAACGTAAACAACAACCAGCAAAACCAGTACAACAACAATCAGAATAACAATAACAACTATAACAATCAAAATAACCAGAATGGTAACAATAATCAACAAAACCAAAACAATAATCAATACAATAACTACAACAACCAAAACATAAACCAGAACAACAACAATAAAAACAACCAAAACCAAAACCAGTACAACAACAATAACAACAACCAGAACCAGAACCAGTACAACAACAATAACAACAACCAAAATCAAAACAGCAATAACAACAATCAAAACAACCAATACGCCAACCAAAACCAAAACAGCAATCAAAACAACCAATACGCCAACCAAAACCAAAACAACAATAACAACCAGAACCAGAACAACAATAATAACCAATACCAAAACCAGAACAACAACAATAACCAATACCAAAACCAGAACAACCAAAATACCAACAATAACCAGAATCAGTACAACAATAACCAGAACAATGGTAATCAGTACAATAACAACAACAACAACCAAAACGTGAGCCAGAATCAGTACAACAACAATAATAACCAATATAACAACAACCAGAACCAGAACCAATACAACCAGAACAATAATAACAACCAGTACCAAAACCAGAACACAAACAACCACAATGTTAACGGTAAGTACAATAACGCAAAATTTTATAATTCCTAGTAATTATTTTATTCTTAGTACGGTCCCTTGGATGCACTTCCCATGTAATTTATTCTCCGTCCCATTCTACTCTGAAAACAAGTTCTTCCTATTTTGCAATCGTAGAAAATATTTCTTAATTACCCTATGTTTAAAGACTTAAAACCAAAATACAAAAATGACCTAAAAAGAAAATGTCTTCGTTAGGTTTCAAGAGTTAAAACTTACACCAAAAGAAAACTTAGTGTTTTTAAAAAAAGTGGCCAAGAAATTTCTGTACTCTAATATAGGAGAAATACTATATTTGTACTATTGCTATTATTAGTAGGCTATACTATTTAGCAATACTATATATGTTGGTATTATATTATATAACTATAACATATTATAGTTATGTTATAGATTATATAATACTTTAACATTTACTACCCCATTCATTTGAGTGAATTAAAAAAACAAACAATTAACTTCTACCGTTTCCGGATTTATTAAATATACAACGTCTTTAACTTATCTATCGAACTGCAATGTCTTTTCTGATAACACCTTAAAAATGTACAATCAATTTTTTAGTATATATTTGAATAAGTAAGTAAACTTTAAAGATTATCTACAACAAAATAGGGGACACCCAGAGAAATCGGTCAAAACATATTGCCGTAGCATTGCTAAAAACAGTCCATGGGAATGAGCAAATTTTTAAGCTTTAAAACAAGTTTAAAAGTGAAAGTTTTTAGTTTATTTGTTAAGTTTGTTAAAAAAAACTTTTGAATCACAACAAATCAGTTTTATAATTACATGATACGCAACGAATGTACCTGTTCAGTGCCCTACCTATCAAATCAATACTTTTGCTATACGTACATCAATCGTGGAAACTCATGCATATTTGATACGTGAAAGTACACCCATACAGGAATGATGTTTAAATGTTAAAATAATGTAATGTTTTTATAACACATACTTTACCGATGGCACTACAGATTCAACATAAAATACAGTAAACTACTAGTTTCATGATTAAACATAACTATTATTTATTAATTTTTGTTTCTTTTTACAGGTAACCAGTGCTATCCAGCAAATAATGTAAACAATAACAACAATAATCAGAATGGTAACAACAACAACCAAAATACTTCCAACAATCAAAACAACCCATTCTACAACAACAACAATAACAACCAAAATGGTAACCAATTTAACAACAACAATAATAATCAGAATGGTAACAACCAATTTAACAACAACCAGAATAACCAAAATGGCTACAACAATTATAATAACAACAACAACAACAACAACCAAAATGGTAACCAATTTAACAACAACAACCAAAACGGTAACCAATTTAACAACAACAATCAAAACAGCGGTAGCAGCAATAACAACAATAACAATCAATTCAACAATCAATATGGAAACAACCAAAACGGCAATAACAACAATCAAAATCAAAACAACCAGTACAACAACAATAATCAAAATCAAAACAACCAAAATAACAATCAAAACGGAAACATCAATGCCAATCAAGTAAACAATAACCAGAACAACAACAACAATAATGAAAGTAACAATCAAAGCTACTACAACAGATTGTTTAACTCAATCAGTTCTTTGGTCTAAGTACATGTACTGAACACATACGAGGGTAGGCTGATAAGTAATGCACACATGCTTGTAGAAGACGAACAAAAAGAAATAGCAAGATGGGGTAAATAACAAATTAAAGTACAAATCTTAACCTACCAAATTATCTATTTATTTTTCAATATAGTCACCGTTAAGCATTACACATTTCTCCCAACGTTTAACAAGTTTTTTCATTCCGTCACTGAAAAATTCTTCCGACTTTCCTCGAACCCAGGACGCAATAGCTGCCTTCACCTCATTGTCCGAGCTGTAATGATTACCCTTAAGGTCTCTCTTCAGTAGAGGAAAAAAATAAAAATCGCAAGGCGCAAGGTCGGGAGAATACGGAGGGTGTAAAATTGGTTGAAACTTCAGGTTTCTCAGAGCCTCTCCAGTTGCACGCGAAGTGTGTGGACGAGCATTGTCGTGTTGCAAAATTATTGGCGCCAGGTTGCCTCTAACACGACAAACTCGACGTCGGAGGTGTTTCAGAGTCTGTATATACTGAGCAGAATTTACCGTTGCCCCTCGTTCCAGATAATCAGTCACATAAACTCGGCGAGCATCCCAAAACACAGTCAAAAGAATTTTTTTTGCGGACGGTTGTGTTTTGAACTTTTTCACAACAGGAGAATGTGGATGACGATATTCAGCGCTCTGCCTTTTTTCTTCGGGATCGTAATGATGAACCCATGACTCGTCCCCCGTCACAATATTCAAAAGAAAGTCGTCTCCTTCGTCACGGTAGCGCTTCAAAAGTTGTTCACAGCATTCCAATCGACGCTGTTTATTCTCGTCTGTCAGACGGCGTGGTACCCATCGTGCACAGATTTTACGGTATCCCAATTGTTCAATAATGAAGCCAACACGTTCCTTAGATATTCCAATTTGGTTTGCGATACGCTGTTGAGTGATTCGCCGGTCATTTTGAATCAAATCATCGATGAGTTTGCGACGATTATCGTCTGAGGCAGTGATTGGTCGTCCACTGCGTGTTTTGTCAACAATTAAGGCTTTTCCAGGTTGGCAATCACGAAATTTTATTACCCAACGATTCACAGTAGACCTATCAACAGTATCGTCACAATAAACAGCCTTTAAACGACGATAAATCTCACTAGGATTCACTTTCTCAGCAGTTAAAAATTCGATAACAGCGCGTTGTTTAATTCTCGTTGACATAGCACCAGAACACGACGCCATACTTCCACTACTCAAAACAAACTGAATGAAAGCAACGCCTTCAAACTGCGCAGGCTTGTAGAGGAGAAATAGTACTTCCACATGCCACCAGGCGCGCTACTGAAGTTTATTTAGTTGTCTTCTACAAGCATGTGTGCATTACTTATCAGCCTACCCTCGTAATTTCATATATTTTGTTCAATAAATGAATTATGAGATATAACACAACGTTTGTACTATTCTTTTATTATTTTAACCAATTTTATTGATCCTTTACTTCGTTATCTTTAAATTAAAGTAAGTATTTAATAAAATAAAGTAGTATTTAAAACTTTTGTCTAGTGAAACGTCTCATTACGCCAAAAATGTCACTATTAACTTAGAAATAGGATATACCTCATTTAAAAACAATAATTGCAATTTGTTGTTTTAAGAGCGCGTCTTATAACCAGGAATTGCAATTATTATTTGTAATAGATGGCAAATTTTACAATGTTGGGTTTGCTAGAAAATGTTTGATTCTTAATCTAGGCCGTGGGGGAAAAATTTTGAGAATCTATGATTTACACAGTTTAATCAGTGAATATTCATGAAGAGATAAATTTATATCTAGTGCAATCTCAAGAGAATATGTGAATAATTATTTACATATCATTAAATTTCCATAGTCGAACAGTTTACGTTGTAACTTGCTGGAGTAAAAATAATATACAAAGGTACAATTCAGCCGTTCTTAGTTTGCTCCTACTGTCAACAAACCAAAGCCAGCTATTACAGGGTGCACGCTAGGCCCACGATATTATGGATGTCGTATTCCTATTAAGTTAACTATGTTTTAAAATATAAGTACTTAAAGTACTTAAAACATCAGTCATGATATGATAAAGGCCTAATAATTTCATTTGTAAAAATACTTTTAAAAGTATTTTGTATTCAAATACTTTTGAAAGTATTTTGTTGTTACTTTTTAACCAGCGTGTATTCATTTTTATATAATGCGCATGCTCAGTGACGTCATTATTTGTTTACATTAGGAGCAAGCCACGAGAGGCTGGACTTTTTGTGTTCCAGCTCACAATGAGAAATTTAAAATAGAGTACCAAATTCTTAACGATCATGTTAAAAAAATTAGCACCATAAAGACTCTGATTGATAAAACATGCAAATACATTGTGGTAATATTATACTCGTACAACAATTGCACTCAAACAGCTGGTTCCGTAAAATCTCAATTCTGTTTCTTTGTTTTTTTTCTGCTAAGCTAATTTAATAAATGGTAAAGGTTTTTACGGGGAAAAATCAAAGCGGTTGTCATCGCCTGATTCCCTAGTTAAAAAATGTAAGGTCTTAATACGGAGTACTCTATATGTTACAGAACTTAAAAGCAGTTGTCTGAAAATCCTAAATAAATAAAAAAAGGTAGCAATATAATACATCCAGTACCAAACCTAAACTAGGTATAAATGTTGTATAAATAGTGTCGTATACATTCTAAACATAAGGAAGAACGAAATTGGTGGCTGTAAAAGTACTCTTGAACAGGTTGACTGCTGAGAGACATATTTTTGTGTCTCAGTTCATATTGCCAGATACGCCATGAGACCCATATCAGTGTTTCATCATTTTCATGTTGTTTTTGACTATCTGGTATTAACAGTTATGCTGATTTCAGCAATAACATATACTTTTTGCTAGGTTTTTTTATTCGGATGTTACTCATTTTATATTTGGCATTGATTTTTGCACTTTTTTTAATTATAATTAGTGTTATTTTTAAATAAATTACAATTACAATAATGTTTTTTCTTGAATTGACAGCGTAGTTATTTTGTAATATAACTGATTATTTACAGTGGTTAGTGCGCTAGCTTACCAAACGTTTCTGGAATTCTGTGTGATTCAATATGTGAGTAATTAAATCAATTTTCGTTATTATGTATACAAAATCAGACTATTTGCGGTATAAATAGAACTGCATAACCTTAAATTCAAATTTATTTCTCAGTTGCCATGGGAACCGAAAATAACGTCAACAATGAACTTAGTGATACGAGTTTTACAACCGTTAGTTACAAACGACAAATATCGCTTGATGAGCGTGACCCTCGGAAGTTAGCCCGCACGGACAATTCAAATAACGAAACATCTCCAATATTAACTTAATACCGTATCAGCGCGCTTCCTGAGGAAACTATAGAGGTTGATAATTCGACATCGAATGAAAATTTATCGAAACCCCAATGATTCACCTCAGCAATGTTGTATAAATTACGAGAATCTAGTGAAATCTCTCCGTAATCATAAGGACTCATCACAAGGACTTTCATATACCTTATGTCAACGATTCTTTCTACAGACTTTATCTCAGATTTAAGGACAAACTGTTCAACCACCGGAACCCCCTTATACGTGATCTAGACAATGAACATCTCCCAGGTAATCCCCCAAGGCGTCTACGCAGACGATGGAGCAGAGACACTACAAGGTAAACTATATTGTGACAATATCGAAGGAAGGTGTGGTTCTCGAAATTTCTAGTAGATTTCATTCATGAAAATAGTAAAGAGAGGATAATAGAGTGAAATAGTAACAATAAGTGACAATAGGACAAGAGTAACAATGGGGTGGCTATAAAGGTATGCCTATTCATGAAAGTTGTTTGAAAGGACACTGCGGTATTATCTATGAAAAGGTCGGCCTGTAACAACTTCTATTTACAAAATATCTATTGTTGACTTGTTTACAATGGATTTTTCTAGCACTCATTTATAAAGGGTTATTTTTTGTACTTTATTATTTGCATGAAGTTTCTCTGCTTTGCTGGAATGATCTTTTTAAATAAGTATATAAAGAGACCCCCGAGCGCGGTCAGAGTTAGTATTCATTTGATCCATTACGAGCGATTATCGGGGCGTTATTTCAGGTTAACGGTTCCGAGGTATTGTTATACCGTCTTTGTGTGAGTGTGTGTGTGTGTGTGTTGTGTAAAGTCAATGTGCACTTTTTGTGAATTCAGTTTCTGTGTTTTGTATGTTTGTGTATTCTATAAAATTTATTGTAAGTAGTGCTAAGTAAATTATTAAATTATTTATTGTTTATTATTTATTTTAAGTAAATTATTAAGTTATTTATTGTATTACTTTATTATAATTAGTTTATTATTTATTTTGTAAATCGTTTAGTGTAATAAATATTTGTAATTGTAAACTTTAGCGTATTAATTATTTAATAACCTAGATCCCGAAACGGACCTTAGCGATAAGTGTCACAATATTATATTGGCTACGAACGTACACAATTTTCAAAATTTAAACAAATAAATATAAACAAACAATCTTATAACGCTGGAGTCCTGTCGCTGGGTGGTGTTCTCCTTGAAGTACTTCAATAATTCATAGTTATAGTTTTATCATTTTCAATAGTCATATTGTACAGTCGTGAAATTTCAATAAAATAAAGTTAAAAAAAAATTATAAGATGAGGATGTTATGAATGACATGTAGTCTTGCACAGACTCAGGCTGATTATAATTGAGATGTATGGTTAGTTGAACCGCAAACATAAAAGCACATCAATAACCACAGTCTAAAATTCCAGTTCGCATAAAGTGATAGTTTTCTTTGCTCTACTGGAATCACAGAATTTTCTTCTCCGAAAAGACTTGTTAAACAACTGACTTTAAGCGACGACTGTTCCACTAGACCAACCGCATAGTTTTTTTCTTGATAATGAGTTATAATCTACTATATTACTGATGACTTTTAAAGAACTGTCAGAGTGGAGTACATGCTTCATTATGACACATAATAAATTAGCTTATTACGAAATTTTTTAAAAATAAAACAAACCTTAAATTCCTCAAGAAATAATATACCTCATGCGCTACTACTGATATTTTAATTTTTTTGGATGTTCAAATTATAACATTATTCCATTTTCCTAGTTCATAAACAGCTTTGATTGGGAGATTACATTTCACATCATACATCATTAATGCTAGTATTATATTACAACTCAAAATATGAAAATGTGCTCTACAGCGTAGCACCGAAATTATATTCAACGCGATCAGACAATTTGAATAATACAAACTAATCAAATAAAAATTTCGTTGAATATTATTTTAAATTTAACTGAAATAATTAAATTGGTATTTACAGATTTAAAAAAAAAAAATAAAACTTATGTCAAGCAGTTGACTTACTTTGAAAAATCAATAGCATTGTTCGCAAAAGTTTTTTCATTATTTCTCAAAAATAAGAATCTATCTTTAGTGTTTTTTTGTACAGATCGTAAAACAGGCAACAAACCTTTTCAGGCAGTGAAAACCAAAGTGGTTTTCATCGTCTAAAAGACATTTAGTGTGAAAGATGAAATAAAAAGGAATTAAAATTTACAACAAAATTATAATATATATGATTATCTTTTGTGTTGATTTTTGGAAATATGTTTTATTTCAAGAAAATGAAAATAGCTCCTGAATAAAGTAAAAGAAAACTGCACAATTCTTTTCCCAACAAGAATTAGATCCCAGGATATGTTCAGGCGTCCGCCAAAACACTGGTTGCTGCGGATCACCCCTTCCAATTAGTTCGTAACATTTTCTCAGTCTGGGAATCCTACGTGGAAAATTGTTTTGTAGAACAGTCATTTTCCGGTGGTATCCCAGAACTGTCTCCTTAAGAGAACTGATACCTAATTTCCGCCGCATATTGTCATTTATGAACTGATCCAGTCCAGCTTTCTTGAGAAGCTCTTAACGCTTCTCAAAAAGCGCTTCTTTGCAGACTGGGTGGAATTCTCATACCTCTTTTCCCACACCTAGCCTCACTGCTGTATGTCAGTGTTGGAAACATTCATTCTCTTACAATATTTCATCAATGGACCTTCTCCAGAATTACACCATTAGTGTGATTGGGTAATACCCTCTAAAAGTCATCACTTTTGTTTGTTTTACAAGAAATTTTCAAATTAAACTGACGACAAACGACATTTTAGACCTAAAAAGGACCTGTTCACAAATTATTCTTGCTATCGTGAATAATAACTTTAACACCAGCGTAGATCACTTCACCTAAAAGAATATCAGATTGAAGTTGGATTCTTACGCACACGTTCATCATTCATAAGTGAAAAGTTTTGTCTAAAACGTGTCGGATAAATACGACTTTACAACACTTCTACTTTAAATACTATATAAAAGATTATTTAATAAGATGTATTATAAAAAAAAATATGAGGCCCAAAATTTATAATATTTATTTAATTTAATTGACTAGAATGTTAAGAGAATAAAGCTTAGAAGGCTTTGAACCAGACGGTCGTAGTAACTTTGAGCTACAATTGGATTAAGAGCTTTTCGTGTTTATCTCCAAAACGAACATTGACACAAGGATCACTGGGTATATATTAGGTTTGTAATGGAAGTTAACCAACTCGCCTCGTACAAGAGCTTAAATTGCTTAAAGAACGATAAGACATTTTACAGTGCACAAAAATTTATTTCTAAATATACTTTTTGATTAAAAAAATAAATAGATATCCAATAAAATTCATGAAGAAGTAATGTAATGGTAATTGTTGTTGTTTAGGTCATCAGTCAAAAGGCTGGTTTGAACCTGTAGAGGTTTTACTAAGTAAAACGAGGAGTGAGGTGGTTTACCATTGCCTTCCACACTAAGTGAAAAAGTACACTTATCAGCATGCCGGGCCCTCTGAAAAGCATATATTTTCCACTCTGCAAATGACACTTTCACTTCATTCACCACAGATTCTGGCTGTATAATGAAATCCATTACTTTCAGACGAGATAACTCTGATTAGTGTCTTTTACACCTCTACCTCTTCTGTTCTTAAATGATTCAGTCATTTAATGAGCTGACCATGTGATAAGAAACAGAACTATTTATTTTAGCCCTGCAACTAAAAGATTGAGTGTAAATAATTTGACACTCCACCTGTCTGTTATGGGCAAAATGGTAATCATCAGTTGCTTAACATGAAATTGTATATATGAGTATCACGTAAAAATAAATAAAAAAAGCCCTTTATAGTCCATGTAAATTGTGTTTAGTTGGAAAAAATTACTAGATGACACGCTTATTGAAGCAAGAAAGTAAATTAAAGTAATTACTAGGTAATAAGTATTAATACTGTAGCATCATTCCAGAAACGGTTGATGTAATAGCTTGTTTAGTTTTGAAATATATATTTTTTTAAAGTTATTTATTTAACGTCGCATCAACTACAACGGTCATTTGCGACGACGTTGGGGTGTAACTGTTTGAGGAAGAAATTATTTTTTTTGTAAAGTATGAAAATAAACTATTATTTCAAATAGGCTGTTTAGTCTCATAAAGGTGCCTTTCATTTTTTTCAGAAATTTTGTATTGAATGGCGAGAAGTGTGTTGAACAAGGCAGTAAATTGCTATGAATGAGATGTTTTGAAAATAAATTCTAGGAGATCGAACTAAGTAGGAACGTTTGTTTTTGTTCACCGATTTCGTTGGAAAGATCGTGTAATTGCTCAAAGAGTCTAGATTAACTATCAGACCGCAGGTATAAAAACAGTTAGCGCCTTTAGAAATGAGTCAGTTAATATTTGAATTTTTGAATGGAAGGTGTGTTTGAATTAGTGTCGTTACGGGACCGGTTCTGAGTTACGTTAATTGTGTGTGTGTTCCGGTGGTAGCAAGTGTTTGTGGACAGGTTATCGTTTTGGTTCTTGGAAACATTAATCAAGTTTTTAATTTGATTTGTTTTATTTAATCCAGCAGTATTTTTTAGCTTTTTGTCATCAGTCTCACGAGTGGTTTTATGGTTTTCTAATTTATTGTGCGCAAGTGTATCATATCTACATATGAACATCCTACATTTTTTTTTTATTCATATTTTGAAGTTCTTAAAGCTCTCGAAGACCTGCATATACTAAGTAAGCCTAATTAGAATCATATACGAGGGAGTTTCCCCACAATAATTCTAGTTTGACAGAAAAAGCTGTAGTTCACAGTTGCTTTCAGCTTTTTGCTTGGCAGACTGAATGCTCCAAGATCCCCAGAATCCCCAAGAAACTGATTATCCCGCCGACTGCCAGGGTGGGATAGGCAGTTGTTTAAGTTCCGCTCACCATGAGACGGTCAACATGTTAATGAGCAAGTCACACGGCTACTAAGTAACAAGCCATACAACGTGAATGTATGAATATGAAACACTAGCCTTCTATCCCACTTTATAGCCCATTTTTCTACTAGGCTAGTTAAATAATTAATTGGAATTATTCATTTTGTTAATAAATAACTGTTATCAATTGTTATCAATTGTTCATTATTTAGGTTTATCAGTTTTATCTTGAAAGGTCCTCTTCTTCCTTTTGTGAATTCCCATTGAAGTATATATCAAAAACTAATAAAAAGAATTGGTGTTTGGGATGCGAAACAGCATAAGCCGTACTAAAAATCGAAAGAAATGAATTGTAATTTACAATATTCAATTTTTCCGCAAAGGAAATTTAAAAAATCCATACTTCATATTCTGAATGTATTTCAGAATAATACGCGAAATTAGAAAAAAACAGGTTTCATTTTTTAAGTCTTTGGTGTTCCAACACGCAAAGGAAATAACACTCAGTTACAACATATACGATAAGAACAACGTAGATAGTACTAAATTAACTTGGTTAAAGGAGCTTTACATAAATGTGGTCGTTTTTGCAATAAAGTAGAGCGATTACGTAAAATAATAGAGCCGCAACTTACAACGGACAACTTATTTACTTATGGCTGTGTTAAAAAGTTTTTGAAAAACTTTAAACTTTCGCTACTACAAGAAAACTTGTTTTCTCAAACAATACGCCGGTAAAATGTACAGTACTTTAATTCTGTGTTAAGTACTGTATATACCACGAAATTAGATTATGTCAACAGCCGAGAGGCTGGTTTGAACCTCTAGAGGTTTTACTAAGTAAAAACGAGGAGTAAGGTAGTTTACCATTGCCTTCCTCACTGAGTTGAAAGAGTATGCTTATCAGCATGCCAGGCCCTCCGAAAAGCACTCACTTTGCACCCTGCAAATGACACCTTCACTTCATTCACCACAGGGTCTGGCTGCATAGTGAAATTTATTACTCTCAGAGGAGATAACTCTGACTAGTGTCTTTTACACCTCTACCTCTTCTGTTCTTAAATAGTTCAGTCATATAAGTGGCTGACTATGTGATAAGAAACAGAACTATTTTTTTTTTAGCCCTGGACCAAACAGATAGAGTGCAATTAAAATAACACTCCATCTGCCCGTTTTGGGCATAATTAGATTATAATAATTACAATTAATTATAATATAATATGATTAATTTTAATATAAGATTATCATAAATCTGTTGGGAAAGTGTGCCCGAACATTGAGCTTACGTACTTCATTAAGAGAAGGCTACAATAACATCAAGCCACAAAAAAAACCAGTAGAAGCCTGATAAAACCATGTCTTAATATAACTTGGAATAATACCAAATTTTCAAAAGTGTAAATACGATAATGATAACGTTCATCCATTACACAAATAACAATTTTTATGAATTGTAATAAGCCAATTATATCTATTTATAGCAAAACATATATCTTCATTAGATAACATCACACGCGTGGATGTCACAATACTATCAAAAATCACAGAAAAGGTAAGATAGAGTAACAAGAGAATGATCTTAACAACTGAGAACGAAAATGAAGTGACACTCGCAGAACCGCAGTAAGAGAAGGAATAAATAAATAAATACTTTGATTGTGACGTAAAAAATAAATGACATTATAATTAAATGACGCGTAAAATTTTTGAAATAGAGATTGGGAAGTTTCTTCTAATGGACATGGCGTAAGAAAATGCTGATCAGGTATTGGAATAATCAAGCGGAATTGTGCAAAAACCTTGACCCGGATAGCCAAATAATACAAAAATATGTTCCAACTTTTCACGAAAGGTTCACTCTCAAAAGTCACCTATCTGGAATGTTTGTTATCACTGAACAAGCACAATAAAGTAGTAGCGAATAAAGCACAACTTAACCTAAAATTAAAAATATTTACCAAAACAAATATTACAAAACGAATAGTAGGGCTATACACAAAATACTGCAACGTAAAGGTTCGTTCGGAATTTGGTTGTAATAAAAAAAAACTTTCTTTAAACTTAGTATAAAATTTTTTTATTTGTTTATAACAAACAACCGTGTTTGTTTAGGTAATTGTAATTTATAGTCTTCAGACTATAAATATAAGATATTTTTCAACTTTAAGTAACTTTAATTAAGTGAGTTAAGCAACTTAAACTGTGTCGAAGTCGCATGTTTTAGTCCATCGGGTGCATTGCACTTTTCTTTTTTCTAAGTTCTCCGGATGGTGTATTTTTTGGGCTAGGAGCACGATTCAACATTTATATTCCATAGAAAAACGTCAAGAATAACATTCGATTCCAAAATTTATAGTCTTCAGATATAAATTACAATTACCTAAATTGCTTAAATTAAATTAATTACAAAACTTAAAGCATAAACGTAGGAATAACAATTCTATACACTTAATACTAGCCTCTTACGAAAAATCAAACAACAGTGTAAGTACAACACGGTTATAAAACCGTGCGATAACTTGAACTGACTGAATGAACGCACTGAACCAGCCGATAAAGGGGCTAGCACCTTTAAATATCTGAGACCGAGGTTGTTTCCGGAACAGTAAAGATTTTTTTATATAATAAGATACAACAGCGACTCTTCTTAAATCTTCTCCGCTTGGCCAGAACAATCCACAACGTAGTTAAAAGAATCAACAATAAGCGTAAGAAAGACCTTTTTATTTTCAATTTACGGTTAACAGGCAGGTGGCGTGTTGCATTGCACTCGATCTGTTATTTCTAGGGATACAAAAAAAGTTATGTTTCTTATCACATCGTCAGCTAATTATATAAATGAAGATTTTAAGAACAGAAGACGTAGAGGTGTAAAAGATACTAGTCAGAGTTATCTCCTTTGAGAGTAATGAATTTCATCATTATACACCCACATCCTGTGGTGAATGAAGTGAAGATGTCTATTGCAGGGTGGAACGTAGAGATGCTTTTATGAGGTCCTGGCCTGCTCATAATATACATAGTTTTCCATTCAGTGAGGAAACAAACGGTCAACCACCCCAATCCTAGTTTTACTTAGTAAATTCTCTAGAGCTACAAATCAGCCTTTCTACTGAAGACCTGAACAACATGTTTTATTTGTGAATTTCAGCTCTATTCTATGTGTCCTCCATGTTTTCATAATATTAACAACTAATATTAATCAGATTGAATCGTTAATTATTTATCTTAATCGTTTATAAGAAATTTTGTTTTTATTTTAAAATTTCATTGTTTGCAACATTAGCACAGTTTTTAAATCTCTTTTGTATTTTATCTATACTAATATAATAAAGAAGAAACGTCTGTTTGTTTGTTTGTTCGTTTGTATGAGGTAATCTAACTACAGAACTGATTTTAAAAAATCTTTCATTGTTGCATAGCTTAGAGCTTCCTGATCAATATAGGATATTTTGCAACTTTAAGTAACTTCAATTAAGTGAGTTAAGCAACTTAAACTGTGACATGTTTTAGTCCATCGGGTGCATTGCACTTTTCTTTTTTCTAAGTTCTCTGGATGCTGTATTTTTTGGGTTAGGAACACGATTCAACTTTTATATTCCATAGAAAAACGTGAAGAATAACATTCGATTCCAAAAATATTGAAAATTCGGATATAATCAAATTTTTTATTTTTGTACTGTTTTATTTGTTTTCATTCGACAGGAAGTGAATGAGTCATATATTATTTCCAGTTACCCTGCTTACTGCACCCACGTATCTTATCTGAGCCACATAATATCAACTGTCTTGTGTGTGACAAACATTTAAAACGGTAGGCATCGATTTGAGACAAGAGTGTTTCACTCATGGACAACTTTATGTCGGACTTTCTAGAGCTAGAAGTGCAGAAAAACAATATTTTGCTGCCACTGGGCAACAAAACCACAAATATTGAATATAGAGAGGTTTTAAAATAATTAAATGAGGCCTACATCAGCTGCTGTGAAGCAAAGTGAGCGGGGGTTGCATTAACTAATGTGAAAAATAAGGAATAAAATTTCATTATTATTATCAATTTAATCTGCCAAAATTTTAACCAATTTTTAGCCATTACAGCCCACCTATAAAAAAAACTCTGAGGGTGTTTCAAAACGCATTTGACAGAAACTTTACGAGCCTACAAGAATATAAAGTGCCGTAACAAAGTACTCTCTATCAATGCTGTATATTGATAAACAAGAACATTGTTTCCAGCAAAAGGATTTTCAAGAACGGATATGATATGTAGAAAAAGGATAACCATTTAGTAGGCCCTACCTACGGTAGTGATTTACGATAAACCTGTTCTTAATTAACTTTCTTGAGAAGTTATAGGTTAGGCTTAAAAAAATTTGAAGCTTCACTGCTGCTGACTCAAAATTATTTCTTCTTTGTGATCGTATAAAAATGCAAAAATAGGTATTACTAGGATAGGAATTGTTTCATGTTTCTAAAAATTTGTATTACAGTACAATCTCCTATAACCGAAACTAGTAAATTAAATAACAGAAGTTTTTAAATAAGATAATTTAACGTCTACGTATAGAAATTACAAAGCTTTTTATTTAACGAAACATTTACAGAAATACAAATAACGTGTTAAAAGTCCGTTCCCTGTACGATTTAGTTAAACAATTATGTTTTAACTGATTCCAGATTGCATTGTGTTTTACTGAAAAGTGAAAGAGGTTTATGCAGCAGAACTTCTAATTTTGAAGAAAATGAGAAACACTCCAGACCAAAAATTATTAAACTAAAACCGCCAAAACAATTTCTAGATGAAAAAATAAATAAAAATAGAAAACACAGAGTAAAGATATAAATAATAGGCTACACTAAATTCTGCCAATTCAAAAAAAAAAAAAAATTTTCCGCTATTACAATGTCACTAAATTTTTAAATCCATTGATTTTTTGCACTTTATTACTAAATTTGGAAACTATTACTGAAATAAAAAAATGGGTATAATAACGTAGTAAGAACCAGATAAAAGCTCTGAAAAATACAACGGTAGAGTTGCATCATTATCAAAATAATTTCAATTTTTAAATTAATAAGGCTACTACATTCGTTAATAGTGCAATGATAAATCATCTGTTTTTTCTGCTAGAGTTTATGACCTATCAGTAGGCCTGGGTCGTTGATACTAGTATAAAAGCAAGCTGCGATTGATCCCAATTCGTCTTATTCAAGATGAAGTCCTCAATCGTATTATTGGTTATCATTGGTTTCGCTGCCGCCGCCGTCCATCCTTATGGATCTGGCAAACGAGTCTACAGTCTCAACAACAATAACAACAACAACAACGCAGACAATGACTCCAACAACTCAGTCGATGAACAACAGAATCAAAACAACGCCAATACTTTTTACGATTACTTGAACCACTACTTCTACAACAACGAGGGCTACAACAACCAGGTTCAGAATCAGAACAACAATAACAACCAAAACAACAATCAGTTCCAGAATAACAACAACAACAACAACAACAACAACAACAACCAGGTTCAGAACCAAAACAACAATAACCAGAACAACAACAACCAAGTTCAGAATCAAAACAATATAAACCAAAATAACAACAACCAGTGCCAGAACAACAACAATAACCAGTACAGCAATAACAACCAGAACAACAACAACAATAACCAGTACCAGAACAACAACAACCAGAACAATCAAAATAATAATCAGTACAACAACAACAACAACAACAATAACCAGTACAGCAATAACAACCAGAACAACAATAACCAATACAGCAATAACAACCAGAACAACAACAACAATAACCAGTCCAGCAATAACAACCAGAACAACAACAACAATAACCAATACAGCAATAACAACCAGAACAACAACCAGTACAGCAATAACAACCAGAACAACAACAACAATAACCAGTACAGCAATAACAACCAGAACAACAATAACCAATACAGCAATAACAACCAGAACAACAACAACAACAATAACCAGTCCAGCAATAACAACCAGAACAACAACAACAACAACAATAACCAATACAGCAATAACAACCAGAACAACAACCAGTACAGCAATAACAACCAGAACAACAACAACAATAACCAGTACCAGAACAACAATAACCAGAACAATCAGTACAACAACAACAACAACAATCAAAACAACAACCAGTTCCAGAACAATCAAAATAACAATCAGTACAACAACAACAACAATCAAAACAACAACCAGTACCAGAACAATCAAAATAACAATCAGTACAACAACAACAACAATCAAAACAACAACCAGTACCAGAAAAACAACAACCAAAATGGAAACGGTAAGTTTTACTATAATTATTATTTTATTTAGTGATTCCCAGCCATTTGTTCATTATGCGCTAATATCTAAAAACAAGACAATTCTATTATTACGTACAATACTATTATTCAATACCCCGTGGTAACAATAAAATTTAAACACATCAAAAATTAAACTGCCCGTCTTACGGCTATCTGCACAAAACTAGTCCGAATTATGCTTTAAATTATTTGTATAAAAATAATGTTGACAGTCACTAAAAAACTGAATTAATTTTATTTAATTATGTATTTATAATTAAAACTTTTATTTACTATTATCGTACGTTAAAACCAGATTATTAAAATGTTTCACATTAACTTAAACACTAAAAGACTACAGTCGTGAAAAATATGTTTAAGATAATTGGTTTTGATTACAAAAATAATGTTTAATCATAATAGTAATGTGTTCACTAGTGAAAATAAAATAAATTCAACTTCCGGATACGTCATTGGCCCATTTGTAGGGGCTACTAGAATATAAAGCGGAAAGTCCCGGATACGATTATCCTTTAGGGTATAAAACTTTTGACACGATAAACTAGTTTACATTTTTAATTTTTAACTTATTTAATGATAATTATACAATTATTAAATTTCTTAATAAATTATTTAGTAAGTTACTTAACATTTCGCGTACAGGAATTATGGATCATGATTTGAATTAGTAAAAGAATGAGTGAAGTTAATAGAAGAACATTTACCAATTATGTGGATCTACCCTCCCCACGACGGGCGTAAAATACTAACTGCAAAATAGTTTTTTGTTTTTAAAATGTCTCTAATGATTGACAAAATATCTCACTTATGAGAAGTTACTCAATGTACGGCTAACCAATTTTTACAATTTTTACTTTTAGGAATCATTAATTAATATAACGTTTAAATACTGTAAGTAATGATAATAAAATAATCAATATTTTAAACGTTTATTTGAAAACAAAATTCAAAAAGTACAATTTGGTATATTTAACTTTTAGTTGTGTATTTTGTCTAGCGTTTAAAATTTCTAAAAATCTTTTTGTTTTATGAAATATACATTTCTGTAAAATGGCGTACGTAGAGCATAATAGTAATTTTGTCACATTCTAAGAACTTGAACATCTACTCATAACAATGTACTTGAATTTTATTACGCAATCACGCGTTAATTTTGCTACAGTAATAAAACTTTTTAAAAGTCGTGCCTTCTTGTCAAAACAGAAAATACAGCAGACTAATATCTATTTTCGGTTACCAGCTAGGAACAATACTTAAAATATAAAACACACCTTACCCACGGTAGATCAAATACAAGGGGATGTGATTTAAAATAAACAAAAAACATAATTTATTTCGTAACTTTGTTTTATGAAAAATTCTTTATTTACATCCTCAATAAAATAAACAATTATCGCCTAAGTCTTTTTACACCAAAAAAATTTCCGTTTCTCATAGCATAATGTCAATTGTTATTTCTATACTAACTAAATCATAGATTCTTCTGAATTTATTAAATTATTTAAAATATAACAACCGCAAAAAATTGTCAAAATGTGCATAGGCCATACAATTTAGAAATTAAATATTTTCAATGAAACTATTTTAAATTAAAAATTTATCGCAATTTAAATGACACTTACGGTTAATGGTACTTGCACACAATCTTAAACCAGCCAGTTTTTAGTTCACCAAACTAAAAGAGTACGTTTCTACAAACAATAAAAGTACAATTATTATACATAGTACTGCACTGTGTTTTATGATTACTTACTCGCGTAGCTTTCGAAAGGCAGGATGGTCTACACTACAGATGTGGGCCACCACACCTAACTGGTCGTGATTCTTTCTAGCAGTAAAGGCGATGTAGGGTTGGCGTACAGTGGTACTAAGCTAACACTGTAATCAGACTTTAAGTTAGAATAATAAATAAAAATCTGGTGTGAAACACTCACACAACTTTCTCTTGCCAATGCAAATAATTAACAATAAACCTAACATTAGTAATAAAATATACATAGAAATAAACAAAACACTAACCTCAAAAAACATTAGTGAAATACGCAAAATTAAAATCGACCTAAGTTTGGCTTGAAAATACGGAAAATCGCTCCTACACGCTAAACTAAGCACTGTACAAAAAAAAGCTTTAAATAAAAATTGTAGATCTTTTAATTTCCTACAAATTTTATATTACACACTTTTGTCGTAAAATGCATTGTAAGGCCGAAATCTTAAAAAAATCGATTTTTCACACGTTTTCGTGAGAAAAAAACAGAAAATCGCTAATTACCGCTAAACTAAGCGTTATACAAAAAAATGTTTGAAATAAAAGTTGTAGAATTTTACATTCTCTACAACTTTTATTATATAACGTTTTTCGATAAAATGCATATTAAAGCCGCAATCTTAAAAAGAAAATGTTTTTACGTAAAAACAGCCTCACCCAGATTTTCAGTAAACATGGCGCCTACCCTATCTTGTAGAGAATAAAAAGTTGAGTAAATGAGGCGATTTCAAAAAAAATCGTAGGACCAGTTTTTGAGAAAATCGCAAAAAAGTGAAAAATTATACGAATAAACTACTACTTCCGGTTGACCGATTTTGATGAAAATGTTCGTGTCGGGTCCGGTAGTGGTATGTAACTTAAGTTTCAAGTTTCAAGTTCGTACGATGTTCCGTTCTTGAGATATTCTGTTCACACACACACACACACACACACACACACACACACACACACACACACACACACACACACACACACACACACACACAGACCAATCGCTAAAAACATGTTTTTTGGATTCAGGGGGTCTGAAAACGTATAGATCCGGTGAAAACTCGATTTCGAAAAATCGACATGAAAACAATACTTTCCTTCCAATATATTCATATAGGCAAGAGAAAGTAAAAATCACTGAATTTGCTCACTACTGCTTCCGAAGATCAAGCCGAGAGTATGGTGGGTATTGCAAGGTGCTTGTGCGTGTTTCTTTATCGATAGTATCATTTTTTATTCTCTACCTAAATTTTTTTTCGGAAAAAACTAGTTTATTTAATTGGAACTTTATGATTTACTTAATATTTATTTAATAACAATCATTTATTGGTAACAAAAGGAATTATAGCTCAAAATTTAATTGGTTAAACAAAATAGGGGTATTTTATGAAAGGTTACCCATTATGTACCTTACCCTCCGTCACTCTGGCGTGAAATAAAAATTGCCAAATAGTTTGTTCAATAGCTATAATGAAACAAACAACATTTATGCTACTTGGAGTAACTCAATGTACTGCGCACGAAGGGCTTCTTTTTATGTATCATTACTTATTATAACATTTAAGTACCGTGAGTTGGAATACGAATATGAAACTCATAAATAAAATTATATCTGAAATTAAAAAATAGGATAACAAGTTATGGTCCAAACTACAATTTAAAAAATAATTTTGTTAATAGAAGCAGATGAGACATAATATATTTTTTAATTGTACATTTAACGATTATCAATAATTAATATAACATCACCGTGAGTAGTAATAGGAATATCTCGGAAATAAAATTCATATTTGCAGAATTCCAAAATAGAATAACAGATCTTTGAATCAACTACAGTTTAAAAAAGAAATTTTAACTAATACAGATGAGACATTTCTATTTTTAATGGTATATTTTTTTTATTGGTATATTTTGGTATATCTCGGAAATAAAATTCATATATGTAGAATTACAAAATAGAATAACAGATCTTTCAATCAACTACAGTTTAAAAAAAAATTTAATTAATACAGATGAGACATTTCTATTTTCAATGGTATATTTTGCCTTACGATTCAAATCCGTAAAATTTTATTTTTATGATACATAAAATTTCCCCCAAAAGAGAAAGGCTACGTTCCAATCAAGGACATTTTGTCAAATCCTGAAAACATAAATTACATCTACTAAGCTAAATGTACTTACGTCTATTTACACATTCCACGATAGTCTTTTTTCTTTTACCAGGTAGGATTAGAATCTTTACCATTACAACACAATTGCTTTGAATAAACAGTAGACTTACGTAGTTTTTATAAACAGTAGACCAAACCGCTAATGCGACGTGAAACACAGAAAGAAATTAATTTATATTTTGTAACTATTTTTCTTTTCTTAAAACTTACAAATACCACTAGAGAATTAACAACATAAGACATGATTTATTTTAGCGTGTTGTCAGCAACTATCATATATACATTTTATCTATACCTTATATATTTATAGTATATTTTTTAGCATTCCAAGTCCCTAGTACTTACAGTGCTTACAATCTCCCTGTAGTAAAATACAGAGCTATACTAATACTGAGTTAAACTAAACAACAAAGCAAAGGTTTTACTTAGTATTCAACAATAGTGAGCAGGTACACTGTTTGAAATGTGCATAAACCATTCAAATTAGAAATACAATGTTTTCAGAAAGAATATTTTTCTTTTAAATTTTAGAGCCAGCGACTTGTTGCTGCATACGATTAAAGGAGTAGGTTTCTTGTTTAAGTGTGTGTAAGAAAAATAATCTGTCCGTACTTAATCACCCATTCAAAATGAAACAGCAATGAAATCATATGTTACAGGTTACCAGAACAACAACAACCAGAACGTAAACAACAACCAACAAAATCAGAGCAACAATAACAATAACTACAATAACCAAAACAATAACAATAACTACAATAATCAGAACAACCAGAACCAGAATCAGTACAATAATAACAACAACCAGAACCAGTACAATAACAATAACAACAATCAAAATCAAAACCAGAACAACAATAACAATCAATACAACAACCAAAATCAGAACAACAACAATAACAACCAAAACCAAAACAACAATAACCAATACCAGAACAACAATAACAACCAGAACCAGAATAATAATAACCAAAACCAGTTGAACAACAATAACAACCAATACAACAACCAAAACCAGAACAACAACCAATACCAGAACCAGAACAATAACAACAACCAGAACCAGAACAACAATAACAACCAAAACCAGAATAATAATAACCAAAACCAGTTTAACAACAATAACAACCAATATCAAAACCAGAACAATAACAACAACAGCCAGAACCAGAACAACAACAACAACCAGAATCAGAATAACAATTACCAAAACCAGAACAACAATAACAACCAATACCAGAACCAAAATAATCAAAACCAGTTCAACAACAACAAGAACCAGAATCAGTACAACAATAACAACAGCAACAACCAGAACAATGGCAATCAGTACAATAACAACAACAACCAAAACGTGAACCAGAATCAGTACAACAACAATAACAATCAATTCAACAACAACAACAACAACAACCAGAATCAGAACCAATACAATAACAACAATCAGAATGGTAACGGTAAGTACAGCGCTCAATTTTATTAATCTTAGTACTTTTCACATGTATGCCCTTTGGATGTAAATTTATTTGACAGATTTACTTTGCGTCCCATTCTATTGTAAAAACAAGTTCTTCCTGATTTTCAATTTAAGAAAATATTCCATCATTATGGGTGAACACTTAAAACCTAATCCAAAAGGAAACTAAGTGTATTTGAGAAGGATAGCCTAGAAAATTTCATATTGTAAAAGAAGAGCAAAACATGTTAATATTGGTGTTATGAACGTAGGTCATGTCCTGAAGTTAAGGTAATATAATTTGTCTAGTTATTTTGTGGTTAGAACATTGCTAAATACTTTCAAGGGACCTATGTCTCTTTACTTTGATATTTATTATCAATTTACAATCAATTAAAATTAAACAAACAATTTTTTTTCTAAGTAACTCATGAACAACCAACTGTTTTACATATCAATTGAACTGTAATGACGTTCTGAATAATATTTTAAAAATTGCTCATTAATTTTTCAATATACGTTTGAATAATAATTACGTAAACTTAAAGATTATCTACAACAGAAAAAGGGTTACCCACACTAACGGTTTAGAACTATTGCCGTATTTCAGCAGGTCTTTGCTGAAACCGATTTTCAGCAGAAACCAGGTCACGTTTCTGCTATACTACAACATTCCTGAAAACCAATTCGTACCTATGAGTAAAAGTACAATTAGAGCACTGTATAAAAACTAAGCTTAAAAGTGAATATATCATCATTATGTTTAAAATTTATTACATATTTATTATAAAATGTTATTACAGCACGTACTAATACCAATTGCCTACTGTCTCAACATGTATGATATAACAAATGGTAATTTTATGATTATACATTAACTATAATTTTTTTAATTTATTTTCAGGTAACCAGTGCTATTCATCAAATAATGTAAACAACAATAATCAGAATGGTAATAACCAGTTTAACAACAACCAGAACAATCAAAATGGCTACAATAACAACAACAACAACAACAACAACCAGAATACTTCCAACAACAATCAAAACAACAACCCATTCTACAACAACAATAACAACAATCAAAATGGTAACCAATTTAACAACAACAACAATCAAAATGTGAACAACCAAAACAGTGGCAGCAGCAATAACAACAACAACCAAAATAACAATCAATTCAATAATAATAACAACAATCAGAATGGAAACAACCAGAACAACAATGCCAATCAAGTAAACAACAACCAAAACGGAAACAACAACAATCAAAATCTTTACAATAGATTGTTTCAATCAATCAGCTCCATGGTTTAAGTACATGTCTGAAAACATTGATTCCATAAATTTTGTTCAATAAATTAATTACGAGTTACAACACAACTTTTTGATTTATTTCTATTATTTTAACCCATTTCATTGATAATCTAACTCTTTATATCTATTACATAAAACTTTTATACAGCGATAAAAATATCTCAATATATACTGTGTTTACTTGAATTTCTGTAGATATATCTGGGGACACAACATTCTACATATATATATATCTATATCTACCCACAATATTCAACGAATGTATTGTGAATAACAAAGCATATAACTGAACATAAATTTGTATTTTTTTCTATTAATTTACGCAGTTTAAACAGTGAATTTTAAAAAAATGAAATAAATAACTACATTCTTAAGGGAAAAAGACAAAGATTATCTTCATATCATTAAATTTCCATAAACCACAACGGTTAAATCCAGCTGAAGAAAAATAAACTACAATGGTGTGCGCTCTAGTATTCAAATAAAGTAATTTAAAATCGAATACCAAATCATGTTCACATTAAAATACGTGCAGTGTAACGGCTGTGAATGCCCAAAACATGGAAAAGTAGTTTTGATAGTGTAACAAGATCGAAGAAAGGACGGGATCGTCGCGAATGTTCCAGAATTCCATTCATAAAAATAGTTAAGGAATAATAAAAATATCAACACACAATAGCAGCAATAAATTACAGTTTTAACAATAAAGGGTACGCCTATTATAAAAGGGTATTGTGTACAGCTATTTTTATGAAGTTATGAGGTTGTTTACGTTTTCTATTTACGATAGTTGACTTGTTTAAAATGGATTTTTCTAGCATTCATTAATAAAGAGTTATTTTTGTACTTTATGATTCCTCTACTTTGTTCTGGAACGATCTTTGTGAATGATTATAAAAGGAGACCCCCGAGCGCGGTCCAGTCAGTAATCGTTTGATCTTTGACGAATGTCTATCAGACGTAGGTAGGCGCGTACCGAGCATTGTGTCAGTCGACGATTGTAACACTGTCTTTGTGTGTCTATTGTGTAAAGTCTTTTTGTGAGTGTATTGTAAAGTTAATGTGTAGGTTTTGTGAATGCAGTTTGTGTTTTGTATGTTTGTGGAATCTATAAAAGTGATTGTAAGTTATTTATTGCTAATTATCTATTTTAAGTGAATTATTAAATCATTTATTGTAATACTTAATTATAATTAGTTTAATCATTTTTTTGTAATCTTTTAGTGAAATAAATATTTGTAATTGTAAACTTTAGTGTAATAATTATTTAATTACCTAGATCCCGAAACGGACCTTAGCAATAAGTGCCACAATAGTAATACAGCTATTGTACTTGAACAGGTAGTTCCCCACAATAGTTCAGTTTCTTCTGTTTCCTGTCTTTTTCTATTAAGTCAACTGATCATATGGTAGAGGTTTTTCAAGGAAAAAAATCAAAGCGGTTATCATCACCAAATTCTCCGAGTTTGGACCAACAGAAACCAAATTCAAAGGGCTCAATATTGAAATGTAACAATTGTTGTTTTTGAAAACCTAAACTGACCAAAAGGTATCATCAACTTTCAACAATTTTGTACATAACCAATATCAGAACAACAGATTATACTGTACGTATAATCATCTAAGACAAAACTTGCGTACAGAAAATTACAAGCTAAATAGTGCAAAAATAAAATATATCACAGATAAAAGGAAAGCACCATAAAATAGTAATGGTTTTAATAAGTTATTTTTTTAAAGTAAAATGTAGTAGGTAATGGTAATTAAATTTTATTTTATTAAACCATTTTAATATTTTTAAAAGGTTTTTCTTAAAGTCTTAATTCTGTTTTTGCAAGTGACAGTTATATAATATTATGTTCCCCATGAACCGGCTAATTTCTCAACTCCTCAGTATAACAAGCTGTGATTTTCCCGTCTGAATTACGTTGTTTTTGCCCCCAAAGAATTTTGCCAATTTATAATCCTAGATTATAAGTAGTTTAGAAAAATTGGACGGTGGACACTCCCAGCTTAATTTTAGTGATTTTTATTCTTGTAAAGCGTTTTAAGCAGATACAATCATTAATGTACTGTTTGACACGTCACTTCTTAATTTATGGTAAAACAAAAATATTTAAAACTTAAATTATACTTATTTTGTGAGAGAAATAAATCTCGTTACTGTGAATCAAGTTACTTGGGATATTTCTCTTAAACGGTAGCTTTTAATTTGGCAAAACATAATTTTTTTAACGCGAGAAACCAGGGCGGTTATCGCCTGTTATTCCACACAAGGGTGTAAAAGGCCCAAGTGTGAACCGCACTTTTTTCTTATAACATTAAAATCTTACTAACTAGTACATCACAGGCAAAAAATAAATACAATTTACATAAAAATGTAATATTAGACATAAAGCATCAAAACAGGCCATAAACCAAAAAAAAAAAAAAATCTGGGGTGAAACACTCACACAACGTTCTCTTGTCAATGCAAATAATTACCAATATAACCTAACGTTATTAATAAAACATTTAAAAAAATGAAAATGAACCTCAGTTTGGCTTGAAAATACGGAAAGCACTCTTTCACGCTAAACTAAGCTCTGAAGACAAAAACGCTTTGAATGCATAGGGGACATGTCCAAAATTTTCAAAAAATTCTAATAAAATATGCAAAACAGTTAGGCAAGTATGATTATACTATTAATTCTTCACAGATATTGAACATTGTTCAGAAAAAAACTACTTTCAAAATGTTATTAGTTTTGCCACTGTAAGGTTTTTTCACGTTTGCCAGAAATTTCGAATCCTGGACATGTTTCCATTCTGCATTTAGTGATTCAATTATGTTTGTTCACAACGAATAATTTTTACAAAAAATAACCGATTTGAAAGATATTATTTGAAAACTTTAAACAAGAGAAGAAACAACTTTTTAATTTTGTAGAGAAGACCCTGATGCCAAACTTTATAAAAATTTTGTGAAATGTCAAGGAACTTCTTTACAAATATCCGGATTGTTTTAAACAAAAACTATTTTGCAATCAATTTATTGGTCAAAAATGATACTATACGAAGGATAAAACAGGGGTACCCGATTGAATTATTTGTTTAGTTACTTATATTTACTTTGTTTGTTTTCCAAAATTTAGTATCATTATATTATTGTAATATCAACCTGTGAACTGGGTTTATTATTTTTGTTTTAAATGTATCTTCAGAAGGAGATACCTTTTCATGATAATTCATCTGAGTAACAAATCAATCTATTGTTCTATTAAGAACTGATTATACGTAAATCTGCCAGTAAAAAAATTACGACAAAAACATAAATAAAAAAATGTATTTTATTTGTTACACTGAGTAAGCTTTGCTGAAAGAGATAAAAAGCAACTCTACAATGTTTCTAATCAAAATATGATGCTATTTAAGACTATTTAAAGAAAATGTATCTCTAATAATAAAAAAAACAAACAAATGGTGATATAATACTGTTAAAAATACTTTGACCAGAAAAAATGAAAAGATGCATACACAAGCGCTAAACACTTAAAACAATAATTTAATTTATTGACCAGAATAATTCTAAAACCAATTGAATAAAGGGCTTCGTACCAATGTTGCAGTATGTATTAGCTGCAATTGGATAAAAAGCTCATATCCTGGACAAAGATTGACACAACAATGATCACTGGCGTTTGAGATACGACACGGCTTTACGCCGTACTGAAGTTGTGAAAAAAATAATACTATAATTTATAATATAAATTTTTCCTACGAAGGTAAACTACAAAAAATTCCAAATTCCGAAAACCGAAGTAGACCAGAAGTGATATTAGACAGGAATAATGCACGTGTCGGGAAGAAACCGTTGCAGTTTTGTAAGTCTTTCTTGTTCCAACACGCAAATTAAATAAAACTCAGTAACAATTTATACGATATAAAAAAATTTATTAGTATATTTTTAATCCTTTAATCAGTATGCGCATCGAAAATGATGCGGCCAGAACAATTTCACATTTTCAGTATGTGAATCATATGAGTCGTTTTACTTGTGCTACTGTTTACCAGTATAATGTGGAATTTTTTTTCGTTTTTAAACTCTCCCAGCAGATATTGTCCAATTTTTTTATACATCAAAAATGATGTGTGTACTTAATGTTGTTGCTGATAGTTTTAGGTTATCGTTGTACACCAGAAGTCGCCGTCTTTTACCAAGCCGTATTGTATTTTGTTTTACAATATTGTTTTAAGTGCATTTTGCGTAATATTATTGTTTCCACATCATATTACGTGCATACTTTTGTAATTCATTACATATATCTTCGTATTGTATGTATGTCTTGTCGCAAAAAACTATAAAAACATTACTTTCTAATACAATTATCTAAGAAAAACTCACTACCTCGGGTAAAAATATCACGAAGTAACTGATGAAAAGGTTAACTGGTTAAATGAGCTTCACACGAAAGTCGTCATTTTCGTAACAGAGTAGGACGATTTGGCTTCACAAAACTATTGAGACACAACTTTTTAATATAAATCTATTTAGTAATGGCCGAGATAAGAAATTGTTTTTGAAAAACCTTGGAATTTTCCCCAGTACGAAAAAACATATTTTTAGGACAAAATACGGCCGGTAAATGTACTGTAGTTTGGTACTTTGATTTCATATAATTTACTTTATAGGCATATAATTATAATAAATCTTGTGAGAACCTGTGCTCGAAACATTATGTGTACGTACTTCATTAAGATCAGGAGGACTACAATAATCTCAAGCAAAAAAAGAAAACAGTAGAAGCCTGAGAAAACAATATCTCGATTATAACTTGGAATAATACCAAAGTTGTACAAATGCAAATATTATACTGATAACACTCATGCATAACACAAATAACATTTTTTATGAGAAATAAATAAATATATCTATTTATAGCGAAAGATATATCTTTATTGCATAAATAACATCACACGCGAGAAAATCACATTAACTCTAAAAAAAAATCGAAGAATCTTATCCATGAGAGGAACGCCAAAAATTAAAATTAAAAACGATATGGATGAATACAGAGAAAATCTACTATAACTATATCTACGAAGATGCAGTGACTCCTCTTTTAAAATCGCAGGGAAAATTATTTTCTAACTATTGTTATTAAGACCAAATGCCCCAGCATTTAATATTAAAAAAGTCTTGGTGAGAAACTAGAACAAACTACAAGCAAATACGTCTTCGGACTTGAAAACGTTTTTCAATACCTTCACAGTGCAGAAGGTCTTTGGTTCTACTGTATTTTAAATTATTTCTTGTTTACACCAATTTCACACATTTGGAGGTTACACAAACTTTATTTTTACACGTTAGTAAATTTTTCGCACCATTTTCAATCTGCAATATTACAAATCACCTGAAAGTTTAATTTATAGTGGTCAGCTCGTATAACAGATCACTAAACACCGCCTTGGCCGACCGTTGGCGTAGTTGTTACCGAAAATGGCTTCTACGCCGGGGTCCCGGGTTCGATTCTCGATCAGATCTGGCATTTTTTCATCACTCATTTTCATGGATCACCCTTCTCATCGTCTGCTTTAGCAGAAATTTTGCAAAACGGTCAGACGTAAAACAAAAAGAAACTAAACACCGCCATAGGCTGAGGAAAGAGTTCCCCAATAGTTGCAATATTCCAGGTAGGGCATATAATTCACAATAGACACTGTACAACAGTTTATAGAAAATTTGTAAAATCTGAAATATCGTCCCTGTCACTACCTCTTAAATTTCATCGGAAATAAGAAGTTTCTAAACAACATTGTTTAAATACTGAGAGGATTATATATTTAAACTTTCATATTTCAATTGTTAACAACTTTTAAGCGCACAAAAAAAGTTTCACATAAGGCTTATAAACAAACGAATTTAAAAATTTTTTAAATATTTTTTCTACTTTTTTTTACATAAATTCTAATCCGGGCGATGAAGGTGATAAATAAAAATGAGTAATGGAAAATCGCACTCCTGACCGGGATTAGAATCCGGAATCTCTGGCGTAGAAGCCTACTACAACTATGCTTTCCACGGTTGATGAGCTCTGCTGTTCCACACATTTAGACCAATCAGAACGTTTGCCAACATAGTCAGATTGTACCTGACAAACATTACGCGCGCATACGTATAAAAGCCGCAATAGTTCACTCTCGTCTTGCTTCTCGTAATGAACACATCGATTATAGAGCGCGTTGACATGCAATGTTTCATAATACCATGCGTTCTGAAAGTCGCTGTGCACCAAGTGACATGAGAGGGAATAATTTCATGGCTAGGTTGGTAGCTCTGTGCTGTTCAATTGTTGCCGAACACGTCGAGGCCTGTCAGTCATTGAGTTGAAGTTGTATATGTTTCATTTATTGCAGTTCTGTTGCACGTTTTTTGTTGTTGGACGCGATGGTTCTTTCAGTAGAGGAGCGCATTTTCCTCGTTGAATACGTATTTCGCGAAGGTGACAAGTACAGTGATTTAGTGAAGCGCAAATTTTCTGAAAAGTTTCCAGATTCAATTATTCCTCACCGTAATGCAGTACGAACACTGATAGAAAAATTTCGGGCAACTGGCTCTGTTGAGGACGCTGAACGTAGTGGTAGGCCCCCTAAGCTAGACGAACAAAAGCTGCTGGATATTTCTGATTCTATGGCACAAAGTCCAAAAAAATCAATGCGTAAGTTAGCACAACAGCATAATATCGGACTTGCTACCGCACATAAAGCTGTCAGACAAGAACTTAAACTATTCCCATACAAAGTGAGGTGTGTTCAAGAGCTGAAACCTTTAGATAATGACAAGAGACTAAATTATTGTCATTGGTTTCAACGTTTCATCAACCAAAATTCCGAAGACATCCTTGACGTAACGTTTTATACAGATGAAGCGTGGTTTCACTTGGGAGGGTATATAAGTTCACAAAATACTCGAGTATGGTCGACAACTAACCCTTGCGCTTTACATGAACAGTCCTTACACGAAGCAAAAATTGGAGTCTGGGTTGCTGTGAGTAGAGCACGTATTGTTGGACCAATTTTTTTTGCAAACACAATCAATAGTGAACGTTATTGTTCTGATATTTTAGAGAACTTTACGCATCAAATAACACAAGTGGAAATGAATAATGGTTGGTTCCAACAAGACGGGGCAACAGCACATACATCTAACATCTCAATGGCTTTCCTGCGCAACGTGTTTGGTGAACGAATAATT
This sequence comes from Catonia carolina, assembly GCA_035578175.1. Taxonomy (NCBI): domain Eukaryota; kingdom Metazoa; phylum Arthropoda; class Insecta; order Hemiptera; family Achilidae; genus Catonia; species Catonia carolina. The sequence continues at coordinate 30,895,366 of JAQMRL010000001.1, forward strand.
TCAAAGAATTTGTGGCCTGCAAGATCTCCTGATCTGACTCCCCCCGATTTCTTTTTATGGGGTGCGGCGAAACAAACTGTGTATCGGAACAGACCACACACGATTGACGAACTTAAAGCCGCAATAACGGCATACATTCAAGGAATCACTGTTCTTCAGTTGCGAAAGGTGTTTGCAAACAAAATGAAACGAGTGCAATGCTGTACTGATGCCAATGGAGGTCATTTCGAACACCTTCTATAAACAATGTAATCACGGTTTAACAATGTAATTAAGGTATTGAATAAATTTTTTTCCAAAATGCTTAGTCATTTCTTTATACATATTTTCATAAATCCATAGTCACAATTCCAGTGCACAGCGACTTTCCGAACGCACGGTATAATTAGCTGATTGTATGTTTATAGGTTAATACTGAAAGACCAAATAAATGCCTGACAATATAATGTAACAGAGCTACAAGAGCAAGTATTGGCAACGTTGCTGGCAAGTCTTTGGCTAGCTATAAAGTTTTTTTTTTTTTTTTTAACGTCCGACTGTTCTGCAATTACTGCTATGCAGACGGTGAATGATGAAATGATTTTTGTAACGTATGAAAAAATGCCGTGCCTGAATGGGATTCAAACCCAAGACCGCATGATGAGAGGCGAGCACGTTACCAACTTCGCCAATGCGGCCGGCATTAAAGTGGGTAGCTATAAAGTGGGTAGGGGGCAATGCATACATTCAGAGCTCATCGCCCTTGAAAAATAGTATAATGATTAAAGTACTGCACCGCGGGATGGATAACAGCTATTGTCAAGTAAAATAACATACTTCATCTTCGACGGGTTTGAATAGTGGTTAGAGAATGGGAAGGTTACTATTCCATGTAATGCAACAACGTTGACATACTCAATCACTGTACTTTATGATACTGTATTGTTGTTGTTTAGGTTATCAGCCGAAAGGCTGGTTTGAACCTCCAGAGGCTTAAGTACGAAAACTTCGACCTTAGAGGCATCGCGAACTTCAATTTTATTAAATTTTACTGAAAGATGAAGCCTAAGTAAGCCTTAGTATGGCGCAAGCAATGATGTGATGTGATTGAAAACAGGGTGCATTCCAAAGACATAACCAAACTCTAGAAGTTATTGTATAGCTTAAAATAACTAAAAAAGATTACATTTCTAGGTCCGAAAATGCTCTGTTAGCAAGTCACGGCTGGCAAAAGATTTTGCTTTGTAACATTTATTTTTCAATGTTACAATTTATTTTAAATTTAATTTTTCCTTGCATTGTTCTAATAGTATTAATTTTCGTTACCTGCTCTGTCGACGTCAATTAGTTATCTCTTAATTGATTTGCTCTTCTAGGCTTCTGTATTACCGTCGCTGTCATCTGTTTTATCTGCCGTCTCGGTTCTCCTTTTGGTTCTATCATGTTTTCTTTCATGATTACCCGGTTGGAGGGGACCCGTGACGTCAGGCCCGAGTTTTCCTTTTAAGTAATTTTGCGTATCTTTCTTCTTTCTGCAAATGGTCATGTCGCCGGACGTGTTTTTGGTATTGGTGCCGTAATGAATTTTATGTTTTTTTCGGGGTGCGTTTGGGAATGATTTAAATCTGTTTGGGATGGATCCTATTTCAAGTCCAGACAAATGCTAATTTGTTCGAAAATTAATGTAATCCTGTTTGGGGCAAATGGTATCCGCTATGTATTTGCATTTCGTAACCCGAAAACTTCTTGTCGGCGATATGATTCGACCTTTCTCTAAAAAAAAAATCCATCTAGAAGCATCCGTTATAAATTATATTTTTACAATAAAACCAATCTCATCTTTAATTTATAACTTGTGATAATGAGTTTTTTTACTTAATTCTATTTAAGTATGCTGCTAAGCATGGTATAGTGTGGAGTTAATCTGTTTCCATACTTCTTACTTTTAATCTTTTCTACATAAATTTTTTGGATAAAACATTATTTGTAAAAATTATGTTCTGTAATTTTGAAATTTTGTATTTGGTTTTTATCTAACTGGCTTTGTTAAATAAAAAATCTATTCTTATTAAATAAAATAATAATTTATTTTATTATCTGCATTTTCGTCTTAAAGCCAAATTAATTATGATTGCTTATAAAATCAAATTATTTTAATTTTATCTATTGGTTATTTAAAAGGCCTATTCAATTTAAATATTCAATCTATTGTTTCATTTTTGTAATTATATTTATTATTAATTATCAACCTTCTTTAATGAAATTATTTTTTCTCTGGATCCAGTATTAAGTATTATATATATATATTTATATTTTTTTTGGGGAGTTTTGTCTTTTCTTAAATTTTGGCTATTTATGTTTTTAAGATCATTTTTGCGCTTGTGTAACTTTCTCCGTTAAATAATAATTTAATTGTAACTGTAATTCTTTAAGTTTTTCATTACATTCAACATTTTATTAAATATTTTTACTATTTTATTTTTCTCGATTTATTTTAACATCACACCACCGCAGTCTCTCCTGTTGGAGTTTATTTGTTCCCCGTGCCAATTTTGTTTCGTGGCGTTTTGGTTTCGCTCGAACAAAAGGGGTTACAGCTTGGAATTCCTTTACCACAACGAATGAGGGAATAGTCTCTATTGCAATTTTTAAGACTTTAATTATGAGAGAAACTAATTGTAACTTATAGTTTTTATTCTGAAAACACCACTAAAACAGATATTAGAGTTGTACCTCAAATAGATTTAAGGTAAAGTTGGTAGAGATGACACATGAGGGAGAGATGACACAGGGCTGGTCCCCACTTTACTGTTGCGTGTAAGGCTACTGCGCGCATCGGAATGAACATAGCTTCACTTGTAGAGGATCGGCCGATGAGAGACGTTCGTTCATCACTTTCACCAAGAGAATTACATGCGCTTGATCTACTAATTGTTGCAAGGTAAGTGCTTGAATTTTCGTAAATTATTTTTTAAATAGTTTTACTAGTACTTTATAATTCGCTGTAGTCATATTTTATAACTTATTATCGTAGAAATAATGTTAAATTAGTGTCCCAACGGTGCCAGAGTCCTTCTGTTACTGTGTGCACAATATGGCGGCGTGTGTCATCTGTCCCATAGCTTAGGGAGAGGTGACACACGTAAATATAGGAGAGTTGACACGTGTCATCTGTCCCACCTAGCTTACTTATGATATTGTTTTCAATTCATTTTTATTGATTTCTTACATAATAACGGGTGCGGCAGAAAGGATGGATGTTTTTAGAACAGATAGTATTCTGATCTGGGTAGTGGGAGTGGGGCGACTGAAGTGGCCATGCGTTCTGTAGGTCATACCATTGTTTAGTCGGCATCATGGAGTCGTGGAGTGTGCAACATCGTGTGTTTACTTACGACAGTTTTGTGCGTAATAACGAGAGTATCGTTGCAGTTCAGCGCGAGTTTCGTCGTCATTTCAATCTTGCGAGAAATGACAGTGTACCCACTCGTAACACCATTTTACGTTGGGTTAAATCATTTCGTTCAGTAGGAACAGTGATGAATAAACGACCGCCAGGGGCTCATCGCACTGTACGCACTCGAGAAAATGTGGAAAGAGTTCGGCAAGCCATACTCCGTAGTCCTCGTCGATCTGCTAGGAGACATTCTTCTGAACTGAACATCAGTGATAGGTCAGTAAGGCGTATTTTACATAACGATATAGGATTTCATCCCTACAAAATGGCCATTGTTCAACAATTGAATCCTGGCGATTATGTAAAGCGGCTAAATTTTGCTCGAGAAATGGAGGCCATACTTGACCAAAATGAAAACATCATTTTGTTTACGACAGATGAAGCACATTTTCATTTGAATGGTACCGTTAATCAGCAGAACTGTCGTTATTGGTCAGATGAAAATCCAAAATTAATGCATGAGAGACCATTACACAGTCCCAAGGTGACAGTTTGGTGTGCTGTGAGCAGTACAGTTGTTATTGGTCCATACTTTTTTGAAGACGACAACGGGACCACTGTAACTGTAACCTCGGAACGTTATAGACAGATGTTCACTGAATTCTTCCTACCTGAACTAAGAAGAAAACGTATTCCTATCCGGCAAGTATGGTTTCAGCAGGACGGGGCGACAGCTCACACCGCAAGAAATTCAATGGAAGCAATTCGGGCTGTTTTTCGTGGTCGCATCATTTCTCGGTTTGGTGACATTGAATGGCCTCCTCGTTCCCCAGACCTGTCCATGTGCGACTACTTCTTGTGGGGTTTCCTCAAGTCACGTGTTTACCAGCATAAACCACGTACACTTCAAGAACTAAAGGAAGCAATTCGTGTGGAAGTCGAACAAATTGGCAGGGCAATGTTAGAAAGAGTAGAAGCCAACTTCCGAGAGCGGCTTGTAAAGTGCATCGCTGAAAACGGCCGTCACCTGGCAGATGTTGTTTTCAAACATTAATTTTCTAAAATGGTGAGATCATGTGAATATTATTCTGTAAATAAATGTTTTTTTTATGCACAATTAACGACATATTGCTTTTTTGAAAACCGTTCATCCTTTCTGCCGCACCCGTTATAACATAATTAATTCTTATACCATTTTTTAAGGAAAACTAAACATCCAGCTCTGTAAACAATAGATAATAATAATAATAATAATAATAATAATAATTTTATTGTTCCTTTATACATTTGCAAGTAAAGACAAAACATTATATATTGCAGACTTATGCTGATTCAATTAATTACAATTAAAATACATTCTTTTTAAAATTTTTTGTTCAACGATAAGGAAAGCTGAAAACTTATGGTTTTTATTTAAATTGTTTCAGAATGCCACGGGTCTACATCAGAAAAACTGCTCGAGGATCCACGTATTCGGAGGAAACCTTGCGAGAAGCTATAGATGCAGTCAAGACTCAGCGGCTTGGTGTAAGAGCTTCAAGTAGGGAGTACAACATTCCTCTAAGAACATTGGTAAGAAGAGTTAAACTTAATAATTCCAATACTGGACGGCTTGGACCGCAATCTGATTTAGGACATGACGCTGAATCTAAGCTAGCAATGCACATACAGGAGCTACAAAAAAGGGGATTTGCGCCTTCTCGCAGAGACATCCAGGAGATGGCTTTCAAACTTGCTGATACATTGCAAATAAAACACAAATTCAATGTTGAATTGGGGAGAGCAGGCACGCACTGGTTTCTATCTTTTATGGATCGGAATAAAACACTTAGTGTTAGAAAAGCCCAGGGTATTTCTATTCACAGAGCAAGAGGAATGTCAAGAGAGGAGGTGAAGGGGTATTTTCATTTAGTTAGAACCATAATGGAAGAAAACCATCTAATTGATAAGCCTGCAGCAATCTATAATATGGACGAATCTGGAATCCAATTGAATAATAAACCAGGAAAGGTGATAGCAATTAAAGGTTCTCGTGATGTTCATTCTGTCACAGCCTCTGAGAAAGGAGAGACTATCACAGTTGTTGCTTGTTGCAATGCAGAGGGACATTTTTTACCACCATATTGTATTTTTAAGGGAACGTATAAAAAGCAAGAATTTGAAGATGGCATGCCACCAGGTTCAGTAGTCACCATGTCACCTAAATCTGCGTACGTATATCACCAGTGAAATTTTCCGTGACTGGTTAGAAAACCATTTCCTGCCTAGAAAATCACAAGGTAAAGCCTTACTAATATTAGATGGACATTCATCGCATTTGAATGATTACCAGACGCTTCAATTCGCTTTACAAAATGACATTGAAATAATATCACTGCCAAGCCATTGCACTCACTATCTACAGCCACTGGATAGGGCTTTTTTCCGCTCACTGAAGATGCATTTCAATGATGCAGCTAATAGGCACATGAAAAGTAAGAATAGGACTACGATATCTCGCCTTACGTTTGGAGCCCTCTTAAATGAAGCATGGGTTAAATCTGCAACTGTACAGAATGGCGTGTCAGGATTTCGTGCTACGGGTATCTATCCATATAATCCAGATGCTATACCTGACTATGCATTTGGACTGTCAGATAATGTAAATACCGAAACCGACGAGGCTCAAAACACGTCTTTTGGATCTCCGGTTCAACCCTTATTCGTTAAAGACCACTGTGATTTGGAAGAACACGCTCCTGGCACATCAAATGATACGGTATGTGACAAAATGAAAGACACACCAAGTAAAATTTTAAATAAAGTTTCCCCAATTCCAACTTTGCCTGCAAAGAAGACGAAACGAGCAAAACAGTCTGCTACTCATGTTACTTCGGGAGAATTTATTAACATCAAGAAAGAAAAAATAAATAAACAGAGGAACAAACTCTCAAACAAGTCAAAGAAATGTAAAAATGAAAAGAAGAAGCCAACTAGCAGGAAGTTGTTCCACATTGATAACGTTTCCGAGAGTGAAGAGGATGAAGATGCTTTGTGTCTGATTTGCGTTTCTCCATTCTCACAAAGTAAAGCCGCTGAAGAATGGATACAATGTCAAGATTGCAAGAGATGGGCCCATTCTAGATGCGCTGGTAACCCAAAAAAATTCTACATCTGCATTCATTGTGGAAGTGACTTAGAGTTGTCCGAGAAAGAATGATTTTGGAAACTGAAAATGTAAGCTCAATGTTCATTATGTTTATTATGATGCTTTTTGTCTGTAATGATTTGTTGTATTGATTATTTGCATTTCAAATTTAATGTTATTTGTTTTATAATATTCATTATGTTTTTATATCTCAGTTTATTATTAGAGCTATGTTTATTGTCATTCTTGTTGTCGTTCCATTTACACTGTAATTATTTTGTACAATCAATATCTAATAATCTCAAATTTGAATAATATAAAATAAAATCACTTATTTCAAATTTGCAGTTTAACTCATTTACATTACATGTGGCCATCTCTCCCCTACAGTATGTGTCACCTATCCCACACATAAGGGAGAGATGACACAACTACATAAAAATGTTAAAGTTTTAGTAGCAACATGGAGAAATTAAAAATGAATCAATAGACTATATAAATGAGAATACTAAATAGTAATATAAGCAAAAATATAGATATTATTTTTTGTAACAATTATATGTACGTTGTTTTACCGAAAATTGAAATGTGTGTCATCTCTCCCAACTTTACCTTATAAGATATTTGACATAAACTCAAAAATTAGATGTCAAAAAAACATTTAAGGTTAAACGCAAAGTAACTTTGTTAAATGACTAATGTATTATTTTTTAAATTCACCAAGTAAAAAATTATTAGAAGAAATTGATATTCAACTTTTATTAAGTGATTGTGAGGGCAATTACGTAATTCCGTTTTCACCAATACTTACAGTATTCTATACTTGAATAGCCTCGGTATTAGAAACGTTGTTAGGAAAATAAGGCAGTGCTCATCATACTTAAAATACATCTCTAACTTGACTTTATAAAAAATAAGTTATCTTCCAAGATGGTGAGAAGGTTTATTCTAAGGAGAGAGTCTATTTAGGAATTAAAAAAATTGGATAAATCATTGTTTGGCGTTTTTGATTTTCTAAAATGTCTTCTTTTTAACGGTATATTTATTTATATTGTAAATTTAGTCGGAAAATTAATAAAAAACGTAATTGCGTTTCGTTTCCAAGAAAATACTTGCTTTCGTACGGAATAAACAACACATTTCTATTACAGATATCATCCGTATTTCAAAAGTTGAAATCTTGACTTTTTCACCAGTTTGAAGCTTGTCTATTTTCCAATTTAGTTCACTTTTTATATATTAGGTTACACTACTTTCCACCCGTAGTTCAAAAAAAAAAGTGACCACCATCAGCATGGAGGAAGAAGCCGGATTTGGGGGGGACATGAGGGTGCAGGCGGCACCACGGGTGTTCCCGTCTGATCGGCTGGGGAAACGAAAGAATACCCAGGGGGCCGGTAGTGGTGAAGAAGGGAGCAGTGACACGGGTGGTGGTAAACCTAGGAGGAAGAACCGTGTCACTGTGGAAGTAGTGAATGAACCGGATGAAGAGATACTGCCGGCAGCAGGGGGCTCGCAAATAGGACAGGGTGCCCAACCAGCTTCATTGGATCTAAGTAAGAGGCTGAGACAGAGTGACGAAGGACGGGAGAGTCCGCCTTTGCTACAAGAAATGGTGCTCTTATTAGAGGTTAAGTTTGCCCAACTGGAAACATTGGTGCGTGGTCTGGCGGAAGGGACCGCAGAGGGAGAGGAGGTGAGACAAATGTGTGGTGTAGTCAATTGGGTGGAATTTCAATGGTGAAAGGGGAAGCAGTGCTCTATGGGAGGTGCGACGAGCGGAAAAGCCTTATCCTTGTGGATAAGGCGACGCAAGCGGCCGGAGGTGTTACGAGGCCTGATATCACGGAGTTGCTAGACCAGGAGGTGAAAGACGAAGACGTGGAGGGTCTAGTAGCTAGGAGATGGCCTAAGGAGGCTTATGCGAGTGTTGTGAGATGCCAGGAGGAGAAGGTAGAGGGCAGAGACTTGGTCTGCATACATGACCTTTCTGCGCCAGGTGGCGTGAAGGGGAGGACTGGCCGGGGTGCAGCCGCGGTCAGAAAGCTGGCGCAGGAGGGAAAGTTGAGGAGAGGCCAGGTGGTGCGGGCCACAAGTGAAGTGAATGTCCTGTCGGAGGAAGATGTGCTGTTCGAGAGTGGCAGGACATTCACAGTTGTGATTGATAGTCAGGAAGAGTCAGCGGTCCTGGACTGGCTAAACGGGCTGATAAAAGTATTGGAGAACTCCAGCTGGGAAGTGGGTGTCCAGCTGGAGGAGGGCGCCGTCACGGAGAAGTACGTAAAGTTGGCAGAGATTGCCGGTCGCAGGGCGAAGAAGCCCCTTTTCGTACATGTGGAAAAGGCAGGGAGACGAGAGGGAGTGAAGGAGCAGGGGCCACCATCCAGGGTGGTTACCCTGTCAGCGGAGGGAAGCTCCTATGCGGACCTTCTTAAAAAGGTAAAGACAACGGTCAACCGTGAGGATCTGGGGGAGGTCCTTTCAATTAAGAAGGGGCCTAGCGAGCAGGTCCAGATTCGGATCAGGTCCGTTGACAAGGGGCCTGGGGCAGTAAATGTGGAAACGGTCAGGAGGGCCGTGACGGAGAAGCTGCCTCAGGTGGTGGTGAAGGAAGCAGGTCGGAGGGCCCAGATTGTGGTTTTCCACATCAAAGACCTGGAGGGAGATGCGGACGTAAATACAGTGAAGGAAGCGCTGGTGGCGGCCGTGGGCGGTGAGGCGGATGAGGTCAGGGTGACCGCCGTTCGACCCGCGTACGGTGCGACGCAGAATGCGACTGTCCTCGCCAGGGGAGCGACAGCAACCAAGCTGCGGCAGTTGAAGAGGGCGAGAGTCGGATGGGTCAACTGTCGGATTGTTGAAAGAACAGAAGATCTACGATGTTTCAGGTGCTGGGAGCACGGCCATGTGGCGGCGAAGTGTAAGGGGGAGGATAGATCCAAGCTTTGCTTCGGCTGCGGGAAGGAGGGCCACCAAAGGAAGGAGTGCCCCAAAGGTCAGGAGACGGCGCGGCGGAGGGGCGCTGATATGGCCGCAGAGTAGGTGGCATGCGGGTGCTACAGCTGAACGTCAACAGGAGTAGGGTGGCACAGGACCTGCTTTGGAGAACGGCAGTGAGCCGCCAAGCGGATGTGGTCCTGGTTGCTGAGCCCAATAAAGCCAAAGTGAAGACGGCGGACGGCTGGTTGACGGATGCTGACTGCGATGTGGCGGTGAATGTGATGACGCAGCGAGCGGTGAGAGATTCTGGACGAGGCCATGGCTTTGCCTGGGTGAGGCTCGAACAGGTCTCTCTCTTTGCGGTATATCTATCGCCGAATATCAGCGTAGACGAATATCGAAAGCGGCTTGATGAGGTGATGTTGGCGGCTCGGGGCCATATTGGAAGACTGGTCCTGGCCGGCGACTTCAACGCCAAGCACGGGGCATGGACTGGTGGCATCGAGGATAAGAGGGGGCGTATTCTGGTGGACCTGGCGGCAGGCTTGGATCTTACACTCCTCAACGAAGGCAGCGAGCCAACGTTTGCGAGGGGGCTCCAGCGGTCAATCTTCGATGTGACTTTCGCTTCCGATCGTTATATCGGTGACGGGACGACTTGGAGCGTGCTGTCGGAGGTAGAGACGCTAAGCGACCACAGGTGTATAGAGTTTTCCCTGTGGGGCGTGAGGCGTCTACCGAACATCAAGCGGTTGGCGAGGCCAAATGGAATAGTCATCGCTAGGTTCTTGGATAAGGTGATGGACGAGCTGGCAGTGCACCGAGCTGTAGAGGACCTGGGAGAGGTAGTCGTTACGGCGTACCAGCAGGTTTGTCCCAGGTCCGAGCGGAGGACGACGGTGTACTGGTGGAACGACGAGATTGCGGCACTCAGTAGGAGTTGCGTGAGGGCAAGACGTCTTTTACAGCGGTCCAGGAGGCGAGGAGATGTGGAAGTTGAGCAGGCCTACAGACAAGAACTGAAGATCGCCAGGCAGCAGATGAAAAGAGCAATCGAGAACTCCAAGAGAAGTGCTTGGACCACTCTGTGCGACGAAGTGGACGAGGACGCCTGGGGTAGGGCCTTTAAGATAGTGACTAAGAAATTTGGGCGAAGGTTGCCGGTGTTGGGCAGTGACAGGTTGAAGGAGGTCTGCGAGAGGCTGTTCCCGAGGCTTCCGGAACCTGTTTACGAAGAGCTGGCGGCAGTCGACAACCCGACGTTCACGGTGGCCGAGCTGTTACAAGCGGCGGCAAGGATGACACCGAGAAAGAGTCCAGGTCCGGATGGGGTGCCGGTGGAGGCGGTCCAAGCACTGGTGGAGAGGTTTCCAATAGAAGTGTTGAATCTCTACAATAATCTGCTGGTCAACGGGAAATTCCCAAAAGAGTGGAGGAGAGCGAGGTTGGTCCTGCTGAGGAAGGAAGGTCGGTCACCCGATGATGCAGCGGCATACCGGCCGATTTGCTTGCTCAATTCGTTGGGTAAGCTATATGAGAGCTTGCTGAGGGTTCGACTGAAGGAGGATATCGAGCTGAACGGTGGGCTGTCAGAGAGGCAGTTCGGCTTCAGGCAGGGGAGGTCGACGGCAGACGCTGTTCAGTTTGTGATGAGGCGAGTCCGCGAGGCTGCAGAGGGCAGCAGAAGAACCAGGAGGATCCCAGTGGTCATCCTCCTGGATATTAAGAACGCTTTCAACAGCCTGCCGTGGGGAGTGGTCCTGGAGGCTGCAAGAAGAAGGGGAATTCGCCCGTACCTGCGAAGAGTTTTGCAGAGGTACCTCTCGGAGAGGAAGATGTTGGCCGGGGCCGAAGGGGAAGAAGTAGAAATGCAGATGTGCTGCGGAGTTCCACAGGGTTCCATCCTGGGACCTGACTTGTGGAACTTGGCGTACGACGATGTGCTGCGGCTGCCGGTTCCGGAGGGAGTAATGACGGTGGCGTTTGCGGACGACCTCGCCCTAGTGGTGGAGGGGAGGTCGTCAGAAATCGTTATGCAGAGAGCCAACGACGCAATCACTGCCGTATTGGACTGGATGGCAGGCGTAGGACTAGAAGTCGCTGCGGACAAAACGATAGCGATCGTGATGGCGGGAAGGCGCCAGCTTGGGGACTTGAGTTTTCGGGTGGGGGATAAGATCATTGCCCCCTCCCAGAGGGTGAAGTACTTAGGCGTGTGGCTGGACAAAAACAGGACGTTTGTCCCGCACGTGAGGGAGACCGCAACTAAGGCGGAAGTGCTTTGCAAGGCGCTGAGTAGGCTGATGGGGAATGTTCACGGGCCTAGACCGTCGAAAAGGAGAATGTACGCGGCGGTAGTGACATCAGTCATGACATATGGAGCGCCGGCGTGGATTGGAGCCATGAGGTAACAGGTGGCACGGAGGTGCCTGGAGGCTATCCTGAGGCGTGTTGCGCTGCGTGTGTGCCTGGGATTCAGGACAGTATCTGGAAAGGCGGCATTGGTGTTGGCAGGGGTGCCCCCCATCGACTTGGTGATCGAAGAGAGAGTGGCACGAGCGGGGGGTACGCCCAAGAACGAGGCCAGGGAGGTACTGATGCGCAAATGGCAGGAGAGGTGGTCTAGGTCGGAGAAAGGAAGGTGGACATTCCGGCTGATACCAGAGGTGAGTGTGTGGACGGAGAGGCGACACGGGGAACTGGATTTCCACCTGACCCAGTTCCTGAGCGGACACGGTGATTTTAGTAAATACCTGTCGGAGAGAAGGAGGAGAGAGACGGCGGAATGTAGGTACTGCGGTCTTGAAGATACTGCCGAGCATACGGTGTTGGTGTGCGCCAGGTGGGCAGAGGAAAGAGCTCGCTGTGCGGTGGAAATCGGAGAAGACGTGACGGTTGAGAACGTGGTCAGCAAGATGCTGGAGACACCGGCGAGGTGGGACCTGTTCAAGAGACTAGTGGGTGACGTCTTGAGGCAGAAGAGCGTGGAAGAACAAGAAGACCGGCGGTGAAGTGTTGCTGACAGTACTAGGGTCCAATATTTATGTGCACGGGGGTTTGGGAACATAGTTCTCGGGCCCTTCGTTCCTTAAATTTAGCTGGAAAATTATAAGTATGAGTGTGTGTGTGTGTGTGTGTGTGTGTGTGTGTGTGTGTGTGTGTGTGTGTGTGTGTGTGTGTGTGTGTGTGTGTGTGTGTGTGTGTGTGTGTGTTATGGTGTTCTTAAGGACGTGCTCGTTGGGTGAGTATTGTTCTGTCAGGTGTGACAGTTGATCGTTTGATGAACTGTCAGTAAAGCCTCTGCGAGTAAGTTACGGTTGCGGGAAGAGATTATTCCGTTTATGTTAATAGTGGTCGCTCCACTCGTGGTTTGACCCAAGCAGTCGACTAGGTTTGGTCATCTAGCGCCGGCTGGATGGCCATTAATCCCTATGAGACGATTTTCATAGATTTATTTAAAAAAAGGGTGGGATTTATTTGTCCAAGGCACATCGGGTGCTGCATTATGTTTTGTAAAAACGGGTCCGGTATCCGGTGTTGTGAAGGGGCGGTTAGGTTTAGTGGGTAAAAATCCCACATAACCATTGCGCGTGCGTGCAATGGTATCTTTCAGGGTCACTTGGTCCTATGAAGATTCCCCCGCTCCGCTCGGCTGAAAAAAAAAAAAAGGTTACACTACTATTTGTGTACAAAATGAGTTGGAATGGCGCAGTGCAAACCACATTGTCTATAAAAATCTTAGTATTTATCTTTAAATGCTTATTTCCGAAAATTATGACTTTGTTGTTTTGTAAACAATATAAAAAATCATACTTTTAGGTTGTAATTAAGATAACTTAATAATTTTTCGCACTTTTCAGCATATTCTGCTCTAGGGACCAGGGCATAATCAGTATTGAATAAGTCTTAGCAGAAAGTTTTTTTGCAGAGTTTTAAAGTTGAAAAAGCAAAAAAATTGTATGAAAAATATTAAAAATTAATACAAATTTTCAGGTAAGCGTATCTTAGAGTAAAATCGGTATCCATAGATAATTGTATATTCATTTTTTCTGTTTTTGAATAAAGTTGATTGGGAAAATATAAACTGAGGTATGAATTTTTGTCGTGAAGTATAGAATTTTTACTCCTCCCGCTCAGGGAGGGGTTGTGTTGTTATAGAATTATGAAAATTTAGCAATGCTATCTCCTTTGTGTTTCTAAAAATTAGTTTAAAAATGAGCTTAATTCTTAAAATGACAGCTGTTTCACAGTTAACAGCTTGGTTTGTTGTTAATGTGCTCCGCATTTTGTGTTCATTTCTGCATGAGAATTGTTAAATGAGTGCTGAATTGTGTTCTGATATCAAGTAAGGATAATTAGTACTATATACAATTGGTGTTTTTGCTTTGTCAGATGTTTAAATTTATTTGCAATAATTTATAACCTCAAGTTGTTTTGTCCTGCGCAACAATGGATGACACCCATTTCACGTCATCTGATCAAGATGGCATGGAATTCGAAATTGTCGCTAATAAGCGTGTAAAAAGTTTCCATACAGCTAATCCGAGGAAACAAGGAAAAATAGACCTTATTAATGTTGACAGTAAACAATCAGAATTTGGTTCAAACGTCGAACAAATTTTTGGCTTTAACTAATTTAATCGAGAACACTGAAACATTACAAACAAATATAGAAAAAATTCCACTTGTGTATATCAAAACGCGTTTGGACTACGTTACCATAACAAATACTATAAGTGAAATAATAGGATCCGACAACTATGCTTTTTCAACGAACACTACTGGAATTAAGGTCGCGTGTTATAATTCGGAGAAATACAAACAATTTTACGAGAGCTTCCTCGCAGAGGTGTGGTTTTTTTAACGTCACTTTTTAACGCTTTTCTTCGCACAACCGAATTCCCCGTACAATGGAAAGTTTCCCAAATTATAATGATCCCTAAGCCTAGGAAACCGCTTGAACAGGTTACATCTTTTAGGCCCATTTCTTTATTACCATTATGCTCTAAATTATTTGAGAAACTTCTCCTGAACAGATTAGTAGTTATACTCCAAGACAACAAAGTACACACAGACCATCAATTTGGTTTCCGCTAATCTCACTCAACCATCAATTAACTGCATAGGGTAGTCGATTTTATCGCTTGTGCCTTTGAGCGTAAAAATGTTATAACTTCTGTCTTTCTAGATGTAGCACAAGCACTTGACCGTGTATAGCATGATGCCTTGCTTGCAAAATTAAAATTCTTACCTGCTACGTATTTTCTAATTATTAGGTAATTTTTGAAAAACAGGTTTTTCTTTGTTTTCCAGGGTTCAGCTAAATCTGATTACTTCCCAATTCTTGGAGGCGTCCCTCAAGGAACAATTTTAAGTCCAATTTTTTTAAAACATATATACCCATGACTTCCCCACCTCAGCTGACACTATCACTTGCACATATATGCACATGACACTGCTATTTGGTCTGAATCGCACGACCCTTTTAGAGCATCAGAACTGGTACAAACCCACTTAGATGCTATCAAAGAATGTCTCCACATGTGGAAGATTAAACTGAACGTTTCCAAATCACAACAGATAAGTTTCACACTTCGGGTTGTTGGTTGCCCAAATTTACGCATCGATGATACGAGGCTTACAGTTACAGAAAAAGTTAGGTACCTTGGTTTAATACTTGACAGACGTCTCACGTGGAAACCACACGTTGCGCACGTCAGAGCAATCTCAGACTCACGATTTCGTATGTTGTATGGCGTCTTAGGTCGCAAGTCCTCGCTACCTCTACACTTAAAAGTCATCCTCTATAAATCACTAGTACGGCCAATTTGGCTATATGAGGGACCAATTTTTGGAGCCTGTCACAATACAACACTGAATATTCTTCAAAGACACCAGTTAAAAGCACTTAGAACTATAACAAACGCACCTTTTTACGTAACCAATCGTACCCTTTACAAAGACCTAAAAATACCAACGGTTCGAGACATTGTCAACTCAACATACAATTCATTACACGCAAAGGCAATTGACCACGTAAATCCAAATGTCCAATCTCTTTCAACAAATAATCCCCCTGTTAACAGACGACTGAAACGAAGGTGGAATAGGGATCTTCTCCGACCACCATAAAAATAACAAAAAAAACATTGCAATTTAACTTGTCATACCTGTTCCCTTTCATAAAAAAGAAAATCATCTCAAAAAAAATCATCCATCATAGTTTGTAAACCATTGTCATTAAAAATTGGCTCCACATTCCTTGACACATTTCACGCCGAAATCGGTCACTGGATCGATTCACATTCACGTCACATTCCCGCCATTCCTTAATTATTCCATCTTGTAATAAAATACATTTATATCTTCATAAAAAAATGATTATTATTTTTTTTTATCACTACACATTAATGATTAATTATTATTAAACAGTATCCTGTTCAATTCTAGTATACATTATCATCACATAAGTCTTTTGTACAATCTCCTAAATATTACTCATATAATCTCTTAATATAATATTACTCATATAATTACTCGTATAATCTCTTTAATATCTTTAAACATTAATATCTTTCTTATGTATATATATATATATATATTCTGAATAGTTTAGTGTAAGATCATACGTACTGTTCCCCTTTAGATCTTAAAGCCCACTCACTATTTTTTTTTACAATAATTTCTTCTCCTTTCTTCTTCTTAGTTGCTTAGCAACTAGATTTTGTTTGTATTAAATTTATTACGGTAATGTTAAATAATTTTGAATATTTAATTTAAATCAGCTGGATTTATTTATATTCAAACTTAATAAACCAAAATAAACAGAGCCAGCTGTCATTGATTTATTTGTATCGTTACAAATTAGTTATTTTCTTTCCTTTAACCAAAATTATAATTTAAATTTTGAATTTGTTTTATAAATTTAAATGTCATAAAATGTGGCCGAAATGTTTTAAATTTATGCTGCTAAACAACTTTACAATATTTTATTAACTACACAAACAAAAATTAATAACAGAACACAACCAAATATATATACATAAATTTTTATATACTTATCGTGATTTTTATGTAACCATAATGTACATAGATTGCTATGCTACAATCTCATTTACTAGTTGTGCTTACAAAATTGTACAGTTGTAAATAAAAAATGAATTGAAGCAAAAAAAAAATTCTTAAAATAAATTTTTTTCCAGCAGACTTAAAAAAAATTAAATGCCCTCCTCTTTTAAGCGTCTGTGTAAGAGAAATGGAATAGTCAAGAATACCACACCATTTCTTTTACGTCTGACTGTTTTGTAGTTTCTTCGTCTGCTAATGCAGACAGTGGAGAATGAGGTATATGAAAATTACTGATGAAAAAATCCCAGACCTGACCGGGAATCAAACCCAGGACCCCAGCATAGACGCTAGTTTCGCTAACCACTACTCCAACAGGCCGGCCCGTTACCACGCCAGATATGAGATGAAAATGTATACTAAAAATAGCTTATTGCAGTCTCATTCCTGTTTTCTTCTGCTTAAATATGAGTGCTATGATAAATAACTGACCATTGACTTTCTTGTGAAACAATGAATCGTTTGAAACAGACCAGCGAAAAGTGTCACCACGAACTGTTGAACTCACCCCATCAGACTTAGTCCTGTCGATTTAGATGAAGTTAATGGTTTTTCAAAACGGACCAACTCACAAAACGATCACAGATTTTTTACTTTTCTGTACTACGGAAAATAACTCATAATTATCATACCAGAGCTGTAACCCGTATTGGATATCAAGCCCCTAGATTGCATAAAACCATTAACAGCACTGCACCACATTATATAGCCTCAATCACATACCTTAATTTACCAGAGGCTATTCGAAAGACTGATGTAACTCTTTAAATATACAGAAGAAAAGTAACCAACTGGCTTATTAATTTAGGGAGAGGGCAGTATGAGGATTTAATTAGTTCTGTATTCAAACTAATTGCTCTTTCTCATGTGCCAGCTAAAAAAAAATATTAAAGAATTTTTTTTTAACATTGTCATCGAAAGTCTACTTCATCCTTTGCCATTACATGATTTTTTATACTATTATTCTAGCTTTTTGTATATTTAAGTTAGGAAATTTTGTTGTATGTTTTTTTTTTGTAAATTTTTGTTTCCTTCTTTTTTGTAAATTTAGTGTAGATATAAAAAAAGCTATTATTATAATAGAATAAATAAAATAAACCAACTCATACCCGCGTACAGGCTAGACCTATGCGGTTATTAGGAAATAACATAGGATAAGATTCATTGTATGTTTTAGCAATTATAAATAAATAAAATAAAATAAATAAATAAAAGAAGGAATGTATTCCGTGCAGTAAACAAAAAACAAAAGAAAATGTATTGATGATAGAAGTTCAATAAAGGTAAATATATACGCTTTTAAAAAAAATATGTATATCAAAAAGTACCTGGAGGGACTGTTATGACTAGGCTACTTCTGCTGTTATAATACTAGAAAAGAATGAAATCGTCGGGTAAACTTAAGTATTGAAAAAAAACCGAGGCAGCATACTTTGTAGTAAATTATTAATTTTTTACACAATTATTCTTTCACTTTCATTCTTCTTGTTTTAATAATTGAAATAAAATTAGTTTATAAGCTATGATTGCCAATCTATAAAAAAATTCTCATATTATTTTAAACCAGTTAATTTTTTTGTACCAATTCAGTCTGGTTTTGCAATTCATGTAAGTCAAATTTTAATGTCTTGTAATGGCCTTCGGGCCAGCCCAGTCAGTCAGCTGGTAAAAAGTCGCTATTATTTGTTAAATACCACCGATTAGGCAAGCGACTTTGTTTGGTGACCAGCTGACAGCCATCCGTGAACAAACTCTGCTGGGGGTCCCTGTTCAAAATCACGCCTAATCCACGTCAAAATAATACAGCCAAAAGCAGCGACCAATTTGGGTAGTTGTCAATAATGTACAGTTCCCGATAACAAATAAAAGCTTAAAAAAATCTTATAATAATTTTTTACTTACTTATCACAAATTTCTTTTCAGAACTTTTTATATTATTCCTGAATTGAACAATTTAAGACTTTATGAGACATTAAATTATTTTGCGATAAAACAAAGACGAGTTGTAGTCTGGGACAGCCTTGTAGATCTTAATCTTATTGGGTGACGTAGGTTAAACCAAATCTCGACGAGTGATCTTTTTATTCGTTATAGAAATTACAGGGTAAGACCACTAGAACCAAAATTATTTCTTTATTTCTTCCGTCTATCATACAAAAATAAAATGTACAAACAGGAATTACTAAGACAGGTGGGTTTAAAATTTAATGGCAATTCGTATTACAGTTAAACATCCCTTATCCGAAACTGGAAAAATGAAATCATCAGAAGTTTTAAAATAAGATAAATTGGCATTTAAGAATACAGATTACAATTTTTCTGATTTTAAGAAACATTTTTTAGATGAGTAAGAAAACAAAGAAAAAGTCTTACGTTTGTCGAACCGAATGAAACTGATGTAAAGGGATGGTTTCAACGAATTACAAAACTGTATTTAAAGTCCATCCCTTAATCGTTTAGTTAAAGGTAAATGCTGTTTTGACTTATTCCAAATTGGGTTGTAAGTTGCAGAACAGTGAGAGATGCCAGAGTAGCGAAACATCTAGTTTGTAAGAGAATGAGAAACATTACAGGTTGAAAATGATTACAAAAACGCAGAGAAAAATGTTCAAAAGTTTATAAAGAAGCAAATAATCACATAAAGTCTTTAAAACAGAATCATTATTTTTACTACAGTATGAAGAGGGTTAGATTAACTTTAAACCAACAAAATGATGTCGAAAATCGACGTAGCCACCCTTATTTCGTGTATGGGAGATTTTACAGTGTTAGAAAATAATTTGTGAAAATAACATATAAAAGCTATGACATGCACAACGTTTTTCTTGCATCATTATCAAAATAATTTTAATTTTTAATTCATTACTTCACGATGACAAATAGTACAATGATAAATAATCTCTTTTTTACATAAATGTTTGTGACCTATCTGTAGGCCTGGGTCGTTGATACTAGTATAAAAGCGAGCCGCGATTAATCACAATTCGTCTTATTCAAGATGAAGTCCTCAATCGTTCTGTTGGTAATCATTGGTTTCGCTGCTGCCGCTGTCCATCCTTATGGATCTGGAAAACGAGTCTATAGTCTCAACAACAACAACAACAACAACGTAGACAATGACTCCAACAACTCAGTCGATGAACAGCCAAATGAAAACAACGCCAACACTTTCTACGATTACTTGAACCACTACTTCTACAACTACGAGGGCTACAACAACCAGGTTCAGAATCAGAACAACAATAACAACCAAAACAACAATCAATTCCAAAATAACAACAACAACAACCAGGTTCAGAACCAGAACAGCAACAACTACAACCAGTACCAGAACTCCAATAACAACCAGTACAACAATAACAACAACAACCAAAACAATAATCAGTTCCAGAATAACAACAACCAGGTTCAGAACCAAAACAACAACCAGTACCAGAACAACAATAACCAGTACACTTACAACAACAACCAGAACCAGAACAACAATAACAACAACCAGTACCAAAACCAGAACAACAATAACAACAACCAGTACCAGAACCAGAACAACAATAACAACAACCAGTACCAAAACCAGAACAACAATAACAACAACCAGTACCAGAACCAGAACAACAATAACAACAACCAGTACCAGAACCAGAACAACAATAACAACAACCAGTACGGCCAAAACCAAAACAACAACAATAACCAAAACAACAACCAGGTTCAGAATCAAAACAACCAGAACAACAATAACCAATACCAGAATAACAACAACCAAAACGGAAATGGTAAGTTTTACTAAAATTACTTTCCAGAATTATTACTTTTTATTCAGTGATTCCAACCATTTGTTCCAATGATTCGTATTCCGCTAATTCCTAAAACTAATACAACTCCATCATATCGTACAATATACCAATTTCGTCCAAGGAACTAATAACATTTCAAACCAGAAATAAAAGTAGCAATCTTACCTCTATTTGTATAATACTGATCTAAAATATATTTTAAACCATTTCTAAAATATTTGTTGACAACGCTAAAGTAGTTACATACATCAATTTTTACTTAATAATGCGTTTGCAATTAAAACGTTCATTCGCTTTTACCACGTGTTAAACCAGATTGTTTAAAAAAATATATAAACTTGAAATTTTATAAACTAGTCTTGAAAATATATTGAAATTAATTTGTTTATATAAAAAACGGGTTAAATATAATTGTAGTGATCACCAGTAAAATAAAAATAAAAACAGCCTTCGGGCTAAATAATTGCCCTATTAGTAAGAGGCTACGATAATGGATTAAATAATAATTAACTGAGATCACTAGTGAAAATAAAAATAAAGAAGCCTCCCGGCTACATAATTAGCCCAGTTGTTAGTGCCTACTGCAATACAGAGTGAAAGGTCTCAGGTTTGGTTTGTTGTTTTACTCGTTTGAGTATAAAAATTTTGACACATTAAAGTCCAACGTTTTATTACCCGTATTAATGGCTACTGACTGTTAGTTCACGTGTGAAATCGCATTAAGTGACTGCAAAAGCGGCTTTAAATGTAAAAAAAACCGACTTCCACTTAAATATTCAATAAAATTATGTGTCTTTAGAAAGGTAAACACCGATTAACTAAAACTCTCCGTAGATGAAACCATTTGTACCGAAATATTACAATAAATAGCATTGACAATATCGAATAACTCAAAACATATCGATTTACGCTGTAAATTTAAGCACAAAATGAATTCTGAACTATAAATGGGAATAGGCTTAAAGAACATTTATTAATTAACATTTTTAGTAAAATTTATACATCTCAAAATACAGTAACTTGCACAATCCACACATCTGTAATCTATTAAATTAAATGGGTCTAGGTAAACAGAAATTAACATATCTCATACCTAATAATGTAACATTTAATGGTACATAAAATTACTCACTGTAGTTTTCAATTATTTACTCGCGTTGAATTTTGTTAGGCAAGATAATCTGGTCTACAATGTTGGCCTCATCTAACTGGACATGATCTTCCAGGACGAAAGACGGTGTGTTGTAATGCATCCTTAGAAATTGAATTACATTTACCGAGCAATACGTAGTATTTTGATAATTTACTAGTTCCTTTATTAGAATCAGAAAATTTAACACTATAAAACACACTTCCATAACCCACTGTAGCCCAAGCTGTTTATGTGACTTACAATAAACGAAGAAAAAATTTATAATCCGTAATTTCGTTTTATCTTTATTTATTTACTCATTGAAATTGATCATTATCAAAAAGTTTTTAAACTAGGATACTTTGTTTCTCACAGCACAATGTTAACTACAACTAAATCATTGATTCCAAAGCATTCAATAAATTTTACCAAATAGGCTATTATGTGCTCTGAGAATTTGCTCAAACACCCTCTTCAATAAATTATACTATATTTAATTTATTAACAAAACAAGGGTGTACTTAATATAAAAAATAACTATAACAATAATTCAATGTCCAGAAAAGCACACGCCTTATTTAAAAAATTAAATATTTACAATTCATTATTTTAATTCAAACATTTGTCACATTTATAAATGATATCCAAATAGAACAATGCATCAAGACAATTCTAATTCTAGTAATTACTTCACAAGAGTAAAGGAGTAGGTTTCTAGTTCTTGTTAATGTAAGATATACAATCTGTCTGTATTAAACCACCTTGTCAGTAAATCTAAAAACAAAAATACAATCATGTGTTACAGGTTATCAGAACATCAACAACCAGAGCGTAAACAACAACCAACAAAACCAGTACAACAACAATCAAAATAACAATAACAACAACTATAATAATCAAAACAACCAGAATGCAAATAATCAATACAACAACAACTACAATAATCAGAACAACAACAACAATCAAAACCAGAATCAGTACAACAACAACAACAACCAAAATCAAAATCAGTACAACAACAACCAAAACCAGAATCAGTACAACAATAACCAGAACAGCAATAATCAGTACACTAATCAGAACCAGTATAATAACAACAACAATCAATATAACAACAACAACAACAACAACAATCAATATAACAACAACAACAACAACAACAATCAGTATAATAACAACAACCAGTACAAAAACCAGAACCAAAATAACAATAATAATCAGAACAGTAACAGCCAAAACCAGTACAATAACAACAACAGCAACAACCAGTACAACAATAATAATCAGTACAGCAACCAGAACCAGTACAATAACAACAACAACCAAAACGTGAGTCAGAATCAGTACAGCAATAGCAACCAGAATCAGTACAATAATAACATTAACAACAACAACAACAATAACCAGAACCAGTTTAGCAATCAAAACAGTAACAATCAGTACAACAACAATAATAACAACCAGTACAA
Organism: Catonia carolina; assembly: GCA_035578175.1. NCBI lineage: Eukaryota > Metazoa > Arthropoda > Insecta > Hemiptera > Achilidae > Catonia > Catonia carolina. The sequence goes on from JAQMRL010000001.1 coordinate 30,918,332, forward strand.
CAACAATAACAACCAGAACAACCAAAATCAATACAATAATAACAACAACCAATGCCAGAACAACTACCAGAATGGACAGAATATAAACGGTAAGTACAAAATATCTCAATTTTTAAATCATACAGTTACATGAAAGTATTTGCTATCTAAAACTGTTTCGGGGATTTATTTTGCAAACCGCGTTAATGTGTGAAAACAAGGTCTTACTAATTTGCAATATAAGAAAACATTTTAATAATATGCTTGAAAATATAAAACCTCCAGCAAGGTATTTACAAGAGCGATAGAAAATTGGTTTATCTTGATACATTGAAATTACTACCTCAATAATGCGACTATAAAATAAAAAAATTATATTTTAACATTTCAGTTATTATTGGACATAAAACGTCGTAAACTCATCCATTGAAGGCTTGCAATAAGTTACATTTGTTATCTCTAAACATTCACAAGCCGTACTTACACACACACACACACACATACAAGAATTGCTTTGTATATGAAAAACCCTTAGGATCTTGTAACTCTTAGAATCATCAACAAGAAAATGGTTACTTTTAAAAATCTGTGTAATATTATTTTTGCGATTCGGAGGTCTACTAATACGGTTTAGTAACTTGAATAAAAATTGTTTCCTATACAAACTGTAAAATTTTACTTTTACTGTATAAACCAGTAAAACCTTTATTTGTAAAAGTTTTCGATTGATTACAAAGTTGTTTTTATATTACAAAATCTCTGCAAATTTCTGTTCTAAATACATCATTCTCTATAAATGCATCTGTAGTATGTACAAGCTATCAAATTAATATTTCTTTATATGACAGAAGACCCAATTCATTAAGAATACTTACGGAGAAAAGCCAGGGTGGTTGTTATTGCCTGTTATTCCACACAATGGTGTAGAAAACCCAAATGTAAAACGCACTTTTCTTATTATAGCATTAATATACAATATTAGCTAATATATCACAGGCAAAAATATAATAAATTTATATACAAATGTAATATCATAAATGATGAAGAATAAAAAAAGGTTGTAAAGGGGCCAGAAACATAAAAATAATATACAAACATAAACGTAAACCTAATTTTTCAGTTAGAATCAATAAATTTTAAAAGATTCACAACGTATGATATTAAAATCCCACAAACTACTATTACTGGAAAGAAAAGAAAATTTACATAAAAAATAATATCGCAGTCATAAAGTAATGAAAAAAGGCTGTAAAGAGGTCACATAAATAAAACAACATACAATTATACATAATATAAACAATAACACTTACATTCATTCACAACTTATAAAAATTAAAATCTTACAAATTACTATTACTGGTAAGAAAATAAAATTTAAATAAAAAATATTATCTCAATCATAAAGTAATAAATTGCCCATAACAGACAGGTGGAGTGTCAAATTATTTACACTCAATCTGTTGGTTGCAGGGCTAAAATAAATAGTTGTGTTTCTTATCACATGGTCAGCAAATTAAATGACTGAATCATTTAAGAACAGAAGAGGTAGAGGTGTAAAAGACACTAATCAGAGTCATCTCCTCTGAAAGTAATGAATTTCATTATACAGCCAGACCCTGTGGTGAATGAAGTGAAGGTGTCATTTGCACAGTGGAAAATATATGCTTTTCAGAGGGCCCGGCATGCTGATAAGTGTACTTTTCCACTCAGTGAGGAAGGCAATTGTAAACCACCTCACTCCTCGATTTACTTAGTAAAACCTCTAGAGGTTCAAACCAGCCTTTTGGCTGCTCACCTAAACAACAACAAGGTAATAAAAAAGCACTAAAGATGCCACATAAATAAAAAAACATACAATTATACATAATATAAACTTAAATGTAATATACTGTTTGAATTTACTGAACATTCCACTCCACCCAACATCGTCACACTCTGGTATATATACCGATGGATCGAAAAAATAAGAATCGTATCTAAATTATAGTTTTTGTCGCCGAGTATAATCCGTAATACGAAAGGTATCTTTAAATACGAAGATAATTCATTAAAACACATAGGTACCTGAAAATAATAATACAACCTTGGTAACTAACACTATGAGACATACCGCAGTTTCAGTTTTTCAAAATATTTTTGCAGAGTGTAAGGATTTCATAAATATATATTGAAACGATAAAGGTCATATAAAGCGCATTTAAAGTTGACTCAACATATATAACTCAATAAATAAGTTTTTTTTAATCCCTAATGCGTGTACGTTGCAATCTGTTCAATTCAGAACAATAAGCAACCCCATGACCCAATGAGATGAGGATGATGTGTATGACGTGTAAATGAGATGTAGTCTTGTGCGGACTCAGGTCGACCATTCCTGAGAGAGTATGGTTAATTGAACCCCAACCACTAAAGTACACCGGTAGCCACTGTCTAGCATTCAAATCCGTATAAAAGTAACTACCTTTACTGGGATTTGAACCAGAAACCTTCGTCTCCGAAAATCAGCAGTTAAACAGCTGATTTTGGCGACGACTTTACTTCTAGACCAACCCGGTGGGTTCAATAAATAAGTAGTGTAATAATTATACATGACTATAATTTTAATTTTTTCTTTTTCAGGTAACCAATGCTATCCAACAAATAATGTAAACAACAACAACAACAACAATCAGAATGGTAACAATCAATTTAACAACAACCAGAACAATCAAAATGGTTACAACAATAACAACAACAACAACAACAACCAGAATACATGCTACAACAATCAAAATAACAACCCATTCTACAACAACAATAACCAAAATGGTCACCCATTCACCAAGAACAACAACAACAACAACCAAAATGGTAACAACCAATTCAACAACAACAACAACCAATTCAACAATAATAACAACAATCAATACGTAAACAACCAAAACGATAACAACAACAATCAAAATCAAAACAATAATCAATACAACAATCAAAATGGTAACAATCAGTTCAACAACAACCAGAACAACAATCAAAACGGATACACCAATGCCAACCAAGTAAATAACCAGAACAACAATAACTAAAACGGAAGAAACAATAATGTAAATAATAATCAAAAGCTTTACAAGAGATGGTTTAACTCAGTTAGCTCCATGGTCTAAGTAACACTGTTTGAAAATATTGTTTAATATTTTTTGTTCATTAAATGAAACATGAGGTGTAATACAACTGCTTATTCTATTATTTTAACCAAATTCATAAATCTTAACTGCCAAATTGGCCAAAAGTAATAATTAAAAATAAATTTTGTATTATGAAAGAATTTCTGTATGCAATATTTATTTTTTTATCTGTTTCTATCGTGAAAAATTCATGTTGTTTAAAAAGTAAAATGGACGTATTATATTTATAAGCCATGTTCTACACACGTAATAACCTTATGAAAGGCAAAAAAGAAATAGAAAAGAAAATTAGATAAATTAAAAGATTTGTTTTTAAAGGTATTCTGTTATTTAATTATTTATTTGTTTTTTATAAAGTTCATTACTGTAATTGAACGTAAAAAACTTAGTCGTTCTCCTCCAACATACCTTAAATCTAACGTAAACTATTCAGAATTATTCAATTTATTAACCAATTTAGAAGGCGCCGAAACTATTTCAAATTGACAATTTTTTCCGCCGCTTGTGAAGTCCGATGAGTGATCACTCACGCGAATTCTCTTGACAACACACACATACCATTTTCTATTAACAGTTTTTGTAGTATCCAAGTACTAAACTTTCCTACCAATGGTCGGTTGGCAACCCCGAAGAAATTGCCTCCATTTAATCTTCAACACGGATACATTCGCCGGGGACATGAGCACTTCACTGATAATCCAGATCAACACCTCTCCAGTCCTAGTGTAAGGTTCAACGCAATTAGTCTTAAGCTTCAATTACAGCTCCTAGTGAAGTGGTGTCAAAGGTGAAAATTGTTCCTTTACCCCACGAAATGCGAGGCGATCAATAAATTTAATTGTTTATTTCTTTTTAGTGATCCTACTATTCAGTTTGAGGATGGACTGATACTGGAAAAGTTTCATATTTTAGAAAAAGGTGTGGGTACGGTAGGCAATGCAGCGAAAATATTTATTACACCACCTTACGTAGAGGAACAAACCGGAAGATTTAGGAATACAGATTGAGGACTGGTGGCAATTCACTGGGGTCATTACTGCAGGCCAGCGCAGAAACCAAGTTACCAAACAGACGCGTTATGGCACTAGACAACATGTCTTATGAAAATCGGATGGTAGAGATTGAATACGTAAACTGAAAGGAGGGATTTGACCTTGAATGCGTAATAGTAACTACCGCTTAGGTTACTGACGTTTGGTAAAGAGACGTGCAGTTATTTTTGAATTTTTTGGGATAATGAGATAGTTCAACAGCTTATAATTGATGATACTGGTAACTACGCGACATTCCTAAAATGTCCAATCCCAACATAACAAGGCCTACTGGGGAAGAATTTTTTTTTTGTATTTTGCACTAATCGGGTTACAACTGTCTTCTAGCAAAGCGTAATTACTGGGAGAAAGAAGATGACGTCCACGACAATCAGGTGGCAAACGGACCGGATAGAGCCAGATTTTTGGACGTAAACTGATTTATGCATTTAAACGATACAGTATTTTAAATCCAGTAGGTTAAGTCAGAAACAATGACAGCCATATTGGCCATAAGTAATAATTGACAATAATTTTTTGTATTATATAATTATTTCTGTACGAAATATTTGTTTTTTTATGTTTCTCTCGTGATAAAGTCACGTTGTTTAAACAGTCAGATGGATGTATTATATTTATAAGCCATGTTCTAGACACATAATAACCTTATGAAAAGAAAAAAGAAATAGAAAAGAGAAATAGATAAATTAAACAATTTATTTTTAAAGTTATTCTTTGATTTAATTATTAATTTGTTTGTTATCAAGTTCATTACTGTAATTGAGCGTAACAAACTTAGTCGTTCCCCTCCAACCTACCTTAAATTTAACGTAAACTTTTCAGAATTATTCAATTTTTTAACTAATTTAGTAGGCGCCGAAACTATTTTTTATTGACGGGATGTTTTTCCGCCGCTTGTGAAGTTTGATCAGTGAACACTACGCGAATTCTCTTGACAACGCACACATACCCTTCTCTATTAACAGTTTTTTAAGTACCCAGATCCTAAACATTGCAACGGGCGATCGGTTGGCAACCCAAAACGAATTGCCTTCATTTAATCTTCAACACGGATTCATTCGCCGGCGACATGAGGAGATCACTGATAATCCAGATCAACACCGCTCCAGTCCGAGTCTAAGGTTCAACCCAAATAGTCTTCAGCTTCAGTTACAGCTCCTAGTGGAGTGGTGTCACAGGTGGAAGTTGTTCCTTTCCCCCACGAAATGCGAGGCGGTCAATAAATTTGATAGTTTATTTCTTGTTAGTGATCCTACTATTCAGTTTGAGGATGAACTGATACTGGAAAAGTTTCGTATTTTAGAAAAAGGTGTGAATACTAATGGCAATGCAGCGAAAATATTTATTACACCACCTGACATAGCGGAACGTACCGGAAGATTTGGGAATACAGGTGGACGACTCTTGGATAATTTATTGGAGTCAATATTGCGGGCAAGCGCAGAAATCAAGTTACTAAACAGACGCGTTATTGCACAAGACGACACGGCTTTTGAAAATCGGATGGTAGCAATCGAATAAGTAAACTGAAAGACGGATTTGACCTTGAATGCGTAATAGTATCTACCGCTTCAAAACAGACAAGGTTACTGACGTATAGGAACAAGACGTGTAGTTATTTTTGAACTTTTTGAGGATAATGAGATAGTTCAAAAGCTAATAATCGATGATACTGGTAACTACGCTACATTCCTGAAATGTCTAAATGCCAACATAACAAGGTTTACTGGGGGAAAATGTTTTTGTTTTTATTTTGCACTAGTCGGGTTACATGCAGTCTTCTAGCAAAGACATGTTGTCTTCTAGCAAAGCGTACATACTGGGAGAAAGAAGATGACGTCCACGACAATCAGTTGGCAATTCGAATGGGTTGAGCCAGATTTTTGGAAGTAAACCGATTTGTGTATTTAAACGACGACAAAAAGTTCAATTAAAGCAATCAATTTTGTAAAGTTCAACCTTACGCAGTGTCTGAAAAAGCACACTTTCAGAAAAATTTTGTGTCACAGCAATACATAGATTACGACGAGTCCATGAAAGTATTTTGGAAAATACAATTGCAAATAAATCATCAAGGAAAAACCAATTCGTTCGGTTCGAGCGTTGCTGAAATTTATGTTTCCGATTTGCTAGGAAGAATTTTTTCGTATTCTTTATATTTAAAAGATATTTTTCAGTTTCTAAACGTTCGTATGTAACAATTCTAATAAACAGAATACCTTAGTATTATTATCTTAGTGCAAAGCTATCATTTATTTTCTACTCGACGTTTTTTTAATAATATAGTTATTTTAAAAAATTAAGAAAGAAATACGGATAAAATTAACAAAAATTATGCCTTTCACGGCCTTCAGAATTAGTGACTGCAAACGAACATGCCGCTGTTATAGCAGTATTGGGAGCGCCGCGCACTGCAGATATGCAACAGGTCAGCATGAAGTCGCCGTCTACGGTAATAAAAAAAATATATATTTTTTTCTTGAATATTACTTTAAATGGAACGCTATTTATAATAAATTTTCAAAAAAATCGAAATTTATGTGTCTCGGCGTTGGAGAATTAATAAACAATAAGTTTAAAATTTCATTTTATAAACAAGTTTTAGTTCAGCTGATAAACATAAAAAAGGAACATGTGGTATGAAGGAAATGTAGGCCCTTTTGGATAATATAGAGATAATTTATTTGTTAAAAACAAATGTTTTTTTAAGCGAGTTGAACATTAAATTAAAAAAAGATTTTCAGTTTATATTAATTTTTTGAAGTGGTTTTTACATTCTGTGACATGAAGAGACAAACTTATAAATAATTCAGACGTAAAAATGAAAATTAACCTCAGTTTGCCTTAAAATACGGAAAATCACTCTTTCACGCTAAACTAAACCTTGGGAGCAAGCGCTATGACGTCGATGAAGAAGTAAAAAACTGCGGTGAATTTTTATTTTAGGGAGCAGGCGGCAATTTTTTATAACGAGGGATTTCAAAATTTAGTTGTAAGGTATGACAAGTGCTTGAACAAACTTCGTAACTATGTAGAAAAATAAAGAAATATATGTAGAATCTAACAATAATATTACTTTTAAAAATTAATTTTTGTTTATTAATTAAAAACAAACGGCCCTTACTTAAAAAACGCCCCTCGTATATTACAGACATTTTGTAATTTTATAAAAAAAAACATGTTTTGCTAGGGTCTTATCCCTATAATTAGAACGCGACATTACATTTCACCTCTGTTTAAAGATTTACGTTTAACATTATTCATTATATAAAATTTATTTACCCAACTTCTTAATATTAATTGAAAATTATAAATCTGCCGACACACACACAACTTTCTTTTTCCAATGCAAATATATAACAATAAACCTAACATTAGTAATAAAACATTAGAAACAAACAAAAAACTAACCTCAAGAAACATAACCTAATTTTAATCATGAGTGAAAGACGTAAAATGAAAATTAACCTCAGTTTGGCTTAAATTACGGAAAATCACTCTTTCACGCTAAACTAGCCTCTATAGAAAAAATTCTTTAAATAAAAGTTGTACATCTTTTTATTTCCTATAAATTTTATTATATACATTTTTGTCGTAAAATTCATACTAAGGCCGAAATTTTAAAAAAATCGATTTTTCAAATGTTTTCATGAGAAAAAACCAGAAAATTGCTAATTACCGTTAAACTAAGCGTTATACAAAATAATATTCGAAATAAAAGTTTAGAATTTAAATTCTGTACAACTTTTATTATATACATTTTTGCGCTCAAATGCATATTAAAGCCGCAATCTTAAGACAACAATTTTTTACGTGAAAACGTGAAATCAGCAAACATGGCGCCTACCCTATCTTGTAGAGCATAAAAAATTTAGTAAACTAGGCGATTTAAAAAAAAATCGTAGGACCAGTTTTTGAGAAAATCGCAAAAACGTGAAAAATTACACGAATAAACTACTACTTTCGGTTGACCGATTTTGGTGAAAATGTTCGTGTCGGGTTCGGTAGTGGTGTCTTAACTTAAGTTTCAAGTTTGTATGATGTTCCGTTCTTGAGATATTCTGTTCACACACTCACACACACAAACCAATCGCTAAAAACATGTTTTTTGGGTTCAGGGGGTCTGAAAACGTGTAGAACCGGTGAAAACTAAATTTCGAAAAATAGACAAAAACAATACTTTCCTTACTATATATTCATGTAGGCAAGAGAAAGTAAAAATATTTTTTTATGAAAAAATGAAGTTTTTAAGAGGTTTACACAGAAAAATTATCATGTTACGAAGAACGAATGGTTTTCATAATTTTATACTGCTCGTTTTAGTGCAGAGAATTTTTTATTTTTTATTTATTTAACGTCGCATCAACTGCAAGGTCATTAGCGATGACATTTGGGTGGAACTGTGCTTAATGAGGATGAAATGATTTTTTTGTAACGTATGAAAATATGCCGTGCCTGAGTGGGATTCTAACCCAGGACCACTTGATGAGAGGTGAGCACGTTACCAACTACGCCAATGCGGCTGGCGCAAAAATAATTTTAGTTTTTAAAATATCTGCTTCACGGTTTTCAATATTCTCAGCTGTTGGTTCAGCTTTCTAAACAACTGTTGATGGGAATTTTTGTTTTTTTTTTTTGTTTTAACGTCCGACAGTTCTGCAATTACTGCTAATGCAGACGGTGAATGATGAAATGATTTTTTTGTAACGTATAAAAAAATGCCGTGCCTGAATGGGATTCGAACCCAAGACCGCATGATGTTGATGGGAAATTTACTTGTTTGTGTACATATTATTTTTGATTTGTGCGTTCTTGTTTCTTACCTTTTCCCGTAAATTTAGATTTCTAACATTAAGGTACATTTTTTTCAAAAACCAATAAAATCTTTCAGGCTGAAATTTTTACCAGTTCATTATCTTGTATAGCTACATATACCGACATTTTTATGAATTCCTCAGGTGCTCCAAAAATTAGTAATACGCAAAACAATTTGTAAAAATTTTATGTTATTCGTAATTTAAAAAAAAAGAAAAGTGGTATGGTTCAAAGATTAAATTGAAAAAATGTCAGTAGCTCGAGAAGAAACCCGACACCTATAGTGTGTAAAGTTTCATTTCCCTATCTTTTACCAATCCTATGAAAAATGTACCAAAAATAGCAAATTTAACATTGGTAGGATACAAAGTACAGTCTCCCCTTTAGGGAGTAAAAATTAGTTGTTGCTGAACATATTTTGTATTTTAGAGTGAATAGAGCTCATAGAGAATATTAAACATTTTTAAAACAGTTATGTTTGTTTTAGCAACCACGTTTAACTGTGGTAATGAGCAGGTTTTCATGAAAATAATGTTTAGCGGAAAACATTACAAAATCTTTGTATTTAAACTAACAAAATCAATAAAACATATTTTTACATTCAGCAAGAAACAAACTTATGTTTTGATCAGAAGTAACTTTTCGTTATTGTTGAAACCATTGTTTAAAACTTGAAAAACGTTTTCCATTTGGCAATTATGAGGTGTCTCTCTCATCAGGCTGATTACTCGTACAGCGTGTTCTCCGCTTGCTTTATGTAAGGCCTACAACTTATTTTACTAACGTTTTTATAAATTTATTTTAATTGCAACCTATGCATGGATTTATGTTTGCTAATAATATAAAAGTAAACAAGACAAAACTCTTCCTGAAAACATAAACCCTCCAACTCTAGAAGAAGTGAAGGCGGCAATCAAAAGTTTGAAAAACTACAAGGCTTCGGGAGAGAATCAGCTAACAGGAGAACTGTGGAAGAATGCGGGAGAAAACGCCATCAAATCTCTGCATGAGACGTTAGTAGAAGTGTGGGAAACAGAAGAACTTCCAGAAATTTGGACTACAGCAATAATCCACCCATTACATAAGAAAGGGTGATAGAACGGATCCAAATAATTATAGGGGAATTGCCTTGCTGGATGTAACGTACAAGATTTTCTCAAAAATCCTACTCTGGAGAATCCACGACCAATTAGATCAGGAACTAGGGGAATATCAAGCAGGGTTCCGACCAGGAAGAAGCTGCCCCGAACAAATCCACAACTTGAAGTCAATAATAGGATACCACAAAAAACGTGGGAAAGAGCTAATAATCACATTTGTTGATTTCAAGAAAGCCTATGATTGCATCCACAGGGAGTCTCTACTAAAAACACTAAAAGAGTTTGGACTTGCACAAAAATTAATAAACTTAATTGAAAAGACAATTTCGAACACAAAATCCAAAGTGAAATTCCGAGGAGAGACTTCACGGCCATTTGAGGTGATTACTGGACTAAGGCAGGGAGATGGCCTCTCGCCATTACTATTTAACTGCATCTTGGAAAAAATTGTTCGAGAATGGAAGAAGACCTGCAAATGCGTGAAAATTGGGACGAAAATCAAAGTGGGCTGCCTAGCCTTTGCCGACGACCTGGCAATTTTCTCCAATGACTGGGAAAACGCAAAAGAACAGATAGAATCACTGCAGGAAATTGCAGCAGGAGTTGGTATGCGAATCTCCTTTGAGAAGACGGAAATGATGTCCACAAATACAGAAACACCAAGATATCTGGAGGCAGCCAATCACAAAATTCGGATAGTTAAAAAATTTAAGTATTTGGGAGAGGTGATCACATATAATCTAGACGAAAAAATAAACATGGAATCAAGAGTTAACAAACTCAAGAGAGCTCAAAGACTGACATGGTCCACCTATAAGAGGAAGTCAATGTCCATAAAATCCAAATTGAGGCACTACAATACGGTCACGAAGTCTGTGGTAATGTATGCGTGTGAGACTTTGGGCAGGTTGAGGCACTGTGGGAAGATGGAGGACCTTAGAAGGACAGAGAGAAGAATCCTCAGAACAATAATAAACAAAAAGCACAGAGTAGACAATGAGTATAGGTTGTTGCCAAATTCGGTTCTATACAGGGAAAATGAGGAAATTTCCGAGATAATGAGGAAGAGAAGAGTTGGGTTCTTTGGACATCTTAGGAGACTGCCAGAATCCAGATTTACCAGACAGGTACTGAATTTCTTTTTGAAAACCAAAGTCAAGTACGCCTGGTTTGAGGAAGTTCAACAGGATCTGCAGGACCTGGATATCTCAGAGACACAGATTTTGAACAGAGAAGAAGGATATAAGATCAAAAATCCAAACACGAAATTTCCAGAAGTACCTAAAAGGCAGGCAAACAGACATTGGACTGTGGAGGATAGAGCGAGAGTGTCGCAGAGGATGAAGAACTACTGGGCAATTAAGAGGAATAACTAGGGATCTTCTATAAATCGATTAATTTTGCTCCAATGAGGGCCTAAAAAAAAAAAAAAAGTAAACAATTCAATGTTTTTTTAGGTTTATTTTTGCCTGCTATATTTAATGTACTTCTTGTTTGAATTTGTCCATTTACGCTTACGATGTACGCGTAATTTCATACATAATTTTAAACTGCAAATAATATACTTTTAAAGTAAATCTAAAAGTGTAAGCTATTTTGAATCGATACCTGGAAAGATACTAAATTCAAGGCTGCTTCAACTGTACTCTGAAAACCCGTTAAAAATACTAAACAAGTATACTATACGAGGGTAGAAAATCGTATGACGAAAATTCAAAAACAAACTGCGCGGTTACAAAGAAAACCCCTTTCTGAGGGCTATATAATAGCAACAATACAAGCTGTCCCTCTAGAATTACTTAAAATGATAACAAAACAGAACCCGCTTGGTGAGATGGCAGCCTGGCGGTAACACCTACCCTTGACCCGCTAGGCGAGTCTCTAGCGCTGAATGTGTTAATGTAAGACTTATTAGAACGAAAATAAGGTTTACCTTTAAAATGTTTCTGTTGAATAGGTATCATGTGGTACTTACTACACACGAGTGAAGAAAGAGGTATGAGCCAGTACAAGCATGTTTTTTTTAATATTTATATACAGTGGTAAATAAATATGGTTACTTAGCATGGTTACTTAGTCATCACTGCCAAATGTTGGATTGGAATACGAATTGCAACCACAACACACGCCTGAAAATAGAAACGATTCTGATTCTCACTCCGCACTGGGAGAAGATTGTGCAGCTAGCGAGTGCAATCCTAAGCCTTCACTTGCTAGTCTAGTAAGTATACCAGGGTTGTCTACTCATGAATAGTTAAAGTTGACCTTTTTAAACGGGACTGCTTGAAAAAATTATCCAAGATGCTTTGGAGTATCGTAGGTGGTTTCGTTATAAAATGTAAAAAAAATTCTCGGTTTTAATGTGGTTATAATTTCTTGTTGTTTGTAGATGGCTGATAAAAACGCAGTTGACGTAGACACTTCAAAAGTAACTGAAATGATCGTCCACTGTGCAGCATGTGAAACGAAATTACATAATGAAAAGAAAAAAATTATGGATAGGAAAAATTACAGAGCTTTACAAAACATGCTTGATTTGTCTTAATACTTTCTATAACAATCTTTTGTAAGAAAAACATGATTATACTTTGGAACAATCGGTACTGTAGAAAATCCAACTCTAAGCAAGCCTCCACTTGCTAGTCTAGTAAGTATACCAGGGTCGTCTACTCATGAAAGAGAGGAGACTGCAAAAAAAAAGAAAAGGATCGCGACATCTGTGCCAAGTTCGTCCGTAAAAGATGTCATAGCGTTTTTGGAAAAAAAAGACATAACACTCCTGATGCCGTCAACAGCATTTTCTTGGCTCACGCAAAGAATCAAAACATTTTCTGCTAGGAGATCAATAGTATAAAAACTGTCACCAGTGGCGAGAAACCTAAAACAGAAATATATTTTTTTTAGGTGACGATGTGAAAAGAAATGCAAATCTTACGAGATACCTATGCTAAATTTATTAGAGGAGATCAGACCAAAACCGGACAAGCTGTAGGTGCAGTTAAAAATGGCTCTGGGCAGACCAAATGAAAGCATTTCGTCCATTCCTTAACTCGGCTTCCACTACCAGGTTTGTTTTGAGCATTTTTGGTGATACTCCGCAGAAAAGTACCGGTATGTCATCACTGCCAAATGTCGGATTGGAATACGAATTGCAACCACAACACACGCCTGAAAATAGAAACGATTCTGATTCTCACTCCGCACTGGGAGAAGATTGTACAGCTAGCGAGTGCAATCCTAAGCCTTCACTTGCTAGTCTAGTAAGTATACTAGGGTCGTCTACTCATGAAAAAGAGAAGACTGCAAAAAAAAGAAAAGGATCGCGACATCTGTGCCAAGTTCGTTCGTAAAAGATTTCATAGCGTTTTTGGAAAGAAAAAGACAAAACACTCCTGATGCCGTCGACAGCATTTTCTTGGCTCACGCAAAGAATCAAAACATTTTCTGCTAGGAGACAAGCAATAACTAAATTGAAACTTGCACAACTAATCGGCGAACAAGAACTTCTACACCTAGAGGAAGTTGGCACAAGCAACAGCTGCCATTGCAACAATACCCGTTCTGATAGCAACACTAAATCATGTCCCCGTGTACAGGAACTAGATCTGCCAGTATACTCTATAGATGAACTGCCATCTAATGCCACTGAAGAACTGGCGGATTCAGAAGTTGTAGAATAGCAGTCTATTACGCATAACATCGTTGATCAAATGTCAAGATTAAAAGTCATTTGTTGGAGAATTTCAAATAAATATTTAAATAATAAAATAACTAAACATCAGGATAAATAATTTCCAGTTATTATCTTAATATTTTCTATCAAGAATTAAATACACGGAACTAAAATTTAACAAGAAATATTAGAGTATAAATAATAATTCCAGAAGTCAAATAGTTAAACTTAATGGAAGTGAAGCTACTTAAAACAAATGAAAGTGTAATTTTAAATAAATAATTTCAATTAATTAAAATTTAATAAAAGGAAATTAATGCAATATCAAGATCTAAATGAAGTAAGAAACTGAATTCAATAACATAATGATTTTGAAACCATCAGATGGAATTTATGAAAGAGTTAATTAAATATTATAAAACCGATTGTAACAATGGACTAGGCCCCCATTCGACCAATCGATCCAGGTCAATGGTACAAGGCATATCAGAAGAAACTCCAAGAACTTCACATCGCAAATATATTTTTTAAATTTTAAAATTTAATTCTGAGCTCATTAGACAGTCATAAATTTATTTAAATTAACATTATATAATTTGCTATTAACTAAATTAAAGACTTAGTATTATAAGAAAAAGTGTCATCAATCAATAAATAAATAAAATTCAAATTTCAACAATTAATAATTTATTTTGTAATTCAAATTTCTCCATTTAACTTAAGTAATTTTCAATCAATCGTTTCAATTAAAATATTTTCAACTTAAAATTCATTGCGTTTATTTATTTATTTAATTTGTTTATTACATTTATTTAAATTATCGAAATCCCTTAACAAAGTGTCTATGAATACACTGGAGAATGGTCAAATTCATAACATTTCTAATTATACATCTTTCAATCCATAGTTTTGTTGTTTTTTTAAGTTGAACATTTTTATGTTGTATTTTAATTTAATTTTAATGTTATCGAAGTTTATATTCTGGGAATTTCCTTTAAAGAAGAGAAGATTTTGTATTATTTAATAAAAATAATTATACAAAAATAACCTAATAAAACATTATTTTACCTTAATGCAATGGCAAGTCGTTCTTCAGGACCTATAGATTCACGATAGTTAGTGTCCATTTTTTGAATATCATTAATAATAAAATGTAAAATTTCATCAAAACAATCAAAGGTCATTCTGAAGTATAAATATAAAACCGTTTTTCATCTTGTCTAAGTTATGGCATCAGCGTGTGATATTCGCCGAACAAATTCCGTTGTCGGTTAATATCATGAACCCACTTCTTTTTAAGGATGGAGAGAAAATTACAGTCTTACAACCTAATCCGAGTTCTGGTCTCTAAAACTTTCTGTATTAACATTATTTCATAAAAAAATAAAAACGTTTTAACAAAGTGACAGAACATAATGTAAATCACATATGCCTACTTGATTCGATTTGTAGGTGATAAGAGATATTGAGATATTCCATAATGACAAAAACACAAAAATATTGTCAATATCACGTTTATTTATCACTAGAGACTAGTTTCGACGCAGTACGAGGATTGCCTTTTATATTTCGGCTATACAACACAAAAAAATTAATCAATGTAAATGGCTTTATTGTTTTTTCAAAATATTCTCCATGATGATAAATACATTTTTCATGCGCTTGAACCAATTTTCGAAGCACTTGTTCCACTCCGATCGAGGTGCATCCAAAATGTGCTCTTTGAATGCATCAACTGCTTCTTCAGGCGTCGAAAAACGTTGACCTCTTAATTTATTTTTGATGAGCGGGAAAAAGAAACAGGGCTGTATGGTATGTGAAAAGCCAAACCAGGGCTGTATGGCGATGGCCCATCAATTCGACTTTTTTATTTCTCAAAAAGTTCATTGTTTCAGCCGACGTGTGAGAGCTCGCATTGTCCTGGCGGAGAATGATTCGTCTTCGGGGGTTGGCTTCCCTTATTTTTCCAAAAACTTCTGGCAAAAAAATGGTTGTGTACCATTCAGAATTGACCGTCCGACGTTCCACAAGTGGTACAGTTGCCACATGCCCGGTTTTTCCAAAACAAACAAGCGACCATTTGCTTGGACGTGCTTCGTGCACGAACAACTTTTATGGGATTTGGCTCGTCTTGAAAGAACCATATGGTCGACTGCTGTTTAGTTTCGGGTTCATAGGCATATATCCATGATTCGTCACTCATGAAGATATCATAAACGTGTTTTGAAGCACCCCTATTGTATTTCGTGAGCATTTCTTTCGATCAATCGACACGAGCCTTTATCTGAGCGATTGTCATTTTTTTTTTTTTTTTTTTTTTTTTTTTTTTTTTTTTTTTTTTTTTTTTTTTTTTAGGGCGAAAAACCAGACGGTTATCATCGCCCGTTGTTCTACACGCGGGTGTAAAGGGCCCGAGTGTAGAACGTACTTGAATATAATATATACTTTTTTATTTAAATATAACTCCTAAAACTAAAAATATCACAGATAAAGAAAAAATTCATAAATAAAATTTACAGTAAAGAACATTTATTTTAAAAACTTATAAGATAAACATACAAACACAAACTTAAATCTAATATCACAGTTGGAATAAACAACATTTATAAACTATCACATAAAAATCTTAAAAACTAGTATCACAGCAAACAATATAATTTACATTAATATCACAGACCTAAAACATAAACAAAAGGCTGTAAATGGGCCACGAAAATAAAAAAAAATAAAACACACAAATACACATATAACATAAAAACAACATTAACGTTTCCCCATTAGACATCTTTATATACACAGATGGATCTAAGAAATCTCAATGTTGAGTCTAAAACATGGCTATCGTCGCCGAGTACATCACGCAACTCGCAGGGTATTTTAAACCGCCGACGCAGAGCTGCGTAGCAGATGCAATCTACCAAAACATGTTTTATTGTCAAAGGACAATCGCATCTGCCACACGCTGGAGCATCACCAGACGTCATGAGATACCCATGCGTTAATCTGGTGTGCCCAATTCTAAGTCGAGCGATGACAACTTCTTCCCTTCTGTTGTTCCTCAGCGACGTAGGCCAAGGCTTAACGGCATGTTTGATATCACGTAGCTTGTTGCCATGAGAGCCAGTCCATTCCACCTGCCAGGAAGTGATGACACGCTTCACCAGGCCCACGAAATCTGACACAGTCAGATATTGCGTGAAAGCCGGTTGGCGTGCCGCATCCTTAGCGGCCAAATCAGCAGCCTCATTTCCCGAGATTCCAGCATGACCCGGAACCCAGCAGAAAACAACGCTTACTCCTCTATCGTTAAGCTGCTTCACGGTGCCGTGGACATCTACAACTAGCGGGTGGCGTGAATATAAATCAGTAATCGACTGAAGGGCACTAAGCGAATCAGTGCACACCAACACCCGACGCCCACGCACACAGACTACAGACAGAGCTTTACTAATAGCGTAAAGTTCAGCCGTGTAAACACTGGTTCCCGCAGGTAATCCAAACAAATAGGTTCTCCCATTAGCAACAAACGAGCAACCAACTCCAACATCTGACTTTGATCCATCCGTGTATACAACCGTAGATGGTTTAATAGCTTCAACTAACTCACTGAAAATGCTATTAAATACCACAGAACTTGTGTCTGCCTTTGAGTATTTACACATTTCAAAGTTAATGTGTAACTGAGCGATGGTCCAGGGTGGAAAGAGACATGAATAACATGGGTACACACGAGGAATCACAATACCGAGGTTGTTGCATATCCCCAACGCTCTTACACCGAATGGTGAAGGCAATCGGGCATTCATCAGATGCAAATCATGACAAGGGTTGTTGAGAATGATGTCATGCAAAAAATGATAAGGTCTAGCTTTCAACTTGGCAAAGTACGTCAATATAAGCTGCTGGCGACGTCTGTGTAACGACATTTCTCCACTTTCAACTAAGATGCTGACAACAGGGCTAGAACGAAAAGCACCTGTAGACAATCGTAAACATGAATTGTGGATCGTGTCAAGCATTCTCAGCGAAGTGGGAGTAGCAGATGAGTACGCTACAGCGCCATAATCTATACGTGATCGCACTAGAGCCTTGTAGAACCTTATCATACATGATCTATCAGCTCCCCAACATGTACCTGTAAGAACACGCAGAATATCAACCACCTTTAAGCACCTAGCCCGTAGGTCTTTTATATGCGGAACCCATGTAAGTCTTTTGTCGAATATAACACCTAGAAACCTGATTTCAGTGCTAACTTCGATATGCTGACCCATTAAATACAGTCTTGGAACATTATCAGTCCGTATTCGGCAAAACTGAATGCATTTAGTCTTCTCAGGAGAAAAACTAAAGCCAGTCTGCCGTGACCATTCCTCAAGACGGTATATAGTAAGCTGTAGGGCTCGTTCAGCTGAAACAACATTTCTAGATGCAACATATATCGCAAAATCATCTACAAACAACGAACATTTAACAGGGTATACGAGCGATTGTCAAATTATGGGGATCCAACGCGAGCAAATCTTCCTGGTTCCCAAATGTTCATGCAATATTGAATGTATGCTGGTCCCACTAATACCCAAGGATGCCGTAATCTCACGATATACGATATGTTATATGACGATCTTGCATAATCAGTTCACGCACAGCATCAACATTTTCTTAAACAACCACCGATTATGGACGACCTTCGCGAAATTCATCACTGAGCGAACCACGGCCACGATTAAATTCCGTATACTACCGATATACAGTGGTTATCGATGGTGCTTCATCGCCAAATGTCGAATTAAGTTCATTGGTGCACTGTTGTTGAGATAATCCACGTCGAAAGTTGTTAAAAATAATTGCACGAAAATGTTCACGACTTAACTCCATTTTTTGACCGAGATAACAATTTCAAGTCACTACAAAACAACACAACAACGGACTGTACGAGCGAAACAGAGTGCAATCTATCGAAAAAAGTCGAACTTTAAGATAATGATATTGGCTAACAGATTGCAGCACCAGTATTGTCCATTCCCGAAATATAAAAAGTAACTCTCGTATTATGGAATCATGTTAGGTTCCTCTAAATGAGATCGTAGTCTTTTTAAAGTTTCAGAGTACCGGTAAAAGGCAAATTAGCTGGTACGAAATTTTGATCGAAAGTCTTCCCAGCTTATGGTCAACAATTTTCTAGGCTATTTTCCATTGATCAAGAAAATATTCTACAATCAGAACTGCATTAAATAATATCGTAATAAAACGCAAAGCCTTAGAGATATTTCTTTTATATTTCTCCAGTAATGAATACGATGCAGGTCATTTTTTGTTTTAAATTTTGAAAAAAAATTTTTAACTTCGGACTGACAGGTGAGGAGACATTTGAAAAAAGCACATCCAAAAAATCGTTTATTTCATACTTTACATTTAGAATGTTCTGAGAGGCAAACCGTGTAAAAACGTTTTCTAAGTGACTTTCAATAGCTTCCAACTTCTCCTTACTACTTTTCCCCCCAAGAGCTATCGGATCATTTTAAAGGCGGTATTGAAATACTAATAATACATCGAATCTATTAATACAAAATGTCAATTGAATAAATGTCGAATAAATTGAATAAATATAAATGTCGAATTGAATACTAATATATCTTTTCATTTTCTTTAAAGTTTTTTTTTATAAAAAGTAACCTGTGAAAGCCGTCCGGTGAAATTTAACAAAAAATTAAATAGATTTAGTCAAATGACAAATAAAAATCTGGTGTGAAACACTCACACGACTTTCTCTTGCCAATGCAAATAATTAACAATAAACCTTACAATAGTAATAAAACATTAGAAATAAATAAAAAAATAACCTCAAAAACATAACCTTATTTTAATCATGAGTGAATGATGCAAAATGAAAATCAACCTCAGTTTGGCCAAAAAATACGGAAAATCAATCTTTCACGCTCAACTAGGTTCTGTGGAGAAAAATGCTCTAAGTAAAAGTTGTAGATCTTTTAATTTTCTATAAATTTAATTATATACACTTTTGTCGTAAAATGCATACTAAGGCCGAAATGTTAAAAAAATCGATTTTTCTCACGTTTTCGTGAGAAAAAAACAGAAAATCGCAAATTACCGCTAAACTAAGCGTTACAAAAAACTGTTTGAAATAAAAGTTGTAGAATTTTAAATTTTCTACAACTTTTATTATATAAATTTTTGCGCTAAAATGCATATTAAAGCCGTAATCTTAAAAGAACTTTGTTTTTACGTGAAAACAGCCTCACCTAGAATTTCAGCAAACATGACGCCTACCTTATCTTGTAGAGAATAAAAAACTGAATAAACCAGGCGATTTTTAAAAAAATCGTAGGACCAGGTTTTGAGAAAATCACAAAAAAGTGAAAAATTACACGAATAAACTACTACTTCCGGTTGACCGATTTTGATGAAAATGTTCGTGTCGGATTCGGTAGTGGTATGCAACTTAAGTTTTAAGTTTCAAGTTCGTACGATGTTCCGTTCTTGAGATATTTTGTATACACACAGACACACACACACACACACACACACACACACAGACCAATTGCTAAAAACATGTTTTTTGGGTTCAGGGGGTCTGAAAACGTGTAGATCCGGCGAAAACTCGATTTCGAAAAATCGACATGAAAACAATACTTTCCTTCCTATATATTCATACAGGCAAGAGAAAGTAAAAATATACGTATACGGGTGCATTGTAAATTTCTATAACGATGTCACTGCATTTTGGTCGGCTGTAAGAATCGTACACTTGTAACCTTTTGTTAAAAAAAGAGCGATAAAAAAATTTTTTTAACTAGCAAAACAAGATGATAAGGAACCAGACGTATAACGCTTCCACTACTTAGCGTATTCTATTTATAATTCAGTGCATTAGCGATTACAAATTTTTCTCTCGTTTTACTACAGGTCATGAGAAATTTATCAACTCCAACATGTTTCTGTAACAAATATTTTATCAAACTCAAGTTCAATAAAATTTTATCTAGAGTAAATTATAAAATAATTAATTAATTGAATAAAAATTTGTTACTGTTAATCAGCGGATTAAACTATTTTAATGTATTACAAGTGGATTTTTATGTGCATATATTTTATCTGACCTTTGATCTTGTTTAGGAAATATTTTTATCTACATTAATAATAATATTCATTTTTTCACTAGATTCCATTTAAATATACATTTATTTATATATTTTTTCAATTTATGCGTGAGTTGGGAAATCAAACAAGCTATCCAACTAAGGTTTCTTTTGTCTTAGGAAAGGTCAATTCAGTACCTCATTTTCAAACACAAAGTCATCCAGAATCAGAATATGAGGATGCGAGTGAACGTAATAGAAACTTTTATAAGTTTGAAAAACTTACATAAAAACTATAACTATTATACGGGACAAACTGCATTGGATCCGTTCCAGCGCAGCCCGGCCTACCAAATTGTGTTTAGGTCATCAGCTGAAAGACTGGTTTGAACCTCTAGAATTTTACTAAGTAAAAACGAGAAGTGAGGTGGTTTACTATTGCCTTCCTCACCGAATTGAAAAAATACGCTTATCAGCATGCCAGGCCCTCCAAAAAGCACCAGCTTTCCACCCTGAAAATGACACCTTCATTTCATTCACCACAGGGACTGGCTGTATAGTGAAATTCATTACTCTCAGAGGAGATAACTCTGACTAGTGTCTTTTACACCTCTACCTCTTCTGTTCTTTAATAGTTCAGTCATATAATTAACTGACTATGTGAGAAGAAACAGAACTATTTTTTGTAGCTCTGGAACCAACAGATCGAGTGCAATTAATTTAACACTCCACAACCCTGTTATGGGCAAACCTACCACATTACTAGATCAAAATAAATGGCTTATCACAAAATAACAAACTTCACTGAATCGTAAAATCCCGTACAATCTAAACCACTAACGCATCAGCCACACAAACCGCGGACAGCGATCCAACAATCAATAATTTATCTTTTTATAATTAGTCAGCTGTTTATGAACAGCTGTTTTTACTTTTAGCAGGCTTTCATTATAACAATATTTTAATGAGTAAGTATTGTTACTGCCCATAACAGACTGAAACACCTCGTAAAAACGATATTAAGTGAGGTGAACATAAAATTAAAAAAGTAAAAAAAAGAGGAAGCGTAGAATTGTGGTTGTTGAGAGGGAAAAAAACATAAATTAACCAAAGTTACAGTTGCACCAAAAGATAATAATTTAATAATATTAAATAAAGTTAACAAGAAAAGACCAAAAGTATAAAAAAATTTCATGCAAAAGTTATTGATGGCTCAAAATTTTACCAAAGAAAAATATGAAAAAGTTAAATCCAAATTGACACAGTTTCAAAGATTTCTTTATGAGAAAATTATTAATTTCTTCAAATAAAAGTATTTTTAAATTTTAATTTTATGGCTTAGTAATAAGATATGGAGTCGCTCCATGTTAACAAAAATACAAATAATACATATTACAAAAGGATGGGTGCACCCTGCGAAAACTAGCCAAAATTTGTGTTGTCGACAACCGCAAAAAAAATTTATACATCTCATAAATCGGCATACATATATCAAATGACTTGATTATCATATTACACAATTATTATTTTTGCATTTCTTTAAAAATATTTAACAAAATTTAACACTTTACGTTTTTAAATAGCAAAACTAGTTCACTTAAAAAAACAAGTTTCCAAAATTAGTGGAAGTAGTTGGTCTTATATCGGTGAGATAGAATTCCTTGGTCATACCCAAAACTAATCGTTGAAAAATTTCCAATAAAGATATTAAAAAAATTAAAGGTGTACATTACCAAAATCCAAATCTTAGAACAAATAATACTAAATAGCCATCATTTCGAACGCATGCATCTTTACTTTTCTTTAAATGTATTTGTAACCAAAGTTGAAGACAGAAGTAGATATCATTATAAGAAAAGGTTAACAGAAACCCAGGTTAGACACCAAGTAGAAACCCCAAAGAAATGAAACCATAGGATGGAACCCTACGGGGTATGGTAAAATGAAGAAACACATAAATAATTTTGATTTTACAAAATCAAGAAAATATCACTAATAATGTACATAACCTTATACGCACAATACTTTTCGAAAGACATCTTATAACCAACTGAATGAACAGGTCAGAAAAAACAGGTAGCAAAACTCCCCAACAGAGCGCACAACACCAGGATGACGTCACAACGCCGCGACAAATTCAAAATACCAAACGAACATCCCAGTAACGAGATGACGTTACAAGACAGGTAGAGTGTCAAGTTATTTACATTCAATCTGTTTGTTTCAGGGCTAAAATAAAAAGTTCTGTTTCTTATCACATGGTCAGCCAATTAAATGACTGAATCATTTAAGAACAGAAGAGGTAGAGGTGCAAAAGACACTAATCAGAGTTACCTCCTCTGAAAGTAATGAATTTTATTATAAAGCCAGACCCTGTGGTGAATGAAGTGAAGGTGTCATTTGCAGAGCGGAAAATATGTGCTTTTCAGAGGGCCCGGCATGCTGATAAGCATACTTTTCCACTCAGTGAGGAAGGCATTGGTAAACCACTTCACTCCTCGTTTTACTTAGTAAAACCTCTATAGGTTCAAACCAGCCTTTCGGCTGATCACTTAAACAACAACAAGTATTGTTAATGTTTTTCTTCTTTAAAAATTAATAAATTTTTGTGAATAGTAAAGCTGATTATAAGATGGGATAGAAAATTTTGTTTCTTTATACGCCGCAAATGTAGAAAGATTTAATCTAATTTTTTAGATGTCAAATTTTACTATCTTTATTACTTTCTCTTGCCTATATGAATATATAGAAAGGAAAGTATTGTTTTCATGTCGATTTTTCGAAATCGAGTTTTCACCGGATCTATACGTTTTCAGACCCCCTGAACCCAAAAAACATGTTTTAAGCGATTAGTCTGTGTGTGTGTGTGTGTCTGTGTCTGTGTGTATACAAAATATCTCAAGAACGGAACATCGTACGAACTTGAAACTTAAAACTTAAGTTACATATTACTACCGGACCCGACACGAATATTTTCATCAAAATCGGTCAACCGGAAGTAGTAGTTTATTCGTATAATTTTTCACTTTTCTGCGATTTTCTCAAAAACTGGTCCTACGATTTTTTTTAAAATCGCCTCATTTACTCAATTTTTTATTCTCTAAAAGATAGGGTAGGCGTTATGTTTGCTGAAATTCTTGGTGAGGGTGTTTTTACGTAAAAAAGTGTTTTTTTTAAGATTACGGCTTTAATACTAATTTTAGAGCAAAAATGTATATAATAAAAGTTGTAGAGAGTTTGAAAACCTACAATTTTTATTTCAAGTATTTTTTTTATAACGCTTAGTTTAGCGGTAATTAGCGATTTTCTGTTTTTTCTCACGAAAACGTGTGAAAAATCTATTTTTTTAAGATTCCGGCCTTAGTATGCAGTTTACGACAAACGTGTATATAATTAAATTTATAGAAAATTAAAAGATCTACAACTTTTATTTAGAGAATATTTCTCTACAGAGCCTAGTTTAGCGTGAAAGTGTAATTTTCCGTTTTTTTTAAGCCAAATTGAGTTCGATTTTAATTTTGCGTCATTCACTCATGATTAAAATAAGGTTATGTTTTTGAGGTTAGTTTTTGTTTATTTCTAATATTTTATTAAAAATGTTAGGTTTATTATTAATTATTTGCATTGGCAAGAGAAATTTTTTTTTTTTTTTTTTAGGGCGAAAAACCAGGCGGTTATCATCGCCCGTTGTTCTACACGCGGGTGTAAAGGGCCCGAGTGTAGAACATACTTGAATATAATATAATATGTACTTACTTATTTAAATATAACTCCTAAAACTAAAAATATTACAGATATAAAAAATTTCATAAATAAAATTTATAGTAAAGAACATTTATATTAAACACTTATAAGATAAACATACAAACACAAACTTCTAAAAAAATCTAATATCACAGTTGGAATAAACAACATTTATAAGCTATCACATAAAAATCTTACAAACTAGTATCACAGCAATCAATATAATTTACATTAATATCACAAACCTAAAACATAAACAAAAGGCTGTAAAGGGGCCACAAAAATATAAAACAACATACACAAATACACATATAAAATAAAAACAACATTAACATTTCCCCATTAGACATCGTTATATACACTGATGGATCTAAGAAATCTCAACGTTGAGTCTAAAACATGGCTATCGTCGCCGAGTACATCACGCAACTCGCAGGGTATTTTAAATCGCCGACGCAGAGCTGCGTAGCAGACGCAATCTACCAAAACATGTTTAATTGTCAAAGGACAATCGCATCTGCCACACACTGGAGCATCACCAGACGTCATGAGATACCCATGCGTTAATCTGATGTGCCCAATTCTAAGTCGAGCGATGACAACTTCTTCCCTTCTGTTCTTCCTCAGCGACGTAGGCCAAGGCTTAACGTCAAGTTTGATATCACGTAACTTGTTGCCATGGGAGCCAGTCCATTCTACCTGCCAGGAATCAAGGATGACACGCTTCACCAGACCCACGAAATCTGACACAGTCAGATATTGCGTGAAGGCCGGTTGGCGTGCTGCCTCCCTAGCAGCCAGATCCGCAGCCTCATTTCCCGAGATTCCAGCATGACCCGGAACCCAGCAGAAAACAACGCTTACTCCTCTATCATTCAACTGCTTCACGGTGCCGTGGACGTCCACAACTAGCGGGTGGCGTGAATACACATCACTAATCGACTGGAGAGCACTGAGTGAATCAGTGCACACCAACACCCGACGCCCACGCACACAAGTCTGTGTGCGTGGGCTCTTTCTGTAGTCACAGAAAGAGCTTTGCTGAT
This sequence comes from Catonia carolina, assembly GCA_035578175.1. Lineage (NCBI taxonomy): Eukaryota > Metazoa > Arthropoda > Insecta > Hemiptera > Achilidae > Catonia > Catonia carolina. The sequence continues at coordinate 30,944,005 of JAQMRL010000001.1, forward strand.
AGCATAGATTTCAGCCGAGTAAACACTGGTTCCCGCAGGTAATCCAAACAGATAACTTCTCCCATTGGCAACAAACGAGCAACCAACTCCAACATCCGACTTTGATCCATCAGTGTATACAACCGTAGATGGTTTAATAGCTTCAACTAACTCACTAAAAATGCTATTAAACACAACTGAGCTAGTGCCTGCCTTTGAGTATTTACACATGTCAAAGTTAAAGTGTAACTGAGCAATGGTCCAGGGTGGAAATAGACAAGGATAACATGGGTAGACACGAGGAATAAGCAATATCCAGGTTGTTAGCGATCCGCAACGCTCTTACACCGAATGGTGAAGGCTGTCGGGCGTTCATCACATGCAAATCATGACAGGGGTTGTTGAGAATGATGTCATGCAAGAAATGGTACGGTCTAGCTTTCAACTTAGCAAAGTACGTCAAAATAAGTTGCTGGCGACGTCTGTGTAACAACAATTCTCCACTTTCAACTAAGAAAGTTGTGTGAGTGTTTCACACCAGAATTTTTATAATAGAATGGTTTTTAGTGAAGAAACTATACATTTTTATTAAATTCTATACCTGGTGATTCGAGATGAGTTTTTCTTAATTACTTGATTGATTATTTTCTGTTTCTTTTATAGTCATCCATTATGATATTTAGTTTCCTTTCCACCGTAGTTTAATTTGTTTATATATTGTTGCTAAAATTATTTTCTTGTTAGGCCTAATTCAAAAGTTTTCAGCTATCGCCATTGTCCGATTACTAGGCAACTTTGGATCATATTTTCCAATATCAATGCAATTTAATATTTTAAATCTGTAATAAAAAATAATATTTTTTATGAATTATTATTTCAGGGATAGTAGGCCTATTTATTGTTTTACTTAAAAAAAAAACAGGACAAATCCATAATTATACTAGCCCTATATTATACGAAAACTTAACCTACTTACTAGGTACATTTTCTGCATTGGCCAATGTAATATCCTGATTGAACTACAATTAACAGATTCAAGATGAAGTTGTGAAACCTGGATATAAGACAGTGTAATAATTAATTCGAAAATTACAACTTAAAGGTGTATGTTATCTTTCTTTTAATATATATAATCTTGGGTGATATAATCTATTCCGGAATTTAAAAAAAATGAGATACAAATGAATAAAATGAACGTTGGAATTTAATGTGCTAGTATTTGTTATAAATTTTGGAGTTATGTTTTTTGAGGTTGTCACAGTCGAGGTGATTCAAGACCCAGCCGACGGGCAACCGAAGCCACCAGGTGGAGTAGGAGATGGTCCTCGAGCAAGCTCACTAGACCGTAGTAAGAGGCTGAGGGAGGACGATGAAGCAGGATCGAGTTCGAGTCTCCTTCGTATGAATGTGGGTATCCTGGATAACATGTTCACAGGAATGAAAAAATGGTGCATAGTCTGGCGCTTAGGGGTGCAAAAGGGAAGGATTTAATGAAGTGGGTCAAGATGGGCAGGAATAGTGTGGAAGAGGTGAAATTGAATGCAGAAGCCTGTAAAAGGGGATGTGTCCGGTGCGACGAGCGGAGAAGCCTTATCTTGGTAGATAGGGCGACGCAAGCGTCCGGGGAGGGTTTGAGGCTAAACATTACAGAGATGTTAGACGAGGGTGTGGACAATAAAGAAGTGGAGAGTCTAGTAGGCAGGAGGTGGCCGAAGGAGGCATAGCAAATGGTTACGAGATGCCAGAAATTGAAAGCGGAAGATAAGGACCTGGTTAGAGTGTACGACCTGTCAGCACAAGGTGGTATGAAGGAGAGGATTGGCCGGGGTGCGGCCGCGGTCAAGAAGCTGGCGCAGAAAGGGAAGTTGCGAAGAGGTCAGGTGGTATGTGACACACGCCAGGTGAATGTCCTGTCGGAGGAAGACATGCAGTTCGAGAGTGGCAGGAGATTCACGATGGTGATAGAGAGCCAGGAAGGAACAGCGGTCCAGGATTGGCTTACCGGTCTTGTGAGGGTATTGGAGAACTCCAGCAGGGAGGTGGGGGGTCCAGCTGGTAGACAGCGCAGATGTCGAGAGGTTCGTGTAAGTGGCGGAGATTGCCTGTCGAAGGGCGAAGAAGCCTCTAAGCGTGCTAATAGAAAAAACAGCGAGGAGGGAAGGTACGAGGGAGCAGGGGCCGCGATCCAAGGTGGTAACCTTGGCAGCGGAAGGAAGTTCCTATGCTGACCTGCTGAAGAAGGTCAAGACGACAATCAGTCGAGAAGATTTGTGAGAGGTTCTCTCAACAAAAAAAGGGCCTAATGAGCAGGTACAAATACGGATAAAGGCCGTTGATAAAGGGTCTGAAGCAGTGACTGCGGACACGGTCAGGAGGGCCGTAACCGAGAAGCTGCCCCAGGTGGTGGTGAAAGAAGTGGGCAGAAGAGCCCAGGAGGCAGTCTTTCATATTAAGGACCTCGAGGGTGACGCGGTGGCACAGACTATCAAGGATGCACTGGCGGCGGTCGCTGGCGAAGAGGCGGGCGAGATCAGGGTGACCTCCGTGCGACCCGCATATGGAGCAACCCAAACGCGACGGTGGTGGCAAAAGGAACAATCGTGAACAAGCTGCGGCAGTTGAAGCGAGTGCGAGTGGGTTGGGTCAACTGCCGTGTTGCTGAACGAGTGAAGGAGTTACGGTGCTTCAGGTGCTGGGAGCACGGTCATATTGCGGCCAAGTGTCAGGGGGAAGACAGGTCCAAGCTCTGCTTCAGGTGTGGAAAGGAGGGCCACCAGAGGAAGGACTTTTCCAAAGGCCGAGGTGGAGAGCTGGCGCGTCGTAGCAGTGCGGATATGGATGCTGAATAGGCTGTTCGAAACCCTTGGTTTTTGTAACGAAGGGCTTGGGAACATAGTTCTCGGGTCCCTCGCCCATTTTTATTAGCTTCTATAATGATTGTAGTATGACTTGGTGTATGATTGTGTATGGTGAATACATGAGTTTGACTGTGTATGCGAGTGTTATCATAAGGTATGGCGGCTCATCGGTCGATGACCCGTAAGTAAAGCCTATGGGACATGGGTTCGTTTGGGGTTTCTTTCTTCCGGAACATATCGGAGTATTGTTGGCTTTCACCCAAAGATGAAAAGTGGTTAGGTAGTAGGTTTGGTCATTCAGCCTTGGCAGGATGGCCAGTAATTTCTACGGAACTGGACGCAATACATAAAGGGGGTGGGTTTATTCCCATGGCACACCAGGTACTGAGTAATGCCTTCTAAGGCGGGTCCGGTACCTGGTGTTGTGAATGGGCGGTTAGGTTTAGTGGGTAAAAATCCCACATAACCATTGCGCTTGCGATGGTATCTTTCAGGGCTACTTGGCCCTTTGAAGATTCCCCCCAACTGCTCGGCTGAAAGTTCAGAACAATAACCAACCCTATGACCCAATGAGATGAGGATGATGTGTATGACGTGTAAATGAGGTGTAGTCTTGTACAGACTCAGAGGATAATATGGTCAATTGAACCCCAACCATGAAAAGAAAAAAAATCGATTGTGGATGCCATGTGTTGCTTTGTGTAATAGTCAGTGAATGTGTACTCCTGGTTATTGTTCTAAATAATAACTGGAAAACATAATTTACAGTAGTATTGAACTAGGTATGAGAAATTAAATTTGAAACGATGATTCGATTGTTGTCATCTGTGTAAAGAAGACGTATTGTTTTGTGCTCTGAATATTCATCGGTAATTGCGTGTTTCGGAGAGTGTTCGCGATATTGTTTCATTTGTGTGAAAGTGGGGAGCATTTTGTTCTTCCGGTGGACGCTGGGAAAGGGTTTTTTTTATTATTTTTTTTCTTTCATTTAACTAACTGTAATTTTTAATTTATAACCTACAATTAGGTTAGAAAGATGGACGAATCCACGTGTAGTGACATGTCTTCTGATTAAGAAGGCATGCCATTTGAAACAAAGAGAAAAAAACGCTCTAGTGACAGTTATCCAGCTGATCTACGGAAATTTTTGACAACCGCCAGTTCAAAAAACGAATGAGTAAATTAAGGAAACGTACACAATTTACAAACGACTAAGAAATTTACTCCATTAACCACTTTAAATGATAACCAAACAAACGACGACAAAATCCCGCCGATTTTCATTAAGACCGACTTAGATTACGTATCACTAACCGACACCATCAATAATATAATTGGACATGATGCTTACGTATTTTCTACCAACACTACTGGGATAAAGGTTATGTGTTCCAGCGCAATAAAATACAGACAATTGATACAGTCTTTGAACACTAGTAATTGGGAATTTCACACTTACCAATTGCATAGAGATAAAGCGGACAGAATAGTTATTAGAGGCATTCACCACACAACGCCAATTGCTTTAATTAAAGACGCTATAACCGCTAAAGCGTTCAGGGTTCGTTCAGTTTGTTACATATCAATAAAAAACAACAAACAACCATAAAATTCGCCACGTATACCACTACCGTTATTTTTTGTTGATTTAGAACCTTCTCCAAAGAACCGTGAAATTCGCGAATTAAAAACTCTTTTAAATTGTATTGTTAAAATAGAAGAACCCAGAATAAAGAAGAGTATAGTTCAGTGTACTCGATGCCAAAATTTGAACCACTCGAAAGGATACTGCCAACACTCGCCGCGCTGCCTAAAATATGCTGGACCACATCTCACCCCCGATTGTACCAAAGATCGCAGCACTCCTGCCACCTGCGCCCTGTGTAAAGGGAACCATCCGTCAAACTACCGAGGATGCTCAGTGTACAAAGACATTCAGTCGCGCCGTCAACCGAGAGTGCAACGTCAACCTCAGCACTACAAAATGGTTCAAGAAGAGTTCCCAGGGCTCACACCAGTTCACCCAACTAGTCGTCAATCGCCAACATTGAACCCCTCGGGCTTAATGACCGTTCAGAACCACGATAAGCCAGATACGACTCGTCCTGGATCTTACGCGGAGTCTGTACACTATCAACGTCCTATCGAGTCTCAAAATGGATTACCTAAGGACTTAAATTCAAATGCTGTACATAGCAACAGTTATAATTTAAGTAAATAATAGTAGTAGTAACAATAATAGAAGTAGTTACAATTATAATTCAGATCATCCTCATCACACAGATATTTCATCTCAACTCCACTCTTTTCTGTCTCAGCTCCATAATCACTCTTTTAACACGCCTTGTAACTCAAAATGGCCCGTAATTCATTCACTACTAATTCACTTACCATCTTGTTATTTAATTGTAACGGCTTTTGGAGACTTTTGGAGATGAGATTGAACTAACGTTACACTCGAAACGGGTAGACATTGTTCTTTTAACAGCAAAACATTTAGCTTCAAATCATGCTACACCTAACATTCAGGGATATGTTTAAATGCTATAGAACGGATCATCCTGATGATACTGCCCACGCAGGTACTGCGATACTTATTCGGACTTATTTGCAACATAACCTTCTGCATTCTTTCGTTAAATATTACTTACAGGCTACTAGTATTTCCATAAAAATTTCAAATAACATTTTTCAAATATCTTTAGTTTACTGCTCGCCCCGTCACGCTATGACAAAAGAAAGTTTTAAAGAATTTTTCGATTGTCTGGGTTCGCACTTTTTGATTGGAGGGGACTTTAATTCAAAGCATATACGGCGGGACTCACGAACTAACAACTCCAAAGGTCGATCCCTAAGTAATGCTATCAGAGAATACAATGTCCAATTTATCTCTCCTCCTTTTTACACGTACTGGCCTACTTCTAGGCAAAAGAGACCAGACCTGTTAGACTTTTTTCTCACTAAATCATGTAATTTCTACAACATGGTCGAACCCTTAGACGACTTATCTTCGAACAATTCGTCTGTATTACTTACCCTTCAGGTTGCCCCAATTTTACGCCCGGGAAAAGCCACTCTCACTCCTGGTAGAATGGATTGGTTACAGTTCAAAGAACGAGTAAACGATTGTATTAATCTGCATATGTCATTGAAGACCCCTCAAGATGTAGAACACGCAGTAGAGCATTTTGTTTCAACTATACAGCAATCTGCTTGGGCCAGCTGCCGACCGCTTCACCCATCCCCGAATGATAGTCCATCTTATCCCTTTGTAATAAGGGAACTAATTGCTGAAAAAAGAAGACTGAGAAGTATCTGGCAAAGATCTCGCTCCTTGGCCGATAAACGAATTTATAATAGGAAGAACAACTTATTAAAGAATGCAATTAGAAATTTTAAAATTGATCGCTTTCAAAATTATCTGTCAGGCCTTAACTCGGAGAATCGCTCTCTTTGGTAAACAACCCAAAAGTTTCTAAAAAAACACAATCCCTCACCCCCAGTTCGTAAACCAGATGACACTTGGGCAAAGTCAGACTCTGATAAAGCTGAGTACAAGTTTGGTTTCCAACCGAAGTAAGCGTGTGTATTTTTTGTCCTTGTTATTCGCAATTTAATGTGGTTTGTCGCGCGAGTTGTGCAACGTGTTGCATATCGGTGAGTGCGGAATAACTAGGGGAGTGTTGCTGTGTAAACGGTTTCTTTGAATTGTCTGGTGTGACTTGAGAATTTAGTAAAGAATTTAGGTAAAGGTTGTTTTTGTATAATATTTTTTTTATTGTTGTGGTTTGTTTTTTCGATCCACTGGGTGTTTAAAAAAAACAATTCTACCCGAGGTTGGAAAAATTAGTGACATTTTTCTGAAATGGATGTCTAACCTTCGCAAAAGAAGGATAGGCCTTCCAGGTCACCGGTGAAGGGTGGCGAGGTAGGCCGGAGTGGTGAAGGTGGGATGGATACCAGTCAGTATGATGGTGCGGAACCTGGGGAGGACAAGAGAGTGCAGGCGTCCCCCGGGGGTGGTGTGTGCGCTCGTTGTCGGGGCACTACTCCTCTGATGGTAGATAAGGTCGCCCAGGTAGCCTTGCCAGGAGAAGTCAGGAAGGGGGTTGTGGAGACCCTTAGGGAGATGGTGAGTGATGGGGAGGTCGAGGGCCTCATTAATAGAAGATGGCCGGAGGAGGCCTATGAGAAAGTCCTGAGAACCGAAAGGGTTGGTAGGGACTCTGACCTGGTGGTCTTGTATGACGTTGGGGCGAAGAGCCCGGTAAAGGAGAGGGCGGGAAAGATTGCTGCCACGGTCAGAGATTGGCGTAGGAGGGGTCCTTGTGGCGGGGCCAGGTGGTGGCTGAATCGAGGGAGGTAACAATCATGGAGGAGGAAGGCCCACTGGAAAGCGGAAGGAAGTGCACTATTGTCGTGGACACTGGTGCAGGGAAGGATGTGGTGGGTGACTTGCTGAGTGGTATGGCGAAGTGCTTGGCGTCGGCGAGGAGAGAGGTAGAGGTCCATCTTTTTGACGCGTCTTATATAGAAAAGGTGGTAAAGGTGATGGAGATCGCGGGGCCGATAAACAGATTAAGGTCTATGTTGAGGTGGCGAAGCGAGAGGGAACCAGGGAGGTAGGGCCCCCAACGGGGACAGTCAATTTGGCAGCCCAGGGCATGTCCTACGCTGAGCTGTTGAAGGGTATTAAGGAGACAGTCGATAGGGACGAACTAGGGGAGGTCCTGGCAGTTAGGAACGGTGCTAACCAAGAAGTGCAGTTGCGTCTTCGGTCAGCCGGGAAGGGCCCGCAGGCGGTGACGGTGGACAAGGTTAGGAGGGCTGTCGCCGAGAAGACCCCGGAGGTTGTTGTCCGCGAGGCCAGGAGAAGAAGGCAGTCGGTAGTCTTCCACGTGAAGGACATCGAGGAGGAGGACGAGAAGGCAGTTGTTGATGCAGTGGTGGCGGCTGTAGGTGTGGAGAAGGGTGAAGTCAGGGTTTCCTCCATGCGGCCGGCATACGGGGGGACGAAGATCGCTACGGCGGTGGTCAGTGCTGCGGCTGCGGTGGAACTTCGTAAGCAGACCCGAATCAGGGTGGGTTGGGTCTGCTGCAGAGTTAGTGAGAGGCAGGAGGAGACTAGGTGCTACCGATGCTGGGAATATGCACTTACTGGGCACATCACCAGTAAGTGCAAGGGGGAAGAGAAGTCGAAGATTTGCTTCAAGTGCTTTTTTTTTGTTTGTTTGTTTAACGTCCGACTGTTTTGCAAATTGCTGCTAATGCAGACGGTGAAGGATGAAATGAATTTTTTGTAACGTATGAAAATATGCCATGCCCGAGTGGGATTCGAACCCAAGACCGCGTGATGAGAGGCGAGCACGTTACCAACATCGCCAACGCGGCTGGCGCTTCAAGTGCGGACGAGAGAGGCACTTGAAGAGGGACTGTGGCGGTGTTGTTGAAGGAAGGGCGGTGAGCGCAGTGGAGGAGACAGTGCGTCGGAAATGAGGGTGCTGCAGCTCAATGCTAACCGGAGTAGAGCCGCTCACGATCTGCTGTGGGAAGCGGCCATAAGGCGTGAGGCGGAGTTGGTCGTTGTCGCCAAACCCAACAGGGCGTTGGTAGGAGCATCGGGCGATTGGATTACCGATGTGAACTGCGATGTGGCCATAAAGGTAGTGACTTCGCGGGCAATAAGCAACTCCGGCCGAGGCCAGGGCTTCGCCTGGGTGAGGATTGGAGGGGTGACGGTGTTCAATGTGTACATTTCACCGAACGTTGGTCGGGATATTTATGTTCGTACCTTGGAGGAGGTGGAGTTGGCGGTCAGAAGACAGGAAGGTGGAGTGGTGCTGGCCGGCGATTTTACTGCCAAGAACGAGGCGTGGTCTGGTGGTGTCGGGGACTTCAGAGGCAGTCTTCTAGCGGACATGGTGGCGAGTATAGGCCTCGTTGGACTCAACGATTTGGGGGTGCCAACCTTCGAGAGGGGGCCCAGAGCTCGACCATCGATGTGACTTTTGTGTCAGCTGGTGTGGCGGGGGCCGGCACGGTATGGAAAGTCCTTGAAGAGGAGATACTCAGTGATCATAAATGTATAGAGTTCGTCCTGGGGGGCGTACGGGGAGTGCCGGTGGTCGCAAAAAGGAGGAGGCCTACTCAAACAATTATAGGAAGGTTTGTGCGGAGTATCAGGCGGAAACTGGCAACCGATGTCGTCGTAGAGGACGAAGTGGAGGTCGGTGAGGCGGTGATAGCGGCTTACAGGGAGGTATGCCCTAGGGTGAAGATGAGGAAGCCTGGGGTATACTGGTAGAGCGACCACATTGGGCAGTTATGTAGGGACCGCGTCAGGGCGAGACGGGCCCTGCAGAGGAGAAGAAGAGTAGGTGATGCCGACGGTGAGGAGGTAATGAGAGCCGCGTTGAGGGAGGCGAGGTGACGGGTGAGGAGGGAGATAGAAGCTTCGAAGAGGAGGAGTTGGGCAGCACAGTGCCAGGAAGTGGAGGAGGATCCCTGGGGGAAGGGGTACAAGATTGCCATGAAGAAGTTTGGTCGGAGGCTTCCGCAACTGTCGAAGTGCAAGATGAGGCAGGTCTGTGAGCGGCTGTTTCCAAGGCTGCCGTGCCCAGCCTACGAAGAGATAGTGGCGGTTAATATTCCGCGGTTTATTGTGGAAGAGTTGCTGCAGGCGGCAGTAAAGTTAACACCGAAGAAGAGTCCCGGTCCGGACGGTGTGCCGGTGGAGGCGGTACAGGCAATGGTGGCGGCGTTGCCGGCTGAGATGTTGAGGCACTTCAACTGTCTGCTGGTAAATGGTGTGTTTCCTGCTGCGTGGAAGGTGGCCAGGTTGGTGCTTCTGAAGAAGGGGGTAGGGCGCTGGAGGATGCTTCAGCGTACCGGCCCATATGCTTGTTAAACTCTTTGGGGAAGCTCTATGAGGTGTTATTGAGGAGTCGTCTCAGGGAGGAGATTGAGAGGAGTGGTGGCCTATCTGAACGGCAGTTTGGTTTTCGTGAGAGGAGGTCTACGGAAGATGCCATTGGACTGGTAACGCGGCGCGTGAATGAGGCAGTGGCCGGCGGTAGGAGTCGGAGGAGGATCCCGGCGGTCATATTGTTTGACGTGCGGAATGCTTTCAACAGCCTGCCATGGGGGGTTGCCCTGGAGGCGTTGAAGCATCGGGGGGTGAGCCCTTACCTGCGTCACATACTGCAGGAGTACTTGTTGGAGCGGAAGGTTATGGTGGAGTCTGAGGGCGAGGAGCTGGAAGTCAATATGTGGTGTGGTGTGGGGTGCCCCAGGGGCTGTTCTGGGGCCCAATCTATGGAACATAACCTATGATGATTTTTTTTTTTTTTTTTTTTTTTTTTTTTTTTTTTTTTATGGGCGAAAAACCAGACGGTTATCATCGCCCGTTCCTCTACACACGGGTGTAAAGGGCCCGAGTGTAGAACGTACTTTTCTTAAATCAAACTCTTAAACTAAACATATAACAGAAAAAAAAATAAATAAATTTAATAAATAAAATTTACACAAAAGAACATTTATATTAAAAATTTACAAATAAGTTGTATGATACATACACAAACACAAACTTAAAATCTATTATCACAGTTGGAATATACAATATTTATAACCTATCAAATAAAAATCTTAAAAAACTAGTATCACAGCAAACATTATAATTTACATTAATATCACAGACCTAAAACATAAACAAAAGGCTGTAAAGGGGCCACGAAAATATAAAACAACATACACAAATACACATATAAAATAAAAACAACATTAACATTTCCCCATTAGACATCGTTATATACACTGATGGACCTAAGAAATCTCAACGTTGAGTCTAAAACATGGCTATCGTCGCCGAGTACATCACGCAACTCGCAGGGTATTTTAAATCGCCGACGCAGAGCTGCGTAGCAGACGCAATCTACCAAAACATGTTTAATTGTCAAAGGACAATCGCATCTGCCACACACTGGAGCATCACCAGACGTCATGAGATACCCATGCGTTAATCTGGTGTGCCCAATTCTAAGTCGAGCGATGACAACTTCTTCCCTTCTGTTGTTCCTCAGCGACGTAGGCCAAGGCTTAACGTCAAGTTTGATATCACGTAACTTGTTGCCATGGGAGCCAGTCCATTCTACCTGCCAGGAATCAAGGATGACACGCTTCACCAGACCCACGAAATCTGACACAGTCAGACATTGCGTGAAGGCCGGTTGGCGTGCCGCCTCCCTAGCAGCCAGATCCGCAGCCTCATTTCCCGAGATTCCAGCATGACCCGGAACCCAGCAGAAAACAACGCTTACTCCTCTATCATTCAACTGCTTCACGGTGCCGTGGACGTCCACAACTAGCGGGTGGCGTGAATACACATCACTAATCGACTGGAGAGCACTGAGCGAATCAGTGCACACCAACACCCGACGCCCACGCACACAGACTACAGAAAGAGCTTTGCTGATAGCATAGATTTCAGCCGAGTAAATACTGGTTCCCGCAGGTAATCCAAACAAATAGGTTCTCCCATTGGCAACAAACGAGCAACCAACTCCAACATCCGACTTTGATCCATCAGTGTATACAACCGTAGATGGTTTAATAGCTTCAACTAACTCACTAAAAATGCTATTAAACCTATGATGAGGTGCTACGGTTGCGGCTACCGGAAGGGGCAATGACAGTAGCGTTTGCGGATGACCTGGCGCTGGTAGTCGAGGCGGTGGCTCCGGCGGAGTTGATGGTGAAGGCCAACGATGCCGTTAGAGTGATAGAGGCATGGATGCAGGGTGTTGGATTGGAGTTGGCCGCTGAGAAAACGACGGCGGTGGTGATGGCGGGTATTATTTTTTTTTAAGGCGAAAAACGACTTTTTTTAAGGCGGGTAGACGGCTGGTAGGGGAGGTCAGTTTTCGGGTTGGAGGGGAAGACATAGTGGCCTCTCCGAAGGTGAAATATCTTGATGTGTGGTTGGATAAGGGAAGAACTTTTATCCCCCATGTCCGGGAAGCGGCTGCGAAAGCGGACCAACTGACGCGGTGTCTTGGCAGGGCGATGGGTAATGTCTACGGCCCTAGCCCTGCTAAGCGGAAGTTGTACGCGGCCGTGGTCGGTTCGGTTTTGACGTATGGAGCTGGAGTTTGGAAAGGAGACCTGCAGTTTGGGTCGGCGAGGAAGTGCCTGGAGGCGCGGCAGCGTCGGGTGGCCCTGCGTGTTTGTATGGCATACCGGACGGTGTCTGATGAAACGGCTTTCGTCATTGCAGGAGTGCCACCCCCCCCCCCATCGAGCTGGTAATAGAGAGGAGGATGGCCCGGCGGGAGGGAGCGTCAGAGAGAGAAGCCTGTCAGGTGTTGGAGGAGAGATGGCAGCAAAGGTGGAGTGCGTCGACGAAGGGCAGGTGGACTCATCGCCTGATTCCCGAAGTGAAGAGGTGGACAGCGAGGGGCCATGGGGAGTTGGATTATTATTTGACTCAATTCCTTAGTGGCCACGGAGACTTCGAGGGGTACCTACACAAGAGAGGTAGACGTGCGAGTTCGCGGTGTAGGTACTGTGAGGAGGAGGAGGATACAGCCGAGCATACCGTTCTGAGGTATTCTAGGTGGGCGGAGGAGAGAGGAAGATGTGCTAGCTCAATGGGGACGGAGTTGACGGCGGAGTCTGTTGTGCCGGTTATGCTGGGGTCGAAGCCAGGATGGGAGGCGGTCAGACTGTTGGTGGCGACAATTTTGAAGACGAAGATGACCGATGAGACGGATGGCAACCATGGCGGGTAAGGATGGTTATGAGTTTTAATTTTTGTTACAGATTCCTGGGGACATAGTCTTTGGGTCTACTGATTTCATGTAAACTAGTATCATCATGTTTATAAGGGGGAAAAATGTATGTGTGTGTGTGTGTTTGTGTGTGTGTGTGTGTGTGTGTGTGTGGAGGTATATATGCAGTATATATACTACATATGAAACTAAAAATGAGTTAAACACGGGAAAGTGCAAGAAGCTGTATTAAACTAGTCACAGACATTAATTTTAATGATACAAAATAAACAATCAGAAATGATAAACAACGAATCTTTGGAATTGTTTACTCTCCTGTTACAATTCAAGAGCATTAGTCTTATATTAGGCCTACTTGTGACCAAAAATAAAACTGAGTCTATAATAAAAACCTACTAATCATAAATAATAATGTAACGAATGAAAAATTAATGAATGGGAGATTATTCCAGAGGTTAAAATTGCAAGAGTTGGAACAAGATGGAGTGAGGAAAGAAAAGCTGATTTTTCTCAGAAAATGAAAGGCTGGTGGGCAAACAAGAAAAACACCACGTCCAATAATCAATGATCGTGAATAATGCTCAGCGTCTTCCACTTCGGGAGCTCTACGGCTAATAATAATAATAATAATAATAATAATAATAATAATAATAATAATAATAATGTAATAATAGTAAATAATGTAACGATAAAATAACATTGTAAGAGTAACAGTAGTAAAAGTTTTAGTTATTAATGGTAAACTAATGTTCGATTTATAAAACATTTTCTAACAAATGAAATGAACGTTTTTGTTTTATTAAGCTTAGAATAAATAATTAGTGTTGAATGGAATTTTGTCTTTCATCATGCTGTCCGTATTTTTAATTAATGCGCATGCTCACATGTGTTGCTGGTTGCCTACGTCAGAGTACTCTTAGCGTAGACAGACTCTACCTTTACTAGGATTCGAACCACAGAAACTTCGTCTCCGAAAATCAGCAGTTAAACAACTGACTCTTAGCGACGACTTTACCCCTAGACCAACATTGGGTTAGTGATACTTGGTTTTTTTTACCAGTTATTTATCTTGCATATGCACATATTCTGGCATTTTTATGACTTCCCCAAATTCTGCAAAAATTTATTATTATGTAAAATACCGTAGAAAAATTTGTAAAAAATTTATATTATTCGTTATTCTGTTTTTAACTGTATGGTTCAACAGATTAAATTGAAAAAATGTCAATAGCTAGAGAAACCCGACATCTATAAGTAAGTAAAGTTTCATTTCCCTATCGTTTACCAACCCTGTGTAACTAAAAATCTGGTGTGAAACACTCACAGAACTTTCTCTTGCAAGTGCAAATAATTAACAATAAACCTAACATTAGTAATAAAATATTAGAAATAAACAAAAAAGTAACCTCAGAAACATAACCTTATTTTAATCATGAGTAAAAGACGCAAAATGAAAATCAACCTCAGTTTGGCTTAAAAATACGGAAAATCACTCTTTCACGCTAAACTAGGCTCTGTACAAAAAAATGCTTTAAATAAAAGTTGTACATATTTTAATTTCCTATAAATTTTATTATATACACTTTTGTCGTAAAAGGCATACTTTGGCCGAAATCTTAAAAAAATCGATTTTTCACACGTTTTCGTGAGAAAAAAACAGAAAATTGCTAATTACCGCTAAACTAAGCGTTATACAAAAAAATGTTTGAAATAAAAGTTCTAGAATTTTAAATTTTCTACAACTTTTGTTCCAAAAAGTTTTGCGCTAAAATGCATATTTAAGCCGTAATCTTAAAAAACCAACGTTTTTACGTGAAAACGGCCTCACCAAGAATTTCAGGAAACATGGCGCCTACCCTATCTTGTAGAGAACAAAAAATAAAATAAACCAGGCGATTTTTAAAAAACTCGTAGGACCAGTTTTTGAGAAAATCACAAAAAAGTGAAAAATTATACGAATAATCTACTACTTCCGGTTGACCGATTTTGATGAAAATGTTCGTGTCGGGTCCGGTAGTGGTATGTAACTTAAGTTTCAAGTTCGTACAATGTTCCGTTCTTGAGATATATTGTATACACACACGCAGGCACGCGCGCGCGCACACACACACACACAGACCAATCGCTAAAAACATGTTTTTTGGGTTCAGGGGGTCTGAAAACGTATAGATCCGGTGAAAACTCGATTTCGAAAAATCGACATGAAAACAATACTTTCCTTCCTATACATGCATATAGGCAAGAGAAAGTAAAAATGTATCTAAAAATAGCAAATTTAACATTGGCAAGGTATAAAGTACAGTCTTTCCTTAATTGAGTATTACATAGAAATCCGGTCAGACAGGGATCTCTACACAGTCCAAGGTGGGACAGGGTATTTTTGTAGTAGCTGTGCTATTACTATTCTGTTAAGTTTTCTTAATCACTTAGGGACCCCTTTTACAGCCCCTGTCTTGGTGCTTTCCTTTCGTTCGTGATCTTTTTAGTACTTATACAATATGCAAATATTGTATTTATACAATATTTGCCTGTTATATTTAGTATGTACGTAAGATTTTATTTAGGGGTCTCACATTTCATTCATTAACAACATAAAATTTGTTTTTTGTTCTTATTGGGTTAATTTAGGTAAAAAAAATAAAAAATGTTTAAAATATCGAACACTCCATGCTATGGCCCTAAAATACCCTAACTCAGGGTATCAGGCACTGACAAAAGTTTTCGTTTTCACCTCAAAAAATAGTTCTTGTTTTAGGGCTTTGGACTGCAGTTTTTTTTTGGGGGGGGGGGGTTTAACGTCCGACTGTTATGCAATTACTGCTAATGCAGACGGTGAAGGATGAAATGATTTTTTTGTAACGTATGAAAATATGCCGTGCATGAATGGGATTTGAACCCAAGCCGGATGATGAGAGGCGAACACGTTACCAACTACGCCAATGCGGCCGACTGCAGTGTTAATTCAACTGGGTTATTAGGCATTCATTTTTATGCAAAATTCATACATCCACAGACCAAATATCCACAATATCTTACCCACATAAAATATGATAAGAAATAAGCATGGGCGAGTTTCCAATTTATTGACGATCAGTATTATTCGAAATTATTTTAATAAACATAACTGATAAAGAGTAATGACATCTAAAATGTTTTTCTTGCATCATTATTAAAAATTAATTCACATTTTAAAAAGTCGATTGCATTCGTTAATAGCACGGAGATAAATCTTCGATTTTTGTAAAGATGTCTGTGACCTATCTCTAGGCCTGAGTAGTTGATATTAGTATATAAGCGAGCCGAGAACAATCACAATTCGTCTTACTCAAGATGAAGTCCTCAATCGTACTATTGGTTATCATTGGTTTCGCTGCCGCCGCCGTCCATCCTTATGGATCTGGCAAACGAGTCTACAGTCTCAACAACAACAACAACAACAACAACGCAGACAATGACTACAACAACTCAATCGATGAACAACAGAATCAAAACAACGCCAACAGTTTCTACGATTATTTGAACCACTACTTCTACAACAACGAGGGCTACAACAACCAGGTTCAGAATCAAAACAACAACAACAACAACAACAACCAGTTCCAGAATAATAACCAGAATCAACAGAATGGAAACAATCAAAACGGTAAGTTTGTTCACAATCATTTTGTTTTTTTTTCTTAATCGATTCTCTTCGTATGTAGTTTAAACCTGTTGCAAAATGCAACCGTTTTTCCCTCTTAGAAAACCATAAAAACAGCATTAAATATTCTACACGTACTTTCATAATAGCGTGTTGCCGGCCGCATTGGCGTAGTTGGTAACGTGCTCGCCTCTCATCTTGCGGTCTTGGGTTCGAATCCCATTCAGACACGGCATAATTTCATACGATACAAAAAATAATTTCATCCTTCACCGTCTGCATTAGCAGTAATTGCATAACAGTCGAAACAAAAAAAAAATAGCGTGTTGCATTTTAGGTCATCCGGCGAAAGGCTGGTTTGAACCTGTAGAGGTTTTACTAAGTAAAACGAGAAGTGAGATGGTTTACCTTTGCCTTTCTCACTGAGTAGAAAAGTATGTTTATCAGCATGCCGGCCCCCCCCCATAAAGCAGCTACTTTCTACTCCGTAAATGACAAATTCACTTCATTTACCACAGGGTCTGGCTGTAAAATAAAATTCATTACTCTCAGAGGAGATGACTCTGACTGTGTCTCTGTGAAGTGACTTTTACACTTCTACCTCTTCTATTATTAAATTCTTCAGTCATATAAATTGGCTGACCATGTGATAAGAAACAGAACGATTTTTTGTAGCTTATTTTTTACAAATAGTATAACACTTAAAAAAATACAAGCCATGCTGTCCGTACAACTCAATTTTTTCCGCTTCCATACCTTAGTGCCACAAGAGCTACCTAGTACACTAGAAGCGAAACATTCACTGTATGATTTCCCGCTGGGGTCTGAAAAACCACAGGTTATGGTTTTAAAATCCACTGTAGCTGCTATTAACCAAAATGCTGATGTGACTTTAAATACACTAAAATAAATCTATTTTAATTATATTATTTTTGCAAATCTAAATCTGATTTGGTGAATCATTTTCGTAAGCACGCAATTCAATTCACTCCGACATTATTATTATTTAATTCGTGAATTACAACATTTCGATTACTATTTTTAATTTATCGTTGCAAAATGTGAATTTAAACCTGATACATGTATTTTAGAAACCCTTTAGACTCAGAAATTAGATTTGGAACCATGGAACCTGAGTCAGCTAACAGCTGACTCACGGCGATACCTTTACCTACTAGACCAACCCGGTGAGTTAATAATTATGTTAATACGCATTGTTATTAGTCAGTTTGTAAATAAACTAATTGAATAATACAAATATATATTTACAGATAATTGATATTTTGATAGAGAATAGTTTTACTTAAATTCTTTTAATTATGTATTTTCACCCAGCAAAATAGTTTTTTTATTCAAACAATTAAGTGAATCGGTAATTTTTGAAAGTGTATTTTGTTGTCCAGATCACGACTGTATTGGGAAGTAATAACTAAGTTTTTTCAATTTGGTATAACTAAAAATTTATCACAAAAATATAGCTGTAATGTTTATAATAATGCAGTTTTGTGGGGATTTTTGATATATTTATAATTTGTTCATAATTTAAAAGAGTTTTTGAAGACTGTTGGACTTAAATAAACCCTTTCGTAAATGAACTATGCAGTTTTGAATTTCGTCTATCACAGAAATATTAAAACTTGGCTTCTTAACAAACAAAAATTTCTGTTTATTGAGGTAAATTACTAAAATATTCTATTTGTAAACGTATTTCTGACCCTTTAATGAAAAGACTATTATAGCATAACATTTTTTTTACTTTATTTATTTTGCAACTGTAGAAGAACAACCAGCAAAAACGTTCACAACTAAATTAACAAAAAGTTTATAAAACAAACTCCAACCGCGTTAATGACTTTGAGGAGGGCACCAGGGATAGCTCTCCAGATAACGACAAATGTGTTCGTTTAAATATTATATTTTTGCGTGCGTAATAATGTTACAGTTGTGTTAATGTTTTATATTTCTATTCCATCGGCGTTTCAGTCGTCTTTGTGCGATTCCTGGTAGGTCCGCAGAATTCATATTGCATATTAAGGGATTGTTATGATTGTATAGTTTGTCTCTGAACCTACGGTACAGTTTTAGGTATGTGTCGTTCACGTAAGGAACGCGTAAGTCATCGTGTAGTAAACGTAACTCGGGCAATTAGTAATCAGTGGTAAGAATTTACTTTGAAATGCAACATAAAAATATTACTGTACTCTTCTCCATTCCTTTAATCTTCCTTCTTTCTTCCTGCTCTTGTAGGACCATGTCTAGCATTTTATAAAATTGCTGACCTGTTCCAGGCATGTTACCATGGTTTAATTTTATCTCATACTCGGTATACCGTTTTAGTTTGGGTAATTCATCACAGAGTAACATAGAAGGAGTGCATAAAATTCAGATAAAAGCTATCATGTGTATGGTGCGAGCTAACCACTCACCTCAGATTATTATTTAAGGAGCTTCAATTGCTTACAGTTCATATATTTACAGTTAGGTGAAGTGAAAAAGCACCTTATTACAGAATTTAAATTTCCACAACCACTACACACAAGAAACAGAAAATTGATTACTAAGTTACTAATCACAACACTAAATTGTTTGAACAAAAATCAACTTAGGCCGCCTCTTTAGCGTATTGGTAGCGCCCTGCCCTACCATGCGGAGGTCCCGGGTTTGATTCCCAGCTGGGGTCTGGACATTATAACAAGTCAGAACCCAACGTTCCACAACCCACTGTAGTCGCAAATGACAAAGCTGTTGATGCGACTTTAAATAAACTAAAAAATAAATCAACTTAGGACAAGTAGAAAATATATCAATAAATGGCCACAAGCTTTAAAAAGTTGTGGTAATATAAATCTGTTTAAAAAAATCTAAAAATATGTTAGATGAAACATTTTACAAGGTGCACGGACTCTTTTAAATTAGTTTATGGTCGAAAAATATGATAAGCTTCCAAGTATGCCATGCTTATTGAAGTAACCGAGTAAGCAGTGGGAATAAATGAATAGCTAAGTAATAAATTGAGCACATTTTTCAAATTTAGGCTTATCAGTTTTACCTTAACATGTCCTAAACTTCTTGGATCTCCTGGATGCAGTTATTGAAAAAAAATTATAATCCTTTATCCTACTGATATCTTATGTTTAGACTACATGTATTGGGCGTGGACCAATTTAGGCACTTTCTTGAGGTGAACAAATGAATGGGTCAACGGAAAAACGTTCCAAGTAACAAAAACAAATTTTACAGAAAGTGAAAGATACCATCTGATTCTTAGCAGTATAACGATTTTTCACTGTATGACAATTTTGTTTCAAGAATTTCCGAGATTTTAGTTACAATTCTACCCATTAGAATACACTATTATGATCAAATAGAGGATTTATAGAATGTATTCCACTGAAACTTCACTTTTGTAAATTTTGTCACTTGCAACGTTTCTCTGTTGAGCCATTCAGATATTAACATTCAAATATTATTATTGTTTGTTGAATAACAATATGAAAGATATCTTTTCATTTAAACCTGTACTATCGAGATACCTTAAAGCAGACATACTTTGAAAAAGCAAAACCTCCTAAAGACTTTTCTTTAGATGCCACGTTTGCCAATGAATTGTTTTTGTGAAACTCTGTTCACCTTACATAAAATCCTTTATTATTTTCTGTTTCAACTAAATTAACTGTAAACCTTCTTAAACTTGATTGGGCAATCATCAATGTTGTGTAGTAACAAAACTTAACAATGGATCTTTAATTTCTTTGCTAAGGGAACGTGGCTATCACAGGGAAGGTATGAATGTCCTCTCATTGAAAACTTTTTTTATTAAATAACCTAGTGTGGGTAAATAGAAGGAGAAATCTAATCATAACGATTTCAATCCATTATACTTGCCTATTTTTTGTTTTAGTTTTCAGGCATATTTTAGCCATCCTATTAATATGTACAAAATTATAGTAACTAAAAACAGTTTCATTGAAAACATACACATTCGGTACTACCATAAAGTGGCTAACACAACTTCCAAGAGAGCTTTGTGAGAAAAAACCAGCAGATGTCAGTCAAGTCCAGAAGTCATGTTTATTTCTGAAAGACGTAAACATTTTTTTCCAAAAATCTGATAAAAGCCCATTCTTAATGTATCGACTGAAGTGTTATGAGAATCAACATAGAAATAATTTCGGTTTTATGTGTTGAAATTCTAACACAAAGATTCTTTGCAAAAATATATGTTGCCTGGAAAAATATAAAATGAAGGAGCTGTACATAATTTAAGCTCCTTAAACACTAGTGTGCATGAGGTGAGATGGTTAGCACACACCATACACCTAATAGCTTTCATCCAAGTTTTAAAAACCCTTTCCATATTACTCACAGTAAAATTTCCCCATATTAAAAAGACATACCATTTTTTTTTTTTTTTGTTTTAGGGCGAAAAACCAGACGGTTATCATCGCCCGTTGTTCTACACACGGGTGTAAAGGGCCCGAGTGTAGAACGACTTTACATATTGTAATGCTCCTGTGAATACACCAAGGGAAAAATTTGTATGATTTAGTAAAAATTGTCATTTCAGGTTAAAATTGAGTTATAAGTAAAATTCAAAAAGTGTTGTGCTCTGGAAACACCGTAGAATAAGCTGGCAATCTCCAAATACGGGTTTTCGAGAATTTTTATGTAATTTAAATTTAATGTTTTATATGGTCTTACCTCTATTTTTATTTAAGATTTTACGTGTAACTGAGAATTTTACCTCAAATTACGATTATCTTTGTTGAAAAATTTTTAGGCTTAAAGTAATATTTCATGTCAAAGGAGTTGGTCCGACGAATATCGGCTTACTAGCAGACAATAAATGTAAGGGTCACTACCTGACTTTTGATCCAGATTCTTTAACTGAAATTTTTGTTACAGTCCTCGGACTGAAATTCTGATCACAGATTCGTGATCAGGCTGAAATTCTAATTAAAATAAGTCTAAACAGCACGAAAATCCGTAAATTTAAACCGTTTTTAGCTGAATAAGTTAATAAACCTATGTTAAATACAGCAATGTTTAGATCGCTAATTATAAGAGAATGAATGATATTTTTGTAAATCAATTCACACTAGCCTTTAGATACTACTCAGATGAGCATATTTTATTAAGAGAAGTTTTAAATTTAAGGCATTTCAGCGGCTGAAATCAGCCAAAAATGTTATAAAATTCATTTACATGTTATTCAAATGGGAGAACCCTCTCCAACATTTAATTTAATTACTCATTAATCGATTAAGATATGGTATGTGTGAGTGTGGAATCGAAGGGTCCACATGTTGGGAAATAGAAAAATAATTTTAGATTGTTAAAATTCGTCGTCGTTCAGATTTTATTAAAGTTTTATTTTGACGTATTTTTCCGCATTTTGCAAATTTACTAATTAGTTAATAATTAACGAACCAGTTACAATTTCCACATGGGACTAATACTCACATGTGTGTTTTCAGATTTTAAAGTAATTTCGTGCATCACTTTAGTTGCACACGCTAAATTTCAAGTTATTTTTTACAAATTTCTCGTCGGCATTAATCCGACTTTATGGATACATTTATTGGTGTTTTTCAGGACGTGATAAAATTTGAACCGACGAAGCGATTTACTTCGGATAAAAAGCATTGGATTCAGCAGAAAGAGCTGAAAATTTTGACACCACTCCGGACGCTGAAATCCAAAATTTTCGATTTTGAGAAAATTAACCGGTTGGTGGGGATGAAATTGGTTCTGAAGTGTATGACCAACCTATAAATCTTAATTTTCCCGATAAAAGAGGGTAGTTTTTAAAATCTGTAATTACATTTTAAAAATATTTATAATGTTTGTAAGTGCCAGAAACTTTACCTATGATGCCTTTCTAATATTTTGAAGGTTAGTTATAGCGTATTCAATAATCTAAAACATGTTTTAAGCAAATTTGTTAAAATTATCAACCATGGTAAATACGAGAATTCGGGTGCTAGAATTGGTATCGTCAGGGAATTTTTAGATCATAAAACTGTTTTGCACCAAGAATCTGAGAGAGTACGCCTTGTGATATAATGCGTGTAACACGTATGTTCGATTTTGTAATTTTTATAACTTATAGTGAAGTACTTAGTGGAAATTTCAACATGGCAATAGTCATGTCGTGCAACATACGCGTGAACTGTTTTACACCACGAATCTGAAAGAGTCCGCCTTGAGATCTAATGCGAAACACGTATTTTCGATTTTGTAATTTTTCTAACTTATAGTGAAGTACTTAGTGGAAATTTCAACATGGCAATAGTCATGTCGTGCCGCATACGCGTGATATAGTGCGATCATCATTGTGTGACTTTGAGTGCATTCATTGTGGGATATGTAGTGCTGCGATTGATTTAAATTACTTATTTTTTATTTTGAAAACAATTCCCGAGGATATTTTGTAATATTTTGAATATTCTTTGTATTTTAATTTGCATTTTGACCTTAAAAATATCGCCGTAATGTTGAACAGTTTGCTTTCATGAAAATAAAAAGGTCGGAAGATAAAATTTAAAATAATTAATGTTAATGTTTTCATTAACGCATTTGTTCAGCCGGTGCTCGATCAAATTAAAGTCATTTGAGAACTATAACAAATTTTTACATGATGTGCTAAACGAATACTTAAATATTGGTTTTGATAAAAACTACAAATAAATAATAAATAATGACAGTAATAATGAGGAAGTATTAGACTGAAAAGACAGCGTGTATAGCGTATAGTGAAACAACATTATCCAGGTCTGCGCCGAAGAGTCCCTGTACTGCGGGATGCATACCGATCACCGAGTCCCTCATAAGGATTATGTGTAGTGCGCGAAATTTTCATAACTCTTACTCAATGGATTATTAAAGAGATAAGTAACAATTTTTAAATTATTTTGAGCTCAAATAATTTATGTCTATGCCCATGTATGTTATTGTACTTTTCAGGAGCTATTAGTTGTAAGAACTAGGTTATATGATTGATCAGTATGTTTATGCGACGCAAGTATACGGCAGAAAGAATCTGCAACCCTGAGAATAAAGAGTAAACATTGTGTTGTCACTAAATTCATGTTAACTAGTATTTGTCGTATTTTTCAATTGTTTACGTTTTCAAATGTAGCGATAAAATTTGATGGCGCCCACAAGAATAATGTAATACTTGGTGTTTGTTTTACGTTAAATAAATTCTCATTAATTTTGATTTTGCGTACGATTCTTGTTAATTTAACACCTAATTCCATTGGTGATAGTTGGTCAGATAAAGTTTGGGGTTTTACTTGTCTTTATTTTATTTTTAGGGACAACACAGTTCAAATCTCATTTAAAAATTTTGTCTTTCAAAATTGTGAAGGGTCTTACTTTCATTTTATGCTTTATTTTAGTGAACCCCGTTTTTATGGCGTTGTTGGACAGCGTGGGGCTAAATCTACAAATCTTGTAAATTTGACAGTTTTTTTTTTGAAAATTTTAGTTTCTGGAAAGTTTTCCTATTGTTTGTTTTTTATACCGTTACAAAGTGGCGCCCAACGTGGGGCAAAGTGGCAATCTCGCTCAACCCACGTTGAAAAGCGACCGTTACAAAGTTTTTCTTTTGTTTGTTTTTTATTTCCCCCACGTTGCCAAAAACCGGCGCGTTACAAAGTGGCGCCCAACGTGGGGCTGAGCGGCAACCATTCGCACAAATTTTCAAGATTTTAAATTTGAAAATTTTCAAAAAGATTTTGAATAGAGTCGTGATAGATTTTAATTTGGGAATACTTCAGTGTGTATTTTTATACAGGTTGTTTGTTGAATGGGTAATTACATTAAAGTAGAATTTTTTAAAGTGGCTAGTTTTCATATGATTGATTGTTCGTATAAGATAAAGGGGTTCATTGGTGTTTGGTTGTCTTGACTCAGCTCCACAGGCTACCCGTCGCGTTAATTAAACAGCTGATCAACCATATACAAGGCATTGACCTTATAACCTCAATCCTTAACCACTCGTACCACAGCCCAACCTTAGTGATTCCGTGAATATTTTGCTGAAGGTTTCTGGCATAGGTTAAGCATCACAAATGAAATTTCTTTTGTTTAATATAGTAATAGTATTAATTTTAGTATATTTTAGAAAATATGTGTACTTGACAGACGCGTTATCTCATTTTGAGGTTAAGTTTATACAATTTGAATTATAGTGTGTGATTTTTCCGCGTGGTATTTCACAGATTTGTATACGTTGTTAGGGTAATTAACAGCTGCCCAATTGTTTATATAATTTTTATTTCAAATAACAAACCGTTGTCGCTATAGATCATAAAGTAATTGCGTATTTATATTGTACTGTAATAGTAATTTCGTGCCACGGCAAATGCAAAATTTGGAATAGGTCGCTTGTTTAAATTTTTCATAAAGTTTTTAAAATTCCTTTGTTAAAATCGGAAATGGATAACGGCCGACAGCAAGAGGTTACAAACGGGTCCACCGACGATAATCAACATAATAATATTAATACCGGGGAAAATACGGGTGGTCAACTAGAAATTGAACCGCCGGTTGTAATAATAGACAGCACGGATACCGAACAACCGGATCGATCCATAGCAGCTGGGGAGGAAGTTCAAGAACAAAGTACCATGATTTCGAATATAGGGCCAGAGGATACTCGGCCACGATTTCCATCATTTGATTCGCAATATCTTCAAACGTCCGAATTAGCGGATAGAATAGACTCTTCGCGGAGAACGTCATCACTGGGGAATTTACACAGGAGTATCGCAGGTGGTACTGATGTTACGGACCTTTTATATTCGGTGCTCGCAGGCATTAATCAATCCCGTGTAGAGACCACTAAACAAATAAATGATGTACGAGAAGCGTTTAATTTTGGTTTAAAAAGTTTTGAAGAACACATGGAATCGCGCTTAACAACGGTCGCAGAACAATCTGTGGGTATTAGCGCCAAAATTGAAGATTTAGCGTCCGTTATGGAAGTTAAATTCGTTCAAATAAATGATAAAATCGAAGAGGTTAAAAGGAATGCGAGTCAAGAAATTATTTCTACCGCGACCACATTAAATAAACGGGTGGATCAATCGATAAAAACTTGTGAGACCCGTAACCTAGTTTTAGAAAAAGTGGTACATGAAGAAAATAGTGAGATGCGTGAGCGTTTAGCCGCGGTTATCACCGAAACAAGGGCGACCAAAGAGCGAGTCGACGGTTTAACGGCCATAGTGTATGAGAAATATAACCAATTAAATAACGCGGTAGCAAATTTAAAACAGTCAGAACCTGGTGATAGTGGCGTACAGTCGCCATGTCAAATAAATATGATGGTGCAGAGTGCGATCACATCGTTACCAAATTTCGGTGGCCATTACTCTGATATTCATGCTATTGATTTCTTAAAAGCCGTACAGTTTGTAATAAATACGTGCGGATTGAGTTGGAAGGATGTGAGAGTGTCACTCCTAACACGTTTCAAAAACGACTCGGCACACTGGTACCGTCAGTATATTGAAAGTTTCCATGATTTCGACACGTTTAAGTCGGAATTTAAAAGAAAGTTCTGGAACGAATCTCATGAGCGGATTGCGTTATCCAAAATTGTAGATGTCAGGAATGTATACGATGGTCGGATGTCAATAGCCGATTTTGTAGATAAAATTCAAAGAGAAAATTGTTATTTGAGCGTACCATTGTCCGAAGACGCGCTAATTTTAACAATAATTGGGAAACTCCCAGCGCACATTTCTATGTTGCTGAGCGTTAACCCACCTAAAAATTTAAATGAGTTTAAGGAGATAATTTGCCGACTTGAGGGATCATCTGGTGTGAGAAAGGCCAACACACCGAATCGCCCAAATTTGAATCAAGAAAATAACAATAATGCACCGCGTGATGATCATAATAACGCGAACACGAACAATGATAGTTATGGCGGGATACCATACGCCAACAATCAAATTTATAATACGGGCTATGGCAACAATAACAATAATAATAGTAGAAGATATAATGGTCAACGACTTAACTACAATAACAACGGGTACAATCCGAGATTACCATTCTCACAAGACAATCACCTAGGAGGCGGTAAATTCGCGTACATGGGCAATAACCAAGATACGCAACGGGCTCAAACAAACCCAGACACACGACGTACACCATGGAGAGGAGATCCCGGGATGCCCAGGAGAGATGAAGGAGGACGCACGCAAAACCAGCAAGCGGAACGCCCGTACAACCAACGAGGAAACCGCCACCAGCAGGTTAATGCAATACAAAGCGTGGAACCAGAGAAACCCTGGGACGAGGAAACGCCGAGTTCATCAAATATTAAAAACTGACAACGAAGACCAACACGTAGATTTCGGGTAACACAGAATAAAGATAAAAGGTTTTGGAATGTTAATAATAATAATAGAGACTATGGAAAATGGAATGTTAGTAAATTTTGTAAAGTAATAAAGAATAATAATAAACGTAATGATAATTATGATGGTAATTGTGCTAATTATAAACAGAGGTATAATAAATGCGGTGGTAATATTAAAAATAAAAATGTGGAATTAAATAATAAAAATCGATGCGGAAGGAAACCGATTGATAATAAAAATAATAGAAATAATGTTAATAAGAATATTGGAGCCAAAACGTGGTACGTCAAGCCAACCCTACCGACGGTTAACGCTAGAGCACAAGTAACAGAGGGGCACCAACGATCAGCTGGTAGCAGCAGAAGAGGAGGAGATGGTAATAAGCACGGTATACACCCTTACCAGAAGAGTACCACCGCATGCACTTCAGATAAATCAAGTTCGTCTGGCACCAGTCGAGGCGACCTTTCTCCAAAACCAATGGCAGTAAGAAAGAATAAAATATTTAAACCGACACCTATAAAGGGGGATGTTCCGGCAACGCTTAGGAAAAGTCAACACCCGAATTCACGTGTTGTGAAAAGAAATGAAGATAAAATCGATTCAGACAATAGCCTGATATCACTCAATTCACTATTCGAAGAAAAAGAAGCAGAGATTCCAGTGTACAGTCACGATCTCATGAATAACATAGGAGGACGCCTTGAAGCATCTCCTGACAACTATACTATAATAAATGGTCGGGTGGTCGTAAAGGACACCGCAATTAAGAGTATTAAAAACAAAAAGCTAAAATATAAACGGGATAGAAATAATATCCACTCGCGTAATGAGAGAGACGAGGTCTCGAATGAACAACTTGGGGGGGGAGACAAGTTAAAGAAGAGTACAGATAATGCAGTAGTTAGTTATGAAGAAGAAACGGAACAGAAGAGTCCGATGATTAAGGTTGACGACACGGACCGTGTGCAATCTATTAAGGGGGTTAAGAAAAATAAAAGTTGTTCAACTAGTAATGAGTGCAGCGAAAACGCATTTCACCTTGGTGAGTCCTCAAAGAATGGGCTCAACCCAACAAAACACTTACAGGGATGTGCAAACACCAAGCCAACCCTGAATAACAAAAATCACCTACCAGAGGGCAAAAATAACCCCTGGAGTAACGAAGTAGACAACGATTTAAACAAGGGTGGTAATACACCACAATCAGAAAATGACGAAGAAAAATGGCAAATAATAAGGAGGGTCCAATATCCAATGTTATGGATCAACAATATTTTGACAAACACATGTAAGCGAGACAAGTGTTTACAATTTGTATGCGGCAGAATTAGGGACAAGATCACCTATTTCTTGCTAGATACAGGTTCACAAGCGTGTATAATTTCAGCAGATTTGGTAAACAAATTAGAATTATGGAAAGACAATATAGTTGAAGTAATTAAGAAAAGATATTTAAGTAGTGTTCTTAGCAAGAAACCCGTAGTAATAAATCGAAGGATTTTGTTACAATTTTATTTAGAAGATGTAATATTCGAGTGTAAGTTTTATATTTCGGCTGCGTTTAGTTCAAAAATTATATTGGGAGTTCCATGGTTAAGTGAAGTGAGGGCCATAATAGATTATGACGTTGCCCGAATCACCGTATGGAATGAAAAAGTGGAAAGATTTATCGTTAGCAAGTTAAAGGAATCACACTGCATCGAAGCAACCAATGGAGATAAGGAAGAAGAGGAACATGACGGAAGGATAATGAAGATAAATCAAGAAAAGAATAAGAATAACGGATTAACGAATTGCGGTCGTTATCCATTGCGATAGTTAATAGAATCATTATTATTGTAAACTTAAATTTAGCATATGTTGTAATACATGGAGTACAGAGATCAGTGAAGCGTACAATTATTGTAGTTCAATCTATTAGAAATTTAGCTAAATGGTGTGCAGAGTATTTTAGGAGATAGGATAAGTAAAAGGAAAATTTATCTTTAAAATCATGTTAAAAATCATTAAGGCATTATGTGGAGTATAGAGGACGTTGAAGCGTAACTTTAGTGAGCCAGTGAGTGAAAGATTTCGCTAAAAGTTGTTAAAATTAATTTTTGAAGGTTCAATGAACATATAGTTTAGTAATATCTTTGATAGTTCAAGAGTAATAAAAATGAAGCATCAATATAGTTATCATAATAATAAGAAATGTGGGCAGCCAAACAAAAATTTATGTAGCATATCATTTGCAATAATTATTATTAATGTAGTAATCACATGGCGCATTACAAAGGGCAATGCTATTTGCCAATGCTTTCCAATTTACAAATACCATTGGGGGGGAATGTAATGCTCCTGTGAATACACCAAGGGAAAAATTTGTATGATTTAGTAAAAATTGTCATTTCAGGTTAAAATTGAGTTATAAGTAAAATTCAAAAAGTGTTGTGCTCTGGAAACACCGTAGAATAAGCTGGCAATCTCCAAATACGGGTTTTCGAGAATTTTTATGTAATTTAAATTTAATGTTTTATATGGTCTTACCTCTATTTTTATTTAAGATTTTACGTGTAACTGAGAATTTTACCTCAAATTACGATTATCTTTGTTGAAAAATTTTTAGGCTTAAAGTAATATTTCATGTCAAAGGAGTTGGTCCGACGAATATCGGCTTACTAGCAGACAATAAATGTAAGGGTCACTACCTGACTTTTGATCCAGATTCTTTAACTGAAATTTTTGTTACAGTCCTCGGACTGAAATTCTGATCACAGATTCGTGATCAGGCTGAAATTCTAATTAAAATAAGTCTAAACAGCACGAAAATCCGTAAATTTAAACCGTTTTTAGCTGAATAAGTTAATAAACCTATGTTAAATACAGCAATGTTTAGATCGCTAATTATAAGAGAATGAATGATATTTTTGTAAATCAATTCACACTAGCCTTTAGATACTACTCAGATGAGCATATTTTATTAAGAGAAGTTTTAAATTTAAGGCATTTCAGCGGCTGAAATCAGCCAAAAATGTTATAAAATTCATTTACATGTTATTCAAATGGGAGAACCCTCTCCAACATTTAATTTAATTACTCATTAATCGATTAAGATATGGTATGTGTGAGTGTGGAATCGAAGGGTCCACATGTTGGGAAATAGAAAAATAATTTTAGATTGTTAAAATTCGTCGTCGTTCAGATTTTATTAAAGTTTTATTTTGACGTATTTTTCCGCATTTTGCAAATTTACTAATTAGTTAATAATTAACGAACCAGTTACAATTTCCACATGGGACTAATACTCACATGTGTGTTTTCAGATTTTAAAGTAATTTCGTGCATCACTTTAGTTGCACACGCTAAATTTCAAGTTATTTTTTACAAATTTCTCGTCGGCATTAATCCGACTTTATGGATACATTTATTGGTGTTTTTCAGGACGTGATAAAATTTGAACCGACGAAGCGATTTACTTCGGATAAAAAGCATTGGATTCAGCAGAAAGAGCTGAAAATTTTGACACCACTCCGGACGCTGAAATCCAAAATTTTCGATTTTGAGAAAATTAACCGGTTGGTGGGGATGAAATTGGTTCTGAAGTGTATGACCAACCTATAAATCTTAATTTTCCCGATAAAAGAGGGTAGTTTTTAAAATCTGTAATTACATTTTAAAAATATTTATAATGTTTGTAAGTGCCAGAAACTTTACCTATGATGCCTTTCTAATATTTTGAAGGTTAGTTATAGCGTATTCAATAATCTAAAACATGTTTTAAGCAAATTTGTTAAAATTATCAACCATGGTAAATACGAGAATTCGGGTGCTAGAATTGGTATCGTCAGGGAATTTTTAGATCATAAAACTGTTTTGCACCAAGAATCTGAGAGAGTACGCCTTGTGATATAATGCGTGTAACACGTATGTTCGATTTTGTAATTTTTATAACTTATAGTGAAGTACTTAGTGGAAATTTCAACATGGCAATAGTCATGTCGTGCAACATACGCGTGAACTGTTTTACACCACGAATCTGAAAGAGTCCGCCTTGAGATCTAATGCGAAACACGTATTTTCGATTTTGTAATTTTTCTAACTTATAGTGAAGTACTTAGTGGAAATTTCAACATGGCAATAGTCATGTCGTGCCGCATACGCGTGATATAGTGCGATCATCATTGTGTGACTTTGAGTGCATTCATTGTGGGATATGTAGTGCTGCGATTGATTTAAATTACTTATTTTTTATTTTGAAAACAATTCCCGAGGATATTTTGTAATATTTTGAATATTCTTTGTATTTTAATTTGCATTTTGACCTTAAAAATATCGCCGTAATGTTGAACAGTTTGCTTTCATGAAAATAAAAAGGTCGGAAGATAAAATTTAAAATAATTAATGTTAATGTTTTCATTAACGCATTTGTTCAGCCGGTGCTCGATCAAATTAAAGTCATTTGAGAACTATAACAAATTTTTACATGATGTGCTAAACGAATACTTAAATATTGGTTTTGATAAAAACTACAAATAAATAATAAATAATGACAGTAATAATGAGGAAGTATTAGACTGAAAAGACAGCGTGTATAGCGTATAGTGAAACAACATTATCCAGGTCTGCGCCGAAGAGTCCCTGTACTGCGGGATGCATACCGATCACCGAGTCCCTCATAAGGATTATGTGTAGTGCGCGAAATTTTCATAACTCTTACTCAATGGATTATTAAAGAGATAAGTAACAATTTTTAAATTATTTTGAGCTCAAATAATTTATGTCTATGCCCATGTATGTTATTGTACTTTTCAGGAGCTATTAGTTGTAAGAACTAGGTTATATGATTGATCAGTATGTTTATGCGACGCAAGTATACGGCAGAAAGAATCTGCAACCCTGAGAATAAAGAGTAAACATTGTGTTGTCACTAAATTCATGTTAACTAGTATTTGTCGTATTTTTCAATTGTTTACGTTTTCAAATGTAGCGATAAAATTTGATGGCGCCCACAAGAATAATGTAATACTTGGTGTTTGTTTTACGTTAAATAAATTCTCATTAATTTTGATTTTGCGTACGATTCTTGTTAATTTAACACCTAATTCCATTGGTGATAGTTGGTCAGATAAAGTTTGGGGTTTTACTTGTCTTTATTTTATTTTTAGGGACAACACAGTTCAAATCTCATTTAAAAATTTTGTCTTTCAAAATTGTGAAGGGTCTTACTTTCATTTTATGCTTTATTTTAGTGAACCCCGTTTTTATGGCGTTGTTGGACAGCGTGGGGCTAAATCTACAAATCTTGTAAATTTGACAGTTTTTTTTTTGAAAATTTTAGTTTCTGGAAAGTTTTCCTATTGTTTGTTTTTTATACCGTTACAAAGTGGCGCCCAACGTGGGGCAAAGTGGCAATCTCGCTCAACCCACGTTGAAAAGCGACCGTTACAAAGTTTTTCTTTTGTTTGTTTTTTATTTCGCCCACGTTGTGAAAACCAGCGCGTTACAATATTTAAATATAACTCTTAAAACTAAAAATATCCCAGAAAAGTATATTCATAAATAAAATTTACAAAAAAGAACACTTATATTAAAAACTTATAAGATAAACATACAAACACAAATTTAAATCTAATATCACAGTTGGAATATAAATAAAATCTACAACCTATCACCTAAATCTTACAAACTAGTATCACAGCAAACACAATATAATTTACATTAATATCACAGACCAGAAGGAAAAAACGGCTGTAAAGGGGCCACGAAAATAAAAACCATACACAAATACACATATAAAATCAATATTAATACTACAAGTTCCCCATTAGATATCTTTATATACACTAATGGATCTTAGGAATCTCAACGTTGAGTCTAAAACATGGCTATCGTCGCCGAGTACTTCTCGCAACTCGCAGGGTATTTTAAATCGCCGACGCAGAGCTGCGTAGCAGACGCAATCTACCAAAACATGTTTAATTGTCAAAGGACAATCGCATCTGCCACACACTGGAGCATCACCAGACGTCATGAGATACCCATGCGTTAATCTGGTGTGCCCAATTCTAAGTCGAGCGATGGCAACTTCTTCCCTTCTGTTCTTCCTCAGCGACGTAGGCCAAGAATTAACGTCATGCTTTACCTCACGAAGCTTGTTACCATGAGAGCCAGTCCATTCTACCTGCCAGGAATCAGTGATGACACGCTTCACCAGGCCCACGAAATCTGACACAGTCAGATATTGCGTGAAGGCCGGTTGGCGTGACGCCTCCTTAGCGGCCAAATCAGCAGCCTCATTTCCCGAGATTCCAGCATGACCCGGAACCCAGCAGAAAACAACGCTTACTCCTCTATCATTCAGCTCCTTCACAGTGCCGAGGACGTCCACAACTAGCGGGTGGCGTGAATACACATCACTAATCGACTGGAGAGCACTGAGCGAATCAGTGCACACCAACACCCGACGCCCACGCACACAGACTACAGAAAGAGCTTTGCTGATAGCATAAAGTTCAGCCGTGTAAACACTGGTTCCCGCAGGTAATCCAAACAAATAGGTTCTCCCATTAGCAACAAACGAGCAACCAATTCCAACATCCGACTTTGATCCATCAGTGTATACAACCGTAGATGGTTTAATAGCTTCAACTAATTCACTGAAAACGCTATTAAATACCACTGAACTTGTGTCTGCCTTTGAGTATTTACACATCTCAAAGTTAAAGTGTAAGTGAGCGATGGTCCAGGGTGGAAATAGACAAGAATTACATGGGTAGGCACGAGGAATAGCGATATCGAGGTTGTTGCATATCTCCAACGCTCTTACACCAAATGGTGAAGGCTGTCGGGCGTTCATCAGATGCAAATCATGACAAGGGTTATTGAGAATCATATCATGCAAAAAATGATAAGGTCTAGCTTTCAACTTAGCAAAGTACGTCAATATAAGCTGCTGGCGACGTCTGTGTAACGACATTTCTCCACTTTCAACTAAAATGCTGATAACAGGGCTAGAACGAAAAGCACCTGTAGAAAATCGTAAACATAAATTGTGGACTGAGTCAAGCATTCTCAGAGAAGTGGAAGTAGCAGATGAGTAGGCTACAGCGCCATAATCTATTCGTGATCGCACTAGAGCCTTGTAGAACCTTATCATACATGATCTATCAGCACCCCAACCTGTACCTGTAAGAACACGCAGAATATCAACCACCTTTAAGCACCTAGCCCGTAGGTCTTTAATATGCGGAACCCATGTAAGTCTCTTGTCGAATATAACACCTAGAAACCTGATTTCAGTGCTAACTTCGATATACTGACCCATTAAATACAGTCTTGGAACATTATCAGTCCGTATTCGGCAAAACTGAATGCATTTAGTCTTCTCAGGAGAAAAACTAAAGCCAGTCTGCCGTGACCATTCTTCAAGACGGTATATAGTTAGCTGTAGAGCTCGTTCAGCTGAGACAACATTTCTAGATGCAACATATATCGCAAAATCATCAACAAACAACGAACATTTAACAGGGTATACGCAACTTTTCACAATATTGTTAATGGCAACCGCAAATAGGGTACAACTAATTACACTTCCTTGCGGTATACCATTTTCCAAGTCAAACCTGTCGGACAGACACTGACCAACCCTTACACGGAACGATCGTTCATCTAGAAAGTCCTTGATGAAGGCCAACATGTTTCCAGCGATGCCCCAATCCCGCAAGGTATTGAGGATACCTCGTCGCCAAGCTGTATCATATGCTTTTTTCAAATCAAAGAATACGGCAACGAGGTGCTGCCGCAATGCAAACGCATTGCAGACAGCCGTCTCAAGGGCCACCAAGTGGTCTGTCGAAGACCTCCCCCTCCGAAAACCGCTCTGTTCAGGAGCGAGGAAGTTATTCTTTTCCAGATACCACATGAGACGACTGTTCACCATTCTTTCCATGACCTTACAAACAACACTTGTCAAGGAAATGGGACGGTAGTTGGAGGCCAATGTTTTATCTTTACCAGGTTTGAGGATCGGAACAACAATTGCTTCTTTCCAAGTTTTTGGAAGCTTTCTAGAAGCGTATATTTTATTAAAAACATGTAGGAGTTGCCTTAACCCAGAATCCGGTAAATGCGCTATCATCGAAAGTGTAATTTCATCACCTCCAGGTGAGGTATTTCGAGATACTTTGAGCGCTTTTCTAAGCTCAGGCAATGAAAAAGGAATGTTTAGAGGATCATTCGAGTCCGCTATAGAGAAAGGAAGAGATTCGATGGTTTTCTTATAATTTTGAAACTGTACTGAATATGAAGACGTGAGGGAAGCTGATTTAAAGAAGGAACCAATCACGTTAGCGATGTCGGACTGTGATGTGATCACAGGACCGTCAGCTTGCAACCCTGCGATTCGATGTGGAGACGTCCTCCCACATACCGAACGCAGTTTTCTCCAAACCGTTGTCACAGGGGTACTCCTGCTAATATCTCCAACGTAACGGCTCCACGACTCCCTCTTACTCTCAAGAAAGACACGCCTACAGCAGGCCCGAGCTCTTCGGTACGCTTCCAGGTTTTCATCCGTAGGTCTGCGACTAAAAATACGCAGGGCCCTACGGCGGTCCTGAAGAGCCTCCTTACAACGATCATTCCACCAAGGTACCGGCGGACGCCGTGCTTTTCCCGATGTTTTAGGAATGCTCTGGGCAGCTGCTGCAGACATCCTCTCCAGAAAGGAAGACAACAGCTTTCGTGCATCATCATCATCTTCATATTCAGATTCCATTAAACTTGAAAACTCATCCCACCGTGCAAGCTTTTCAATCCATCGTTTCGGAAGGTCATCGACAGGCTGGTAGTCAAAAAACTCGACCACCACCGGTCGATGATCACTTCCGTACAGGTCTGGCAGTACTCTCCACAACAACCGTGGTACAAGGGACGGGCTACAGAAAGTAAGGTCCAAGCACGACCAGGATCCTGTTGAGGATGACATGAATGTTTCAGATCCATCGTTCAATAGACATAAGTCAAAATCACTCCGGACCCTCTCCACCATGTGACCTCTACCATTGCACAGTGAGGAGCCCCAAGAATAATGGTGACCATTGAAATCTCCTAAGACGATATATGGAGCTGGTAACTGTTCCAGCAATTCTCTCATGGCTAGGTATGAAATGTCTGTGTTTGGTGGTAAATAAACATTACACACGCAAACCGACATCGGGACAGTTATCCTGATTGCTACAGCCTGAATATCCGTTTGGATATCCAGACTCATCCCTTGCATTGACTGGTGAAGTAATATTGCAACCCCATCACCAGGGCCACCATGCAGGGAATCTTTCCTAAACATTTCGTATCCACGAAAGGATAATCGGATATCAGGTTGTAACATCGTCTCTTGCAAGCAAAGCGCAAACGGACACTTATCCCGGATCAATATCTTTATATCTTCATACCTAGACCGGATCCCGCGAACATTCCATTGAATTAAACTATTAAAGGGTATTTCGCAACGGAGGAGTTACGTTTCAAACACAATTTTCTCCTTCCCTTTTTTCCCTTTTACTTGTATAAAGCCCTTTTCTAGGGCCGATGAATCTCCTATCATATCGTGGATCTTGGATCCAGACGGAGGAGATTTTAAAAATTTAGACGCTTCCGCTGGAAGCGTCTTGGATACTGAAAGGGGTTTTCCCTTTGAGGTAGAGGCTGTCTTACTTGACAGCTGAGCTTTTGTACTCTGCGTCGCAGAAAGGTTACACACTTGAGACACTGAGCTCTTTGAACCAATTTCTGTTTGCTTGGTGCTTAATAACGCTTTAAGTGCAGAAGTTAGGGAAGCAACCTGTTTAGTTAGGTTCTCAACAACACTTTTCAACTCTACGCATGACGAGCACTCACCAGACATACGAGACTGAACACTAGTTGCAGCTGCAAACGAAATGTCAGGCTGGACTGCATTTCGGATGCTATTTAGTTTTCTGTACTCGCTCCGGGCAGCGGGAAAGGAAAGCTTCTGTTCAGACGAAATTTTCTGAATTTCCCGTTCTTCTTTATACTTAGGGCATTCCCGAGACCTTGCTGAATGACTTCCTTTACAGTTAGCACACAGTTCTGTTTCAGAAGTGCATTCGCTGTCTAAGTGGTCAGGTGAACTGCACTTTGCGCATATCGCAGGTTTCTTGCAGTTAGTTTTCGTATGTCCGTATTCCTGGCACTGAAAACAGCGCAGAGGGTTTGGGACATACGGTCTCACTCGAACAGACAAATAACCCAACTTTAGACGATCTGGAGGTTGTGGGGTGGAAAATGTTATGATAAGTGTCGGGGTACCGACATCAATACCATTTTCCCGACGCGTAACTCTTTTGACTTGCGTCACTCTCTGGGAGGTAAGCTCCTCCAATAACTCAGCCTCAGACATATCATGTATATCTCGAGAGTAAACCACTCCTCGAGATGAGTTGAGGGATCTATGCGGTTCAACAGTGACTGCAGTACTTCCTATTTGTGTAATTTTAACAACGCTGCTACTTTGCTTCGCAGACGTTGTTTCAATTAACAAAGTACCATTCCTTAGTTTCTTAATAGAGTGTGGCGAGCCACAAACCGACTGCACAGACCTGTTAATAATGAAGGGGGAAACTTTTGAAAGCGACCCTTCTTCTGCAACACAACGAACAACGAAAAATTTGTCCGTGTTACTTAATACACCACTTTTATCACTATCGTCAGACAAGCTAGACCATAGTCTTTTCAATCCAAGGGAAGATTGTTTGTTTGCCATTATCTTTAGTGCTTTTCCAGTCATCGTGAAAGCAGGGTGCGGGCGGAGAGATGACCCGCGCACGCCGCAGGTCCCTAGTAAAAAGAAGGACCCGGCCGAGTACTCCCGGCAGCCATCTCCCACATATTTCATCCGGGCCGGGGAGTCAGGTACTGCCTGACCCACTGATACCGACGTCCCAGAGGCTCGCACGCAGCAGTAAGAGCTCCGACACTCTTACCCATGGTCCACTTCTTGCCACAGTACCGAAGCGACTGGAAGGGCTAAAGGATGGCGCAAAGCCTCGGCAGAGCAAGCTCACAGCAGCACAACCACAGTCCAGACCTTCCAATCCGGAAAGGGTTACGCACGACCAGCCCGCATCCCATCCTCGCCAGCATTATAAATGTGTGTAAGAAAAACTTTGTGTATGTGTTGTGTGTAGGGTATGTAAATGTGTGTGTTGAAAGAAAGTGTGGTGTGTGTGATGTAGTATTATTGTTGTGTGTAGTGTAAGAGCAACCTGTGTATAGTTTTGAAATAAGGTTAGCTCTTAGCTGGGGTCCCGGGGTTGCCACACCCGAACACCCACATATATATGCATGGACGAGCATTCATATATATAAGAATGGGTGCCCCCTGGGGGCAAAAAGACATACCAGGATAAGAGACAAATTATACCATGATAAGCACCCATTTGTATTTTTTTATGATTTAATCTGACAATTTGCTTTCATCCAAATGCCCAAGATGATACTGCACCACAGAATAAACCTCGGAAGTGGATTGTATACAACATTATTATAACTATGAAAGCGGTTGAGTTCCCAAACAGTAATTTGGAATACAACGATGTATTATGTTGCAGGTTATCAGAACAACAACAACCAAAAGAATCAGTCCAGTAATAATGAAAACGATCAAAACCAATACATCAACAATCAGAATAACCAAAACCAGTACAACAATAACAACAACCAGAACATAAACCAGTGCAATAACCAGAACCAGAATCAACAAAACAATAATAATAATAACAACCAGAATCAACAAAACAATAATAATAATAATAATAACCAGAATCAGCAAAATAACAACCAGAACAGCAACCAGAATAACCAGAATGTGAGCCAGTACAACAATAACAACAACCAGAACCAGCAATACAATAACAACAATCAGTACAACAACAATAATAACCAAAACCAACAAAACAATAACCAGAATAACAACCAGAACCAATACAACAATAATCAAAACAACCAGATAAATAACAACAATAACCAGAATAACAACCAGAATCAGTACAACAACCAGAATCAGCAAAACAATAACCAGAACAAGAACCAAAACCAGTACAACAATAATAATCAGAATCAGCAAAACCAGAACCAGAAGAACAACCAGTACAACAATAACCAGAATAACAACGAGAATCAACAAAACCAAAATCAGCAAAACAATAACCAGAACCAGTACTCTAATAACAACCAGAACAATAACCAAAACCAGTACAACAATAATAACCAGAATCAGCAAAACCAGAACCAGAACAACAACAACCAGTACAACAATAACCAGAATAACAATCAGAATCAACAAAACCAAAATCAGCAAAACAATAACCAGAACCAGTACTCTAATAACAACCAGAACAATAACCAAAACCAGTACAACAATAATAACCAGAATCAGCAAAACCAGAACCAGAACAACAACCAGTACAACAATAACCAGAATAACAATCAGAATCAACAAAACCAAAATCAGCAAAACAATAACCAGAACCAGTACTCTAATAACAACCAGAACAATAACCAAAACCAGTATAACAATAATAACCAGAATCAGCAAAACCAGAACCAGAACAACAACAACAACCAGTACAACAATAACCAGAATAACAACCAGAATCAACAAAACCAGTATGCCAATAATAACCAGAACAATAACCAAAACAAGAACAACAATAACCAAAACCAAAACCAGAACAATAATCAGAACAACAACAACCAGAATCAA
Organism: Catonia carolina; assembly: GCA_035578175.1. Taxonomy (NCBI): domain Eukaryota; kingdom Metazoa; phylum Arthropoda; class Insecta; order Hemiptera; family Achilidae; genus Catonia; species Catonia carolina. The sequence goes on from JAQMRL010000001.1 coordinate 30,983,418, forward strand.
CAAAACCAAAACCAGAACAACATCAACCAAAATCAACAAAACCAGCAAATAAATAATCAGAACCAGAACAACAATAACAATAACCAGAATCAGTACAACAACAAACAAAGCAACCAGATCAACAACAACAATCAGAACAACAACCAAAACCAGTATACCAACAACCAAAATCAACAAAACCAGAATCAGTACAATAATAATAATAACTACAACCAGAATCAACAAAACCAGAACAACAACAACAATAACCAATACCACAATAACCAGAATAACAACCAGAATAAGCAAAACATTAACCAGAACCAGTACTCCAATAATAACCAAAACCAGATCAACAATCAGAATCAGCAAACTAATAACCAGAATAACAACCAAAACAACAACAACTACAACCAAAATCAACAAATAAATAATCAGAACAACCAGAGCCAAAACAATAATAACCAGAACCAGAATCAGTACAACAACCAAAATAACCAGATCAACAACAACCAGAATCAGTACACAAACAACCAAAATCAGCAAAACCAAAACGACAACCAGAATCAGAACCAGTACAACAATAACCAAAACAACCAGATTAACAACAACAATCAGAATCAGCAAATTAATAACCAGAGCAACCAGAACCAGTACAACAACAACCAAAATCAACAAAACCAGAACCAAAATCAGTACAACAATAACCAGAATCAAAATAATAACAACAACCAAAATGGTTTCAACAATAACAACAACAACCAGAATGGACAAAACAATAATGGTAAGTACATTACTGTATATTATATTAAAGAGTAATATTTTCCTAGGATTTACATTGATACCACATTACAAACACAACTACATTGACCCATTGTATAGCAGCAACATTCACAACACATTGACACAATTATATTTTATTTCTATTAATCAATAATATTCTGTTATTGTCTACGTCATCAGCTGAAAGACTGGTTTGAACCTCTATAGGCTTTACTGAGTAAAATGAGAAGTGAGGTGGTTTACTAACGCTTTCCACACTGAATTGAAAAATTATGCTTATTAGCTTGCTAGGCCCTCTGAAAAGCTTGTAATTTCCACCCTGCAACTGATACTTCATTCACCATAGGGTCTGGCTGTATAATATAATTCATTACTCTCAGAGGAGATAACTCTGATTAGTCTGTTTTACACCTCTACCTCTTCCGTTCTTAAATGCTTCAGTCATATGACTGACCATGTGATAAGAAACAAAACTACTTTGTGTAGCCATGGAAGTAGAGCAGATTGAGTGCGAATAATTTGTTATGAAATAAAATTTGAAAAAATATTTTTAAATTTTCTCTGAATATAATTAACAAATGTTCCTTATTAATTAACTACTTAATTGTATTAATCTTGAATTGAATACTGAATTTTGTTCTTCATCAATACAAAAGAGATACGTTGTTCTGAGCTGGGCCAATGTGCGAGGTAAGAGCCAATCTATGAATGGAGTTCTTGGTTCAATTCTCTGTCAGTAATAGTAATATAAGCCACACAGCTATTTAATAGTTTAATAACAAAGGGGTTATCATCCCCTGATACACAGCAGCATTAGGGTGTAAAAGACCCCCACAAATATCACAGGCTGTTAATATGAAAGACACAAATAATACTACACATAAGACTAAAAGTAACATATTAACATTGCAGATACATGAAAGCACTAAAGAGACTATGGTTGTAAAGTGACCCTGCAGATTAAAACATTATTCAGTTGTTTAACAAAATTGTTTTTTTTTGTTTAGATGTAATTTTATAAAAAGAACAATTAAAATTAAGTATCTTTGTTAAGTCTTGTATAACATAATCCAGTCCATTTACAGTAGCAGAAATTTAATTTCCAATCCATTTACAGTAGCAGAACTATAATATTATAGATTGTGCATAACCACTATTCAATTAACTGTATTTAAATGCCAGTGTTCATGTAGAGAATAGCTTATGTACCTTATACTGTTAAACTTCTCTGAACGACCACCCTTCTCTCCAACCAAATATTTGTGGAACCGATTTTATTACTCGAAAGACCAATGTATTTTATACCCCTATTAAGCGACCACCCCTCACTCCGATCAACGACCGTTGAGTAAAAAAGCATTTTCGTTTTCGGGCAACAATAAATTTTTAGCCACAAGGTTTAGTGAATTTTCAATATTGTAGATGGACACCAATTTCACGTGTTAGTTGTTTGCCTACTGCTATCCATTGTTAGGTTGTGGATGGAACAGCTAGGCTCCTAGAATTCCAAGAATTTTGTTGAAAGGATATTTTTGGTTTTCTAATTCTGTGTTGTGTATAGTTCATCGACTGCTCCATACCTTTTTTCTTTTTTTTTTGTGCCCTGGAGACTCCAGGAGGAGTATAGGACATGTCGTCAGATATAACACCTGAAATACATTTAAGAATCACACAATGTATCACTACTATCAAGAAAGAAATTCTTGTACGCTATAAAAAGTTTCACTGATCAAGTCATTTTTCTAGATTTTTTTTAAAGGAATTCAAATCCTCACAACACTTTAAAGATTGGGGTAATTTATTCATGAATTTTCTCCCTGCATAAGTAGGTTTTTGTTCAAACAATTTTATGGAGTGATTAGCCACATAATAATTATTCCTGTTTCTCGTGTTATGATTGTGAACATTGAAATTCTGCATAAAATTATTTTGCCTAACATACATAATCACCTCAAAAATGTAGAGGGAGGGAACTGTAAGCAATTTAAGCTCCTTAAATAGTGGCCTGCATGAGGTTAGCTGGTTAGCTCCCACCATACACCTAATAGCTTTCTTTTGAATTTTAAAAACCCTATTTATATTACCCATGCTAGAATTACCCCATACTAAAATACCATAACGGATATGAGACAGAATGAGGCCATGATAAGCTGCCATTAGTAATTTTTTATCATTTAATCTGGCAATTTGTTTTAATGTAAATACCCCAGATGATATTTTACTACAAACTTGATTGATATAGAAGTCCCAAGACAAAGATCTATCTAGAGATACGCCCAGGAACTTCACTGTTTCTACATGCTCTAAACTATTATTATGAATAAATACATCCACTTCTCTACTTTCTTTAATGTTATGTTTATTTTTAAACTGCAAGTACTGACACTTTCACCTGGGCTGAAAGGGTCGTTGGCCCACCACTGTGTAGCATAATTTCTAAATCTCCTCCTCATACGTATTGTTTCGCCATCAATATTAGATAACTATTGATGATGCCTGTCAGAGCTCATCAGTGCATTTACTGTTCTGCTACTGTTCGCAACTAAAATTATATCGTTCCATACAGTGAGTTACTGTGTGCGTGTTTTTTAAACAATGCAACTTGTTTGTTATAAAATATAAAAATATTGTTAGATAAAAATCTGGTGTGAAACACTCACACAACTTTCTCTTGCCAGTGCAAATAATTAACAATAAACCTAACATTATTAATAAAATATTGGAAATAAATAAAAACTAACCTCAAAAACATAACCTTATTTTAATCATGAGTGAAAGACGCAATGAGAAAATCGAACTCAATTTGGCTTAAAAAAACGGAAAATCACACTTTCACGCTAAACTAGGCTCTGTAGAGAAAAATTCTCTAAATAAAAGTTGCAGATCTCTTAATTTTCTATAAATTTTATTATATACACTTTTGTCGTAAAGTGCATACTAAGGCCGAAATCTTAAAACAATCGATTTTTCACACGTTTTCGTGAGAAAAAACAGAAAATCGCTAATTACCGCTAAACTAAGCGTTATACAAAAAAATGCTTGAAATAAAAGTTGTAGGTTTTCAAATTCTCTACAACTTTTATTATATACATTTTTGCTCTAAAATTAATATTAAAGCCGTAATCTTAAAAAAAAACACTTTTTTTACGTAAAAACACCCTCACCAAGAATTTCAGCAAACATGGCGCCTACCCTATCTTTTAGAGAATAAAAAATTGAGAGATTTAAAAAAATCGTAGGACCAGTTTTTGAGAAAATCGCAAAAAAGTGAAAAATGATACGAATAAACTACTACTTCCGGTTGACCGATTTTGATGAAAATGTTCGTGTCAGGTCCGGTAGTGGTATGTAACTTAAGTTTCAAGTTTCAAGTTCGTACGATCTTCCATTCTTGAGATATTTTGTTCTCACTCACACACGCACGCACGCGCGCGCGCGCACGCACGCACACGCAGGCACACACACACGCACGCACACACACACAGACCAATCGCTAAAAACATGTTTTTTGGGTTCAGGGGGTCTGAAAACGTGTAGATCCGGTGAAAACTCGATTTCGAAAAATCGACATGAAAACAATACTTTCCTTCCTATATATTCATATAGGCAAGAGAAAGTAAAAATATACAAAATTGCATCCAGTGACTTGGTGCATATATTTAATTTCAATTCCATAACTGCAAAATTAGCGCCCTTTGATCGCATTACGCATAACGTAGATCTACAATAAATACTTTCTATTAAAAACTGCAAATGTTTCTATAAACCCCTATTAAGCGACCACCCCTCACAAAGACCAATATTACTCTTAAAATTGTGGTGGTCGCTTTAGAGAGGTTCAAGTGCATTACTTCTACAAACCAATTTTTTCACTTTAACAATCGGTTCTATGAGTAGCATTCTTGATTCAATTTTGAATCAGTGCTGAAAATTTTTGCATTATGAATTTTCATTTCCACATTACTCAAACCCACCGGGTTGGTCTAGAGGTAAAGTCGTCGCCAAAATCAGCTGTTTAACAGCTGATTTTCGAAGACGAAGGTTCCTGGTTCAAATCCTAGTAAAGGTAGTTACTTTTATACGGATTTGAATGCTAGACAGTGGTTACCAGTGTACTTTGATGATTGGGGTTCAATTAACCATACTCTCTCAGGAATGGTCGACCTGAGTCTGTACAAGACTACACCTCATTTACACGTCATACACATCATCCTCATCTCATTGGGTCATGGGGTTGCTCATTGTTCTGAGTTGAACAGGTTGCAACGTACACAAATTAGGGATTACAAAAAAAAAAACAATTACTCAGTCTGTAATAGTAATAAGAGCTTTCACACAGCTTTTTTAGTCATGGACAGCTTTCATAACATAGATAATTTCATGTGAAACTATGTTGTACTCTAACAGTATTCCACTTCTGTGTACCGTAAAAGCGCCAAAAGTATCCAGCAAACACCAAAATCTTTCTTGTCCAAAACCACTCTTTTCACCTCCTGCAGCTTCTTACCTCTAGTCCTACTTATTCATTAAATTTTTTCCCAGTTAAATTTCTGCCTTCCAATATTCCTCTTTCCTTCATGTTTTGCTTTCAAAACTCTATTTAGTAACCTTTATTATACATTCAAGTAACATACCCATATTATCTTAACTATAATTTTATCAATCATCCTATGCAGGTATTTTCAACAGCCATATTGTATTTATAATTCAGAAATATAATAGTTTAAAACATCAGTAATATGGTAAAAAAGTAAACCCTTACCAACATTTTATAATATCGCTTTTGCGTACTTTACTGAAGATGTATATGAAGTATACGAAAGCGCTATAAATCATTGGTAAGTGATTACTGTTTTACCATATTAATGGTGGTTTAAACTGCATGATTAAAGTATCTTAAATATCTCTTCTCTATTATATCCAACTGTAGTTCTTGTTTTTATCCACTATTTTCTTTAGGAATCTGATTTCAGCAGCAGTCATCTAACTAGCAATTTTCTAGTTTACTAAGATTTTGGGACTGTATTTTAATATCAGTATCCCATATTACAAAATAGTGAAAAATTACTAACACTATTGTACAGTACTGTTTTTGATTGGATAACTATGTGTTTAATAGAATTTAATTTACCTGTGTCTTCTTTATTTTCAGGTAACCAGTGCTTTCCATCAAATAACGTAAACAATAACAACTACAACAACCAGAACAACAACAATCAAAATAACAACCCATTCTACAACAACAACAACAACAACCAGAACAGTGGCAGCAGCAATAACAACAATCAATTCAATAACAACCAAAACAACAACAACAACCAGAATGGAATTAACAATAACAACACCAACAATCAATATGGAAACAACCAAAACAACAATCAGAATGGAAATAACAATAAAAATAAAAATAACTACACACAGAGCTTAAATAATGCCAATCAAGTAAACAACAATAACAATCAAAATGAAAACAACCAGAATGTAAACAATTAGAGCCTCTCATACAGATAGTTCTACTCATTCAGATCCTCTGTCTAAACGAAATGTTTTAATTTTGTTTATTAAATAAATCATGAAATTTACAACTAACAATTATATTTTATTTTAACCAACTTCGAAACTCCAGTAATGTTTTAAAACTTAAAAGAATTGTATCACATATAATTTATTTTACATTCTTTTGATATAATTTTCAATGCTCAAAAGACAAAATAGTAACACACAGACCAATTGCTAAAACATGTTTTTTGTTTCATGGGGCCTGAAAATATGTATATCAGGGAAAAACTCAATTTGGAAAACTGAACATAAAAACAATACTTTCCTTCCCTATAAATTCAAACAGGGCAAGATATAGTAAACAGTAATGTGAAAACTAACTGTTTATTTGTAATTCTTTGAACACAAACTACAATCTGTTTATACAAGGGGGACCAAAAAAATAACCGTACTGAGAGCACGCAGTAATTCGTAGAATAGTAGAGTTCTCCCACAACATGGGGTTAGTACAGACCTTCAACTAACAACTGCCCAGATGGCATCAATTTGTAGGTTAACGTTTCATCATAGTATTGTTTCTCTTACTGTTGCCATGTTTCGCCTGCAACGTCATTAAGCATCAAGCCAACCTTCCACTGGCTTGACGCTTGCTTGGTTTCTGGGTTATACCTGTAACACCAACTCTTAATCACCTGTAATAACTTAGGTCAAAAAGTTTGGATCACTTTCGATCTCGTTTTTCATCCCCCCGAAAAACTCGAATTTTTGTTGATCCTGTTTGAGAATGCGAGGAACAAATTCCCCGACAAAATGTCTCATTTGCAAATCCTCAGTCAAAATCTGCTAGCACAAGCTCCAACTCATACTTGTCTTTTCAGAAATTTTGTCGATCATGAAACAACAATCTCGTTGATTTTTTGGCAGATTTTTTTCAAGTTTTCATAGTTTTGAAATGTTGAAGGGCGCACAGAATGAACATGGCCTTCCACTCATCTCATACAAAAAGTTATGTCGTGGACAAAATTTTAGAAGAACAAGGCCACTCCGTTTTAAGACTCCCTTCTTACCATCCCGGATTAAACCCGATAGAACTTATTTGGGCTCATGTAAAAAACTGGGTTGCAGCAAATAATACAACGTATAAAGTAGACATTACAGGATGACTGCTGGATATACGGATGATATTATCAACTCTTTTGTAATCCAAACCGCAAATGACAGTGAAAGTTCTTCAGAAAATAGAGAATCAACAGATGATAAAAAATTTTCTGATATTACTCTTTTGTAGGACGACTTGTTCAGTAAGTAGTTAGGCCTACTGTAGTTATTTATAAATTAATAGAATTTATTAAGATTAAATAAAACATAACATCAATAATACAATTAGATGATTATAATAATAACTCAATAATATCATGCAAACGGTTGGCCCAACCGTTTGCATGATATTATTAAGTTATTATTATAATAATCATCTAATTGTATTATTGATCTTCTAAAAATTTATTTAGAAATGTGGTATAAGTTGTATAGCGAAGTGGCTATTGTAGAACAGACAAGACTATACCGACGTAGACGCTCATTTTGCCCAGCGCTCTCATTACGAAAATCAGGCTATATGCATTGTCAGCTGTAGGCGATGAAATATTATACACTAAAGCAAAAACAAATTGGTGTTTTGATAAAAACGTAACATTCCGTCACTGGTACTTTCCATGTACAGTGCCTCTGATGTACAAGGGCTATTCAGAAAGTAGGGAACATTTTGTAAATAAACAAAAACTATGTAAAAGAATTTTTTTTATTATATACATCTGAAAGAGTGACTAAAATACTACTTTTCTACATAGTCACCAAGCAAATTGAGGCACTTGTCATAGCGGTGGACAAGCTTCAAAATTCCTTCGTCATAGAAATCCGCCGCCTGCGACCGCAGCCACTCAGTGACGCGCGCCCGGAGTTCCTCGTCGTCGTCGAAGCGCTGTGTTGCTAGCCAGTTCTTCATTCTTGGAAACAAGTGAAAATCACTCGGTGCAAGATCAGGACAATAGGGTGGATGAGGGAAAACCTCCCATTTGAATGAATCAAGGAGTTCTTTTGTGCGGTTTGCCGTGTGAGGTCGGGCATTGTCATGAAGAAACAAAATTTTTGACGACAACTTTCCTCGGCGCTTGTTTTGAACTGCTCTCCAAAGATTGCGCAATGTTTGGCAGTACCGATCAGAGTTTATTGTTGCACCACGCTCGAGAAAGTCAATGAGCAGCACACCTTGCCTGTCCCAAAACACAGTAGCCATAATCTTCCTTGCTGATTTTTGTGCGGTTTGCACGGCAAACTGCACAAAAGAACTCCTTGATTCATTCAAATGGGAGGTTTTCCCTCATCCACCCTATAGTCCTGATCTTGCACAGAGTGATTTTCACTTGTTTCCAAGAATGAAGAACTGGCTAGCAACACAGCGCTTCGACGACGACGAGGAACTCCGGGCGCGCGTCACTGAGTGGCTGCGGTCGCAGGCGGCAGATTTCTATGACGAAGGAATTTTGAAGCTTGTCCACCGCTATGACAAGTGCCTCAATTTGCTTGGTGACTATGTAGAAAAGTAGTATTTTAGTCACTCTTTCAGATGTATATAATAAAAAAATTTTCTTTTACATAGTTTTTGTTTATTTACAAAATGTTCCCTACTTTCTGAATAGCCCTCGTAATATTTCATCACAAACCTTTAAGCGGTTAAGAAATATTGTAAAAATAAGTTTTGCATACACAGGGGACACAAAAGTGAATAACTTTCCTAGCAGTTAGAATTAAGAATAGAAACACAGTGTAAATACCAAGCATGGCGCATCTGATCCTATCCCCAATACATAGTGTGCACTGCACTGAATGTACAGGGTTATTAAAAATCACAAGACAATCAACTATAAGATAAAAAATTTATTTATTTCAATGATATTTGATTTAAAAAATAAAACTACAAAATAAAATGCATACATAGAAATAAAATAACTACTATTATGGATATAATTATTATAATAATCGTACAATCAAATAAAATAAACTACTTTACAAAAAAAGTATTAATTGCAATACACATTAGTTCTTTACAGTACTTATTAATAAACTGAAAAATATAGAAAAATTAAAACAACCTTAAGTGACCTGGCAAATTGATATCTGGGAATGATAACGATAAGTATCTACTCATGTTTGTTCAACAGTAATTAATTGTCATTAATTAATATATTTTATGTATTTAAAAAGATAATAATAGTAACAAACAAAATAATATTGAATTAATTTATATATTTAAAGCTAAATAATTTATTAACGTTCATAAAATATAACAATACACACTTTTTTATGATTCAAATACACAGTATTTAAATACAACTATGATTGAGAAAAATTTGATCTCAATGATTCATTTACGTTTCACGTGGGTCTGGCCCCGAATCCAAAATTGCTTTTATGGATCTATGCTACGATTAAACATAAATGGATGATGTATCAGTGGATTTCCCGGGAATGATGGGGATGCCGAAGAAGAAGAATTGTCTTGTTCATGTCCCGATGAATAACCATGCGGGCCAGCAGCCGGTTCCATAAAATGTTGATTGAAATTCGGCCGCATCGGAACATTCGGGGGTGGTTTAACTGGAGTGAGTCTTTTGTCGTTTGTCGTTGCAAACGATAAAAATGACGAAGAGAAATTGTTGACGGATGTGACTGGGTAATCTGCTTTTCTCGGTTCTGCTTCAGGAATCTGAGAATTATTTAATGTATTAACATTTAGATTACCTTTACCGTCATCAGTTTTATTATTCTCTACAACAAGTGGGACCGGAGGAGGCAGTGGAGGTGGAAGATTAGGGGGAGGGGGAGGACCAGCGTTATTGACATTTTCATTTCGGTTCGCTGCTGCTGCTTCTTCTTCAGGAGTTTTCTTTTGTGAAGATTCATCAGGCCACACACCACCTGATGCTTCCATTAAACGCAACTGTTCTGGGTGCATGCGTCGTTTGTGAGAGCGACAGTTTGAGCCGTTCGCAAATGTTCTTAAACAGAAAGGACATGTGTACGGTTGCCGTCCAGTGTGTAGATTACTATGATTCTGAAACAGAAATATTATTTTATTATAATTTGATAATCTACTAGCAGACATTCGATATGGACAGATTGTAGTTTATCTATATATTAATAGCGAGCAGGTTTTTTTTCAACACGATTTTAACCACCTGAACCTTCACCGATTTTCCCCGAAGTGGGCTCAAATGAATCGTCTGTTCGAGTAGATTTGCAGAAAACTATCCAAAATAAAATATTTCGATTTATGACCGTAAAATAGATTCTTAAGGCAACCACACTGATATCATTCTCTTCTCGATAATATATTCAGGAAATTAATTTCCTATTTTTTCTCTTACTCTGCTTCTCTTTTTATTTTTTTAATGGATAGTCGTCCATTAGGGGGAAGGCCAAGAGGAAGGAGACGAGGCACGCCTCGAAGTGCTTGAACGGAGTCAGTTCGTCAGATACCTTATTATAATGCGCGAAGACAAAATTCAATTAGATAAAACCCGAAATAATTTGGAAAATTAGTAACATCGGAAATCTAAGAATCTAAGAATAACTCTAAAAATGTACGAAAATTTTCTTGATTTAGAAGTCATAACAGGGGCAGCCAGAGGCAGAAGGGTTTTACTACCGCGGTTAGATCTAACCCCATCGGATGGTACTTTGCCATTTACATTTAAGAGAAGACAGTTCCCCATCCGTTTAGCATTTGCGATTACAATAAATAAATCCCAAGGCCAAACATTCAACAAAGTTGGCCTTTATCTGCCACAGCCGGTATTTTCACATGGACAATTGTACGTTTACACTTTTGTGCGGGTTTTCCCGCACACGTTCACTTAGTTTTATTTATCTTTGGAACTGATATAAGCACACACTTTGCTATTAGCTGTATGTGTAACTGTAGTTATAAAAAATGATTAGCGTGAGACATCCTAGCCGTTACAACCAATTAACAACTAATTGAATTTGTATTTAACCACAAACAAGACATTTTCCAAGGATAAAAAAATCAGGGCTGACTTGCACACAAAAAGCACAACTTTATAAACCAGATAAAAATAATGACCAACCCAGTCACATGAACATGTGGCAACAGTCACATTTTAATTTTTATTTATGATTAATTTATTAAGCATGATTCTGTTTATCATTTTATTATTATTTATTATTTGATATTTATGTGCTACAGTGGAAAAAAGTCGCTAAAAATAACAAATTGTTATATTACAATAATTGTTACGAATACAATTTGTAAACATTATTATTGTGCCATTTTCTTGATATTCATTTTTGCATTGTTATTTGATATTGCATTCTGTGCGGTAACAAATATGTGCAGTTTTCACCATTCAGAAATGTCAATTATCTGAAATTAGTTAGTCATACCTATTATCTAGAATTATTACTACACCTGCGATGTGAAAAACAGTTTTGTTTTGTAATCCGTAATTTTTTCTTTGTTTTATTTGAAAATTTTTAGGCATGATTTTATTTTTAATTTGATATTTCTATGGTACAGTGACAAAAATTTGCTAAAAATAACAAATTGTTACAAATTAAATTTGTAACAATTTTATTGTACAATTTTCTTGTTATTTATTTTGGCATCGTTATTTGATATTTGTCTTGAATATTAACATTTAATGAGTAGTACATTTTTGTTGAGTTTAATAAAGTAAATTATGTAACACCAAAATAATTTACATACTAATAAATGTTATAGTTAAAATATACAAAAATAAATATTAAACCACGCTAAGTAATTACACATGGCATTCAATAAGGTGTTGCTAAAATATAAAGAAAGGCGTCGAAAGGATATCTTCGAAACTGTATGATGAAATATTGATGTGAAAAGAAAACAAAAAATTAATTCACTAAAGCAATCCAAAGTGGCCGTAAAATGATGGTTGTATTCAAGATATAATTTAGGAATGTTCAAAAAACAGTTTACAAAAATGAAATGATAAGCTTCAGGGTCGACAGAAATGTGCCACACACCAATGTAAAGTTTCATATCAAAGGAAAAACTTTTTCCTTCTCAAATGCTCATACCTTTTAGGTACAATCATGCAATTGTCACACAACTACTATAATCATGCCTTTTAGGCACAGTAGCTTACAAAAAAAGCTGTAATTTTGAAAAACATAACTTAAGTGCTTTTTAGTTTTGTACGTGTTTTCTTCAGGTGAATACATCCCACAAGACTTAAAATATTTAAAAAATTTAGTCGGCTTCAAAATACAAAATAAGTAACTTAATTAATTGTTTGCAACAGAATAGTATCTAACTATACAGGGTGATTCATGAAGTTCTCCCCCCACTTCTACAGCACATTGTACTAGTAAAAATAATGAAAAAATGTTATATAAACATAGGTCCGAAAACGCTTCGTTAGCGAGTTACAGCTAGCGAAAGTTTCGCCTGGATTTCAGTTCACCAGGTGAAATGAGGTCTTCCTGGAATTGTGGTAAGGTAGATTAAGGGGCGAATTCAATCATTTCTTATGGTTTTTGATCTGATAAATTGAATAAAACAGGTCCCAGAACTGTAAGTTAAATAGTTTTTGAGAAAACCAGTGTCAAATGCAAAAAATGGAGTGAAAATCACATTTTTTCATCTTTGGGCAAGAATAACTTTGTTATTTCACCAAGAAACAGTTAAAATTTTTCAATAAAAAATGTAGAAAATTTTATTCTGAACAAACCGGTGTAAATTAAGTACACAGAAAGCGAATAGATGTTTGATTAAATGAGTTTTTATTCATAAGAGTACAAAGTAAAATTAACCGGAAAAACTAAAATGAAAAAATGTGTTTTTTTCACTCCATTTTTTTGCATTTGACACTGGTTTTCTCAAAAACTATTCGCTTTCTGTGTACTTTATTTACACCGGTTTGTTCAGAATAAAATTTTCTACATTTTTTATTGAAAAATTTTAACTGTTTCTTGGTGAAATAACAAAGTTATTCTTGCCCAAAGATGAAAAAATGTGATTTTCACTCCATTTTTTGCATTTGACACTGGTTTTCTCAAAAACTATTTAACTTACAGTTCTGGGACCTGTTTTATTCAATTTATCAGATCAAAAACCATAAGAAATGATTGAATTCGCCCCTTAATCTACCTTACCACAATTCCAGGAAGACCTCATTTCACCTGGTGAACTGAAATCCAGGCGAAACTTTCGCTAGCTGTAACTCGCTAACGAAGCGTTTTCGGACCTATGTTTATATAACATTTTTTCATTATTTTTACTAGTACAATGTGCTGTAGAAGTGGGGGGAAAACTTCATGAATCACCCTGTATATTATAAATTTACACACAAAAAATCCCTTATATGGAAACTCCGCGGCCAAAATGTTTGATTACTTTTCACAACAATATTTTCGCAACTGTTTTGACCATTGAAGACATACTGTTCGGGAAAATAGTGTGTTAAAAACGAACATCACGTTCTTTATATAAAACGAAATACACATGATGTTGAAATGAGCTTGTCACTGTATTTAATAATGTAATGAATACAGACAAACTGACAAGATGAGGTGTTTTGTATTCGAAAAAAATAAACCATAAAAATTATTAGTCAGAAAGCTTTCAGAAAACATATACTACTGTAGAAAATTCATGCTAATATAAATATAAATAATTGTATATACCTTTAGATCTTTAGAACGGCGGAAAGCTTTACCGCAGATGGGACATTGATATGCTTTTACATCTGTGTGAACAACAAGATGCATACGCAATGTACGCCGAGTAGATAACTGGATCGGACATTTCGGGCACTGGTATGGCGTTTCACGGTGAGTATCCATATGAATTTTCAACCGATATTTCGTTTTAAAGCTGAAAATAAAAACAATCATCAGTGCACAAGTATCTTTTACATAAATTCATCATCGATACCAACAAAATACTAAATCTGTTCAGCTTTTGAGTAACTGTATAAAATAACTTTAAAGATAGTACGGCATAATTTAATAAAATTCTTAAGCTGAAGAGATGTACATGTTTGTACGAATGTGTAACAGTGGTCATATATTCTTGTGTAGATACAATTTTTACAATGTAAATTTGTCAGCTTTACATTGAAACAGAAGTTCTTTTTTTCAATTAACACATTTGTCTTTACCAAACGCGTGAACGTTCTGTCTGGTGAGATGAAACAGTCATTACTTTTAAAAATCTTAATGGTTTGTTTTTTTTTGTTTTTTTTGTTTAACGTCCGACTGTTTTGCAATTACTGCTAATGCAGACGGTGAGTGATGTAAGTTTGTTGTTTTTCAACAACAATTTAAAATGTTTGCCGCAATTCAAAATCCCGGCAGTAGTGAAGTACGGTTGGTACAGGAAAGGAGTTCTTCTTATCGATTTCTTGGAATGTGACACAACAATAACCTCTATGAGGTATTGTGAAACACTTGAAAAGTTAAGAAAAGCGATCCAAAACAAGCGCAGAGGAAAGTTGGAAAAATTCTCTTTTTGCATGACAACGCCCGACCATACACGGCAAATCGAACATGAGAAGACCTGGATGCTTTCAAATGGGAGGTTTTCCCACATCCACCATACAGTCCAGACCTCGCGCCTAGCGATTATCACTTGTTTCCGACAATGAAGACATGGCTTGCGACGCACGCTTTGACGATGACGCGGAGCTGCAGGAGGGTGTGACTAACTGGTTAAAATCACAGGTGGTAGACTGTTATGACGCCGGCATTTCAAAATTAGTTCACCGCTATGATAAGTGTCTTAACTTGATTGGTAGAAAAATAGCATTTTAGTTACACTTTCAAATGTATATAATAAAATTTTTTTCTTGTACTTAGTTTTTTACTTTCTCTTGCCTATATGAATATATAGGAAGGAAAGTATTGTTTTCATGTCGATTTTTCGAAATCGAGTTTGAAACACTCACACAACTTTCTCTTGCCAATGCAAATGATTAATAATAAACCTAACATTATTAATAAAATATTAGAAATAAACAAAAACTAACCTCAAAAACATAACCTTATTTTAATCATGAGTGAATGACGCAAAATGACAATCGAACTCAGTTTGGCTTAAAAATACGGAAAATCACGCTTTCACGCTAAACTAGGCTCTGTAGAGAAAAATGCTCTAAACAAAAGTTGTAGATCTTTTAATTTTCTATAACTTTTATTATATACACTTTTGTCGTAAAATGCATACTAAGACCGAAATGTTAAAAAAATCGATTTTTCTCACGTTTTCGTGAGAAAAAATCAGAAAATCGCAAATTACCGCTAAACTAAGCGTTATACAAAAAAATGTTTGAAACAGAAGTTGTAGGTTTTTAAATTCTCTACAACTTTTATTATATAAGTTTTTGCGCTAAAATTTATATTAAAGCCGTAATCTTAAAAAAACAACGTTTTTACGTGAAAACAGCCTCACCGAGAATTTCAGCAAACATGGCGCCTACCCTATCTTGTAGAGAATAAAAATTTGAATAAACCAGGCGATTTAAAAAAAAAATCGTAGGACCAGTTTTTGAGAAAATCGCAAAAAACTGAAAAATTATACGAATAAACTACTACTTCCGGTTGACCGATTTTGATGAAAATGTTCGTGTCGCGTCCGGTAGTGGTATGTAACTTAAGTTTCAAGTTTCAAGTTCGTACGATGTTCCGTTCTTGAGATATTCTGTTCACACACAGACACACACACACACACACAGACCAATCGCTAAAAACATGTTTTTTGGGTTCAGGGGGTCTGAAAACGTATAGATCCGGTGTTATATTAAAACGTGACAGACTTTCTGGACTGCCCTTGTATTTCAGTTTTTATGAGTTTGAATCAGCTAAAACTTAATATGAACTACTGTCACTGAGAGTATCCTTAATTTGTTCAAGTAATTTCAAAAGGTGACCAATAAGTCCGGTTCACTACATAAATACATCCAAAAATCTAACAGCACGTAAGTTACGTTAAACGTTAACTGTACTTAACTATAATGAAACCAGACCAAACTAACCATTTCTCACACTTGGTGCATTTCCAAGGAGCGTCATCACTGTGAGTAGTCAGATGTTCTTGTAAAATTCCTTTAGAAGTGAAACTATGGCCGCACAAGTGACACACAAATGGACGTTCTCCCAGATGGACAGCTTTGTGATGAGCAGCCACAGCAGATTTACTGCAAAACCTGTAAAGAACAACATATTATCAGGATTCGGATCACATTGATAATGTGATTTCTTATATCTTAAGATTATATACCAAAACAAAATCTCAAAGGAAAATTAACAGTGAAATAGCAAAATCAACTTTAGTACTTAATAAGTCACGAGTTTGCCTTTGGCTGCAACAATAGGGGAAAAGAAGGGGGGAAAGCATCAGTGCTCATACGTGACTGCTTTGGTATCAATGCGCCCAACATAAGAACATACAGAATATCATGGAACCTTTTGTAGGTTAACTCTACGAATACAAATGTAACGGTCTGTTACCGCCAACGGAAATGTTGGTTTCTTGAAAATGAGGTCGAACTCTTCAGTACTGAACGAAATGTAATATGCAATGTAAAAATCTGGTGTGAAACACTCACACAACTTTCTCTTGCCAATGTAAATAATTAACTATATAATCTAACATTAGTAATAATGTGCCGAAGCATCACGTCCAAGAGAGCACACCTGCTCCCTTACTTTCTGTAGCAGTTTTTCGTGCCCGTGCCTCTGGAAACTCCTCGGCATCCTATGGTTACTTTTCAGCCATGCTTTGGTCCCGCCGAGGTGAGCTGAGATGCTGGGCTTCTGTCTGTCTATCCTGATCCTTGTCCCTGGCATCTAGCACTTTTTCTATCCGTGCTAGAGGCAACTTCTCCTACTGTAGCTTTTGCCCAACCCAGTGGTGTCAGGCGTTTACCGTGCCGAAGGGTGGATGGCCCTGGGGCATTTAATCAGTGTCTTAACGGTGCCTGTAGGATACTTGGCTAAATCCTACAGTATTTTGCCTTACCCCTGTACGCGGGGCTATGCAGGGGCGGACTGATTATTTCCCTAGCTGACACGACAACTAAAAGTGGTTGTTGTTCCTTTTACTAGGAAAAGGAAGATGGCTCTAGATGCTTTGACTCTGGAAGGAGTGGATTTGAGCTACTCCCCTGAGGTGAAGTATCTGGGGGCTGTCCTGGATAGGGGCCTGACTTGGAGGGGCCACATGTCAAGGACTGTTGAGAGGGCTGTAAAGGCCTTAGGGATGTTTAAGAGTCCGTTTGGGAGGACTTGGGGGCTTAGGCCTCGTATGGCAGAATGGGCTTATGTGAGCTTCATTCTGCCAATGGTCACGTACAAAGCTTGTGTTTGGTGGCCAAGAACAGATCGGCTGAGGAAGCTGAAGAGATTGGCCCGCCTAAGGATATGTTGTGCAACGAGCACTGGTCCAACGGCTACTATGGAGGCGATGGTCGAGTTGCCTCCTATTCATGTTCAAGTGAAGAAGGAGGCGATAAGAACTGCCTTGAGGCTGGAGGGCGGGTTCGGGGTCCCATCAGGGGAGATGGGCCACACCGAGATCTTCAAAGGGGTTGAGGGGATGGGTGTGGTAGGTGGTCCTCGGGACCGTATGTACAGAGCATACGACTTCTCCGACACACTGAGGGTGAAAATTTTTGATCGTCAGGAGTGGGCGGAGGGACAGCCAGTGATACCGGAAGGGGTTACCTTTTGGTACACTGACGGCTCAGTGATGAGCGGAAGAGCGGGAGTGGGGGCCTGGGGGGCCGGGGGAAAGATTCCCCTGGCCCTTGGGTGTAACATAACCATCTTCTAAGAGGAAATATTGGCCATTAAGGTCTGTGCGGCTCAGGGGGTCGCACACTTATATTTATATGCAGTTGCAAAGTGGCTGCAAAAGAAGAGCGCTGATGGGTAAGGTTGTGTAAACACCTTCTCAGATAAGTGCACTAGATCCTAGGCAGATCCTGCGCTTTATCGAAAGTGTGGGTCTTGCAGAAATAGGAATAGGGGCAATCACAAAAGATCTTTTAGGTCGCGGTGAGGAGGGGCTGCAGAAGCCTGAACGCCCTTATTGTAAAGTAAAGTAAACATTAGTAATAACACATTAGAAATAAACAAAAAACTAACCTCGATAAACATAACCTAATTTTCATCATGAGTGAAAGACGCAAAATGAAAATCGACCTCAGTTTGGCATAAAAATACGGAAAATCACTTGTTCTTGCTATAAACTAGGCTCTGTAGAGAAAAATGCTTTAAATAAAAATTGTAGATCTTTTAATTTCCTTATAAATTTGATTATATACACTTTTGTCGTAAAATACATACAAAGGCTGAAATCTTGAAAAAATTGATTTTTCACATTTAATTTCCTATAAATTTGATTATATACACTTTTGTCGTAAAATGCATACGAAGGCTGAAATCTTAAAAAAATTGCTTTTTCACACGTTTTCATGAGAAAAAAACCGAAAATCACTAATTACCGCTAAACTAAGCATTATACAAACAAAAATGGTTGAAATAAAAGTTGTAGGATTTAAAATTTTCTACATTCTTTATTATATACATTTTTGCGCTAAAATGCATATTAAAGTCATAATCTTAAAAAAAAACAATTTTTTTACATGAAAACAGCCTCACCAAGAATTTCAGCAAACATGGCGCCTACCCTATCTTGCAGAGCATAAAACATTTAGTAAAACAGGCGATTTTAAAAAAAATTGTAGGACCAGTTTTTGAGAAAATTGCAAAAAGTGAAAAATTAAACGAATAAACTACTACTTCCGGTTGACTGATTTCGATGAAAATGTTCGTGTCGGGTCCGGTACTGGTATGTAACTTAAGTTTCAAGTATCAAGTTCGAATGATGTTCTGTTCTTGAGATATTCTGTTCTCACACATACGCACGCGCGCGGGCGCACGCACACACATAGACCAATCGCTAAAAACATGTTTTTTGGGTTCAGGGGGTCTGAAAACGTGTAGATCCGGTGAAAACTTGACTTCGAAAAATCGACATGAAAACAATATTTTCTTTCCTATATAGTCATATAGGCAAGAGTAAAGGATAGTAAGTCCGTATCAAACATTTCATCTCTCAAAAAGCATTAAAAAGAAATATCACATTAAAAAAAAATTGTCAATATATTAATCACATACAATATACAATACAAATTTAAACTCCATTGTTTATAAATTCCTGGATTGTATAATAGGACTTTTCAACCAGGTAAAATACAAAGTCTCTCTTAAATCTTTCCTCGTGTTCAATCCCAAACAACCTTTGTGGACGATGGGACATCAGTTCCCCGTGTTTAATTCTTTTCAATCTTCACTTAATTCTTGTTTTCCTAGCGCTTCATCAATGACGATTGGCTATAACTCTGGTGAATCGTGAACCACCATCAAAAACCATACAAGAACTCAAAATTGACCAATAATCAGTCTCAACCTAAACATTTTTCAACCACAACCCCATTCCTTTATCCAGGTCTGCCTTACTTTCAAATGTTCCCTTGAGGAAAAGTGTGAGAAACTCACACTTACAACCCTTGTATAAATGGCCACGGCAGGCAGTCTTTCACCTTTGATTATGACACTAAATACTCACTCCACACCTGTACTCTCAAAACCTCAATACTCTAAAACATGTTGGGTGCACAAAATTCTGAGCGATTTCCTGAATACTCATATCTTGAAAGCTTCTAAATGATCCATTGAATACATACTCAAAGTGTCCATATCTCTACACCACACAGAGAAATACCAATCTTAAATCTTACAGAAAGTAAAACTGTCTTCTTCTTCTTCTTCTTCTTACTATCAAGTATTAGGCATAAGCCTGTTCCGAACTCACAAACCATCCTGTACGTCTACACAAACACCGTACATCTCAACTACTGCCATCTTCTTCGAGGTCTTCCCCCCTCACTTCTTCCAACTGGAACATATTTTAACACTTTTAGAGGTATTCTCTCCTCTGGCATCCGTTCCAAATGTTGCCTCCAGTGATTCGGGTACTCCTCCTTTTTTTCATTCAAGCTAAATAGACCCAACTCGAATCTAATTTCCTCGTTATGTATTAGATCCAGCCTGAAGCAGCTTTTCAACCTTCAGTAAAACTGTAACGATGTAATATAATGCTATCTATTCATTTATCTTCACCTATTCAATAATGACAATTTACTATACACAAACTTACAGATAAATACACATAAATGAAAAATAAAACAAATTTTAACAAATACTAATTGATCTGTCCTAATTTACAAGAACACAATAATTTTAAAAGTTAAGTATATTTGAAAATTAAAATAGAATTAAAAAATACTAACATTTTCTGACAAATCTCACACTGAAACTGAAGACGTTCTTCTTTAGGCAAATGGACTCGTTCATGATTTTTCAGAAGAGCTTCGCAATGGAAACGGCGCGCACACTTACAGCATACATAAGGTTGTTGCTCCTTAGGCACATGAGACATCTGATGTACATTTAACAAAGACTTCCGGTGGAATGATTTCTCACACTTATCACACCTGGACAAATAAAAGTGTTTTAATTGTTTATAATTTTTATCGATAACCTAATTATCAGTTATGAATTTACAAACAAGAGTTTAACCCATTCACCTACAAATTATTTTGTTTTCTGTTGGTGGCCTTACAGTTGGATTTAATTTTGCATAAAATGACACTATATTGTAAATAAACAATAATTTTTTTTCTTTTAACCACTTCTCTTTATTTTTTTCATTTTTTCAAAATTTAGTAACCATTTAGACCAAAGAATTACTTTTATTGTTGTTGAAATAACTTTTTTCTACAAATTTTTAAACAATTTTTTTTCTTGTAAATGAAAAATGTTTTTTTTTTAGTTTTTTTAATTGTAACTTAGAAATTTATAATTTTCTATAAAAAAATTTATAAGGGCAATCTAGAGAATTCTTTTTTCTACAAAATTAATTCAAATTTTTAAAAATTGGTTAACATAAAAACAAGTTATGCCCTATCTTTCAATCTCCAGTTATTGCCGTTTTCACTTATTTATGCATCAATATCCTGCCGGTAATGAAATTAATAAGTTAGCATGCAGAGAATTTATTTAACAGTTAAAAATTATTAAATTAATAATACTGAATACTATAGGGTGATTCAAAAAGAGCGCCGGTTTTGATATATCAAATTAAGAGATTTATTTTATTGAAAAACTGAAAATAAATACATCAACAAGTTCATCTTTCCTTCCGATTTTATGTATGAAAAATGATGTCATGCATGTGTCCTCCTCTACTGCGCTGGCACACATCAACTCTGTCCATGAAATTGGATATTACTGCACGACAAGTTTCGACTTCCATTTGCCCGGTAACCCGTCGAATTTCCTCCTTCAAGTCATTGATGTTTCGGGGTTTATTGGCATACACCAATGACTTCAGATGACCCCAAAGAGGAAAGTCACAAGGCGTCAAGTCACACGACCTTGGTAGCCATTGATGGTCGGAATTACGAGAAATGATGCGATCCTGGAACCGTTCACGGAGCAACAACATTGTTTCTCGTGCAGCGTGACAGGTGGCACCATCCTGCTGAAACCACAACTCGTCAATGTCCATTCCATCCAAATGACGCCACAAAAACTCCCTAATTTGCTGGGTTAACAGCCACACTGTCACGAACCAACGCAACGTTCTGCTCAGTTTGGCCAGAACGACGACGTCCAGAACTTTTAAGGTCGACTGTTGAACCCGTCTCAAAAAACTTTTTCATGAGCCTGCGAACTGTTGATTCATTCGGTGCTTCATTACGTCCTAGAGTACCGCGAAGTCGCCTGACAGTAGCCGCATAACTCTCTCCACTCTGGTAAAATGTTTTGACGATTAACACTTGTTGCGCAATAGTAAACTTCTCCATGGTTAGACACAGACTGCGAGAGTACTACACTGCGAACAAGAGAAACTACAACTGAATCGTCAATCGGAATGTTCTCCGAAATAGAAATGAGGTCAAACAATGTTGCCAACCGATAAACAAAAATTTACCAGCCGTTTAAAAACCGGCGCTCTTTTTGAATCACCCTTTATTATTGTTTTTTGTATTATTCTTTTTATTTCCTTTCATTCATTTTTCATTCTTCTTTTCATTCATTCATTTTGTGTCATTCAGATTAACTACAAACTTTTCCAATTTTTTTTTTTTTTTGAAGAAAAATGGCTGAATGTAAATTATTCTACAGGTATGGTACATATATGTAGATTGAGACTTAATATGGAAGCTGTAATTAGGACGGTTAAAGTATTTTATTGTGGTTTTTTTCTTTAAAATTCACACAAAAAATGTGCACCTTACAAGCGAATTCGTTTTTAATTTAGAATTTTTAGTTTTAGTTTTTTTACTATCAAGGATTAGGCATAAGCCTAATCCAACATAAAAAACAACATTTTCTGACAAATGAAAAAAGCTGTGTGACAAGAAACAGAACTATTTATGGTAGCTGAATCAAATGTATAGTTATCTTAAATAGTTGTCATACAATTGGCTGACTGTGTGATATGAAACAGAACTATTTATGGTAGCCCTGAAACCAACAAATCAAGTACAATTAATATCGCACTCCACTTGCCCATTATGGGCATAAAATTGTTACTGCATTAATAATTGTCAGATGATCACAAGTACACACAACAGACTTAAGATGCGCTGAGGTTTATTATTCATAACAAACAAATTATGGCATCGCTTTAAATCACCACAAAGACAGGAGAACTGAAACAAGCTCCAAGGATGTGAAAAATGATGGGAACTATTTTAGGCATTTGAAAAAGCTATTCTGCTGGCCAATTTCAAGCCAATAAAATCAGGCAAACTGTTGGGACATTTTATCAGCTCTAAAACGCCATATAAATTGAACAATATGTTATTCAGGGGTACTCTTGGAGAACAAAGATAATCCAACATTGTTTCCACTTGCCTTACAAGGGGACCCAGATAAAAATATCAACTTCCATAATAGTCCTGAAACTGAAAAATATTTTCGTATAATGAAATTCATTATTCTCAGAGCAGATAACTCTAATTAATGTCCTTTAAACATTTACCCCTTCTGTTCTTAAATAGTTGTCATACAATTGGCTGATTGTGTGATATGAAACAGAATTATTTTTGGTAGCCCTAAAACCAACAGATCAAGTGCAATTAATATCGCACTCCACCTGCCGATTATGGGCATAAAATAAATTAATTGTTTTATTGAATCAAATATTGTGTACTTCGAATGTAAAAAACTCAATACATCATTGTACAAAAAGCTTCACCAGACAGAATCTTATTTGACCATTGGGGCATAAATGAATATTTTTTTGAATCTACAAAAATATTGTGACAATATCAAAGAGAAGTATGGTTCGAGAAATTTCTAATAGTTAATTCATAAAATGTTAAATAGCAAATAATAGAATGACAAAGTAACAATAGGGTTAGTTATAAAAAGGATATTTAAAAAGGACTGTTTATAATAAGGTAGGGTCTTTGTTGTTGAACTATTTGTGAAAGAGTCGGTTGGTTACCTGTAACACCTTTTATTCTTTATTCAAAAATAAATCTTTATAATGCATCCTGCAGTTTGAAATATTTCCATTTCATACAATGAATTAATATAACAACCCCACCAACCCTCCCTCCAAACTGCGTCACCCTTATTTTATTCCCACTCACACGTGTCTCGGTGGATCCACCATCATCAGAGCAAATGAAAAATTGAAACTAAAAACTTTTTTCACTTATTCAAAATTTACAGAAGATGATACATCTTCAGTCGCTTGTATAAAAGTTTTATACAATTTTTCATTTGCACTGATGATGGTGGATCCACCGAGACACGTGTGAGTGGGAATAAAATAAGGGTGACGCAGTTTAGAGGGAGGGTTGGTGGGGTTGTTATATTAATTCATTGTATGAAATGGAGACCTTTTATTCTATTGCGACTTCTTTACATTAGTTATGATTTTTTGAGAACAATAAAAACGATTTTTTGTATGGAGTTATCTCTGCTTTTCAAAAAATTATCTCTTTGATCTACCTATATAAAGAGATCCCCGAGCACGGTCAGGGAGTCAGTATTCGTTTGATCTTTGACGAGTGTTCTTTATTGAGTGTGCTATCGGTGCGTAGTACAGGTCAACGTATCTGAGCATTGTAGTGATCAACTATTGTTATACTATCTTATTGTGTATGTGCATTGTATTCAGTTTTTGTGTATGTGCATTCTGTTTAAATATTTGTAAGTAGTACTAAGTAAATTATTTAAGTTATTTATTGTATTACTTCATTATAATTAGTTTATTATTTATTTTGTAAATCTTTTAGTTGTAATAAATACTTGTAATTTTAAACTTTAGTATATTAATTATTTAATTACCTAGATCCTGAAACGGACCTTAGCGATAAGTGTCACAATACACTAATTTAAAATGCACAAAACCAGAAACTGACTTTTCTTGTATCAAGAATAACCAAAAAAAAATTTCTTGTCCTACTTAAACTAGCAAAACTTACATAGAAACCAAATAGGAAAGGAACTTACTTAAACATATTGCTATCAGTATGACGGGCACGATGCTCAATTATAGCTGTACGAGTTGATAAAATTTTCCCGCAATAACATGTTATTTGCGGAGTCTCCTTATGATTTTCCTTACAGTGTGTACCAAGAGAGTTCCAATTTTTACACACTTTGTCACAGACATGGCATTTGAAGCTAAAATGTAACAAAATTAACAATATTTTAACACACATTGCAATCTTATGATTAATTTTAATTAGCTGAAATATTAAACAAAAATTACATGTAATTAAGTTTTAATAGATGCCAAAAACAGTTAATTTACGTATATTAAAACTGTTTTAGATAATACAATTAATATGACTTCTGGCACCTCACAGATAAAATACAGATGAAGAAGTTGAACCAACAATCGTAATCAAATCAGTATTCAGTAGAAACGATGAGCAATACACAGCACAAATGTTTTTTTTAATAAGGCAAAAAACCAGAGCGGTTATCATCACCAGTTATTCTACACAAGTGTGTAGAGAACCCAAGTGTAGAACAAACTTTTCTTATTATAACATTAAAATTTTAGGTAATTGTTTACTTATAGGACACCAAACCAATTTGAACCATTTTGTTTAAAATTGATACTTTTTTGTATGCTGAATCCGAATATGAACTTATTTTTGCACAAAAACCACTGTGGAATTAGTTATAAGCCCTTTTATATCATCTACCAACATAACCTCACTTTTCCGCAACGTTATCAATTTATCTCATGATATTTCTATGTATGTATACATTTTTGGTATACAGAATATATATATATTGGTAGTAAAATTACAAAGTGAAATTCAGAAGAAAACTTACAAAATCATTTGAGATAAGAACCGGGGTTAGACAAGGTGATGGGTTGTCACCTTTGCTATTTAACATAATTCTAGATAGGGTCATGGAAGAATGGGAGAAGAAACTTAAAGAGGAAGATAACTGGAAACCAATCTCACTGGAGACCAAGAAAGATAATTTACAAATCCCCTATTTAGCCTTTGCAGACGATCTCACAATAATGGCAGATTCTAGTGAAATGGCAATAAAACAGATAAAAACTTTAAGGGAATGCGCAGAAAGAGTTGGTTTGCAGATATCATTCGAAAAAACAGTGTTTACTACTGAAAATTTAAAAATTTCAAAATTGCAAACCAAACATGGAAAAATTAACAGGGTACCATACTTTAAATATCTAGAAGTTATTTTTGAAAAATATTCACAACAGGAGAGAATACAAAAAGCTCGTAGAGGCCTAGGATTGGTGCAAAACCTTTATAATAAAAAATGTTTATCTTTAAATGCCAAAATTAAACATTACAATACAGTAATCAAACCAACAATTTTATATGCCAGTGAGACCTTGACACTTAACAGGAAAACAGACATGGAAGGCTTAAAAAAGGAAGAAAGAAAAATAATTAGGAAAATTCTTGGACCTAGATGGACCGAAAACAGGTACAGATTACAGAGAACGTCGAAAATTGAAGAATATTCCAACATAGAGACAGACATGAGGAAAAGACGCCTTTAATTTTATGGCCACATTATGAGGCTTCCTGACACTAGACTCACAAAGAGAATAGTAAAATATGTATCATCACTTGTTAATGGGGGGGGGGGGGAGGAATGGATACAAAGTGTTAAAAAAGATTTAGAATTGGCCAAAATCACCAAAGAAGAAATTTTCATAAGAGACAATTTTAGAACAAAAAATACAAAATGGGAGGTTAAACCAGAGACAAAAGCTACAAGAACCGGAACTAAGTGGAGTGAACAGAGAAAAACTGAATTCTCACAAAGAATGAAAAACTGGTGGGGGGATAAAAAGGTCAAGAAATCCTAAAAACAAACCAGATTTACATAGCGTCTTCCACTTCGGGAGCTTTACAACTAATAATAATAATATATTGATAGTAATGTTGGTAATGTTAATATATATTGATCAATAAACATGAATAAAAATAACGTAAATATATAAACAACGTAAATACTATGAATAACATAAAATGACATACTAGTGTAATGACGTCATTCAGTATAATGGTTTCATTTTTATGACGTCATTACAAGCGGCCTCAAAAATTAACATTAACCGAGTAGGTTAGCGGTTGGTACGGGCTTTTTCATTTGCACATAACAACCGATAACCTATTCAACATTAGCTCATTTAGAGTAGATTATCGGTTGTTATGCGTAAATATAAACAACCGATAACTTGTTTTAGCCAATAATAACCGATAACCTATTCACCATTTACAGCGTGATGTAGGTTATTTATCGGTGTGCATTTTACCTAACCAATAATATTTAGGATTTATTAAAAATTTAGCCTAAAACAACCTATAATAACCAATAACCTTATTATGATTAGGTTATTGGTTAATTATGTGCATTTATAACTGCGTATAATAACCGATAACCTATTCACCATTTACGGCGTGATGTAGGTTATTTATCGGCGTGCATTATACCTAACCAATAACCTTTAGGATTTATTATAAATTAGCCTATAATAACCAATAACCTTATTATGATTAGGTTATTGGTTGATATGTGCATTTATAACTGCGTATACCTAACCGATACCTAACCTATTCAAATCTTCTACAATCTTCTACAAATCTTTTACAAACAAATGATAGGCCTAACTTATACTAACCTACTCACCATTTACTAACTAATAATACTTTTGGGTTACAAAAATAATAATAATCGTTAAAAAATCAAAAGGTGTAACACATTGTGTGTTGAATCAAGATATGAATTTATAAATGGGTATATTAACTGATAACCCTTTAATCAGTATAAATGGAAAACGTTATCATGACGGCCTAGGAGATATAGTAGGCCAACGTGATTGGACAAAATTTTTGCATTGTTGGTTAGTTACCGCTGTGCAGCGTACATTTATACCGTTGTCCGACCAACTGGTTATTGGTTTTCAAACAATCAGCTTAAAAAGGATTGCAATTATTGTTCTGTGGGGTTTTGGAAGAGTACGTCGTGGGATAGGGAACGTGTTGTGGAGTTTTTAGTTTCCCACGGTGTATTTAAGCACGAAACCAATTGCAGTAATTGCAATCGGACATGCAAACTGGATGAAGATAAATTGATTTTTAGATGCGACAGAAAAACGAAGAAACGGAGGCAGGCAGCAGTGAAGTGCAATTTTAAACGTTCCGCGAGAGAGGGTTCTTTCATGGAGCGAACCAGGATGCCTGTGGAAAAATATTTTGTGCTAGCATCCGTTCTTTTAGACCTAACTCTACCTAGGCAAAACATTTTTCAGCGAGAGTTTGCCATCAGTTCAAGAACAGTGATTGACTGGTACTCCTTTTGCCGAGAGGTCTTCATCGATCATGTATTAAAAACTGCAAAAAACAATTGGCGGGCCCGGAACAACGGTGGAGATCGATGAAGCTAAATTCGGTAAAAGAGAGTACAATCAAGGTCGGTGGATGGAGGGTCAGTGGGTGTTTGGAGGCATCCAACGGGATACTGGCGATTGTTTCCTAGTTCTGGTAGAATCAAGAGATTCACAAACACTTCTTCGAATCATTAAGGAGTGGATTCTACCGGGAACAACAATCATCAGTGACTGTTGGAAGTCATACAACACTTTGTCTGACGAGGGATACTTCCACCTAACAGTCAACCACTCATACAATTTTGTGAACCCAGAGACGGGGGCAAACACTAATATAATTAAACGACGCTGGCGCGAGGTAAGAAATAACATTCCACGATACGGCGTCAAAAAAAGTAATTTTGTGGGATACCTTGCAGAATTCCAGTTTAAATGCAAATATCTCGAATATAATGACAGATTACATCATTTTTTTCAAAGCCGCCGCTGCCTTGTACCCTCCAAAATACTAACAGGTAAGTGTCAATTTATAGTAATTAATGGTATTTATAAATAACTATTTTTTTAGTTTAAAATCTAATTGAACACCAAACAGATTGGGTATTGTTTTATACATTTTCTGGTACCACCAGAAAAAAAACTTCATCTTTTAGCAATATTCAATGCAGTACTAGCGCTGCAACAATTGCAGTAATTGCAATCGGTCATGCAAACTGGATGAAGATAAACTGATTTTTAGTTGCCGCAGAAAAACGAAGAAACGGAGGCAGGCAGCAGTGAAGTGCAATTTTAAACGTTCCGCGAGAGAGGGTTCTTTCATGGAGCGAACCAGGATGCCTGTGGGAAAATATTTCGCGCTAGCGTCCGTTCTTTTACACCTAACTCCACCTAGGCAAAAATTTATTCAGCGAGAGTTTGCCATCAGTTCAAGAACAGTGGTTGACTGGTACTCCTTTTGCCGAGAGGTCTTCATCGATCATGTATTAAAAACTGCAAAAAACAATTGGCGGGCCCGGAACAACGGTGGAGATCGATGAAGCTAAATTCGGTAAAAGAGAGTACAATCAAGGTCGGTGGATGGAGGGTCAGTGGGTGTTTGGAGGCATCCAACGGGATACTGGCGATTGTTTCCTAGTTCTGGTAGAATCAAGAGATTCACAAACACTTCTTCGAATCATTAAGGAGTGGATTCTACCGGGAACAACAATCATCAGTGACTGTTGTAAGTCATACAACACTTTGTCTGACGAGGGATACCTCCACCTAACAGTCAACCACTCATACAATTTTGTGAACCCAGAGACGGGGGCAAACACTAATATAATTAAACGACGCTGGCGCGAGGTAAGAAATAAAATTCCACGATACAGCGTGAAAAAAAGTAATTTTGTGGGATACCTTGCAGAATTCCAGTTTTACATCTAACTCCACCTAGGCAAAAATTTATTCAGCGAGAGTTTCCATCAGTTCAAGAACAGTGGTTGACTGGTACTCCTTTTGCCGAGAGGTCTACTTCATGGAAAATTTCCAAGGTAATCACTATTATGAAGCCCCACAAGCCTCCTACAGTCCCTGAAAGTTATAGGCCGATCTCTCTTCTACCTTTATTGCCCAATTTATTTGAAAAGCTTCTTCTCCCGCGTCTACGCCCGACTATTGAATCACTACTTCCCCCGGAACAATTTGGATTTCACCAAGGACACTCCACAACCACCCAACTCCTTCGCATCGTAACAGCACTAGTGGATGCCAAAAATGCCCACCACCATACGACGGCTGTGCTGCTCGACTTTGGAGCAGCATTTGATCGTGTATGGCATGTGGGCCTCTTATTCAAGCTAGCCCAATTCTTTCCCCCGCCAACAGTTCGTTTACTTCACTCTTACCTTACCGGCAGACAGTTCCAAGTCTCCATCGCTAACCCCCAGTTCCCTTAGTCACTTAGTCAAGTCACCGCTTACCCCATCAGCCGCAGGTGAACCTCAGGGCTCGGTACTTGGGCCCCTCCTTTAACTGCTGTACACCTTCGATTTTCCCATCATGAATTCTATTAAATTCGGACTGTTTGCCGACGACGCTATCTTGTACCGTCACGGCAGATGCCTCCACCTCAATTGCCGCGCACTTCAAGACCAACTTATCCTCATCTCTACCTGGTGTCATATCTGGAGACTTACGCTCAACCCTAAAAAATGTGAAGCCATCCACTTCTCCGCTAAGAGGACTCTACTTTCACCTCTACGTCTAGAAGGAGAACTCCTCCAATGGCAAGACAGTGTCAGGTACCTTGGGATTACACTCGACAAAAGACTAACACTCCGGCAGCATGTCGATGACAAACTTTGCAAGGGCAGGATTTTATTCGCTTTGCTCGTCCCTTTGTTTCTTTCTAAAGCTTACACCACTAAACTGAAACTTCTTATATTTTCCTCAATATTACGCCCCTTCCCTCTGTACGGGTCGCCAGTATGGTGGCCTCTTCTCTCAAAATCTAGCAAATCTCGAACCTCTGCTTTTCAGAACAAAGTCCTCCGACTAATCACTCGCCTTCACTATCTAATGTCCAATCGCACTATACATGAACACTTACTCTTTTCCACTATGGAGGACTTTATACACAACACCTCTAACAGACTACACGACGCTGGGAAGACCCATGGTCCTCAGATCACACGAGACATTTATACAACACCACATCCTCACGAACGTTTTAAGCTTTTACCATTCCACGACTTTGTCTAATAGTACAAGTAAAATTAAAACCAGAGTTACCACTTCATAAATTTACGCCGTATGTCTCTCCCTAAAGTTGGTTGGTATAAAACCCCTACTAAAATTGCATAATCATACTCAAAAAGAGCCGACAAATACACCGTAAAAACAAAACAAAGACCACTAAATACACAGAAGAGCCGACAAACAACACAAACTAATAAGGCCAATGGTTATGCCTTCCCCAACCCTCATAGTTATAAATCACCCCTTATATATAATCTTACACATTTTTAATCCTACTACATATAAGTACGCAATGCCTTCACTCCCCCAACCAAAGCCACACAAAAATTAAAAGGCTCATTTTAATAAAAACGTTCAATTCTAATTAAAGAAAAGAGCCACCATTCCACTTCTCCAGTCCCGCTATATTATAAACCACCTCAGCCTAATAAAAACTTTAAATTTCAAATACACCTATAAAACTCACCTGTTTTCCAACCGAGGTTGCATTTAATCCGCTAAATTGTTCTCAGAGCGATCAGGTGTTCCTTAACACGATATCGCCATCCATGGGCCACAAAGCCTACTCAACCCGGACTCGGGAAACGATCCAGCACTGCAACCTTAGCTTAAAATCACACTAAACTACTTCTTGATTAGAAGAAAACTGACTCAAGAAGAAATTGAAATCTGAGCTACAAATTTTATTTTCAAACTAAAATAACGTTACATAAATTTGGCAGAGAAATACTTACTGATAAAGAGATGGAAGAAGAGCTTTCAACTCGGCCTTTTTCAGTTTTTTACTAGAAACTTTTTCATCGTCATCATTTTCAGGTTCTTGTTCTTCATTCTCCTCCTTGATTACAACAGTAACTTTTTCAATATCAAATTCATCATTTTCTTCTTTAATAATATCATCTTTAATATCCAACATATCATCTATTTTTTCTGTATCCTCTGTTTCCTTCTCTTTTTCCTCAGCTTCATCTTTTACTATCTTTTCTTCACTTTTTTCTTCTTTATAATCTTCATCATTATCATCGTCGTCCTCATCATCATCATCGTCCTCTTCACTATCATCACTTTTGTAGACAATTTTCTTAGTTGCCTTCTCACGAGGCCTTTCAATGACAGCTTTTACAACCTTCACAGGCTTGACCCTTTCCTTTTTCTTCGGAGGAGCAGCTTCTTTTCTCTTCTTGGGTACTATACTCTGTGGGGTTTTCGCTTTTCTTTTCGCAGCTCCAACTAGAGTATTTTGCTCACCTGCACAAAATTTAATAATTATTTAATCACATTAATACCTCGAGACACTCATATGACAAAGGACTTGTGTGCTCTAAAAATTTCAGTATCGGCTATTAAAAATAAACTTTAGCTGTAACTGCTATTATAACAATCACAGTGACATAGATAATATTACTGTCGATACAACTAATTGTATTTCAGTTTTATTACGTAACAAAAATTTAATGTAACAAAATAACATAAGAATACAAATACTTGAAGGACTCGACATCTGATAACATCATGTAACATACAGAAATCATACAGATAACACACAAATAACATCATATAACATTTGAAAAATCGCTACAGGGTCAATCCATGTGAAATCAACACATGAAGTATTTTTTTTCAACCTAACAAATTCCGAATTCCATGAAAATTTTATACACATGTCTTAGATCATAAGTTAAGTCTGTTTCCAAAATTTCAGTTTTTTTTACCCAACAGTTTCTGAAATATATAATTTCAAAGTCTGGCTAATAACACAAATTTTGGTAAACCGTAACTTTTCAAAAGAAATTTTCTTGGCTTCTATTTAAGATAGAGAGATAAATTTGGTGTCAAATTAAAGTGTTTTAAATCAGCTTTCATTTGATATGAAACATGACTGGTTTTGTAAAAAAAATGCTTTTTCAAAATTCATTACTTTTTTCAAAAACAGATTTTTTAAAAAGCTACCTTTTTTTAAAAAAAATATGTTATTTGTCAACAAGTTTTATAAATAAGTTGAAAATTTCAACTTAGCTATCACAAAAGTTTTATTATTACAATCAAATTAGTTAAAGGGGTAGTCAACCCAGAAAATCAAAATCAAAACTTCTGGCTAAAATTTATCATTATTTATTTTAAATGAGAGTAATTTACTAGTACTCATCTACCATTTGAACCAAGCCAAAAAATTAATTACAGCCCCTAATATAAGGGAGAGGTTGGAAATTCGGGCTTTTACGGGGAATCAAATATCTCAGGAACCAAGAAAGATATTAACATGATTCTTATGCTACAAAATACAGAAAATTGCTGTTTATTATTTGTTGTATGAGCTTGTATGTATCTTTTATTA
The DNA here is from genome assembly GCA_035578175.1 of Catonia carolina. Taxonomy (NCBI): domain Eukaryota; kingdom Metazoa; phylum Arthropoda; class Insecta; order Hemiptera; family Achilidae; genus Catonia; species Catonia carolina. The sequence continues at coordinate 31,016,798 of JAQMRL010000001.1, forward strand.
CAAGAAATTTATTGAAAAAAAACCATATTTTCAAAAACATTTATTTTATGTATTCACAAATCATTTTTTTAACTAAATCCCTATTAAGGTTTTTGCAATAATCATTCAACAGATAATAGTAAAAAATTATAAATGTTTGTAAAAAATATCATCCAAATATCTCCAATACTAACCAAAATATTTAATTCTCAAGAATGTACAATCATGTAAAAACCACATTTCCAGAAAACTTAAAGTTGAAGGAATAATTTCACTCGCCTTGCTAGTGATCTTTATTTTAAACAGATGTTTTATAACTTTTTTTTCTTCAAAGTATAAACAGTAAACAAATGTGATTCAGAAAATTTTAAACTTCCAAATAAATGCAAAAAACATTAAAATTTAAAAAAAGTCATCTTGAGTTGACTACCTCCTTAAGGTATGTTTCCCTGATTTCACAAGATTTCTCATGAGAGAGAGCTTACATAATAATAGAGCAATAGTTATGGTTACATAAACTGAAGTATGAGTATGCACCAGGAATAAGTAACTTCAGTTTCTAGTAATCTCCACAATTTCAACTTATAACTTCAATTTCTAGCTTAATTAACTCAAAAAACTTGTTTTAAATCTTGTTTTTTTTTAAACAATGGTCCAACTTTTCTGAATGTACCATATAAATTTCAAATTTTTCGGGTGGAAGGTGGATGAAAACAGATAAGTCATACAGCGAGAACAAATGATAGCCGCTGTGTTTTAGAAGCACAACAGACCCGAAGAGACAGCTCCTTAAGGGTTTAAGTTTAAACACGCTTCATAAAACTGTAAATTAATCAGTGATAACATTCTTACCTGATTTTGCTACATCTTTTTTTGTTGCTTCTTTCTTCGCTGTTTCCTTTTTAGTAACTTCTTTCTTAACCACTTCTTTTTTCGTCGCTTCCTTTTTAGTTGATTCTTTTTTAGCTGTTTCTTTTTTAATCGCCTCCTTTTTAACTATAATCTTTTCAATGAGAGGAGGAAGAAGAGGTGCCAGTGGTGGTGGTGATGGTAATGCACGTATCCTGATCCGTGGTATAGTTTTCTCACATTTTTTTGGCCTACCTCGAGTTTTACTCCGTGGTTCAGGGCCAACAGCTGCTGCTGCTGCTTTTGCTTTTTTATTGAGGGATGATCGTGTTTTTCCGCTCGGTTTTTCGATATCTATTTCAGGTTCAACAGGGACAATTTCCTGAAACAAATATTTAACGCTGTACAGAATAATTATTTTAAATAATACTGCGCGTTAGGCTGAGACTTTAGGATTAGTAATCTTTGTATTATGATCCGATGGCAACCTTTTAAGGCCTGTTCCCATGATGCAAGTACTAGCTTTAGCAAAATAGCGTAACGGGAATGAATAAATAGCAACTATAGTAGTTGGCACGTTCAGTTGGGAGATAACAGAGCAGTATAGGATAATGTACTTCTTAAGGGGCTTTTACTGCTACTAGCACATACACAAACATCAGCTTTGTAGATAAACAATGCCATCATAACCAATAACATCCATTCCTTCCACGCCCTATCGATTACAAACCTTTATAATGTAGAGTAATCTATATATGACTATTAATTAATAATTAACACTATGTTTATACTCAACTTCATTATGCGGATTCCAAATGTGAACATTTTTTCGATAATTGTTCTGGGAAATACGTTTTACATTTGTAAACAGATTGCGTCATTTTTTTTACATTTATCACACAGTGTTTAGAAAGTCTGGCGAGGGAATGTGGAGAAGACATTAGTAGGTCTGCGGTAAAAAAATAAGTTATTCATTTTAACCCCCTCCCCAAATAGAAGAAAATATTTTTACAGTTTTTTTGATTTTTTACAATTCATTAAACATTCTACATAACACATAACTTTTTTTCTGTTACGCAAAACTTGAATTATTGTAGTTCCACATTAAAAAATACGTGTTCTACAGAGGTTTAAAAAATCTATTTATATACACATCCAGATGTCTGTAATTGATGTTTTTAGTTGCACTAATAGCAGTGGTGATTTCTAAAAGATCCATTGAGTCAACTGAACGTGCAAACGACTATAGTTGAGTTAAAGCGCAAGTTTTCACTAGCGCACTAGTGACTTTGAACACGTTTGATTTTAAATGTTAAGCTCTTATTGAAGCAGATGTGTAGTGTTGCGGAAGAATATGTTCGGGGAAAAGAAGCAGCTAAAGTGGAATTTCAATTTAACTTCAACATTTTTTAACATCTTTAAAACATATGAGTGTTTGAGGGATGTGACAAGTGACAGCTACAAAGAGAGACTCAAGAGAAGCTGCTTTATCAGCTCTCTCTGGCATGCTTCATGCACTACCTTTCTCAAAATTTGCCTTAAAGTTTTACGATTTACAACAACAGAAGAAAAATACTGGTAACGCAATATAAGTTGACGATCATCAGTGAGAATAAGACTGGACTATGCAAGGAGTGGAAGTGCTCTATATGTGCTTTTCTAAATACATCATAGCGACAGCTCTAACCATGAAAAATCATGTTGTAGTTTTACTCTTAAATTGATATATTATGTTTACAACTACGTCGTTTTATAAACATCCCATTGTATTATTTATTGATTCTTAATAATTATCCTAAATAATAAACATTCATTCTAAATAAGCAACGGAATGATACAAAAAAAGAAGTGCGTTACGCAATTCAATGAAGGACGGACAATGATGACTTAGTCAGAAAAGTGGATGAGAAAATTAGAGAGAAAACACAATTTACAATGACAATGCTTCCAGATACATGTCCACAAGTTTCAAGAACTATTTTGCACGAGATTGTAGCTGCCGACCACTTCGGTTATCACAAGCTGTGTTTTTAGTTAGGAATGTAGGCATTAGAGATGGGCCCCCTCCCCCCTAAAATATTTTGATTTATTTTTCACGATGCAATTATGGACTCGGTGAAAATATAGTTGAATGGACTATGCAGAAAATTTAATAAAAAAAAACCACCAAATGTTTCACAACATAATGGGGTAAGAAACTTGTCACCTACATACGTAATTATTTTGAAAAAGTTTATTACATTAGTTATAAAAATGGTGTTAATTGTTAAAATTAATACTGAAGATTACTTTTCATGCTGAACAAACTCTGCAAAGAATACAAGTTAAAAGTTTCGATGAAGAAGACAAAGGTAATGGCATTCAGGGGGGAAGAAGCCAGTCAGAAGAAAAATTGTTATAGACAATAATATTATGGAACAGATCTCCCACTTTCAGTATCTAGGTTGCAACATTACATACCAAAAGGATAAAGATGCTTACAATAAGATGCACTGATTTCAGGACTATTAGGACTTAAACTCTTAACCCTTTTAGTGCCGGGGGCCGATGGAAACGGCCGCGGATGCATATGCGAGAAGTGCCATGGCCGATCGGATTGGCCACCAAAACTTTTCTACTTGTTTGTTCCTACAAATATTAACAGATGGTGTTTTTGTTAACATAGCTGGATTCCTCATTCTTTTAGCTTTAAAATGATAGTTTAGTATTAACCTCTTTGGATAACGCATGATCGATATATTATCGAATAGTAAGAGCATGTTTCGACTATCAAGTTTGGTGGATTGTTGTTGCTGTTTGTTTACCATAACCTCGTTTAGACAAAGTGTTCTAGTGTTTTGCAAACTAATTTCATGTTATTATTAGTATATTTTGTGTTTTTGAAAAGTTTTTTGGTAGAATATACTTTATTATTTGCGTTAACTCTTGTAGTTTAACTTTGCGGTAATCGTTCATATAATAAGATTTGCTTAGTTTGTGTATACTTTTGAGGTACTTCGAAACTGTTATCAGTGTGTTCAGTCAATAATATTTTGACTTTTGATTAACTTTACGTTAATTTTCATAACAAAATATTGTTTATTAGTTTTCCGTGGTTTGTTTCTAATATGTCATTCAATGTTTATAAACCAATAGTCGACGATGACCGACTATGTGATTTATTTGAGAAAAGTTTGCGTTTCAAACGGAACATTGTCTGGGTTTTTCTTCTGTAAAAAAACTCCAATTTTTGAAGCAGTAACTTAATTTTTACACCAAATTAAAGAAAATTTTCTACTTCGTATAACTAATTAAACATAAAAACCAAATTTTGCGATATTGGGGTTAGTATTTAATCATAAACTTAAGTTTTTTTTATGCATGAATAACAAAACATTATGTTTGTGAATTTTTTTAAAATTTTTATGTACAAACTTATCAAAATCAATACAAAATTCAGAATCAGCACATTAAACTTAGGATAAGTACCAATTTTCATAACAATAGCATGAGTAGATGAGTTGAAAAGTAGGTGGACATGAATGTCAAAGTAGGTGGACATGTATGTCAAAAACGTAAAAATTGACTTTGCACTTTTAGCATATTCTGTAATTTAGGCCTCTGCACTAAAAGGGTTAAACAGGACACATTGCTGGGCAACCAACCATTGTTGATTGTTTATAACATATTTGTTTGTTTACATTTACTTAGATTACATTTATTTTATATTGTTTTTTACGCTTGTTTATTGATTTAATTCTGCATATTTACGAGTTGTTTTGGTGATCCGGATAGTTAAGGTTTCAAGAGGACCTGAACCCGCCACCAGCAAGCGCCGGCCTGTGGGAGATAGCGGCGCCGACTACACCATCTACCACATCTACTGCTGCTTCAACATTTATGGACGTACCTGACAGTGAACTGGGGTTCACTGTCATCCAGCATAAAAGGATCAGGACCAGCTCAGGTGATATGATTCCTTCACAAAATGCAACCTCTTCCTTGATAAATTTAAATTCGCCCGCTAAAAAATATACGTAAAATCCCTCCTTTTGTTTTCTGCTACCCAACCAACTGGTCTAAAATAACTAAACTGCTCAACACCCATTTGTCCGAGTCTTATAAGGTCACCACTCGTGGCAACTCGTATTATTATTTATATCTAACATTGACACTACCAAAAGTGTCCTTTCTGAGGGCATTAATTTCCACTCATATTACACTCAACAGCCCGATGAGATAAAAGTGGCCATCAAAAGGCTCCACTCTTCGTTTGAAACCAAAGAAATTAAGGAATTCCTCTGCGAGCATGGTTTTGAGGTGAGCCACTGCCAAAACATTACTGGCCACGCAGGCAGGCCACTTAATCACTTCCTCATTAAATTAAAAAAAAATCACCTGGATTTGAGGACATTTATAATATCACTACAATCTTTAACATAACGTTCACGGTAGAGGCACTCCCGACAGCGGCCAGGCCTACAATGTTTCAAGTACCAGAGGTATGACCAATCTCTATCAATTGCAACCACGAACACCTACTCTTCCCCTCTATGGAGGACTTTATACACAATAATTCTAAACGACTTCACGACACTGGGAAGACTGATGAACCCCGGATTATACGAGACCTGTACATAACCCCACATCCACACGAACGCTTTAAGCCACTACCATTCCACGACTTTCTCTAATTAACAAAAAATCTAAATTCCCGTATTGAGTTGCCACTTATTTAATCTACGCCGTGTTATTTCCTAAATTCCCCTATCATTCATCATCTAATTTTAAGACTTTTTTAAAGCCCTGCTACACACGCATAATCACATACTGTGAAAAAAGCCGTTGAATACACTATAAAAAAAAACAAAAGGCCACTGATCAATCAAAATTATATAAAAGAGCCCCCAAATTAAACAAAAATTAATTAAAAGGCCAATTATTATGACCATTTCTCCCCTTACCCGTCTCACTAATTAAACAACCTAACTTGTCAAAGCCAAAAACAATTTTGAAGATCCCTCAGTTAATTCCAATTTATCCCCAAGTACGCAAGCTGTCTCGTCCGTTTCCCAAAAACCAAACAAAAAGCCACAGAAATTTTAAAATAAACAAAAGAGCCACAACAATAATCTAAAAAACATAAAGGCCACTGATAAAATAATATAAATTAAGCAAAAGAGCCGCCATCCCCTCATTTCACCCGTCCCACAATATTAATAAATTGCCATTGCCCAATATATTTTTAATTCCCTCCACTTTTATGACTTCCCATTCCCCCTAGAACCAATTACTTAACTAAATCTAATAAAATTCCCCTGAATTCCCCGAGGTTGCATTTATTCCGTAATTTTGTTCGCCGAGCAACCAGGTGTTTCTTAACACGATGTCGCCATCACAGGGCTTCTTAGCCCTCTCAACCTGGATTCTGACCGATTTCGGCAAATGCAGAACTATCCACCACACTTTAAAAAATAGCACCACCAAAAACACGAGGGTGAGATTTTATAAAACATTAGCAGTGCCGACCCTACTCTATGGCAGTGAAACTTGGGTGCTATCAAAGCAAGAAGAGAGTAGATTGCAAGCATCTGAAATGAAATTTCTTCCGACATTCGTATGTTGTAGTAGAGAAGATCATTACAGGAATACAGAGATAAGGAAAGAACTCAACATCTCCTCTATAAACGAGAAGGTATTTCAGAACAGAACGCAGTGGTTAGAGCATGTAAACAGAATGCGGGAGGATAGGATACCTAAGCAGACACTGGGCTATAAGCCGGATGGCAGGAGAGAACAAGGACACTCATGAAAGAGATGGGCAGATTTGAGAGGTTCAGGACAGGCAGATGCCTAATCTTTGAAAGGCAGAAGAAGAAGATTACCAAGATACAAGATAAGTTTTCTCAAAGTACTCCATTTTTTTCCAGGGTAATGCCTCTAAACCCGTTTCAAATAATTTCTTGAATGCTTCATTTGAATTTTACTGCTGCTGTACAAAAGGGTCAAGCTTTTGATCTTTCGTATAAAGTTGCTCCTACGTTCAATATGTTGAACAATGCTTTCAGAAAATATTATGTACGGAAGTGAAATATTTAAACTAATGAGGACGCAATTGGATTGAAAAATGAGATTTATTTATTTACAATACATGTCAAAAAAATGACACAGTCGTTTTGAAATTAAGAAATTTAGATATGTGAGAGCATACAAGCTATTTTCACCACATTGATCCGTATTCAGGAAAAGACTTTCCTTACGATGGCTATAATTCTGTAGCTCACAATAAAGTTGTTGATTTGTTGGAGAAGACCAACTTGATGAAGAAAGGGTATCATGTGTGAACTCAACATCTTCTCTATAAACGACAAGGTATCTCAACATCTTCTCTATAAACGACAAGGTATCTCCGAACAGAATGCAGTGGTTAGAGCAAGTAAACAGAATGCAGGAGGATAGAATACCTAAGCAGACACTGGGCTGTAAGCCGGACGGCAGGAGAGAACTAGGGCACCCAAGAAAGAGATGGGCAGATTTGAGAAGTTAAGAACAGGCAGAGCTGCCTAATCTTTGAAAGGCAGAAGAAGAAGATTACCAAGATACAAGATAAGTTTTCTCAAAGTACTCCATTTTTCTCCAGGGTAATGCCTCTAAACCCGTTTCAAATAATTTCTTGAATGCTTCATTTGAATTTTACTGCTGCTGTACAAAAGGGTCAAGCTTTTGATCTTTCGTATAAAGTTGCTCCTACATTCAATATGTTGAACAATGCTTTCAGAAAATATTATGTTCGGAAGCAAAATATTTCAACTAATGAGAACACAATTGGATTGCAAAATGAGATTTATTTATTTATTTACAATACATGTCAAAAAAAATGACACAGTTGTTTCGAAATTAAGAAATTTAGATATGTGAGAGCATACAAGCTATTTTCACCACACTGATCAGTATTCAGGAAAAGACTTTCCTTACCATGGCTATAATTCTGTAGCTCACAAAGTAGTTGTTGACTTGTTGGAGAAGACCAACTTTATGAAGAAAGGGTATCACGTGTGAACAAGAAACTGTACACAAAAATACCTTTTACCCAAGATTTATACAGTCACAGCACGTATCTTACTGGTACTATCCGCAAAAAATTCAAAAGGATTGCCACCAGACTTGGTTAAAACACAATTAAATGCTGGTAAACTTTATACATGAGAAGTGGAAAAGTATTTCTGGTTGGTTATAAAGAAACCAAAACTTGAAAACCAGTGTACTGTCTTTGCACTGGCTGCCATGCAGAAGACAGTTTGGCAAAAAGTAAGAGTGGCCATCAAAAACTCAAACCAATGTTGATAAAAATGTACAATAATGGAATGGGTGGAGTGAATAGTAATGATAAGTCAATTCAACACTACACATGTAGCAAACCAGAAGATACTGGAAAATATTTTTATGAACCTTTTCGATATATAAATTTCAATGCTTTCATTTTGTCAGCTAAATACTTTGACAGACCAATTAGCAGAGACTTAATGGTGTCACTTGTGGATAAAGTAGCTACATAAACTTTGTAACGATTCAAACGAGTCACAGTTAAATCTGTTTATGTTTGCTCTAGTCGAGAGTATAAACAAACTCCAGCTGATTGGAAAATAAATACTTTAAAAATTATTTAATTTATATTACCAGAAAATATTTAAAAGAGTTATTTATATGGTTGCTAGGAAACTATGAAAAATAAGAACTGAGAATTTTGTAAAGAAAAAGGAGTGTGGTTCCGAACGTCGAAGAAGATGGACGGGCCACATGACAAATAAAAGTTTAATTTAAAATATATAATTAAAGACGGGACATTGTAATTAAAAATGACATTTTAAAGAAACAGTAAAATTTAATACTTATGGGACACGTTTTGTTAAAATATCTAAAATGTATAAATAACAAAATTTAAAACACGTAAAAAAAAACAAACACTAATGAAATGTTGTGAGAATAGTCAAAATTAATAAAGAGAATTTGTTCAACAATATTGAGTCTATTTAATCACAGCAACTTGTTTTTTTTGCGCCCTGGAGACTCCAGGAGGAGTATAGGACATGTCGGCAGATATAACACCTGAAATACATTTTATAAGAATCACACAATGTATCACTACTATCAACAAAGAAATTCTTGTATGCTATAAAAAGTTTCACTGATCAAGTAATTTTTCAGATTTTTTTTAAAGGAATTCAAATCCTCACAACACTTTAAAGATTGGGGTAATTTGTTCATTAATTTTCTCCCTGCATAAGTAGGTTTTTGTTCAAACAATTTTGTGGAGTGATTAGCCACATAATAATCATTCCTGTTTCTCGTGTTATGATTGTGAACATTGAAATTCTGTAAAAAATTATTTTGCCTAACATACATAATCACCTCAAAAATGTAGAGGGAGGGAACTGTAAGCAATTTAAGCTCCTTAAATAGTGGTGTGGATGAGGTTAGCTGGTTAGCTCCCACCATACAACTAATAGCTTTCTTTTGAATTTTAAAAACCCTATTTATATTACCCATGCTAGAATTACCCCATACTAAAATACCATAACGGATATGAGACAGAATGAGGCCATGATAAGCTGCCATTAGTAATTTTTTATCATTTTATCTGGCAATTTGTTTTAGTGCAAATACCCCAGATGATATTTTACTACAAACTTGATTGGTATAGAAGTCCCAAGACAAAGATCTATCTAGAGATACGCCCAGGAACTTCACTGTTTCTACAAGCTCTAAACTATTATTATGAATAAATGAGTAACAAAGCCTGCAACACAACCTGCAGTTATCAGTAAAACAAGTGGAGAAACCCAGCACAGTCTGACTCATCTGCCAGACAGGAAGGGATTTTATGTACTATGTGCGACAAACGTCCAACGGAAAAAAGAGTAAATCCAAATATTGGTGTTCTGGTCGTAATTGTGAAGTACATACAGCATATTTTCAGCGTATGAAATATTACTGGACAAATATGAAAGGAGGAAACAAAAGAAAGTTGCAAGATGTAGATAAAGATGAAACTGATGTGTGAAGTGTAAGTAACCAGTTTATTTTTTTCGATGGGGTTTTTGTTTTTATAAAATATTTTCTTTATTTTTCAACTTAGAATCATTTTTTTGGTTTTATTTTGAAGTAAACATTATGGGTAAATAATTGTATATAATGAATTTTAAAAGTAGTGAATAAGAAAGTTTTAAAAAGTAGTGTCATCTGAAAATTTTAAAAAACATTTATCTAAAAATTGTCTTCACATAGCTCCAGCATCTGTAAGTCTGAAGTAACAATTTTAACAATAAATATACATTATTCTCCTAAGTTTTCTTGTTATTTTGATGTATAGTGTGGTAAGGTTTGTATTAAAACCAAATTTTTATGATTTTTATGGTTCAGTGACCCAATTGCTAAAAATTCCCGGCCGATTTGGAAAAATGATATTGCCAGCTATATGGTTAAGATATTATTCTTTCATGTAAAAATAACATAGTCTTGCCAAGCTTCATAATTGGTAACTAGTAACAGTTACAGAGTGTACAAGATAGCTTCTGTTTATTCAATATGTGTTCCTAGTAGACACTTCAATCAAGTACAAGGTATTATTTTCCTACATTTATCCCACCATCACTAGTACATACATTGCCCACAAACCACTCACGACACTTTTTTGGATTTCCTTGATGTTACAACAGCATTACCAACAAGGGGATTCAATTTAAGCCAAAAATTTGTTGGTTTGATTCTTGATAAAGTTCATGAATATTTGAGCTAAATAAATTATACTTTCTTACAAAGTAAATTCTACTAAAAATATAATTTACATTCCATTTCCAAGTAGACAGTTGTGGCTGTAATTCAATTAGTGAAATGAGAACACAATTAATTGTAAACCAAAACTTACAAAATCCTTGTGATCCTGGATTTCATCAGAATTATTTAAGAAAATGTTTCTGATTAGAGTGATATTATCTTCAGTGGGTTCTTCCCGAGCGAGACTGAAAAACAGATCCTGGACTCTGGCACATTGTATAGCAAAGGTGTCTAACTGTTCCACGTAATCGGCACAAGACTTGCACACGTACTGAGGTAAGCTCTCGTCATCATCTGCATCAGCCTGGTAAACAACAAATTACATTTATCATAGCAGACAAACATCATTTTATGAGGAAAATTACATTTGTCATAACAGACAGACATTTGAAGAGGAAAATTACATTAACATAACAGACAGACAACATTTGAAGGGGAAAATTACATTTATCATAGCAGACAACACAACATTTTAGGAGTAAAATTACATTTGTCATAACAGACAAACATTTAAAGAGGAAAATTACAATTATCATAGCAGAAAAACATCATTTTATGAGGAAAATTACATTTGTCATAACAGACAAACATTTAAAGAGGAAAATTACAATTATCATAGCAGACAAACATCATTTTATGAGGAAAATTACATTTGTCATAACAGACAGACATTTGAAAAGGAAAATTACATTAATATAACAGACAGACAACATTTGAAGAGGAAAATTGCATTTATCATAGCAGACAACACAAAATTTTAGGAGTAAAATTACATTTGTCATAACAGACAAACATTTAAAGAGGAAAATTACAATTATCATAGCAGACAAACATCATTTTATGAGGAAAATTACATTTGTCATAACAGACAAACATTTAAAGAGAAAAATTACATTAACATAACAGACAGACAACATTTGAGAAGTAAAATTACATTTATCTTAGCAGACAAACATCATTTTATGAGGAAAATTACATTTGTCATAACAGACAGACATTTAAAAATGAAAATTACATTAATATAACAGACAGACAACATTTGAAGAGGAAAATTACATTTATCATAGCAGACAACACAACATTAGGAGGAAAATTACATTTGTCATAACAGACAAACATTTAAAGAGAAAAATTACATTAACATAACAGACAGACAACATTTGAAGAGGAAAATTACAATTATCATAGCAGACAAACATCATTTGAAGAGGAAAATTACAATTATCATAGCAGACAAACATCATTTTATGAGAAAAATTACATTTGTCATAACATACAGACATTTGAAGAGGAAAATTACATTATAACAGACAGAAAACATTTGAAGAGAAAAATTACATTTCTCATAGCAGACATTTTAGGAGGAAAATTACGTTTATCATAGCAGGCAGACAACATTTTAAGAGAAAAATTGATGAGTTTAAAAAGTGTCAAACAGAAAAAAATTATTAACATAAAGAACGGTCTGGAACAATGCATGGAAGAATTAGAAAAATGAATACGTAGACAAATTTTTATTTTTACTTCAAAAATATTTCTGTACAAATCACAAAAAAAAATTAGTTGATGACGAGGTAATTTAACAAATAAAATAAATGGATGCAATAAATGACATTAACTGCTTTTACAATACTGTAAAAAGTACATCAACATTTTTATACTCGACTAATTAGAAAATTAATGTAACTTACAAAAAAACATTAAAAATTTTTTTATTGTCAAGTAAGAAAATAGTAAAATAAAACATTAATTGTAAAAAAGTTACTTTGTCAATATGCAAACACAAAATAAAACTTTCAAAACAATTTTTATATTAATTTCATTTTTTTAAGTGCTTACTCATTATTATTAAGAATCTCATCATTTTACTGGACCCAATTTGCTAACCATTTCACTAATTTTTTTATTTCTCAATTAAATACAGAAAACAAGTGGTGATAATTCGATCAATTGAGGTAGTCTAACTTTAATTTTTTTGGAGTTGCATATTAGTCAAACACATTTTGTTTTTCATTCAGCTATTAAATCCTGAATTAAAAATATGGTGTGAAACACTCACACAACTTTCTTGTGCCAATGCAAGTAATGACCAATATAACCTAACATTAGTAATAAAACATTAGAAATAAACATAAAACTAACCTTAAAAAACATAACCTTATTTTAATCATGAGTGAAAGACGCAAAATGAAAATCAACCTCAGTTTGGCTTAAAAATAACGAAATCAATCTTTTACGCAAAACTAGGCTCTGTAGAGAAAAATGCTCTACACAAAAGTTGTAGATCTTTTAATTTCCTATAAATTCGATTATACAAATTTTTGTCATAAAATACATACTAAGGCCGAAATCTTTAAAAAATAGATTTCTCACATGTTTTCGTGAGAAAAAAACAGAAAATCGCTAATTACCGCTAAACTAAACGTTATACAAAAAAAGTTTGATACATAAGTTGTCGAATTTTAAATTCCCTACATTTTTTATTATATAAATTTTTGCGCTAAAATGCATATTAAAGCCGCAATCTTAAAAAAACTAATTTTTTACGTGAAAACAGCCTCAACAAGAATTTCAGCAAACATGACACCTACCCTATCTTGTAGAGAATGAAAAATTGAGTAAACCAGGCGATTTTTAAAAAAAATCGTAGGACCAGTTTTTGAGAAAATCACAAAAAAGTGAAAAATTACACGAATAAACTACTACTTCCGGTTGACCGATTTTTATGAAAATGTTCGTGTCGGGTCCGGTAATGGTATACAACTTAAGTTTCAAGTTCGTACGATGTTCCGTTCTTGAGATATTCTGTTCACACACACACAGACTAATCGTTAAAAACATGTTTTTTGGGTTCAGGGGGTCTGAAAACATGTAGATCCGGTGAAAACTCGATTTCGAAAAATCGACATGAAAACAATACTTTCCTTCCTATATATTCATTATAGACAAGAGAAAGTAAAAATCTTTGAAATGTAACCCTCAAAACCTAGTCTCACATATCACTACTTGGGTGTATGATGGTCAGTTTACATGAAATTGGGGTCAAATTAAAGGTAAAATCTGAATCTCGAGCACAATGAATGGTTACAGTAATCCATTTATTAAGCTATCAATTATTTTAAAAAAATTTAACAACACGAAACAATTTCATACTTATCAGCTCTTAAGTTACCAACTCAAAAACAAGACCCGAAATAAATAGTTCCAGGAAATAAAGTCCAACATAAAAGTTTTAACCATAACCAAGGAAATGTTTCAAAGCCAGAAAAAAAAACAATTAAACACTATCATAACAGAGAGGATGAGGGCCGCCAGATCAAAAAATATTAAAATTGGTATGGGAGTAAAAGAGACAGTCAGTCTAACTTCATAGTTCATTCTTCGAAGAAAAGAACATAGAATGACACGAGTGCTCAATTGAGGCGAAAACTAAAAAGCAAATGAGAAAGAACTCAAAAAATTGTATTACAATTTGTAGGTAGATAAGATTTAACATCTGAACCTTTGGTTTGTATACTTTTCTAAAATCACCTCAACAAATACTGCTTTGCATCGGACACTACAAAGAACAACTATAATAACAGCAAGAAACCATAATTTTTTTTTCTGGAATTGAAAGTATCCATTAAAAAAGTACCACCAGAAAAAAATATTTCTCATGAATAGTGTAAAAAAATGTACGAAGAACCTTACAGAATATACATGAATTTATCTAGTAAATGCCTAATTATTCATTTTATAAGCTATTGTTAAAATGTCTCCTACTTTGTTTATAAGTCCAAAACTGTTTGAATAAATCTTAAGTGACTGATAAAATTAAATATGACGGCATGGATATCCAGGACACTCATTTTCAGATAACTTAACCTCTCATATAAATTTAAACAACTTATTGTTTACATTTAAGTAGTGTGCTCAACAAGATAATTAGATTTTGTAAGTTTCATAATACAAAGAGGTTTCAAAGATAGAAATTTGATGACTTTAAATTACTGAATATTTTAAAAAAATATTTCAGTATGAAGTAGCTTTCCTAACCTAATCATAAAATAATAATTTACAAAATAAATAATTATTAAGCATTGGATGTTAAAAAATTGTACACAGCAAAACATTAGCACTGTAAGGTTAGTAAAATTTATGGTTATGTTAAACGTAGGCTAACAATTTTGTTATTGCAACTTAAAATAACGGACGTAATAAAATAAATATCTACATCTACACATCAATCCAAGAATTTGACCATCAAATATACTAAAACAAAATTATTATAACTACTTCATTAGAAATAACATTCGTAAGATAGTGGTTCACAGTTAAGTTATTTATTAATGACCCTTCTATTAGAAATCGGCCTACATATTTCTTGCATGCACTGAATTGTAATAATAATGTATACGGTATACAACTTACAGATATACTCAGTTTTAGATATTTATTCGCTCGTTCTATAATCTCACTTGTTGTATTTAACCCATACAGTGGAACAATAACATCTTGCGAACCTGCACATAAACGACACCAACGTTGCCATTCAATACTAGTCATAATTTACGTTTTTTGTTCATGTACTTTTTTGTGTTCCCTATAACAATATTTGTTATTTAATTTTCATTTTATACGATAAGATCACAATACGCCATTAATTAGCACTGTTAACTTTTAACTATTTAAAACTAAGAACTCACTAACGACTAACACAAATACTCAAACCCAAATTCTTCCTTTCGTACATAACTAAGCGAAGCGGACCGAGCAAACCGAGGAAGAACCGACACAACAGTTGTTTATCAACATAGTGTTTAGCTACAACAGTGTGTGAGGGTCGACCGAAGTTCATTTATTTTCCGATAGAGCTCAATAGTGGTAACCGCTATAATTTGAATTTGAGTCGCTACTACGAGAACATTGAACTTTCATTTCTTTCAAAAGGTTATTGCTGCAGTTCCCAACAAAATCAAACAATAAATGAGACCTATAGGATCAAAACGACCAATCTCCATTCAGGGTAATTTTTGGCAAACTGCAAAAAACTGTACCTATAAGAAAACTGATTTGTTTAGTTTCAACAATGTATTGTATTTTTGTTGTACCAATTAGAAATGTAATTACAAAGTTTTAGCTTGTTTACTTTTCTAGTTACATAAAAAATTAACAAATAATTTTGGAGATTGGTTGTTCTGATACTCACGACTGGACATATGTCGTTCGACACATGTTTAACCTCAAAAACTAAAAAAACTAGTAGACATGACTGCTGCTCTCTGATTGGTCACTTTTGGAGATTGGCAATTATGATTCCAACTTTATGATGGAGATTGGTTGTTTTGATTCAAACTATACTTTTACATATGTAAAAACACAGTTTTAAGGGCTATTTTGATCTAATTTGATTTTACCACCAAAAAGAACACAACATTTTCTTCCATATGGCACTGCTACCTCAATTTCGCCCAAAAGTGGAGATTGGTCGTTTTGATCCTATAGGTCTCAAATGAAAATTTTGTATTGATGCCTAAAAATTCATCAAATTTTGGTGCAAATTATATTTTTACTTTTGAAATGTAGAATGACATTATTCTTGAAGAATTTACTGTAACAATTATTTTAAATATTTTTTTCTTTAATGTCTCATCAACAATTTCGTTTTTAGCGACTACGGTATTTAGAATTACAATAATTTCCAAACTCAAGCCGGGAATCGTACCCGAGAACTCCGCATTGTTGTATATTAGCCCACTACCAATACACTATGGAGGTGACAAAAAAGTTTTACTTGAATTTACTAGAAATTTTATTTCAACTGTATAACACTGCATCACTGAATTACTGTATATACTGGATTTTTCGCGAAATATTAGTACTACCAGTTAAAAAATTTTTTGTTAAGAATTCATCAATCCTAGTGGATTACTAAAAATGTTTAGGAAATAAATGTAAATGTAAATGTAAATGTAAAAATGTTTAGGAAGCTTTTAGTTTTAATTTCTTATATTATCTGGTTCCATTCCTGTTTTATTCTTCAGACTTCTTTAGCTCTGTTAGACATTGCTTTTCTCATTTAACTGGAGAATTTTAATTCCCTGAACATGCTGATTTTTTAACTTCTACAGGATTTTTTTACCTGAATGATTGAGAGAAGAATTTTGCTTTATCAGTGTAGTCCGAATCCTTAAATCTTAACTTATACATTTTCTATTCTTGTTTGTAGTTGAAAGAACTATTATCGAGATCATAGCACTTATCAAAAATCTGCTCGTAACTTTCTGTATTTTCAGCACTTGTTCACTGCAGGATTTTGTCCTATCTTATGTCTACCTGGTCTTCTGCTTTTACTCTTCATGGAGGCCCTTAAAGTCCATAATTAATTTTCTGAATTTGTTTCGGTTTATTAAGTTTCCTTGGTTTATTCCAGTTTTCTTAATATCCTTTCTGACTTATTTCAACCATTAATCCAACACTTTAGGTCTATTTTTTTATCTTAAAAATTTGTTTTTGTCAACCGTTTGTCATCCATTCTATACTTGATCTGTTGGTTAAACCTGTAAGAAAATTTATATTTATTTATTGTGTTATTTTATAACACAAAATTCTTCTAACTTTTCTATATTAGTCTCAAATTCCACTATTTTTAAACTTTCCTGTGTTACCTTCATCCAATAAATTTACACATTAATCAATTAACATGCAAACTCCTACACACTTTTTTTTTGGACAAAAACCAGGATTATTCCACACAATTTGTGTTATTCCACACAATGATGTAAGGGGCCCAAGTGTAGAACTACTTTTCTTATTATAATTATAATTAATTTTATTTATTTTACTTTTATTTTATTCACTTTTATTTTTATTACTATTTTATTTTGGCCCAAGTGTAGAACTACTTTTCTTATTATAATATAATTAATTTTATTTATTATTTTTATTACTATTTTATTTATTTTTTTATTTTATTTACTTTTATATTATAATACTGTGTCGACGGCACAACGTCAATTACACAGAATCTTGGATCAAATTGCTTCTGGCGTTTAACAAAAAATAAAAAAGGTTAGTGCCGTTTTCTTGAATGTTTGCGCAGTGTTTGACAAAGTGTGGCATCAAGGTCGGCGATATAAATTAAGAAAACTTTTACCAGATACCGATTTCTTACTAATCAGCCGAAAAAATCTGGTTAAGTGAAACATAATACGGCTCTGTTCAATTACAAACAAATCGTCGCTGGTGTTCCACAAGGTTCAATTTTGCCACCACTCCTTTAAAAAATCTACACATTAGATTTACCTGCATCTGCTAACACCACATTAGCTACTTATGCTGACGATAGTTCATCCTTTTTTCTGTTGTAAAGCCAGATGCAGCGAGTAATAATTTACGAGTCACATCAACTTTTTAAATTACACAATTTTGATTATCAGAATATCACTTTAAAGAATATTTTGGTTATTGGAATAAATGCTCTGGATCCCAAACCAATGCAACATAACTTGCATACAAAAATTTCAAATTATAAGAGGAATATGGAATAAAGTATAATTTCGCTTTATGGAATATTCCTGGAAATACATTATACAGTAAAACCTCCTTAATCCGGCATTCTATAGTCCGGAATTGTCTATAATCCGGCATCACGGCAATAGACACAAATTATAGAATTGCCTTCACAATGAACATTGTAAATTGAGCAACCCGACAGCTAACGCCGACACTCAAGAGCCACAAAGCGTCACGCTCTGAGTTTGTAAACTCAGTACGCTTTGTTACACGTTTGTAAAATTTGCTGAGTCAAATAAACAATACAGTATGGCCGAAGTTATGAACTTGCATATAATAAAAAATGATTTTTTAAATAAAAAAAAATACTAGTCGTTAGAAACAAGTAGATATTAGATCTTTTTTCCAGCCATCTACCAGTGCTGTTGCTAAAAACCACGAGTAGTACAGAACTGTACTGTATGTCATACTGTATTCAAATTTATTTCATCATGTACTGTACTTAAAAAATGCATTTTAATATTTCTCCTGTACTTATATATTGATTTATATTGTTTAAATAACCCATGTTTAAATAATAAATACATACAGTAAAAGTTTCTAGTGCAAATTGTGTTATTTTTTATACGACTCCTGTATTTTTATAAATAACCTCCACAGTCCGGAATTTCCTTTAATCCGGCAAGCTTCGAGTGCCAAACGTGCCGGATTAAAGAGGTTCTACTGTAGTTATAAAACAGAATTGGTAGAATTCAGTCTGGGCTAAGTAGGTATAGTTACCTGTAAGACCTCCAATAAAAGTTAGCTGCCTACTGTATAATACACTCTTAAATACCTACTATGCAAACAAAAGAACAACAGTACCCTAACGTGTTGTAACAACGACAGGCCTCAGTAAGCAAGTCATCGTTCTATATATAAAAACATTGTTTGTGTATGGGCTGTTTCCTACTTTCACGCAAACTGGTAAACTTTAAACGCCGTCATAACCATTCAGTGTGATGTCTATTCTTATATTGCATTCTTATATTCTATTCTTATAGTGCATTTGCTGTTTCTCCCTTCTCATAAGTTAATTGTACCTACAGTGCGTTAATTTATTACAGTGGTTTTCTAAAAACAGTATCTAACCTGTTTTTCTTTATGATTTCTTTACTGTGTACATACATACATATAAAGATATTGTACTGAATTACTTTATAGCTAACCGCGATGGTTCAAAAAGAAAAGACTTATCACTTGCTGAAAAAGTTGAAGTTATACGATATTATGAAGAAACTCTATGCAGCCAAAATTCAACTGGTCAATAAATTTGATGTTTCTCAAAGTTAAGTCAGTTAGCTTTTGAAGAAAAAAGAAATGACAATGGACAACTGGGAAGGCAACACCAACACAAATATGAAAAGAAAGCGCTGCAGGAAAGTTGAAAAAGCGTTGAAAAAGCACTAGTAAAATGGTTTCAAGACAAATGCAAGTATCATGTTTCTTATCAGTGGACTTGTACTTGAAGAAAAATGAAATAGCAAAACATTTAAATATTCAAGATTCTAAAGCTACGAATGAATCGTTATCAAGGTGGAAGTCCAAAAACCAAATTTGTTTAAGAAGTAAAACACGGAGAGGCTGCCGATGCGTCAAGAGAAAATGCAAATTCTGGGATAGCTGATGTTCTTTGAACAGTGCTTGAAAACTACGAGTTGTGCTGTACTTACAATTGTGATGAAACTGCATGCTATTATCATAATACTCCAGACGGTTCTCTTTGCATTAAGAAAGAAAAGTTAACAAATGAACTATGCTTAGGCTACCCTGCATGGCGTTGTTTCAGTTAATGGAATAATTCACTCCGGAAAAACGCCTATTCCAATAACCGAAATTGACTGTATTAGTTAAAAATCTGGAGAGTTCGATTCAATGCATTGAAATCAGTGCACGTCATCTTTTCTCTCCAGAAAGGTTCCTCAATTATTGCTTGATATAAACTGATATCATCACGACAACAAATTAAATACCTTAAACTTCACCTAGATAAGAGACTCGTATAAAAAGTCAGTGTAGCCCAATGTGTCATAAGGAATAGACGAGTTTAGTCAGCACTCCCTGTTTTACCTGCTCGAAGTTCTACCTGTACGTGCGCAACCATACAATACATGTTTTTGTTAAATTTCCTTACCTTTAGTCATCAGATTATTTTTTTTTCATTTTAACATTCTTTTTTTATTAATTCTAATGAATTTTTTTATTAATTTTATTAATTGGTTTATTCATAGTTACTGAAATCATGACTGGAAATAGATGTAACACCAGCACACAAGATAGGGTTATAAGCAGCAATAACTGGACCAACAACATTTAATTGATGATGTAATCAAAAAAAAGCCTTGCTGATAATTCATTTACTGAAACATTAATTAATTATTAGTATCGCTGAACGAGTCAGCTGTATTATCTTAACCAGATTGGAAGACAAACTCAAGACTTTAATTGAAAAATGCCATTAACTAAAAAAAGAACTACTTTTAACTATCAACTGGCAGTTGCCAGAAACAAAACAAGAAAATGATTGAAAATTTTGTATTTTTCAGGTACAGGTAATCTCCGAAGGGTTAATTGAGGTAAAAAACGACCTTTATTATATCAAACAAATATTAACTAACCGTCAAACAGGTTTGTTCCAAATTTGTTGTGTTAATAAAATAAATTTATTTTATTAATCGGAATTCATTAATTATAATGAATCGGAATTTATTTTGTAGGCACTGCCAACTTAACTGGAATAGACTATAGATACCTACTATGCAAACAAAAGAACAACAGTACCCTAACGTGTTGTAACAACGACAGGCCTCAGTAAGCAAGTCACCATTCTATATAGAAAAACATTGATTGTCTACGGGCTGTTTACTTTCACGCAAACTGGTAAACTTTATTAACGCCATCATAACCATTCAGTGTGATGTCTATTCTTATGTGCATTTGCTGTTTCTCCCTTCTCATAAGTTAATTGTACCTAGTGCGTTAATTTATTACAGTGGTTTTCTAAAAATATTATCAAACCTGTTTTCCTTTATGATTCTTTTACTTTGTACATACACACATATAAAGATATTATACTGAGTTAATTTATAGCTAATCGTGATGGTTCAAAAAGAAAATACTTATCACTTGCTGAAAAAGTTGAAGTTATACGATATTATGAAGAAACTCGTTGCAGCCAAAATCAACTGGTCAATAAATTTGATGTTTCTCAAAGTTAAGTCAGTAAGCTTTTGAAGAAAAAAGAAATGACAATGGACAACTGGGAAGGCAACACCAACACAAATATGAAAAGAAAGCGCTGCAGGAAAGTTGAAAAAGCACTAGTAAAATGGTTTCAAGACAAACGCAAGTATCATGTTTCTTATCAGTGGACTTGTACTTGAAGAAAAATGAAATAGCAAAACATTTAAATATTCAAGATTCTAAAGCTACGAATGAATCGTTATCAAGGTGGAAGTCCAAAAACCAAATTTGTTTAAGAAGTAAAACACGGAGAGGCTGCCGATGCGTCAAGAGAAAATGCAAATTCTGGGATAGCTGATGTTCTTTGAACAGTGCTTGAAAACTATGAGTTGTGCTGTACTTACAATTGTGATGAAACTGCATGCTATTATCATAATACTCCAGACGGTTCTCTTTGCATTAAGAAAGAAAAGTTAACAAGTGAACTATGCTTAGGCTACCCTGCATGGCGTTGTTTCAGTTAATGGAATAATTCACTCCGGCAAAACGCCTATTCCAATAACCGAAATTGACTGTATTGGTTAAGAACTCTCTGGAGAGTTCAATTCAATGCTTCGAAATCAGTGCACGTCATCTTTTCTCTCCAGAAAGGTTAAGGTCCTTAACTATTCCTTGACATAAACTGATATCATCACGACAACAAGTTAAATACCTTAAACTTCACCTAGATAAGAGACTCATATTAAAAGTCAGTGTAGCTCAATGTGTCATAAGGAATAAACGTGTTTAGTCAGCACTTTGTGTTTTACCTGCTCAACGTTCTACCTGTACGTGTGCAACCATACAATACAACATGTATTTGTTAAATTTCCTTACTTTTAGTCATCAGATTATTATTTATTTTCCTATTACATTCTTTTTTTATTAATTAAATAATTAATTCTTTTATTAATTTTATTAATTGGTTTATTCATCGTTACTGGAATCATGACTGGAAATAAATGTAGCACCAGCACACAAAAAGGGAGTCATAAGCAGTAATAACTGGACCAAAAACATTTAATTGATGATGTAATCAGAAAAGGCCTTGCTGATTGGAAGACAAACTCACGACGTTAATTGAAAAATGCTATTTCTAACACAAGACCTACTTTTAACTACCAACTGGCAGTTGCCAGAAAAAAAACAAGAAAATGATATTAAATGCAACGATTTGAAGCAGTACTTGCGCCAAAACAACATTCGCGCGTATGGGATTGAAGAGTCAAACGACAAGAATACGAATGCTAAAATAATAATCTTTGCTAAAAAACATCTAAACATTGCAATCTGTCCGATGAAGACTACTCATTTGGACCAAACTCAAACGCTACTAGAAACTCACCAAGGTCAATAATTGTGAATTTTGTGTTATGCAAGACCAGCCAGAAAATTGTCAAAGATAAAAAGAAACTTAAAGGCTAAGGAATAACTGTTGAAGACTTGCACAAATGTCGCTTAGAAGTCTGGAAAACGGCAATAGGCATACATGGTACGTGGAATGTCTAGACCAGAGATGGTAAAATAAATTTCAAGATAAATGGGAAAACTCATACCGTCGCCAGACTATCCCAACTGTGAAATTCCAGTAAAGGCGTGCACAGCTTACAAATTCAGTTTTTATACTTTTTTCTTCTTAGTGCGTACATATGCCTTGGGCTTGTGCTTAGGTAATGATATGAGGTGATTTACAGATGAAAAAATGCCAGACCTGACCAGGAATCAAACCCACGATCCTGACATGGAAGCCAGTTACGCTGACCTCTACAACACGGGCCGGCCAAATAAAGTTATAAAATAAACTTTATAAAATACATTTTATACAGTTAGTGATAGAGCAGAACTGGATGTTTACAACCTGAATGAGAAGATTGCACAATATCATAATCGATTGAGGGAGCGTGTACAGAGAATGCCTGAGAGAAAGATACCCTTCAGTGTTTTACAATACAGATCGGTGGGGAGGAAAGATGTAGGGAGGCCATGCAAAAGATGGCAATAATTCAGTAGTTTGTCGCTGACATGAGTCAGGGCAAATAGAACCTAATCCTTGATTCTGAGAAGACGTTAGTGATAAATTAGGGAATATTAGTTTTGTAGCTGACGTAGGCTACAAACAAGAGACCTGTGTGCCAAAAAATTAGTGAACCATGTGTGTTGCAAAAAAGTTTTTAAGGGGGAAGATACCATCAATTTAAAGAAAAACTTAAAAATCTTTTTTTTGGCTTATTTTGTTCTCTACTATTTCCTGAATAAGAATATATATTTATTTTGTGTCAATTAATTACATAAAAAAGAAAAAAATTGAAATATGACCATATGGCAACACACATGTTTCTTCTTCTTTGTAAAAAAAAAAAAATAGGCGTATTGAACGTTTTGTATCTTAGCAACGGAAAAAGATAACATAGCGATATTTTTTTTTGTTTGAAAGTTTGCTCTTTTCTTTATGTAGTTCACTTTTTAGCCACACAAACCAGTGCTATGTAATGGAGTATAGTGGCTCTGATCGTGTATGGTGCATTTTGTGTGTTTACGTGATAATTTTTGGTTATTACACAGTTACTCAGTGTTTTACATAAAATTTGTTTTTTCAACTCAAATGTTTGCTGGAAAGAAAATAACTTTAGTTGAAGAGCTCCTTGAAGCATAAATTTTGTTTTCTTTTGTTCAGAATTTTGTCCTCTATGACATGGTGTATGAAAATCTTGCATGGATTCCACAGTTTATTTTATTTATTTTTTTTGTTTGTAATGATCGTAAAAATCTATTAATTTTAACTTTTTGTTTATATTATTTTTTCTGTAAATACCAAAGTATAACTAATGCACCTTATCACAGAGCTTGTTTTTAGTTTTCAATCAAAAAAAAATTAAGTAAATCACATAAGTGGTTCAAAAGATATTTTGTTTCCAGTACATGGCGTATTTTTCAACCAAACCAACCATTTGGTGACTGGGGGATGAAATTTTCGGCCAAAAATTTCAAGAAGGCTTTTTGAAATAAGTGTATATGTATTACCAAAAGAAATTTTTATAAAACAATAATATAACGTTAATTTTTGCTGGTAGATTTAATTGACTGTAGTTTAGTATTTACTTTGTAATAAATGTGCACCAGGGATTATAAGTAATAGGACCAAACTTCTTACATAAATAAGGTTAAAGATACAACCCAGCTACAACTAATTTTGGTTGGCTTTAACTATTAAAACAAAATAAAAATTTTTTTTTTCAAAATTAACAACAAAATGGAAACCCTGAAAGGGAATAAAATAAAGCAGCTTAAGTCTTTCAGGTATCTTTGATTCGTGTTACAGGAAGATATGAGGTGTGCCAAAGAGATGAAGGTGAGGGTCACCATGGTCAAGGAAGCATCTGGCAGGAAAAGATGGATTTTGTGCAGTGGGCTGAATTTGGAATTGTGGGAAAAATTGGCCAAATGACTTTGAGGAAAGAGGATGAGAGGGGGTTGGAGACCCAGCAAATGTGGATTAGGAGGATGGAAAAGATGAGCTGGATTGAAAGAGTTAGTAATGAAGAGGTGCTTCGGAGTTAGAGGGCTGCTGGAGACGGTGAGAGAAAGGAAACAGGTGACTGAGTCACTGGTTGAGAAAGGAGTATCTCATTGTGGATGTGCTGGAGGGATCAGTTAATGGTGGGAAAGCAAGAGGGCACAAGGTGAAGAAGTTGGCACGCGATAGAGAGAGATGGAGGCCTGGATGTAGAGATGTGCTGTGAAGCAGAACACGAATGATGATACAGGATCGTAGGATATTGAACTCTTTGCTGCCTTGATTTTTAAACATGAGCCTTTTTACCGAACCTTCCTTCAGGTATAAAAATATTTCTGTCACCAAACAAATCATTTTTGAATTATTCAAACAACTGAAATTAGTTGACTATTCCCCAACCCTCTATACGTCAAAAGAGCACACACCCAGACCTATGACGACTATTGATTTTTTGATATTGTACATGTACTATATTAAAATTAAACTTTTGAGGAAATCGCAGAATACTTCCCTCTGTTCCGAATGGACTGAGCACCAACCATAACTTTTGTATATTAACATCTATTTTTCCTTTTATTATTACATTGTTAAAAATACATTCATATTCCTATTACAACTAACCACTATTAAATGGGGTGATATGGGTGTGTGGGAGCAGTAGTACCTTTCGAGCACAACCGGCCATGTCTTTTTTAAGGACAGGTTGTGCAGACTGGTCTGCACCACACACTTGACTCTCACTTGTTAGCTCCAAGAGCTATCACCCGGGCAACGGTGTTGGTCCACCGGCTAAACCATGTGAGGGGGTCTGCTGCCTTGCAGGTTTGATAGGGGACTATAGAAGGCTAAGGGAGTAAACCCCAACAGAAAATCATGACCGAAGACTGTCGGTACAAACGGTCAACTCATTGCTGATTAGCACTGAGCCAGGGCACTTCTTTGTCCTAGGGTTGTGAAATCGGCCCTGAAGGCGGAAGAACTACTGTATTAGTGAATGGCATAGGAATGCGGAAGACAAGGAGAAACCACCACATTAAAGATCCTTGAGGATATTCTCTAGTATCACCATGGAATGGCTATGTTTAGAACAAAATATTCCGAAGTTTCAAGTCTCCCGTGCGGATCTCCGGGGGAGGCGGTTATAAACAGAGTCGATGAAGTTGTGATGTCGGGAAGAAGGAGGAACCAAATGGAGGTAAACATGAAAATCGGTACGTGGAATGTGAGGTCATTGGCACAGGCGGGGAAAATTCATAATGCTATCCTGGAAATGAGGAGATTGAATATCAAAGTCATGGGCATAAGCGAAATGCGTTGGCCGGGTACGGGCTGTTGCGATATTGATAATTACAGGGTTTATTATTCAGGAACGTCCGATGGGAGTTTCCAATATGGAGTTGGAGTTGTAGTCTGCAAGTCAGTTGCAAATAATGTGACAAATTTCATACCTGTGTCAGAACGAGTCATGCTGTTGCAAATGAAAACTGCTCCCACTCTTTTGAACATAATACAAGTGTGTGCTCCAACAATAGACCATACAGATGAGGAATTGGAAAATTTCTATTCACAAGTTTCAGAATTATGGAGTCAGTTACCAAAACAGGATTTGAATATACTCCTGGGAGATTTCAATTCAAAGATTGGAAAGGGACGTGAAGGCGATTGTATAGGTCCAATGGACTTGGAGAAAGAAATGAACGAGGTAATCGCTTGAGCAAATTTGCGAGAGAGCAAGGTTTGACAATAATGAATACATTCTTTACACTACCACCAAGGAGACTTTATACGTGGAAGTCACCGAGAGATTCACCCAGTAAAATTATCAGGAATCAAATCGATTATATACTAATTAATAAGAGATATAGGAACAGCTGCACCTGCACAATGTCACGAATTATGAGATTCTGGGAAGAATAGGAAAAGAAAAAGAAATTCTCAATGCCATAAAAGTAAAGAAACTCCAATACCTGGGACACATTATGAGAAATAACAACAGATATAAAATATTGCAGCTCATAATTCAAGGAAAGATATGTGGCAGAAGAGGTCCTGGAAGAAGGAGAATATGGTGGATCCAGAACCTAAGGACTTGGTTCTCCGTGAATACAGCTCAATTGTTCAGGGCAGCAGTCAACAGAGTCATCATAGCCAGAATGGTTGCCAACATCCGGAACGGATAGGAACCACAAGAAGAAGAAGATACATACTATTAAATGTTTTTGTAGAATTATGGTCTTTTGGAACTGCGAGTTCTCAGAGCGCTCGACTTCCAGTCAGCCCAGTAGGTCTTCATTCTCTGGCTGAGTGCTTAGTGATGTTCCACGGTGGCCTGACCCCATCCTCCATGTATACCATCCGCCTGATCTACTGGCGATATGTGAGGCAGTCCCAGATGTCTTCCTGGGAGATCCTAATTTTAGAAATTACGGTCTGGACGGCTAGTGCTCACTTGTCAAGGTTCTAGAACTGAGCCAGTTGGGTGTCGATCTGTTTGGTGAGGTGGGAGTTAGCCATGTGGACGATGTGGGTGTAGAAAGCCAGTCGTCGGCCGTCAATTTTTTTGAATTACTATTACTATTATTAGCATATTAGACATTATATAGGCCATAATTATGTTTCCTAAGCATTATGATAATGACTGCAGAAATATTTCATCAACAGATGAGTTCAATAATTTATTTACAGATAGGGTTAATGATCTAATGCTTTCTCACATGAGTATAAAAGTATTAATAGAAATTTTGATCATCTGTTATTGTATAAAAACAAGTTTTCGACGGTAATCTGTTTTGCTTAACATGGATTTTCTTATAAACTTTTGGAGATAAAAGTCTGGGACAGGTTTTAAACGATTTGTCAGCTCATTTTACATAAAACTTATTTAATTAACACCCTAAAAATTTCAGTGTGAGTTAATTTCACTGAGGCAGCTGAATTTCAGGTGAAATCTTTGACTCTATATAACTCGCCAACAAAGCATTTCTGGACCCATGTTTATATGAACTTTTTTCATTATTTTGATGAGAGGAATAAGCTTGTGCAGTACGACAGATTCCTTCTGAAACACCCTGTACATGAATCCTTTTTCTTTCTTCTTGAATGATAACTAGACAGATAAAGTAAAAAAAACAAACACAAATAATTTGGGTGAATTTAAAAATATTTATTCTGCTAATTAATCAACAAAGAATTTGTCATTAAATACATACTATTATGTTTAAATATACAATATATTCATATGTGTATAAATTATACTCAGAAATTCAGTTTTATCATTAATAAAAAGAGAGCACAGTATAATAATTTTATTATAAGTAAGTAATATGAACAAACAATGAAAAAAAAACTGCAAATTCTCTTTCAAATCAAACTCTTTGGTATTCGTACAACTTACCCAATACAGTGAAACCTCATCATTTCACATCGTTGTTCTATTTTTACATTCCTGTTAAGAGACTCCAAAATAAAAATAGTGGAGTGTTTTGCTCATTATAAATCCAACCATAAATATTTCATATAATGAATTAATATAATAATTTCACTAACCTTCTTTTTAAACTGCGTCACCTTTATTTTATTCCTACTTACACGTGTTTCGGTGGATCCACCATCATCAGAGTAAATGAAAAATTGAAACTAAAAATTTTTTTCATTTATTTAAAATTTACAGAAGATGATACATCTTCAGTCAGTGTATAAAACTTATTTTATACAAGTGTATAAAACTTATTTTATACAAGTGACTGAAGATCTATCATCTTCTGTAAATTTTAAATAAATGAAAAAAATTTTTAGTTTCAATTTTTCATTTACTCTGATGATGGTGGATCCACCGAAATACGTGTAAGTAGAAATAAAATAAAGGTGACGCAGTTTAAAAAGAAGGTTAGTGAAATTATTATATTAATTCATTATATGAAATAGAAATATTTCAAACTGCAGGATGCATTATAAAGATTTATTTTCAACCATAAATAGTAGAGTGAAAAAGTGGATAAGGTATGTTGTTGTTTAGGTCATCAACCAAAAAGCTGGTTTGAACCTGTAGAGGTTTTACTAAGTAAAACAAAGAGTGAGGTGGTTTACAATTGCCTTCCTCACTGAATGGAAAAATACGCTTATCAGCATGCCGGGCCCTCTGAAAAGCACATATTTTCCACTCTGCAAATGACACCTTCACTTCATACACCACAGGGTCTGGCAGTATAATGAAATTCATTACTTTCAGAGGAGATAACTCTGATTAGTGTCTTTTTTTTACACCTCTACCTCTTCTGTTCTTAAATAATTCAGTCATTTAATTGGCTGACCATGTGATAAGAAACAGAACTATTTATTTTAGCCCAGCAACGACAGATTGAGATTAAATAATTTGACACTCCACCTGTCTAATATGGGCAGGTGTGGCAGGATAAAGTATAAGAATTAATAAATTAAAATTTACAGAAGAAGCTAAAGTTAAAGGATTATAGGATGTAGATTTTTGTGAATTTTCACATCAAGATATAAGCTTGTTAAGTTTAATATCCACTTGCATTGTAAATAGCAATCACTAACTACAGTACGCTGCCTGTAGACATAAATCTTACACGATTCTTTATTTAATGTACAAACATTAGTGCATAATTACATTATAATTATATTGAAATATATATAGTTCAAACCAGCAGTAATACAATAAACAGTAAAACCAGTGTTAATAGCACTGTTGTGTACTTTAAACACATCTTCAGTAATGTATCTTAAAAATTATTAACAGTTAAAATTTTAAACTTTCTCCTCCTACCATGGTGGATGAGGAATAGTTAATTCTTATATTAAGAACAGTCTTGCCAACATAATTAGATTGTTACCATGTTCAACCTGCGAGTTCATAAATTGGTATCTAACGGGTTGTTTCAAAAAGGACGCACTTCGAAGTTTAAGGGTTAATATTTTCTGCATAAGGAATATATTTTTTTCCCAAATACCAGTTGGCACTACCGTACTCATTGTTGACCCATTGTGTATTACTGACATGTACTAGTGCTATCCCAGTATTCATTTGTGTCTGTAGTGTCTGTATAAGTTCAAACATGGTTTTTTCAAAGGATGAACTTGTTTTTGTTATTGAAAGTTATTGCGCATATAAATCTTACGAACGAGTGAAAAACGAGTTCCAGTTAAAATTTCCCAATTCTGAAGTACCTAATAACACCACAATATCGCGTCTGATTAATAAATTTCTGAGACTGGCAGTGTACAGGATCGGAAAAGCACAGGTCGACCATCAGTGTTAACAGAACAAGTTTTGGACGATGTGAAACAACGTTTGACTACCTCACCCCGCAAAACACTTAGAAAGTTATCTTCACAGGCTGGATTATCACTATCTTCCGCTTTCAGGACTACAAAAAAATTAAATCTGCATCCTTACCGCATCGGTGTCGTTCATGAACTGAAAGAAGTTGACCATGGGAAACGTATACAGTATTGTCGTGGATACGTTCTCTTGTTAATTACAACGGTGTTGAAATATTGGATCGTGTTTATTTCAGTGACGAAGCATGGTTCCACTTGGATGGTTACATCAACAGCCAAAACTGCCGAGTATGGAGCGCTCATAATCCTCACACATTTCATGAACGTCCACTACACGCACGTAAAATTGGCGTTTGGTGTGCAATCTCCCGGTGTCGTATTGTTGGGCCTTTATTTTTTGACACATCTGTAGATGGTGTGGTGTACCGCAACTTAATTGAACAATTTATAGCGTTGTTAGAATTACACGATCGAGATTGTTGGTTTCAGCAGGATAACGCAACGTGCCACACTTCTACTGAAACGCTGAATATGTTAGGAAAATTTTTTGGCCATCATGTGATATCAAAAGGATTGTGGCCACCAAGATCCCCAGATCTTACTTCTGCGGATTTTTTCTTTGGGGGAATTTAAAGAGTAAGGTTTTTAAAAACAATCCTCATACAATTGAAGAATTGAAGGCTAATATTGAAAGTGAGAATACAAACATTAATGAGCAAACACTACGAAAAGTGGCTGCAAATGTTATGAAACGTGTCCGAACATGCATTACAAGCGAAGGAAGTCATTTTGAACATTTATTGTGAAGTTTTAAAGGTAATCTGAATGTTATAAAGGTAATAATTTCATACCGTATAATTTGTAATTACTTAATGTAATAAATTACCGTTCTCAAACTTCGAAGTGCATCCTTTTTGAAACACTCGTTATTTCCATGTTTATAAAAAAATTTATATAATATTTTCCCAAAATTTCAATTTCATTCTGTTTGTCATTTATTTTCAATGTTTCTCAATTATTTTTTATGCTTGTTATTGTATATTTATTCCTGTGCATGTGTTCAGTTACATTAGAGAATTTTTTATTGCCTCTTTTATAGTTTAAAAAGTGTTTTCTGCAAACCGTTTCTTGACTATAAGGGTGTATATAATTGTAAACCGTGTTTTCTTACAAATTGACATATAGAGATATTTACATTGGACAACGTACTGACAACATTTATCTTACAAGGGTGTACTCTTACGTTTATTACTCCAGTCATTTAAAAACAGAATATAAGCGAGTCTCCAAAAGATTTTAATAGCTAATAATTTAATTATTAATAAATAAATAAAAAATATTATTCAATTTGCATACAGCGT
This sequence comes from Catonia carolina, assembly GCA_035578175.1. Classification (NCBI taxonomy): domain Eukaryota; kingdom Metazoa; phylum Arthropoda; class Insecta; order Hemiptera; family Achilidae; genus Catonia; species Catonia carolina. The sequence goes on from JAQMRL010000001.1 coordinate 31,048,373, forward strand.
GGTACTTACATAAGGAAAAATTCAGCGTTAATTGTTGTTTTATCAGTAGCCATTCGGTTAAAGTGGCCATTAGAAATTTTACTTTAGAAATTATTATTCAAGAGGTCCTGAGTTCAAATCCCAATCTTAATATTAAAAAACATGTTTTTGCTAAATAATTTTAAAAAAGATATTATTAAATAATTTGTTAACTTAATACTCTAAACTGATTACTTGAATCAAAAATTAAAAACTGTATTTCTGTTGTTAACTTGTTATATTTTTTTTAAATTATTCAAGATCGGTTGTGTCAGATTTAGAAATTTTTTAGCAACTTTTTCATTGATTGTTAAGTGAAGCATGTTGTATTTGCGTGACAATTACTATCAACCTACACTTTTAAAAAATTTCGACTTGGTCAACCTGTATTGTTGAGCAGTAAATTTAAAACGGATAAACTGTCTAAACTGTCTCTTGATCAGCGTACGCTTGTATTTAAGACTTTATGTTGCTGGTGACAATTATGCAACCATCCAGAGTACTTTTGCTGGGATGTTTGCCGATATAATCATTCCTAGTGTCTTTACATTTGAACGGATTATTAAAAAATTCCTTTTTTTAAGGTTAGGTACGGGTTAAGAGTGATGGCTATTAATTTGAACGTAAAAAAGAATATTTCTGATAAAACGGAACTGGTACTTGCGGCTGTGTCTTCGAAGTCCAATTTTCAGTTTCAGAGATATTAAATGTGAAACTGGAATTTTAAGTTTGTGGTAGCTTGCACTCTTAAAGAAATCCGATTTAGACAGTACAAAAGCCATTTACATCAGGAACTGCATAAAAATTATCTCAATAGATGAATTGATTTGTGTGAACGATGGTGAATCGTGCAACTGCAGATGATGAGTTTTTGGAACGAATCTTTTCATAGACGAAAGCATGTTTACGTTACATAATGAACCAAATAGTCAAAATTGTCGATACTGATCTGTTGAAAATCCTCATTATATGTTGCAAACGAGAACCCAGTACCTTCAAAAGATTAATGTTTAGGCTAAATATTTTACGAGGCCCAATATAAATAGGCACTTATTTTTCGGAAAACAATCTTAATAGGTAAAAAATCTTGGACTGGTGCAAGAACAAATAATACTGGAAATTAGAGGAACTGAAGGACAGTAAAATATTAATATTATTATTATATTGATTTTATAATTATATTTTATTTTATTATTATTACATTATTATCATTGTTTATTATTATATTATTTGCAGCAAGACTGGTTGCCCAGCTCATTTTACGCAACCTGTTGCAGGCTACTTACGGAGACTTTTGGTGAATGGATCAGTCAAAATGGTACAATAAGGCAGCCAAATTAAAAACAGGAAATAGCTCAATCCTAGTGAAAAAAGCGAAACTGAGAAAATGCCAGTGCACTCCAAACAACTCACCACTTGTATAAGAAGAAAGCACTCTCAAAACAAGTCAAGATTAATATAATACAAGATAATATAATAGATTAGTATAATACTATGATAAAAATTGTGTATCTGTACACAAGTGAACGACTTAGAATGAGCGGGAAGGCTGGTCTACAAACAGCAGAGAAATTTGAGAGAAAAATCCTCCGCGAGATAATGGGTTCGAAGATACCAGACGGACAATACTTTATTGGTTACGAGGTCAAGAAGAACTGTACAAGGAAAAAGAACGATTGAAATGATGACAACCGGTTGAAATAACAAATGTTTAAGACAATAAACAATAGACCTAAGGCGTACCACAAATAGTTTAAAAAGTCAGAAAGGATATCGAGAAAACCGGAATAAACCGAGAAAACTTAATGAACCGATCCAAATTCCGACAACTAATTATGGACTTTAAAGGCTGAAGAAAGGAAAAAACCCTACAGTAAGCAAATGCTGAGAATATGGGCAGCCAAAAGAGCTTCCAGAAAAGTTTGAAGTCACCTCACGTGATTTAAAATTGGCCCTTCAGGAGAAAAAAAATACATATAAGAATATTAAGAATATTTAATATTTAATAGTTTAGTCATATAAGTGGCTAACTATGTGATAAGAAACACAACTATTTTTTTTAGCCCTGGACCAAACAGATAGAGTGCAATTAAAATAACACTCCACCTGCCCGTTTTGGGCATAATTTATTTATTAATAATTAAATTATTAGCTATTAAAGTCTTTTGGAGACTCATTAATATTCTGTTTTCAAACACTGGAGAAGATAAGATGGGAGAAGACTGGTAAGAATACACCCTTGTAAGATAAATGTTGACAGTACATTGTCCAATGTAAATTTCTCTATACGTCAATCTGTAGGGAAACACGGTATACAATTTATATACACCTATAGACAAGAAACGGTTTGCAGGAAACACTTTTTCAACTATAAAAGAGGCAATAGAAAATTCTCCAATGTAACTGAACACATGCACAGGAATAAATATACAATAACAAGCATAAAAAATAATTGAAAAATATTGAAAATAAATTACAAACAAAATTAAATTGAAATTTTGGGAAAATTTTACACTCCTTTTTGGAGCCTTTTGCAGTGCTAAAAATAATAATAATAGATTCCAAGCTCCGTGTAGTTGCGGGATGAAGGGTACAGGTGAGGTATAATGAATGAGTGACGCATGCTGGGAGAACGATTGTTGTATTACTCTGATACAAAACATTCGTTTTCAAACTTTTCGTATTTAACATATTTATTTGTATTTATTTCATTAATTTATTTACATATTTTTATATCAATTGGTAAGTTAAATATTACGAATCCGACCAAGTTAATAACCCGATAGTATTTGTTAAATTAATGCGCCGGATGATAAAAATATTTTTTTAGTCTAGTTAGTACACGCTACCACTACAAATGCATAAACTGTGAAATACTACTAACTCATTCATTATCCCACTACTATAACAACGCACTGCATTCCTTCCAACTACACGGAGCTGCGACTCAAGGAATAGGTAGTATTTTCTAACTAAGTTTGAAGCTGAACTAGGCGAGGAGACCGTATTGTTTATGATGATGATGATGATGATGATGATGATGACGTTATACCCGAAGATAATTTTATTATTGTAAACATTAGATAAGAGTAGTAATTGGGATTGTTTTCGTAATGATAATTGTAATCATTAACACGTTGACTGCCACACTTAAATTTGTGACACTTACAGCGGGGCCATCGTACTTTTTTTTTTCACAATTTATTCATTTTTCCAGTTATTTTATGTAGGTATTTTATATAATAAACAAATACTAATTCTTTTTGTTAAATAAAGTTATGACACACCTTTGGGCAACATGGCTAACTGGAATGATTTTACATTTCAGAGCCATGTGACCCATTTTTGTGGTATGACAAAAAATGTAATAGACAACTGGGTTTAGTTGCAAAGTACTCTAGACTATTTCAATCAACCAAAATAAACAAAAAAAAATTAATTAATAATAATAGCAGCATTCCATCTATTACAAGAAAACAGGAAAACTACCTGTATACGTAATATCCTATTATTTGAAAAAGGCCAACTATTTGAACAAGTTAAATGCACAATGTCACTCTTTGAAGTCATAGCTTTAGAAACCACATTACTAACACACGACTTAAAAATTAGTTATGTACTGTGACTCATTTTTGATGCACATGGCCCACTTCTAAAGACAAGTGTGGCATATATTTGGGTCACATAGCAGTCAAAGTGTTAAATTGTTCAGAAAAAAATTAAAATATTTGTTATTTTCAGAACAGTTACTCCACTCTTAAAAGATGTTTTTGAATTTATTGGTGGCAATTTTTAAAATTATCATCTATCATTTTCCGATCTCCATCTGTTTCATCATATCCTTATGTCAGAAACTACATGAGATAACAAAAAACTTTTATCGAATTCATAATCTACACAAAAAGTTTCTCCTGGACTGGGTTTGAAGTTCCGGTTTTAATCGGAAGTGGCCAAAAACAAGAAGTCAAGAAATCAGTGGAATTTGGAAACATAAATAGTGTCATTCAATTCATTTTAAAGAGTAAATACAGAAATCACGAATAGTTTTTGCCATAGGTTGAAGGTAAACCTTTTTCTTTCTTATGAAAACCCAAACATTAATTGTTTATCTTTCGACATTCTAGATGGTCTGGAAATCTCTTACAATGGTATTACCGTAATATTCCAAAAACAAGCCGCACCCGAATTTAAGCCGCATCGTAAAAATTACGATCAAAACTAGGAAATAAATTTCAAGTACAGTACTTGTATGTTTTTGAAAGTATTTTATTTTTTAAGAAGAAAATACCATACGAACAAATACACTTACTACTTAATTAGCATTTACAAGTTTTTGTTTATTTTTTGTTCAATGCCGAACACAAGGATTCATCTAAATTATATGCGTTTTCTTCCGGCTTCTTTGGTGGATGTCTTTTCCGCGTTTTTACCCAAAAAGTAGCGCAGGACTTGCGATACCAATAATCCGAAAAGGTATCACTAGTCCTGCGCTAATTAATTTTTGGGTAATTGTATGTATACTCAAAGTATCCTTAACCTATATAACATCACTCATGGCAATGTATAAAATACAACAAAAAACAAATGATCGGATAAAAAACAAAATGAAATATAAGAAACCTCTCTCTCTCTCCCTCCCTCTCTCCCCTTCTCTCATCCCCTCTCTCTCCCTCTCCACCTTCTCTCTATTACTATTAAAGCGCGAATGCAAGCCGCAGGTCAAATTATGGAATCGATTTTTAGGAAAAAACTGCGGCTTGTATTCGGAACAATACGGTATTTTTAGAAAAAATTTTCACCAGCCATGAGACATGTCATTATGAAAGGGATTTTAACTTTAATTTTTGGGAATTTGGTAGTCATACAATTACAAATTTTAGAAGTTTCACTGTATTTTTATTTGATTTATTTGCAGGTAACATACTACATTAAGCATTACAATATTTAATGAAATAATTTCTTATGCTTTCATAAAATCATCCAAATACGTATCAGCAACGTGGTTTCATCCACAACAATAAACATAAAAGCTAACTCAGAAAAATAAAGAAATTATTTCCTTAGATTTGTAATTATCGTAATTTAACGACAAAAATTTGAAAATTTTATTTAAATAAATCACTTACATGCTACATATATGTTAAAAAGTAGCTACATTTTAATATCACCACAAAATGGAAGACAAAAACTTTTTACATTTTGTACATTATGAGGGTTATTTTTTAAATAATGTCCGTTTGTTAATGAGATTGAGAATGACACATGATGTGTAATTGCCGGAGTGCGCATGTGCACCTACTCTTATGCATACTGTGTACGTGCCATTCATCTGTCTGTGAGCTGATGTTAAAGAATATTGAGTCGCCCACCAACTGTGAGATACAATCTGTTTCTTTCTCTTCGACTGCTTATAACGAATATTTTATTCTTTTTTATCTCAAAAATTTTTTGTAATGATTTTTCTCATTACTTAATTAAAATGCATACATTCACAAGTTCGCTTTTTCTTGAACTGAATTTATTTTTAAGTTCATTAATATTATTCATTCATGTTAGGTGATTAATCTATAGCCTGATTTTCGTAAGGAGAGCGCTGGGAAAAACGTGTGTCTGCATTAGTATAGTCTTGTATGTATTGCAATAGCGCAGCATATGTAACCAACAATGGAACAGCATACCTACAAAATACAATGGGTGTTGTCAATTTTCAACAACACTCTGATTGTACATCTAATTGTAGGTCAGAGGGGTAATTCTAGCATGGGTAATATTAATAGGGTTTTTAAAATTCAAAAGAAAGCTATTAGGTGTATGGTGGGAGCTAACTAGCTAACCTCATGCAGGCCACTATTTAAGGAGCTTAAATTGCTTACAGTTCCCTCTCTCTACATTTTTGAGGTGATTATGTATGTTAGGCAAAATAATTTTATGCAGAATTTCAATGTTCACAATCATAACACGAGAAACAGAAATGATTATTATATGGCTAATCACTCCACAAAATTGTTTGAACAAAAACCTACTTATGCAGGGAGAAAATTCATGAATAAATTACCTCAATTTTAAAAATGTTGTGAGGATTTAAATTCCTTTAAAAGGAATCTGAAAAATTACTTGATCTGAAACGTTTTATACCGTACAAGAATTTCTTTCTTGATAGTAGTGACACATTGTGTGTTTTTTATATGTATTTCAGATGTTATAGCTGACATGTCCTATACTCCTTCTGAAGTCTCCAGGGCGCAAAAAAAAGGGGGGCACGCCCCAGACCACACAGAGCGTGTCCATAGAACTGCGGTTTAACTACCCTATCCTTGCCTGCTACGGTGCTGGCCGTAGCACCTCCGTGTGCTATTTGTAGTACACGGTTGTGCGCAGAACATCCATGAGTGGTAGAGCCACATACAAAGCATTAGCTGCGTAATGAGCTCGCCAGTGACTCGTCTAACGTTTACACGAGTACTGAGGCGAGTGGGGCGTCCTACGGATGTAACCGCACCCACTCATTTGGGTTGGCCTCTCAGGGGTTGTGAGTTCCTAAGTAACGCTTCAAAGCCACTAAGCTGCTTAAATTCCTTCAGAATGGGCGTGGTTGGCAGAGAGGTGTACAGATAAATACGCGTGTAGGTCGGAGGGGTATGCAGGGTCCAAGTCAAGTATGTGGATGCGTAGCCCAGCGCTCACAGCAATTGGCTTGGCCTTTACCTGATAAAAACACAAATATGTACAGAACTTTCAAACTGTTATAATGAGCTCATAATAAATAGGCCAAAAAGTCGACCAAGAGTATGAATACCAACCCTCAGTGATGCCGGTTATCAGTTTACATTGGTGACCTTCATTTTCTATGACTACTCTCCTTTTAAAACTTGTTTGAGCTATGAATTTGTATCTTTTTAAGGGCATAATCCATGAATCCTTAAGCCTTCTCAAAATTTCTGATAGTATTACACCCTCATGTAAGAAATTTAATAAATAAGTCTTTGCGTAACGAATAACAGTACTTCTTGCTCAAACATTGTGATAGTTACTAAAGCGGTGGTAACATGAAGTTCTCTAGTGGTGGAATGTTTTCTAAGCATCCCCAGCCAAGAATCCAGAAGCCATGCCCCTCTTTGTTCACCCCACTGTCGGTACGAACAGGATTCCGGTTTATTTATTTGATTCTCTCTCGTATCGGATAACATGGATAATAAATAAGTTGCTATCATAAATGAACAGTTACGTAAATAATGGATTAGGGCATTTAAAATAATAATACATAAACATGAATATTAAAACTATTAAATACTAAGACATTAAGAAAAAAATTAGAAGATCGATGACAGTTCAGGAAGATGGACAGCCAGCCACCTAATATTGTTTTCAATCCGTTCTACAGCAATCTTTCGTCCTGCAGCTCCAGCACCAGCCTCCGGATTAGCTGCTAGGAATGCTTTGACCTGCACACAAAAATCTACATTAAACAAACAACACGTTTCTTTTTATGTTGAACAGTGTATCAATTAACAGTGCTTCTTACATTTTTTTTTTTTTTTTTTTTTAGGGCAAAAAACCAGGACGATTATCATCGTTCGTTATTCTACACACGGGTGTAAAGAGCCCGAGTGTAGAACGTATTTTTCTTATTACAATATTGCAATATAAACATCTTAAAAACTAGAAATATCACAGAAAAATGAATAAATAAATAAAATTTATATTAAAAACTTATAAGGTACATACAAACACAAACGTAAATCTAATATCACAGTTGGAATAAACAACATTTATAGCGTATCAAATAAAAATCTTACAAACTAGTATCACAGCAAACACAATATAATTTACATTAAAAGATAATATCACAGACCTGAAGGATAAACAAAAGGCTGTAAAGCGACCAAGATAAAAGTAAATTCTGTTTTATTGATAAAAATTATCAATAAGTTGTGTTTTTTAAGGTTACTTTTTACCTTTAAATTTAATACAAGATGATAAAAAATAACCCCTTCCCACAGGGAGAGATTGGAACAGTTCGGTGGGTTATGTCCAAACAGCATTTAAATACAGGAATTTTTTAGTTATGGAATTTAATCGGTATGGGTATTTAAAAGTATGTGTGCGTTCTTATGATAGAATGATTAACAATGAATGGTGAAGATTAAAAATGTCTGGATAACTGAATGGTTTATAGAAATCAGTTGAATTAAGAATTTAGTTTTATTATATGTGCGTGTTTGTGTTTAATAAACATAACAGGCGTTTGGTTCGAAGGGCTTAGTATTTAGAGTGAAAACATTATTTGGTACTAGAGAATAATCATTCGTTATTTTTTATTAGCAGCCACATTATGTTCTTTTTAAAAATTTTTTTGTAGAAACTTTTCCACTAATTTGTTATAGCGGATTAAGTTATGTTTTAATTCATGAAAGATATTTTTTAGTTTTATTTTGTAATTGTAGTATCCTTGTAATGTGGTGTGTCTCGTCACCACAAAGAATATTCCAAATAGTTATACCTCAATCTTAATATCATTTTTATTCTTATGATTAAAATTATCTGAGCACACGGCGTAGTGTGATGCATTCCCCATTCACGAGTTGATGTTCTGGATATCTCAAGGATTTTTCTGAGGGTGCCTTTCACAGCTTTAAGAAGTTTCAGGCTGTTTGCTGGAGCCACAAGAAGTAAAATAGCTCCAATCAATAGATGTATAGCTACAGCAAGTGAAATAAAACGAGAAGTAGATCTGTTTCACAGAGATGTTAAAATTAAAGAAAAACTATACAGGGTACTATGAAAGAAGGCTCTAAATATTGCAAAATCTTTATTATTTTATGTATTTTTATGTTATTCGTGTCTATGTGGTGTATGTTGGGCTCAGTGGCTGACTGTTCTCTAGTGGGGAAAGGTTATTTTTTCACTATTTCACTATTACAACAATGTTAAGTTTATATTGGTGCAATATTCTATTGCTGTTCTACTGTACCACCTCACATCCTTGCGACCAGCCATTGTAAAGGGTGGAGACGGCGGGGTATAGAGGAGTTTGAGTCCCCAATTTATTAAAAAAAAAAAAAAATGATAACACGTGTTCTAAGTTTTATTTTATTGATTTATTTGTGAGTATTCTTAATTCTTACCTTATTATCCTACTACTTTATTCTTTATTCTTACTTGCAATAAACAATATTATTTTATGACATGATTTACCACTACTAATTTACTATTCATTAAAATAGGTTCATTTTGTTTCATGGATATACTGTATATCATTAATAGTTTTAATCAGCAACCTACCTTTTATTAATTTATTTTTTTTTTAAATTATATTTTTTTAAATGTATACATAAAATAACATTATCATTTAGTCAAATTAAATAAGTATGAACTCTTTAAATATGTTTAAGTTAAATATGAGTTATAATATGAACTATCTTTGTTCAATTATATCTTGTAAAAAAATAAATAACGCATAAAAACACAACAAACCTACATAAATCAAGAATCAAGTATCAAGAAGAGAGTTCGCACAAAACTCTTATGAAATGATATAACAAATCTTAAAACACAGATAAAATCTAATTTACTATCTTATCAAACATCGTAATAGGTATTTTTAACAGCGGTATTATATTGATAATCAAAATTGCATCCTCTGAGTAAGCCTCCAGGATTATTGGTGGCGGGGTTGTACCTCTGGATATGTTGATGGCGACGTTTCTAGTCTGGGTTTAAAGGTTCGCCATGCAGGAGTTAGGAGATACAGATTGTTTGTTGCATCTAATGCAATTAAATATGCCTCGCCTCTGGCCTGTTGTGTCGGTATTGCGAATGACTTTGGAAACCAAGAAGACTTTTTTAACTCAAAAATTGACATTTTTAAGGTGAAGTTATTCAAATAAAATAAATGGAGAAGTAGATCTGTTTCACAAGGATGTAAAAATTAAAGAAAAACTATACAGGATACTGTGAAACAAGGCTGTAAATATTGCGTGATCTTCATGTTATTTTATGTATTTTTATGTTATTCGTGTCTATGTAGTGGCTGACCGTTTTCTAGAGGGGAAAGGTTCTTTCTTCACTATTTCACTATTATGACAATGTAAAGTTTATAATGGTGCAGTATACTGAGGCGGTTTTCTATTGCTGTTTTAATGTACCACCTCACATCCTTGCGACCAGCCATAGTAGTGGGTGGAGACAGCAGGGTATAGGGTAGTTTGGAAGCCCCCAATTTATTAAAAAAAAAAAATGTTTTTAATAACATGTGTTCTAAGTTTTATTTTATTGATTTATTTGTGAGTATTCTTTATTCTTACTTGCAATAAACAATATTATTTTATGACGTGATTTACCCCTACTAATTTGCTATTCATTAAAATAGGTTCATTTTGTTTCATGGATATACTGTATATATCATTAATAGTTTTCATCATCAACCTACATTTTATTAATTTATATTTCTTTTTAAAATTATATTTTTTTAAATGTATACATAAAATAATATTATCATTTAGTCAAATTAAATAAGTATGAACTCTTTAAATATATATCAGGTTAAGTATGAGTTATATAATAATATGACCTATTTTTGTTCATTTATATCTTGTAAAAATAAGAAATAATGCATAAAACACAACAAACCTACATAACATAAATCAAACAACAACAGAAGTAGCACATAACTCTTATGAAACAATGTTAAGTTTATAATGGTGCAGTATACTGAGGCAATATTCTATTGCTGTTCTACTGTACGACCTCACATCCTTGCGACCAGCCATAGTGTAGTGGGTGGAGATGGTGGGGTATAGGGCAGTTTGAAAGCCCCCAATTTATAAAAAAAAAAAAATTATAATAACATGTGATCTAAGTTTTATTTTATTGATTTATTTGAGAGTATTCTTTATTCTTACTTGCAATAAAGAATATTATTTTATGACGTGATTTACTATTCATTAAAGTTGGTTCATTTAATTTCATGTATATGTGTGTATGTGTGTATATATATATATATATATATATATATCTTTATCTTTTTATTAGCATCCTATGTTTTATTTCTTTATATTTTGTTTTTAAAATTATATTTTTTTAAATTTATACATAAAATAAAATTATCATTTTAGTCAAATTAAATAAATATGAACTATTTAAATATATTTAAGTTAAATATGAGTTATAATATGAACTATCTTTGTTCAATTATATCTTGTAAAAAAATAAATAACGCATAAAAACACAACAAACCTACATAAATCAAGAATCAATAATCAAGTATCAAGAAGAGAGTTAGCACAAAACTCTTATGAAATGATATAACAAATCTTAAAACACAGATAAAATGTAATTTACTATCTTATCAAACATCGTAATAGGTATTTTTAACAGCGGTATTATATTGATAATCAAAATTGCATCCTCTGAGTACGCCTCCAGGATTATTGGTGGCGGGGTTGTACCTCTGGATATGTTGATGGCGATGTTTCTAGTTCCCCATGCAGGAGTTGGGAGATACAGATTGTTTGTTGCATCTAATGGGATTAAATATGCCTCGCTCTGGCCTGTTGTGTTGTTATTGTGAATGACTTTGGAAACCAAGAAGACTTTTTTAACTCAAAAATTGACATTTTTAAGGTGAAATTACTGAGGAGTGTGATGTGATGAACTGACTGAGATAGTGTGTTGATATAATTTATGCTTTTATGTTCAACCTCTTTGTACCTAATTGTTATGTCTATGTTCATGTTTTCGTGTCTTTAGATGTTCTTCATGTATAAGTATGTGGATATATGGTTAGGTAATTTGGAAATGGTAATAATAAATAGGAATGGTGAAATATTAATTGAAGTATACAATGTTCAATATAATTGTGCCAATGGTGTTGTTTAATACCGCCGGTTTCAAGCCTGGGACCTCATCTATCACGTGATGAGGAAGGAGGAGCAGGAGTAATAACCTAACACTAAATTGTTTGAACAAAAACCAACTTATGCAGGTAGAAAATACATCAATAAATTCCTCAAGGTTTAAAAAGTTGTGACAATATAAGTCATTTTAAAAAAAAGCTAAAACAATATCTGATTGATGAAACATTTTACAGTGTGCATGAATTCCTTTCTAAATAGTTTTGGTATTTAACTTTAATTATACAAATATTGTATACAATTTGATACAAAGGGGTTTATGACAAGCCTGCGGAGTTAAGCAGTGGTAGGGGGAAATCATTGGTAAGTGATGAATTTATCATTGTGTTTGATTTATTTTTATTATTTATTGTGTGTGATATTTAATTCAATAGGGTTCATGACAAGCCTACTGAAGTAAGCAGTAGCAGAAACAAATTTTGGTGGTAAGTAATAAATTTATCACATTGATGATAAACTTTCAGTTCATAAATTTTATCTTGACACGTCCTATACTCCCTTTGGAGTCTCCAGGATGCAAATAGCAAAAAAAAAAAACCTGGGTCTATCTGGCTAGATAGTAGCACCCATTCTGGAATCAGATCTTGCACTTCCAACGCCTCTTCCAGCAGACTTTTCTAGCCGACTCCTCGACTACTACCTACAATGTGTATGAGCTGTCCAGTTCTCATTTACAATAAGGTTTTTAACATCCGATAAGATTTATTAAAAATTAGAACTGGATTCTCTACCACCAGGAAGCACCGGCCTGTGGGAGATGGCGGCGCTGATTGCTACATCATCGACGAAAGCGACAGCGACTACTACTCATCCACCACCACCACCAGGATCATCATCATTAGCAGCAGATATGGACGTGTCAAATGCAGAAGAGTTCACCGTCATTCAACGTAAACGTACACGCACCAGCTCTAACGGTACAACCAATTCACCCGATGCAACCTCACCCCCGACTAAAAACTCTTCTAAAAAATTTACTGTTCCACCCTTTGTATTCCGCGCATCAACCAACTGGTTCGGTATTAACTAGATTACTCAATACTCACCTCTCAGAGGCATACAAAGTCACGACACGTGGCAATTCATACTCACTATTCACCAAACATATTGACGATTACCAAAAGTGTAAGACTGTCCTCCTATCCGAGGGCATCCACTTTCACAGCTATTATACGCAGGAGCCTGATGAGGTTAAGGTGGCCATCAAAGGGCTTCATTCTTCGTTTGAGCTGGAAGAAGTTAACCTCTTGAAGCACATCAACGCATGTGTGGACATTAACACCACAGCACATATAACACAACAGCTTGATATTTTTAAATACTTTTAACGCCCAATTGCCACATATGATGCCAAAAAACCTTTGTTGGTTACACTGCTCTCTTGTCGCATCATCAGCTATTATTCAGCTGTTATTCATGCATCATTGCATGGTTTTCAGAGCGAGATTAAGATTAATTTTCATAATTAACTTGTCCCTCAAGAGGTTCAGCAATTTCTATGCGAGCGTGGCTTCGAGTTGAGCCATTGCCAAAACATCGCTGGCCGCCCAGGTAGGCCACTTAACGTCTTCCTAGTAAAGCTACGTAAGTCACCTCAATTTGAAGATATCTACAAGCTCCAGATGATCTTCAACATTGTTGTTACCGTAGAGGCCTTCCGCCCACGGCCTGGCCTACCTCAATGTTTCAAATGCCAGCAATACGGCCATTCGTCGGTGAACTGCAATCATTAGCTGCGGTGTGTGAAGTGTGGCGAGAGGCACGACGCAGCTCATTGTTCAGGTAAGCTGATTGATGAGCCGAGATGCTGTAATTGCAACGGCCAGCACCCCGCTAACTACCGGAATGCCCGATGCATGTGAAACTTCTTGCGGAGAGACGAAAGGGCGAGGGCCAATCGACGACGACCACCACCTCATTGACTCCTACTATATCCAAAACTCCGTCCGTCTCCAAGAGCTCTGCTCCATACCTTCTGCCCCTATTCAGAGAAGCTTCAATAAGACTATCCTTAAGCAGGCCCCTATACGCAAACTTTTACAAAAAAATACGTTTTCTACCGCTTCAAATTGGACCCAGGCGCGCCATCCAAGCCCGTGTTCGCCAACAAAGACTTTCTGCCTCTCCCAGCAAAGGAAGCCCGTCAAAAGGACAGCAACATATTTAACTTCAATTCTATTGTACAATTTTTAACATCACCTAAATTCCTCTCTTGGATGGCAATATTCCTTCCAAAACTTTCTACATTTACCTCCGCTGGTGAAGCAATCACCTTGTTTTTAACATCTCTACCCTCCCTTCTTTCTTAATGGGTTTCCGTCTCCTTACATGGAATGGCAACGGTATCATCAGACAACGTAACGACTTACACAGGCTTTTGATAGACTATGACATTGATATAGCACTGTTACAAAAAACGCACTTTTTCCTAACACACGATTTAAATTATCACCTTATGTTGTTTACCGTTCAGACTGCCCTCCCACTGCTGCTGCCCAAGCATCAGGGGAGTGGCTATTCTTATACACAACATACAAACGATACATCCATAACCTTCTAGACACGCCCCCTATTCCATCTCTCGAACACATCGCCATCACTGTACCCTTGTTCTTGGAACTCGTCACTTTCATCTCGGTCTACCGCCCACACGCTTCTTCCAGTTATCACCCCTCAGCCCTAGCTACGCTATTCACCCAGCAACAACCTGTGTTTGCAGCTGGTGACTGGAATAGTAATCATACTGACATCGGCTGCCGGACAACAAACTTGGCAAGCAACCAACTCCTTGCCTACATAGAACAGTCTCCACTGCTTTTGGCCCTTCACGTGCCTAACACTCCGACTAGGGTGCCCCCTATCACTACTCATCAACCTGACATACTCGACTATGCGATTTCTGTTGACTTCACCTCTGTCCCTGACATCACTGTGCTACCTGAACTAAATTCTGATCATCTGCCGGTTCTTTATACTTTTACCTCTCCGACGACTCTCACTCCTGACTCGGCAGACAGGCTTATAGTTTTATGGCCCTCCTTCTACGCCTCAGTTACCCTCCTTGCTCCCACCCGAACCCCCAATTATAAACACAGTAACTGAGCTCGAATCTCACCTAGACTCTCTTACTTCTATTCGACAAAGTTCTCATCCACGCCCACCTCGCACTAGGCAATCCTTCCACCAGTAATTAAACGAGCAATCGCCGATAGACGACGCTTCCAATGGCTCTGGCAGCGTACAAGGAATCCTCACCATCAGAACCAGTTCAACTGTGCTGCTGCCAGATGCAAGCTGCTACTCGATGACCTGAGAAACGGTCGCTGGAAGGACTACCTCCACCGAGTGGCAAACGACGGAAAGCCATGGGAGGCTGCGCGCCGCCTGCTCTCCACCCAAAGGAAATTCCATCCGCTGATGACGTCAACAGGTCTGACGTATTCAGCACAGGCGATCGCTGACACCTTCGCTTCACATTTCAAACATCACTCCACTTCCCCTCCACCAGTTTATCATGACCAAAACGAACTCATTCACGACGAAGTCTTCGCTACTCTTTCTGATCCCACTCCCTGCTACATGCAACCCTTCACGGAGGACGAAGTCAACCTCCGTCATCTCTTCCATAAACCCACGTAAGGCCCCTGGTCCTGACTGCGTCTCCGGGTACGCCATCCTCAACTCACCGCCATTAATCAAACTTCATCTGTTAGCAATATTCAATGCAGTAGTAGCGCTGCAGCATTTCCCCACTTCATGAAAAATTTCCAAGGTAATCACTATTCTGAAGCCCCACAAGCCTCCTAGCGACCCTGACAGTTATAGGCCGATCTCTCTTCTACCTATATTGTCCAAGTTATTTGAACGACTTCTTCTACCGCGATTGCGTCCGACAATAGAATCAGTACTTCCCCCAGAACAATTTGGATTTCGCCAAGGACACTCCACGACCAGCCAACTCCTACGCATCGTAACGGCACTAGTGGTTGCCAAAAATGCCCACCACCATACGACAGCTGTGCTGCTTGACTTTAGAGCAGCATTTGATCGTGTATGGCATGTGGGCCTCTTATCCAAGCTAGCCTAATTCTTTTCCTTGTATACGGTTCGTTTACTTCACTCCTATCTGTCTGGCAGACAGTTCCAAGTCTCTGCCTCTACCCCCCAGTTCCTCTTAGTCAAGTCACCGCTGACCCCATCAGCCGCAGGTGTACCTCAGGGCCCATCCTCTATCTATTGCACACCTTCGATTTTCCAGTTACGAATTCTGTTAAATTCGGACTGTTTGCCGATGATGCAATCTTGTACCGTCCCGGCAGATGCCTCCGCCTTAATTGCCGAGCACTTCAAGACCAACTCATACTCATCTCAACCTGGTGTCATATCTGGAGACTTAAGCTCAACCCCAAGAAATGTGAAGCTATCCACTTCTCCGCTAAGAGGTGACCACCACCTCTACATCTAGAAGGAGAACTCCTCCCATGGCAAGACAGTGTTAGGTACCTTGGGGTTACACTCGACAAGAGACTAACGCTCCGGCAGCACATCGATGACAAACTTAGCCAGGGCGGGGTTTTATCAGCTTCACTTCTCCCTTTGCTTCGTTCCAAAGCTTACACCACTAAACTGAAACTTCTTATATTTTCCTCGACATTACGCCCCTTCATGTACAGGTCACCGGTTTGGTGGCCTTTCCTCTCTAAATCTAACAAATCACGTACCTCTGCCTTTCAGAACAAAGTCCTCCGACTAATCACCCGCTTTCACTACCAGATTTCCAACCGCATGATACATGAACACTTACTCTTTCCCACTATGGAGGACTTTATACGTAACACATCTAACAAACTACACGACGATGGGAGGACCCACGGTCCTCAAACCATACGAGACTTGTACACAACACCACATCCTTCCGAACATTCTAGACCGTTACCATTCCGCCACTTTATCTAATACAAATAATGTAATGTCAGAATTGCCACTCCATAAATCTCCCCGTACGTTGGTTGGTATAAATCACCACTTAAAACGCATAATCATACTCAAAAAGAGCTGACACATACACAATAAAATAAAACAAAGGCCACTAAATTCACAAAAAGAGCCGACAACAACAAACCTATTAAGGCCAATGATTATGCCTCCCCTAACCGTCAAAATTACAAATCGCCCCTTATGAAATCCCACACTTTTTAATCCCTCTACATATAAGTACGGTACACCTTCGCCCAATCTACCAAAGCCACACATAAATTAAAAGGCTCATTTTAATAATAAAATTCAATTCCAAATTCTAACCAAAGAAAAGAGCCACCTTTACACTTCCCCAGTCCACTATCCGTAAATTTATTCCCCGAGCGATCAGGTGTTTCCTAACACGATATCGCCAACAATTGGCCATAGAGCCTCCTCAACCGTACTCGGATAATACCACCCAGTTATAGGGCCCCGGCCTAGGGTACAGGTGAAAACCGGTCAACGGTCTTGACGACGGAGGAGGAACGTTCCCAACGGTGGTGAAAGCGAAAGAGCCTAGGGGAGTAAACCCTGAAACAAAATCCTGCGAGTCTAGAAGCAGTAAGGTAGCAGCCCTACCACCAGGCTTAATCTGTGCGGCGCCCGTAATGCAGCCAGAGGATTTTGAGATTACTGACAAACATTACGGTGTAAGAGACTGATGTCGGAACAGGCCAAGGCCAAAACATGAAGAGAAGAAGAAGAATGTTCAATATAGCAAGTATATTAAGGTTGTTTGCCGTCTACTTGCTGATAAACTTCCGTACTTGGCTCCACACTGGTCTATAGGAGGAGACGGCAGGGTGTAAGGGTGTGTGAGCCCCTACAATTACTTTAAAAAATATATATATATTATTTTCAGCTCAACTGCGAAAAACCCACAGAGAGACTGCACTTTGAAACTCCTGAACCCAACCCGGACTCACAGCCACCAACCATACAAGAAATCACAGAAGTAATCAAAGCACTGAAAAACAACAGAGCACCTGGTGAAGATGGTCTAATTGCAGAGATTTGGAAACTAGACCATGAAAAAATCACAACCAAAATCTACAAAATTATTGAAAACTGTTGGCTGAGAAGTAAAATCCCAGAAGAATGGAAATCGGCCCTCATGCACCCACTTCACAAGAGAGGTGACAAAACCGAACTGAACAACTACAGAGGAATCTCCCTGCTTCCAGTCACTTAACAAAATTCTCTTTAAAGCCCTGCTAAACCGATTAGAACCACAACTTGACCCCCAATTTGGGGAATATCAAGCGGGTTTCAAGAAAAATCGCTCATGCAGCGAACAGATACGGAATCTGCGCTTGATTCTATGTATAAGACGATGCAGAAGTACTACAGTGACGTTTATTGATTTCAAAAAAGTTTATGACTCCGTAGACCGAGACTTGCTCTTCCAAATTCTAGTGGAGATGAAGGTAAACCATAAAACTCGAGATCTGATCCGAGATACCCTTACTAATACTACCTCCAAGGTCAAATTTATGGGAGAACTGTCAGAGCCCTTTAAAATCAGAACCCGCGTCAGGCAGGGTGATGGCATTTCCCCCATTCTATTTAACGCAGTTTTAGAAAATTAATTCGTACATAGGAAAGAGAAGTCAAGGGAATTCATCTACGTAAAAAGAAGGAAAACATAACCCTTATAAAATGCCTCGCTTTCGCAGATGACATCGCCATACTCTCCAATACCCGAGTAGAAGCACAACATGCTCTAGAAAAACTCCACAAGATTGCCATGAAAACCGGGCTCCAAATTTCCTATGAAATAACACAGTTTTTTGACACTAAGTCCTCAGACAAACTCCCACTAAAAACAAAAAACGGTGAAATTGTACAAGTCAATAAGTTCAAATATCTAGGAGAAATTATGCAAAAATCTGGTCTCAACACAAAACCAAATGAGAAAAGAGTCTCAAAATTACAGAAAGTGTACAAACTCACCTGGTCTCACTACAATAAAAAATGCATCTCCACAGCTGCAAAGTTACGACACTACAATACGGTGGT
This sequence comes from Catonia carolina, assembly GCA_035578175.1. Classification (NCBI taxonomy): domain Eukaryota; kingdom Metazoa; phylum Arthropoda; class Insecta; order Hemiptera; family Achilidae; genus Catonia; species Catonia carolina. The sequence continues at coordinate 31,067,341 of JAQMRL010000001.1, forward strand.
TCTACCAGAAGCCTTATATGCATCAGAAACCACAAGTACCACGGGAATGGCAAAAATTAAAGATATTGAAAAAAGCAAGAAAGGAAAATTCTGAGGAAAATACTCGGTGCACTTTTCAGAGAAAACTTCTGGCAAAAAAGGCCCACAGAAGAACTATACAGGCATACTGAAACCATCACGACATTCATCAGAAAACGCCAAGTGAGGTTTTTTACACATATAGCCAGAATGAGTGACACCAGACTCACAAAAAGAATATTAAACATAATTTCCACTTCAAAGTTGGGCACCTCTTGGTACAAAGAAACTATGGAAGACCTACAAGAATTATGCATCACAATGGAAGACATTCACGACCGCAAAATTTGTAGAGAAAAAACCAGAAACCAGGAAATTCAGTTCAGATTGCAAGCCAAAAGAAGTGGGCGAAAATGGACAGACGAAGAGAAAAAGGCGCAAAGTGAGAGGATGAAAGGTTTTTGGGAAGCTAAAAGGAGGAACAGAGCCACCACCAAGAGCTAGATTTTTGTGTTTTTAGCGCTCTCCTGAAGGGGAATATACGCAAATAATAATATTATTTTCTTGAAACCACCAGTAATATGGGAAATAAAATACGTTAAATCCTTACCAAATTATATATAGCGCTTTTCATGCACAAAATGCACATCTTCAGTAATTTATATTATTAAATTTTAATTCTAATTTAAAATGTAATTCATATTTAAGAAAAGATGCGCGATGACTCATCAACTTTAGCTATTCGGTACCTAAGCGCTGTCCGGTTAACATTGAAATTTTAAAACATGAAATCGGTAATTCTAACGGATTAATCGAACAATTAAAAACGAATTCGCGGAACTTCATGTTTACTAAGGTATGCATTATTTAATTAATATTAAAAAAAAAACTGATATTAAAATTTATTAATTTATTACACACGTCCGGATCAGCTGTTTTGACATGGCTACACGCTTGTGTATTAGGGTCTAAACATTTTGATAAAACAGTGTTAGGTTAGGTTACATATGCGTGAAAGTTTCTTCTAATTTGTACATTTGTTGGTTTTTTGTGAATGAAAATAATGACATTCTTTATTTTTAAAAAAACTATAACCTACAATAGGCAGCAGTGGGTAATCAAATTTTCTTTATTTTCTTCTTCTTCTTTTCTTCTTCTTTTTTTTCTGATTGTTGTTTATTACGTTTTTTTTTCTTTTGTTAATTTTAAAGTTTTTGTTCTACATTGTGCGTGTTTTGCGTTGTAAAATACAATGGAAACAGATCAAACATCCCCTAACGTCAGGGAAATCAAGACTTTAGTGATAATAATATTAAGAATTTTGACTCTATACAAGAGCAAACGCCCGGACCATCTGATAATCATTTAAAATGGTCGATGATCGTCAACAAAACTAAAAAGCGAGGTCGGTCTCCAAATTCAACCAAAAACAACTCCTTATCTAGTTCAGAAAAAATTCAAAAACGCAACCTGAATCTACCTATTACTAAAATAAATACTGCTTCCGCTCAAAATCCCAGGTTAAATAATTCTAATGTTCCGGCTATTGAAACGCAAAATCGATATGCTCCGTTAGAAATCGAATCTGAATCGTCAACAAAATTTAGTCGTCCTCCGCCGATATACTTAAAATCGAACGTAAACTTCTCTGAGTTATGTAACCTATTAACTCACTTAGCGCAGAAAATTTTAAATGTCTCTCTACTAAGAAAGGCATAACAATTTACCCGTCTACGCCCGATGTCTATCAAAAACTTGTCCGGTACTTTAAAGAAAATGAAGCGGAATTTCATACTTTTCAGCTTCAGGAAGAAAAGGGGCGAGTAGTACTGCGCGGACTCCACCATTCGCTTAAAGAACATGAAATAGCCGATGCGCTTAACAATCTCGGATTCACAGTAAGATCTGTTTGTAATGTCATATCGTACAACAAGGAGCGACTCTCGTTATTCTTCGTTGATTTGGAACCAGGCAAAAATAATGAAAATAAAAATATTTTCAATCTGAATTACTTACTTCACTCCAAAATAAAAGTGGCAGAACCAAGGAAGAAACAGAATGTTATTCAGTGTGTGCGTTGTCAACAGTACGGACATACTAAACGTTACTGTAATCTGTCCCCTCGATGTGTGCGGTGCGCTGGTTCACACGAATCTGCGACTTGCACAAAACCAAGAGATATGAAGGCAACCTGTGCCCTTTGCGGTAAATCGCATCCAGCTAACTACCGTGGATGCTCGGTTCACAGGAGTCTTCAAAATCGCCGCTCTTCGACAACGTCGCGCAATACACTGATACGTGCTGCTGCTCACCCGGTCCCGGTTGTAACTCCATCTTCATTCCCTCCTCTGCTGACTTCATTCACGCCGAACTCTACTGTACCACCACAACCGCAATCATCCACACGTCAGCCTGAAAGTTCATCTCATCATCAGATTACAAATTCACGCCGTAGTTACTCCAATGTAGTAAGTCAACCGAGAGATTCAGCTCAACTTCCCGAAGACAATGATCTTGCATCACATCTATCGTCTTTTATGTCCGAAATGAAATCTTTGCTCATGCTTATGAACACGATAATGTCACAGCTACTACATGTCCTAGTGTCACGAAATGACAAATAGATCAGGGCAGCCATCTTTATTGATTCTCCTCTGGAATGCAAACGGCGTTTTGCAACACGTTAATGAGTTAAGAGTACGTACTTAATGAAAAACGTGTCGATATTGCCTTAATAAGCGAAACTCATCTTAAGTCCCGTTCAAAATTTTATACAAAAGGTTACTCAGTTTATCAAGCATCTGCTCGATAAACCTATCAGGCCTATCTAGGCCTGATGATCGTGGTTATGGCGGGGTAGCAGTAATTATCCGTTCATCTATTCAACACTATTTCTACCCCACGTGTGATCCGACTGAATCAATTCAAGCAGCCGCAGCTGCAGTCAAATTATTAAATATCACCTTTATTGTTGCAGCGATCTATTGTCCTCCGAGATTTGCATTAAAAGTACCTGAATTTACTGATTTCTTCTCGTCCTTGGGTAACCACTTTCTCTGCGGTGGCGACTATAATGCCAAGCACGTACAATGGGGATCACGGTTAAATAATCCCCGTGGTCGAGCACTTTTGCAATCTATCATGCACAACAACATAAAAATTCATTCCACTGGCTCTCCGACGTACTGGCCATCGGCTCTCTCCAAGCAACCTGACCTTATAGATTTTTTTGTTTCCTGAGGATTGTCATCATTCTACTCATCCATCTTCTCCCTGGATGATTTATCGTCTGATCATTCTCCAGTACTTTTAACTCTCTCCTGAACCCCATTGGAGAAGCTATCTCAGCCATCTTTACACCCAAACCCCGTAGACTGGGATTTATTTCGCCGTCTCATACAAACAAATCTGAGACTAAACCTGCCACTGAAGTCACCCGAGGACATGGATGAAGCAGTGGACCACCTAACATCAACTATTCAGCAATCTGCTTGGAGCTCAAATCTCCCTGCAAAGGTGAAGAAAAGAGATGTTCCAAGTTATCCCATATTCATCAGGGAACTAATCAGGGACAAGAGAAGAGCGAGAAACTTGTGGCATAGTACCAGATTACAATCGCACAAGAGACGACTCAACCAGCTCACCAATCAGTTGAAAGCCGCAATTAGGGCTATTAAGACAGCTCGATTTAATCAAGAACTAGCAGAACTAAATCCTAGGGATAGTGGGTTGTGGAAAGCTACCCGTAGGATACTTCGTCCTGTTTCCTCATCCTCTCCACTTCGTCTTCCAAATGGTGCTTGGGCTAAGTCAAATAAAGAGAAAGCAGATTTATTTGCTGAACATCTATCGCACGTTTTTAGTCCACATTGTAATATCAGACCTGATTTCTCAACATCTCTTGAAGAATTTATTTCATGTCCTCTGCCTTTCTCGCTACCTCCGGAAAAAATTACTAAAAAAGAAGTACATGAAGAATTAAATCTCTGCCTCTTCGTAAAACTCCTGGATTTGATTTAATCACTTCGGAAATTGTTCGTGAACTCCCACAACAAGCTGTTTTGCTTATTACCTACATATTCAACGCCATACTATGGACGACTTATTTTCCTATTCAATGGAAGATGTCCCAGATAATAATGATCCTGAAGCCAGATAAACATCCCAATTCTTCTTCTTCCTACAGACACATCAGTTTACTTCCGGTTTTTTTCAAAATTATTTGAAAAACTTCTTCTTCGCCGCTTGCTGTATTTCATTAACGATCAAAATTATATACCTACTCATCAATTCGGTTTCCAGTCACAGCATTCTTCAGTTCACCAACTACACCGAGTCATCGATCTAATCGCTTCAGGCCTTGAAAGAAAGGAATACACAGGAGCAGTTTCCTTAGACGTAAGTGCGGCTTTTGACAAGGTGTGGCATGACATACTACTCTTCAAACTAAAACATATATTGCCGGACACTCTCTACCATGTTCTCCGTTCATACCTAGAGGAAAGATTTTTCGTCGTTCGTCAAGGAGATGATTACTCCAAATAGACAGATCTTAGCTGGAGTGCCACAGGGGTCTATCCTCTCTCCGTTATTGTACAATATCTACACATCTGATCTGCCAGAGACTGACGTGACTACCATTGCTACATATTATGCTGATGACACTCTTCTTCTTTCATCCTCCGATAATCCACAAATCACAAGTGCTAATTTACAATATCATCTCGATATTCTACAAGACTGGTTAGAAAAATGGAGAAAACAAATTAATCCAACAAAATCTATTCATGTTTCTTTTACTCTTCGAAAAGGAATATGCCCGAATGTCTTTCTTAATAACGCGCCAATACCTCAGAAAAATGAAATTCGATACTTAGGGCTTATCTTGGACAAAAGACTTACGTGGCAGTCACACATAAAAAAGAAAAGACTTCAATTAAATACAAAACTACGACAACTGTACCGATTTCTTTGTAGAACCTCTCCTTTGCCAATTTCTTCAAAAATACTGCTGTACAAACCGTAATTTAAACCAGTTTGGACTTACAGAGTCCAGTTATTTGGCTCAGCAAAATCCAGTAATCTTAATCATCTACAAACGTTCCAATCAAAATTTCTCCGTTTAATATCTAAAGCTCCGTACTACGTAAGTAACGACACTTTACACTCTGATTTCGGGATTCCTACAGTTGAAGAAGTAGCACAGTCCTATTATAAAAAATTATTTTCAAAATCACAAATAAATCCAAATCCTCTAATTCAAGAACTTCATCGCTTTCACCTTCCTGGGAATCCAGCCCGGCGCCTAAAAAGAAGATGGAATAGGGATCTTCTCTGAGTTCTAACTAAAATAATAATAATATAATAAAAATAGTAACAATTAAAAGAACTAATTATCATATTTAATACTTTCTTATACACCCAGAGAAATACCAATGGGTATCAATCTTTGTCTTTGTTTACTTTCATGTTACTAGGTTATGTACGTACAACACATTTTCTAGTAGTCATTTGTGTACTGTTGAAAATTTCAAATTAAAGATAAAAAAAAAATATTTAAGAAAGACTTGTCCTATATCAGTTACAAATGTCATTCAAATTGCCATGAAAACAATATTTGTCCAAATTCACATCCCAAATAAAACTACAATTTATTATATCCTTAATAAATTGGTTCTTTAATAATTAGAACTTTCAGAAAACTTTTCCTTGTTAAAAAAAAAAATAGTAATTCATTAAATTTAATAATTTCTTCATATTTATTTTTGTTTCTAACCAAATTGAATTTTTCAAACATACGTTTTTTTAGGTAAGTTTGTTGATATTTTGTAATTTATAAACAAATATTATGCCCATAACAAACAGGTGGAGTATTAAATTAATTGCACTCGATCTGTTGGTTCCAGGGCTACAAGAAATAGGTCTGTTTCTTTTCACTTAGTCAGCCAGTAATATGACTGAACTATTAAAGAACAGAAGAGGTAGAGGTGTAAAAGACACTAGTCAGAGTTATCTCCTCTGAGAGTAATGAATTTCACTATACAGCCAGACTCTGTGGTGAATGAAGTGAAGGTGTCATTTGCAGGGTGGAACATGGGTGCTTTTTGGAGGCCTGGCATGCTGATAAGCATACTTTTACACTCAGTGAGGAAGGCAATAGTAAACTACCTCACTCCTCGTTTTTCTTAGTAAAGCCTCTAAAGGTTCAAACCAGCCTTTCGGCTGTTGACCTAAACAACAAACAAATATTAGGCTGAGAATGTAAATACAATAAAACCTCGTTAATTCGACCTAATGCGGACTACGGTCGGTGCGAATTAGCGAAAATTCTGAAATATGGAACACTTGTAAATCCACGTGTAATCCTGACTTTTACGGACATCGTGTATATAATTTAGATAAATTTCAAAGCGTAAGTGTATGTAATAATTTACGTTGGTGAATTTACACCCGAACGTCGTCGCTAATGACCGTTGCAGTTGATGCGACGTTAAATAAATAAAAAAATAAATAAAAATTTTAATTACTGTATGTTTAATTTTAATAAAAATTGACTACAAAATGTATACTACGCACCAATTTATTATATAAATTACATATTATGTACGCTTAAAATCACTAAAACAGCACTGTGCTTACATATGTATATATTAAGTATGATACCTAATTTGTGAAGCACTCTTAAAATAACATACTCAGTTCTTTTTTAAGAAGTAGCCTGTAGAAAAACACAGTAATGTATATATTATACATTATTTGTATAAAAATTGTATCAATTTGTAATCGACAAAAAAGTTACTTTTCTGTTCAAATTATTTGTAAAATTCAAGCTATTTTTCTACTGTAAATAAAGTTCATATTATTATTTTTATTATTACATATTTAGACTTTATGTTGAAGAAGTTTTAGCGATTAAAAAGACTTTAATATCTAATTAAATACCTTATTAAGTACAGGTTCAGGCTATTGCAAAGGACAATTGCATTTAAAAACAAAATACACATGTTTATAGTTGTTATTCCAACAAACTACTTAATTCATATTTCATCATCTTAACATTATTTTTAAATTCTAAAACACAAAACCAAATGTATTCATTTTCACTGCACTTCATTTAACATGCCATTAAATACCGCAGACCACTACTAACAAGCTAGGTACATACATCCACATAAAAAATTATGCTACAGGACATACAAGTAGCACTCTAAAGACAGCAGTAGAACTCCTTGGCATTCAACACGTTATATAATTATAAAAAAAATTATTCACTGTGTATTTTATTCCTTTACTCTTTAGACTTGAGAAAAAATGGATTACTTTGACAAAATGTTAAGAATGTGTATAAGAATGACTTACCTCACTCAGTTTTGTTTGAGTAGCAAAATTATTTGCTACACGTGGGAGCAATGTTCCGAGACTTCTATTATTCAGTGTAAATCGTTTTACCAAGTATCCCCATTGATCTCTAAAAGAGTACAAAAATTCTATTATCTATCCATAGTTAGGTTACTTATTTAAAATAAACACCAATCAGTGTTTAACTTTATAAATAAGATAAAATACTATAATCTACAGTTGACTCCTGTTATAAAATTATCAATTATAAAATAATTTTAGCTATTATGTAAAACCATTTCAGTCCCGTTGAATTCCATCAGTCATGTGAACATTTTAAAAGTCACCTTTGAACTGAACATTTTTCTTATACAGTAAAATCTCTCTATTGCGGAACTCTCTATAGCGGAAATCTCTCTTTAGCGGCATTATTTGCCGACCCCGACCATTTCGTATACTACGGTAATGTATTTAGCTCTCGTAATAGCGGCACAAAAATCTCTCTATAGCGGCTAAACAATATCTTCGGGATATGGATTTAGACGCCTATGTAGGGGCAGACAATGAATTAGTCACTTCATCACTTAGCTACTTCACTTTGCAGTAATCGAAAATGTCTTAGGCCAAAACAACGAGGAAGAAAGTGAAGATGACGATGAAATGGAAACAGAAATGGTGCCCCTTCAAGTAAAAAGGCACTACACGCTATTATTGTTGTTTCCACGTACTGTCATTGCCTAAATGAAAATTTACAAGTTTTAAACATTGAAAATGAGATTGAAGAGATGTTTTATGAATTGAAAACGAAACAAAATTTACAACTTATTTTACAAAATTAAATGTACTGCACAATCATTGTTTCCTTAATAACGAAAAAATATATACTGTACTGTGTATTTTTTCGTGTTTGCGTAGCTTATGTTTTAGGAGATTTTAATTGTATGTGTCCTATGTTTATTACTGTTCAGTGAAAAACGAGTTTAAGTGCTAATTAATTTTAGGCTATCTATTGCGGTATGTACTGTATAAATGATTATTGAAAAAAGTTCAATACGAAAAGTGAAATTCTATTGTTAAATATTAGTAACACAACATCTAATAAAACCAGTTTGTATCCAAATTTCTTGTTAAGTTAATAACCTACACTTTATGTAATTAATTTAAATATCTCACTGTATTGAAGTAATCTACTGTATTAAACATTCGTCATAAAGTTATCTATTCAGTAGTTTTTCAAAAACTTATTCCATGCACCATTTACATACGCATATAAGTTATTTTGTACAGCAAAATTAGTACTCCAACTTCCCCCCCACCGTTAATTACTCGCTCTCTCTATAACGGAACTCTCTTTATAGCGGCGGTACCTCATGGTCCCTTCAATTCCGCTATAGAGAGATTTTACTGTAATACATAATTTTTTCTCATTTTGATTTGAAAATTTATTACAGATTACCATTTTTGATAATCATTTATTATTTGATATTTCTGTACTACAGTGACCAAAACGTCTCCAAAAATAATGTAACTGTTAATAATTAATAATAATTTTCACAAATTAACTTTGAGGCGCTCAGCGCCAAAGTGACCTAAGCGCAAAATTTTAGGATTTTATGTTTTTATACTATATGCACATTAAGCTCATCTTGTATTACAATGCCAAACAAGCCCAAGCGACAGAAAAATAGGGAAATTTATTACGTTGTTGCCGGCTTGTTTTGGTACATTTATAAAAACACTCCGTCCTCAAAGCCAGACTGACTTAACAACCGTTTGCATGTGCGTTTTGTCATAAGGTTTAAGTGAGTTGTGTAGTGCTTAAGTTTTTCACATTTAAAAAACCACTTTAAAAAGTAAAAATGAATAACCAAAGGACTTTAAGGATTTTAGAAATGTGTCAAAATACCTTAAACAAAGACAGAACTGAAGGTAAGCTTGCAATAATTATTAGTAAAGCATTTTGGTCACTTCACGTATTTTGTAGGTTAGTTTTAGAGCGTCACTTTTGATGTTAATAATATTGAAACATCAACAGTTTTTTTAATAATGCAATATCTGAAAATAATCATTCATTTGTTTTCTTTCTAGAAAATAATCAGTAAATGAGGCATGCCTCTTTAATAAAAAGTATAATGTAATGATATTAGCGTGATGTACTAGGCTGTGGAACCGACACATTTCCGAAGTTTAGCTTTAAATTTAATAACGTGGACGGTTTAAATGAAACAGGCACTTATAAAATGATTAATTAAAGATGTAAAAATAGTTTTATACTGCATGAAGTAGTGAAAAAGCGTACTAAATGCCAAAATATGTGTAACTGGCACATAAGTCACTTTGGCATTTGCTTTTGTCCGATCACTGGCGCTTAGATTAATTGTTTATGGTGGTTAGGCTGCTTTGGCATATAACAATATGTCAAATGTACTCATAAAACAAGCTGTTCTTTTACTGGTTCCAATACCAATTCTATCACAATAGACAAACACATAGAATCCCAGAATGAAGACATAATTGGAGGACCCATAAAGGATTTACTTTTAGACAATGATTACAAAATAATAAACTATCAGTTTAACCAAAATGAAAATGTAATAAATGAAGCTTTAGACAATCAATGTTTTTTTCTTGAAGACTGTCAACCATTTATTGTTAATGACATTGAAATTCTTAATTCTTCAGTTATTGATACCTCTGAGGACTCTTATTCTGAAGACCTAGTAGGCCTAATCGAAAAAAATGGAAATGAAACTAATACATGTACAAATTTGGAAGAGAATGGAGGTCCTGTCAAATGGAAAGACATAATGCATATTCAAATAAGTAAAGAGGAAATGATTTGAAAATACTGTACAAGAGCCATTTTGAAGAGGAAGTACGTTTTTCTGAGATAGATCTGAAGAAGAGGAAAGCCGAATGTTCATTTCCTGAATATCTACCCATTTTATATCCCAATGGGCGACAAGTAGACGCTTAAAGATTTAAAGACATATTAAAGACTATAAAGATTTATTAAAGACATTGATGATTTAACGCAATTCATCCCACCTGTAGCCCATGAGTTCTATAAGAAACTTCATCCTTCTAAAGAAGTGGGAGAAAAGATATTTACCTCTAGCAGTTAAGATGAAGACTGAAAATACTTAACTTAAAATAATTATGTACATTTTTCTGTTTAATATGTAACTTTTTAGTTTGTACCCTTTTTACAGTAAATAGGTTTTTAACATTTTTGCGTATTTTTTTAATTAGTCCTACTTTAAAACATGAATATTTTACACTTAAGCAGTGTACAGTATCTGTGCCAAAGCACACTAACACTAGTGGTGTTTTACCACTGACCTACGATATATGCCAAAGGAGTCTAAGCACCAGTGCACTTCTTTTATTGTTATAACATTATTATTTTCACCCAAAGAGAATTTTTATTACTATGCTTTGCTACACTTTTATGTTTTAACCTAGGAACTAACTTTAAAAGTGTCTGATTTTTCCATAAATAAAAATAATCTTAACAATTGTAATAGAGCCATAGTGTTCTAACCTCCAAGTATTTTCGCCGTAACTGCCACTAACATGTAACAGTTGCAATGCCAGAGTATGTTAAGTGCCATTTTAAATTGTTATTTTTTGTTAAATCAATATTAAAATGTCACCAACATTTGTTTAGTGTTAGGCTGAATGTCAAATCTCAATTAGAGATATGTAATTTAAAAAATTTAAATTTAACAACATTTTAAAGTTATGCTTAAACTTGTATAGCCATTTTCTGAAGATCAGCTGTGTGGTTCTTAAGTCACTTTGGCGCTGAGCGCCTCATTTGGAAACATATTTATTGTGCCATTTTCTTGATATTTATGTAAAGAAAAATATAATTTTCTTATTGTGAATTGTGCCGCGTTAGCGTAAACAACGCACACAACAGTGTAAACAAATAAACAGCTGAGAAATATTTTAATAGTTACGATTGAATAAAAATTATAAACAAACACAAAAGTAATTAGTGATTGTGGCTAAAGAAACAACTACAATTAATAACATTAAATGTCGTTTTTCATGTAATAGGAGAAACTCAATTGTGTTTTTGTTGTGTGATTTAATTTAATTTCAATTAATTAGTCAATATCATTATATTTATTTTGGCATCGTTATTTGATATTCGTCTTGAACATTATCATTTAATGAGTAGCACGATTTTGTTGAAAGTAACAAAGTAAATTACAAATAACACAAAATAACTTTTGTAATATATATTATTAGGTTAAATAATACAAATGAATAATTTTAAAATAAGTATAAAACATGATAAGTAATAGCATATGACGTTCAATAAGTTGATGTTGAAATGTAAAGAAAAGAAGGTATCTTCGAAACCATATGAGATGTTGTGTGCATGGGTGTATGGGTCCCATGACCCATGATTTAAAAAAATAAAATAACCTTCCCATTTAAAAAAACCTTCCCATTTTTTGATTCATCATTAAATAGTATTTTGTAATTAAGTAAGGTTCACATTTTCATAGATCTTGACCCCACTCCCTGCCATAAGCAACCCTTCACGGAGGATGATATCACCTCTGCAATTTCTTCCATCAATCCACGAAAAGCCTCTGGTCCTGATAATGTCTCTAGGTACGCCATTCTCAATTCCCCGCCAGAATTAAAACATCATCTCTTAGCAATTTTCAATGCAGCAGTAGCACTGCAACACTTCCCCGCTTCATGGAAAATTTCCAATATCATCACTATCCTCAAACCTCGGAAGCCCCCTACTGACCCTGAAAGTTATAGGCAGACTTCACTTCTACCAATATTGTCAAAATTATTTGAAAGGCTTTTTCTCCCGCGTCTGCGCCCAATTATTGAATCTGCGCTATCTCCAGAACAATTTGGATTTCGTCAAGGACACTCCACGACCACCCAACTCCTCTGCATCGTAATGGTACTAGTAGTGCCATAAATGCCCACTGCGATACGACGGCTGTGCTGCTCGATTTTAGGGCAGCATTTGATTGAGAATGGCATGTGGGGCTCCTATTCAAGCTAACACAATTTTTCCCCCACAACAGTCCGTTTACTCCACTCTTACCTCACTGGCAGAAAGTTCCAGGTCTCTACCACTGACCCTCAGTTCAACTCTGTCAAGTCCCCGCTTACCCTAACAGCCGCAGGTGTACCTCAGGGCTCGGTCCTTGGGCCTCTCCTCTATCTGCTGTACACCTTCGATTTTCCTTTTAAGGATTTCATTCAATTCGGACTGTTTGCCGACGATGCTATATTGTTGGCAAATGTCTCAGACTCAACTGCCGCACACTTCAAAATCAACTTCTCCTTATCTCAAGCTGGTGTCGTATCTGGAGACTAACGCTCAACCCAAAAAAATGTGAAGCTATCCAGTTTTCTGCGAAGAGGACGCTGCCTCCACCTCTACGTCTGGAAGGAGAATTCCTCCCATGGCAGAACAGTGTCAGGTATCTTTGTGTTCAACTTGATAGAAGGCTGACACTCCGGCAGCATGTCGATGATAAACTCAGCAAGGGCAGAGTCCTATTTGCCACACTCATCCCTTTGTTTCTTTCTAAAGCCTACTCTACATAACTGAAACTGTTTGTGTACCCCTCTATATTACGACCCTTCCTTTTATATGAGTCCTCGGTATGGTGACTCTTTCTCTCGAAATCTAACAAAACTAGAACCTCCGATTTCCAGAATAACGTCCTCCGATGTATCACTCGATTTCATTATCTTATCCCCAATCATATAATACATGAACACCTACTCTTCCCCTCTATGGAGAAAATTTTTACACAATACTTCTAAACGACTTCACAACGCTGGGAAGACCGACGGACCCCAGATTATACGAGACTTAAACACAACCCCGCATCCACACGAACGCTTTAAGCCATAACCGTTCCACAACTTTCTCTAAATAACTAAAATTCTAAATTTCCCACACTGAGTTGCCAATTATTTAATATGCACTGTGTTATTTCCTAAATTACCCTACCCTTCATCATCTAATTGTAAGACTCTTCTAATTATAAGATGTCGGTTGGTCAAGAGCCCCGCTAAACATGTATAATCATACACTACTGTGAAAAGAGCCGCCAAATACACAAAAAAATAAACAAAACAAAGACCACTGAAAATCAAAAAAATTATATAAATCAATTATTATATTATCAATCAAAATTATATAAAAGAGCCGCCAAATCAAACAAAAATAAAAGGCCAATGATTATGCCAAATTCTCCCCTTACCGTCTCACTAATTAAACAACCTATATTGTCACAGCCCCACACAATTTGCAAGAATCCCTTAATCTTAAAGCTGCCCGTTCCATTTCCCAAAAAACCATGCAAATAAAAGTCCACTGATAAAATAATATAAATTAAACAAAAGAGCGCCACTATCACCTTATTTCACCTGTCCCACAAAATTAATAAATTGCCACTGCCCGATAAATTTTAAACTCCCTCCACTTTAAAGATCGCCCCATCTCTTTAACAAGTGTTGTGTGTAAGGTGATGGAAAGAATGGTGAATAGTCGTCTCATGTGGTATCTGGAAAAGAATGACTTCCTCGCTCCTGAACAGAGCGGTTTTCGGAGAGGGAGGTCTTCGACAGACCACTTGGTGGCCCTTGAGACGGCTATCTGCAATGCGTTTGCATTGCGGCAGCGCCTCGTTGCCGTATTCTTTGATTTGAAAAAAGCATATGATACGGCTTGGCGACGAGGTATTCTTAATACCTTGCGGGAGTGGGGCATCGCTGGGAACATGTTGGCCTTCATTAAAGACTTTCTGGATGACCGATCATTTCGTGTAAGGATTGGTCAGAGTTTGTCAAACAGGTTTGATTTGGAAAATGGTTTACCGCAGGGGAGTGTAATTAGTTGTACTCTATTTGCGATTGCCATTAACAATATTGTGAAATGTTGCGTATACCCTATTAAATGTTCTTTGTTTGTAGATGATTTTGCGATATATGTTGCATCTAGAAATGTTGTCTCAGCTGAACGAGCCCTACAGCTAACTATATACCGTCTTGAGGAATGGTCACGGCAAACTGGCTTTAGTTTTTCTCCTGAGAAAACTAAATGCATCCAGTTTTGCCGGATTCGGACTGATACTGTTCCAAGACTGTATTTAATGGGTCAGCATATTAAGGTTAGCACTGAAATCAGGTTTCTAGGTATAATATTCGATAAAAGACTTACATGGGTTCCGCATATTAAAGACCTACGGGCTAGGTGCTTAAAGGTGGTTGATATTCTGCGTGTTCTTACAGGTACATGTTGGGGAGCTGATAGATCATGTATGATAAGGTTCTACAAGGCTCTAGTGCGATCACGTATAGATTATGGCGCTGTAGCCTACTCATCTGCTACTTCCACTTCTCTGAGAATGCTTGACTCAGTCCACAATTCTTGTTTACGATTATCTACAGGTGCTTTTCGTTCTAGCCCTGTTATCAGCATCTTAGTTGAAAGTGGAGAAATGTCGTTACACAGACGTCGCCAGCAGCTTATATTGACGTACTTTGCTAAGTTGAAAGCTAGACCTTATCATTTTTTGCATGATATGATTCTCAATAACCCTTGTCATGATTTGCATCTGATGAACGCCCGACAGCCTTCACCATTTGGTGTAAGAGCGTTGGAGATATGCAACAACCTCGATATTGCGATTCCTCGTGTCTACCCATGTAATTCTTGTTTATTTCCACCCTGGACCATCGCTCAGTTACACTTTAACTTTGAAATGTGTAAATTCTCAAAGGCAGACACAAGTTCTGTGGTATTTAATAGCATTTTCAGTGAGTTAGTTGAAGCTATTAAACCATCCACGGTTGTATACACTGATGGATCAAAGTCGGATGTTGGAGTTGGTTGCTCGTTTGTTGCTAATGGGAGAACCTATTTGTTTGGATTACCTGCGGGAACCAGTGTTTACACGGCTGAACTTTATGCTGTTAGTAAAGCTCTGTCTGTAGTTTGTGTGCGTGGGCGTCGGGTGTTGGTGTGCACTGATTCGCTCAGTGCCCTGCAGTCAATTAGTGATATATATTCACGCCACCCGCTAGTTGCAGATGTCCACGGCTCCGTGAAGCAGCTTAACGATAGAGGAGTAAGCGTTGTTTTCTGCTGGGTTCCGGGTCATGCTGGAATCTCGGGAAATGAGGCTGCTGATTTGGCCGCTAAGGAGGCAGCTCGCCAACCGGCCTTCACGCAATATCTGACTGTGTCAGATTTCGTGGGCCTGGTGAAGCGTGTCACCACTGATTCCTGGCAGGTAGAATGGACTGGCTCCCATGGCAACAAGCTTCGTGAAATAAAAGATAATGTTAAGCCCTGGGATACGTCACTGAGGAAGAACAGAAGGGAAGAAGTTGTAATCGTGCGACTTAGAATTGGGCACACCAGATTAACCCATGGGTATCTCATGACGTCTGGTGATGCTCCAGTTTGTGGCAGATGCGATTGTCCTTTGACAGTCAAACATGTTTTAGTAGATTGCATCTGCTACGCAGCTCTGCGTCGGCGATTCAAGATTCCCTCGGAATTAAGGTATATACTCGGTGACGAAAGCCCTATTTTGGACGTGGCTATAAAATTTTTACGATCGATTGGTATATACAACAGTGTCTAATATATGTCCTATTAGTGTTACCCTATAGTATATGTTTTATATTAGTTATAAGTTTATATTTATATTATGTCTGTGTTCATATTATGTGGCCCCTTTACAGCCTTTTGTGATGTCTGTGATATTTTCTTTTTTTAATGTAGTATTTTATTTATTTTTGGTTGTGATACTAGTTTTTAAGATTTTAATTACATATATGTTAATGTTGTTTCTGTGTTTATTTTCCTAGCTGTGATATTAATTTTAAGTTTATGTGTGTATTTCTTTTTTGTGTTTTTAGCGTTTTTTTTTTTTAGCCTGTGATGTCTGTGATATTAGTCTATAAGATTTTTAACTATTATGTATGTATATGTATATATATATGAAAGGCGTTCTGCACTCGGGTTTTTTACACCCTTGTGTAGAACAACAGGCGATGATAACCTCGCCAAGGTTTTTCGCCTTTAAAAAAAAAAAAAAAAAAAAAAAAAAAAAAAAATTCTCTCAAAAAACCGAGTCCAATTAATTAACTAAATCTAACAAAATTCCCCTTAATTCCCTGAGGTTGCATTTAATCCGTTAATTTGTTCACCGAGCTACCAGGTGTTTCTTAACATGATGTCACCATCACAGGGCTCCTTACAGCCCTCTCAACCTGGATTTCGGATAAGTAGACTACATTGTATTATCTTTGAAATGGCATATTGAATGTAAACCTACAACATCCAGCGGAACATATCAGAATTGATGTACTATAACTAACAAAATGTCAGAATTACTGGACAGAGCACATCTTAAATGGCCAGAGTTGAAAATGTTACGACTAATAAAAATTTAGCCACACTGTGAAATAAAAAAATTAAAAACATACACATATTTCTTAACTTATTGGATTGCTTGCTTCTCTCTACCTGATAAAATCCCAGATAATAGGATTTCCGACTGGATTTTCAGAAATAATACCAAGAAGTGAGATAAAATCTTGAGATCGGACATTATTTTCATCTTTTGCCAAATCGATTAATCTGAAAATATTAAACATTAATAATAATAATAAAAATATTAATTAATCTGAAAATTTACGGTGGAGAAAATAAGGATAATATGGAATGGCTATGTGAAGAGAATTGGGGAGGGAAGGTTCTATAAAAGGATGGAAGAAGGAAGGGTGGAAGGAACAAAATTAAGAGGACCACCAAGAAAAAGATGAAAGGATGAATTTAAAAGAACTGGTGGACAGACAGAAGCGTGTAACTGGTCTTGTTTCACGAGAATGTTCGCTTGATCTGCAGAACAAACTATAATTTGAGTATTTTGTAAATGGAAATATTTTCTAATATATTATATCACTCAATAACACTGGTTACTGCACAATGAATCCATTTATTTCAGTATACCTGAAATGGTTTTCAGATGGTGGACTGTTTCTGTAGGGAGGAGTCTGCTTTGTTTTATATAGCTGATCGCATTCATTTTTCTGTAATTGATACTAAAATATATGAATCAAGTATGAATCAAAATGTATGAAATATACATTTACAGACTCTTCACTGAGTCTCACCATGCTGCTGTCATTGACCATTGTTAGTAAAGTAATACGTGACATTACCGGGGGCTGAGGGCTCAGTAGGCTACTGAACCTAGACACGTGCACCACTATTCTGTATTGGTCTGTTTTCATGTTTTAATATACGAGGGTAGGCTGATAAGTAATGCACACATGCTTGTAGAAGACAACTAAATAAACTTCAGTAGCGCGCCTGGTGGCATGTGGAAGTACTATTTCTCCTCTACAAGCCTGCGCAGTTTGAAGGCGTTGCTTTCATTCAGTTTGTTTTGAGTAGTGGAAGTATGGCGTCGTGTTCTGGTGCTATGTCAACGAGAATTAAACAACGCGCTGTTATCGAATTTTTAACTGCTGAGAAAGTGAATCCTAGTGAGATTTATCGTCGTTTAAAGGCTGTTTATTGTGACGATACTGTTGATAGGTCTACTGTGAATCGTTGGGTAATAAAATTTCGTGATTGCCAACCTGGAAAAGCCTTAATTGTTGACAAAACACGCAGTGGACGACCAATCACTGCCTCAGACGATAATCGTCGCAAACTCATCGATGATTTGATTCAAAATGACCGGCGAATCACTCAACAGCGTATCGCAAACCAAATTGGAATATCTAAGGAACGTGTTGGCTTCATTATTGAACAA
Source organism: Catonia carolina (assembly GCA_035578175.1). Classification (NCBI taxonomy): domain Eukaryota; kingdom Metazoa; phylum Arthropoda; class Insecta; order Hemiptera; family Achilidae; genus Catonia; species Catonia carolina. The sequence continues at coordinate 31,085,535 of JAQMRL010000001.1, forward strand.
TTGGGATACCGTAAAATCTGTGCACGATGGGTACCACGCCGTCTGACAGACGAGAATAAACAGCGTCGATTGGAATGCTGTGAACAACTTTTGAAGCGCTACCGTGACGAAGGAGACGACTTTCTTTTGAATATTGTGACGGGGGACGAGTCATGGGTTCATCATTACGATCCCGAAGAAAAAAGGCAGAGCGCTGAATATCGTCATCCACATTCTCCTGTTGTGAAAAAGTTCAAAACACAACCGTCCGCAAAAAAAATTCTTTTGACTGTGTTTTGGGATGCTCGCCGAGTTTATGTGACTGATTATCTGGAACGAGGGGCAACGGTAAATTCTGCTCAGTATATACAGACTCTGAAACACCTCCGACGTCGAGTTTGTCGTGTTAGAGGCAACCTGGCGCCAATAATTTTGCAACACGACAATGCTCGTCCACACACTTCGCGTGCAACTGGAGAGGCTCTGAAAAACCTGAAGTTTCAACCAATTTTACACCCTCCGTATTCTCCCGACCTTGCGCCTTGCGATTTTTATTTTTTTCCTCTACTGGAGAGAGACCTTAAGGGTAATCATTACAGCTCGGACAATGAGGTGAAGGCAGCTATTGCGTCCTGGGTTCGAGGAAAGTCGGAAGAATTTTTCAGTGACGGAATGAAAAAACTTGTTAAACGTTGGGAGAAATGTGTAATGCTTAACGGTGACTATATTGAAAAATAAATAGATAATTTGGTAGGTTAAGATTTGTACTTTAATTTGTTATTTACCCCATCTTGCTATTTCTTTTTGTTCGTCTTCTACAAGCATGTGTGCATTACTTATCAGCCTACCCTCGTATTTTCTAAAAACATGTGTTTTATTCCATAACACAGGTTACTATCATATAGGTCGCCCTTGTAAACATTGAACAGTCAATTAAAATAATATGAGTCGGAAATTTTTTATTAAAATTATAGTCAAAAAATTTAAGTCATAAGAAGAAGTGCTTTACATCTAGCTGCACACCTGTCTTCCTTCCTTACAGACAGGCTTTATACGCTCCTAAGACACTGAGTTGTCAAAATGGAGCGTCACACAGCAGAAGGCGACTTCGTCGACGTCGTAGGCCGTAAGCGCCTGTGACAGGACAATCCACATACAGGGTGAAAAAAGCATCAACTCATCTACAGAGTGTTCAGTTAAGATTCTGCAGTTGGTTTTTAAGGTGCCAACGGCGTGGATGTCAATTTCAAATAAGATCAATGCGACGACATCTGCGAAGTGTGTGGTGACCAGTAAGGGGTCCACCTATATGCTTCGCAGCTCTACCGTCGCAGACTTCAAGGCTCTCAGAGCTCTGTTTATCAAGGAGGGCGTGTACTTTCACAAGTATCACCAGGATGAACAAGAGGAGATTAAGGCTGCTATAAAAGGGCTGCACCACAGCCACGATCCTACAGATATCAAGCTGGCACTAGAGATGGCGAGTCACACCATCACCCTAGTCCAGCCTACAAAAGGTTTAGGGGGACGCCCCATAAACGTATTTCTTGTAAAGATAAAGAAAGCCAACAATTCGAAAGAGAATTCAACATCAGCCGGCTCTTCCACGTTGCAGTGACCAACAAGGCCTTCAAGAGTCGCTCGGGTCTGCCTCAGTGTTTCAAGTGCCAGCGCTTTGGGAGCATGACACAAAGCAGTGCAAAACACTGCAGGAGAGCCAACGTGCTGAATTGTAATGGCAACCATCTGGCCAACTACATGTGGTGCCCTGAACCCAAGGCACTCCAGAAGAAAAGGCAGCAAAAGCAACATCCTGCGACAACACAGCCCGGCTCTTCTACTTGGGCCCCTGTCCCTTCTTTTAAGGCGGCGCCGGTCAGTTCCCTGCCGGCTCACCAACACATCAGAAAAACGATATTCAAAACCTTCGCACCGAGGAGTCCTTCCACGCGGGTTAGTGCTCCTGCCCAGGCACAACCGGTAATCATAAACTCGAGTAGGCCAGTTTATCAACATAATAGCTCAGACTTCCCTGCCCTTCCCACAAAATGGATATCTTCTGCTTCATCTGAACCACAGCCCACCAGTGCCAAAATTTTCAAACTGTTACTGTCGCCGAAATTCTTAAACTGGGCCATACAGCCGTTACAGAAGCTCACCACTGTGCAAACTTTAAATGAAATCATCTCCACGGTAATTTTATCGTTCGTCGCATTGCTTTCATTATGCCTTTTACAGTAGTCACTTGGAACGCAGCAGGTATCCAGCAGCGTAAACAAGATCTTCAGTGATTCCTTGGAGAACACCATGTGGATGTAGTCTTACTGCAAGAAACTTTTCTTCGACCCGACAAATCCTTCAAGCTCTCTCCGTACATCATATACCGCTCCGATCGACCTCGTACCCACCAAGGCTAGTGCCGGTGTGGCAATTATAGTTCATAAGCGCCACACCTACAGGCTCCTCACGATACCAGCTACTCCTTTCCTTGTAACTTTCACAGTTTAGAACAAATAGTCTAGATTAGATTATGGTGTACAGGTGAAAAAAAGACGAATAATACATAAAAAACTATATTGTATTCGAAAAGACTATAAATATGAAAGTTTTCAGTATATACATTAATTTGGATATTTTTGGATACATAAACACATTAGTACTTGATAGTTGAGACATAAATAAAAATATTTAAAAATGAAAACCTGTTCAAAATCCATGGCTCTCGAATTGCTGATAAGGCGTTCCGTAATCTGGCCTTTTCTTGGGGTTCTTCTTCACTCAGATATATCTGCCACATTTTGTCCCATTCTACATTCGTACTAGCTGACATCGCTAAATAAAATAATAAAACATAACCAATATTATTCAAGAACAAATTGTAATTACTTTATAATGAAAACTATTATTATTATTATTTACTGAAAATTAATGAATATATTGCATTAGTAATGGATAAATCATTTAAAACCATTGGAAAATTTGGTTTTGTGTCATGAATGTTTTGCAATTATGGCTAATGCAGGCGATGAGAAGGGTGATAAATGAAAATGAGTGATGAAAAAATGCATGATCTGACTAAGAACTGAACCCGGGAGATCGGTGTAGAAGGCAGTTGCACTGTCACTACACAACAGGCCAGCCAAGAGTTGTGTAAGGCTAGATGCTAAGTACACTATACATTGCAAAAATGAGAGTAAGACTGGGATGTCCAATGTGTCACCAAATGCGTTAAGATTTCTATGAATTTTTTTTTTAAAACCGGAATGCAAAGTGTGTTAGGAAAGTCAGAAAACCAGGGCAGTTAAAATCGCCTGTTATATCAAACAAGAGTGTACAGGGCCCAAGTGTGGAACCCACCTTTCTTTTTACAACATTTAAAATCTTACATGTGTTCGTTCCAATTGGGAAAGTGTACACTCTGGTTTGCTTATGACCACATGATGGAGGTTCAAGACAAGCATTAAATATTAAATGTATAAAAAACCAGACATTATAAGAGGGTCATTCGTAAAACAAGGTTCCCATGATTTTTAAAAATAGACAGCTATATTTTTTATCTTAGTGTTATACATCAATTTAAAGCTTAAAACTTACGCTATTTTTCTACATAATCGCCGTTTCTGTCCAAAACATTTTGCAGACGATGCTCCAACTTTTCTATCCCCATGTTGTAGAATTCTGCCGCCAATCCTTTGAGGAATCGAGTAACCTCTTCCTTGACTTTATCATCGGTACTGAAGCGTAGGCCACCTAAGTATTCCTTTAATTTTGGGAATAAGTGATAATCACTTGGGGCTAGGTCCGGGCTGTAGGGGGGGGGGGGGGGCACAACAGTCCAGCCAAAATCTGTCAGCAGTTCTTGAGTTTGATGTGAGACATGAGGTCGAGCGTTGTCATGGAGAAGCCTCACACCACTGGACAATCTTCCTCTCCGGCAGTTCTGGATCGCGCGTCTCAGCTTTCTTAATGTGTCGCAATAACTGTCAGAGTTTACTGTTGTTCCATGATGAATGTCAATAGGTGAAATCCGTTTTGCATTTAAAAAATGTATCAGCGCGAATTTCGCATCTGGCGGGGTAACAGCGATAGGGAACTCCATCTTCGAAGGCTGCTAGGCTGGCACTGATCGACTTAGCGAGGCGGGAGTGGTGCGGAAAAAGAGAGGGAGAGCTGATGAGTAAGACAGTGTTGCCAGATTTCTCCCAGCACATAGCATTCTGTCTCGGCAGCTTAGGGAACCTTATTTTACGAATGACCCTCGTAGAACATTTAAAAATTTTATCAAAGAGTACAACCAAAGATGGCTAGAAATTAACGGATTAAATATCTGGTCACTGGAGGGTCAGGTAAAACACACGAACCAACAAGGCGATTTAAATTAGTATGACTCTAAATATCTTGACACACTTTCAACATCAGATAGTACACCAGAAAATGTATGAAAATATATTTCGCCATTAAAAACTGTTTTTTTTGTGATTATATTAACCTCTCTTTAGTGCGGTACGCCTTGGGTTCAAATCTAACAAAAAATATTACATAGAAATATTGTATATATATAAAACTTTGCCAAATCAAACAAAGCTTACAATTTTGTAGACGTTTTTAATTTACGTACAATTCATAATGATTTTTTTAAGTAAAAATTAGAATCAAAAAGGCAAAGAGACATCACAGACTTTTTTTAGTAATGTAGGATTAGGCCTAATCTATTTCAATAACTGCTACAATACAGTAACGTAAGGGTAATTTAATTTTTTTAAATATTATTTAATTTTAATTCATATACTGTTTTCTAACTTCCATGTTACTGTATGTTTAATCTTGTAATATTTACTTTTTCAATGTTTTAATTAATTTTTCGTTGAAATCTATTTTACTGTGTTGTAAAGACAATAATAAATAATTTAATTGTGCAATAAATTCAGTGTTTTTCTGAACTGGTTGTAAATGCTTAAATCATTTATGGTCTGACCAGATATTCACAATCTCAGTGTTTAATAAGAATGCGCATAGAATTGTAAATACAGTATATTGTACTCAATTGAACGCTCTCATTCTTAAATTGCCTGATTTATCCCAACTAGCTTTAGAAGAATTACCTACATTCGGTAATCTGCAAAAATCTGTAACCTGGCATCACCCAAGTCCCAAAAGTGCCTTACTAAAGAGAGATTATTGTACATCCAATTACAATCTCTTTTATTTCTCTTAATATTTTTGCATATGTACATAAATCATTAGAATACAACGTGTGGCTATTAAATAACGAGACTGATGCTGCTGCAGATCAAGGAGGCATGCATCAACCGCCATTAATCAACAGCTGTTTAGTGTGAACCTTTCTCGTAAGTATGAAGCTAGTCTCGCTTCAGTAAACTACTGTAGCAGCCAGTTATGAGGGCTCATTATTATAAAGCATCATATGATATTATAAGAATAAAAATAATTTAAAATTTTCAAAATAAATGTAATTTAAGTTATTAAAATGTTATTAAATTGTTAAAAATAAATATTATAAGTTATTCCAAATTTAAATCTAATATTATGTAAAAATAAATTAAATAAATTTAATTATTTTTTATAACAATAAAAAGTTGAAGAAGAAATAAAGAAAGGAGTCGGTGGCTGGTAACCGATAGAGGAAGTTGTGTTTTTATTTGCTCTAGCCTAATTAATGATTTGCTCAAAATAACTGCACGCTACAAAGATTTGGCGCCCAACGTGGGGCTCGATTATCAAGTTTAAAACTGCACAATATTAGAATCAACCATAATATTATAAAGAAACATGTCCCGAAATTTAAGATCAAAAAAATTAACATCAAGGGAATATAAAAGTGATGGAGAGGAACAGGAAAATGAATTAGGTAAGAAGTTAGAACTCAGCCAGGTATTGGAAAAAATAATAAAGAAATTTGATGAGGCAAAATTAGAGAATAACAAATCATTAATAACCATGAAAAATGAAATTCTGGCAGAAAATAGTAAATTATTACATGAGATGAAGGTAAACAATGAAAATAAATTAAGTGAATTCAGTAAAGAGATAAAGGATAGATTAGACTAAACTGGAAATAGATTAGTAGAGATTAATAATAAGTTTAGTGAAACAGCAGCTGATTTGAACCAAAAGTTAAGTAAAATAAATAACAAAGTAGAGAGTCAATGTCATGAGTTTAGTCTAAATTTAATTGAAGTGAAAGATGAGCTGGAAAATAAAATGTCAAATATACAAGCATCTGTAGATAAGGAATTACAAACAGTTACATTGGATAATAGTGAAAAATTTAAAAATATTAAACAGGACATAAATCTGATTGAGGTTAGGCTCGGAGGTGAAATGAAAAAAATAAATTCTAAATTATCAAATATAAAACAAATAGATTATAAAACGAGTGGTGGAAATAAAGGAGAACTATACGAAGGTGGAATTAATATGAAAAATATTTTGAAATGTCAAGAAATACCAAAGTTTTCAGGTTAGTCACAATCCTTTATTAGATTTAGAAAGAATAAAAAATTATATAAATTTGTATGGAAAAGATTTTATCATGCACGCTGATTGGGAGATAATTAAAAATTTATTATCAATGTGTTTTATTAGAAATGCCAGTGTTTGGTTTCAAACAATTTTATGTAAAATTAAGTGTTGGTCGGATTTTGAAGCTGAATTTTTGATTGTGTATTGGAATGAACATACGAAAAGACGTATTCGGCAAGATTTAGAGTTGGGACATTATAATAGTAATGGGAACCTCGATATGATTAGTTATTTCCAAAATAAATATAACCTAGCTAAATTCACTTTAGAAAATATGACTGAAGGTGACAAAATAATAACACATTCTAAGCATTTTAGTGAACGAATTCAGACGGCTGTACTAGTCCAACAAATTCAAAGTTATAGTCAAATGGTGGTACTATTACAACAATTTAATGATGTTGAGTATAAATATAAAAATATGAATGATAGAAATAATGAAATGTATAATAATAATCAGCATAACAATTTTAGGCCTAATAGAAATAATAATTTTAATAGCCCTATACAATATTATAGCAATAGAAATGAAAAAGAAGGGTATAATAGAAGAAATCCAGATAACAATAATAATAATAGACCACAATACAATCATAATAACAACCATAATAAGGAGTTTAGGAATAACAGTAGATACGTCCTACCTTACCAGGGAAGAAATCAACAAGTAAATTTAACAAGGAAGGAAGACAGACAAATAAATAGAACTAATGATAATAGTAATTTTAAACCATATAGAGATCAAAGAATAAAAACTAATTATAGATCAGATGATAGATCAAATTTCAAGAGGACAGATCATAGAATATTAGAACCAAGAGTCAACATAATAAAAGGACCAGACGATAAGTCTGAAGATGACATTGTTCCATATGAAGAACATGCGGAAAACTAGTTTGATCTAGCTGCTATATACAGGGGCATTCTGGATCATCACAAACATGTACCTGTAAGGCTTTCCAGGGTAAACAATCACATGAACTTATCAACTTGGAAAACTTTAGTGAGTTACCATATAATTTATGTAATTTAAAAAGTGACAATACTAATGTAAGTCCAGAAGTTAAAGAAGTTAAAGTTAAAGTTAAAGAAGTCAAAGTAATTTTAGATAGTGGTTCTGATATTTCTGCAGTATCAGCAATGTTTTGTAGACAGTTGATACAAGATAAAGAATTTGCTAAAAAGATCAGTATTTTACCAATAAATATTATGCAAATAAAAGTAGCAAACAGTCAGGTAGTCAGTAAAATTAAACAACAATTACTTATGCCATTTAAAATTGACCAAATTGATTTCTAGAAAATTTCATAGTAATTCCTAATCTTTTGGTAGATGTCTTATTAGGTTCAGATTTTTTTTAACAAATATAATTGTAAGATAGATTTTAATAATTATGAGTTAAAAATAAAACAAGAAACTAAAGAAATTGTAGTCAAGATTCAGTAATTATGTGCATAATGATAATGAAATGTGTAATGTTAGGTTAGTGTTGGATAGGTTTAATGTAAACAAACCAATAAAAATTGAAAATCTTAATTTAAAGGATTCTAAATACAAAACATTTACAAAAGTTAATGAAGATATTAATTTAGGCCATAAATTAGTATATAATAACAATGATTTGACTAATAATTTTACTGAAATTGAGAAATTTCAAGATAACAAATTTAGATTATGTTTAGGTGAGATAAATAATTCAGATTTTGATGTGTTAAATTTAATAAATGAAACAGTAGATGAGATTAAAGTGATAAACGGTGAGGAAAAGAACTTATTGAGAAATCTATTAGTTAAATACAAAAGTAATTTCAGTAATAAACCCGGACTTTGTAATAAATATACATATAGATTAAGATTAAAAAATTCTGAAGCTATTGTCAAGAAAAACTATCCTATTTCTCAAGAGTTTATTACCAGCAGTTGATGCTGAAATACAAATGATGTTACAGAACAATATTATAGAAGAGTGTTCTTTTGAATATGTAAATCCTATAGTAATTGTTCAAAAGAAATGTGGCCGAATTCGAATTTGTTTGGATGGCAGATTGCTGAATGTACATTTAATTTCTGATAATTTATCCATGGAACAAGCTGATACAATTTTACAGAGGTGTAATGATTGTAAGATACTATCTAATATAGATCTTACTACGGCATTTTGGCAGATACCTTTAGCTAAAGAAAGTAGGAAATATACTAGCTTTGTACACAGGTCTAGACAATACTGTTTCAAAGTAATTCCGTTTGGTTTGAAGATTAGTTTAGCTGCATTGATTAGGACTCTGAACTGTGTATTCAGTAATGATTTTGATAATTATTTGTTGAAGTTTGTTGATGATTTCATAGTTAAATCAGCTAATTTTAAACAACATCTTGTGCATCTAGAAACAATTTTTAAAAGATTAAAAGAATGTAATATGACCATTAATCTTAAGAAATCACATTTCATAGCAGGTGAAGTTAAATTTTTAGGTTACATATTGAGCAAAGATGGATTAAAAGTAGATGATGACAAGGTTAAAGCTATTAAAGATTTTCCAGAGCCAAATAATCATAAAGAGTTGAGAGCATTTCTCGGCCTATGTAATTTTTACAGAAAATTTGTCAGGAGATACTCAAATATTATACAGCCATTATTTCCATTAACCAGTAAAAGGAATAAGTGGTTGTGGACTAATGAAGATAGAGAACAGTTTGTTTTGATCAAGAAAAAATTCTTGAAAACAGTTATGTTAGCTCATCCTATGTCAGGTAAAGAGTATTTTTTGAATACAGATGCTAGTTTACAAGCAATAGGTGGAGTTCTATACCAGAAATCTGAAAATGACAATCATGTAATTATGTTCATTAGGACACTAAGGCCAACTGAAAAACATTTTAGTATTTATGAGTTGGAACTACTTGGTTTAGTATATTGTTTAGAAAAATCAAGAACTTATATAATTGGTAATAAAGTTACTGTTTTGGTTGACAACATGGCAATTGTACATTTACAGACTTGTAAGTTTTTAAATAACAGATTAACTAAGTGGATTTTAAGAATTCAAGAATATGATATTAAAATAGAGCATGTTAAAGGGAAGAGTAATGTAGTAGCAGATATTTTGAGCAGGAATAATAGTGAACAAGTTATAGATAAGAATCCAATTTATAAGTTAGCACATTTAAAATATCAAATAAGTAATGATTTGAAACAGAGTTAATATGTATGTTAATTGTTTAGAATAATGTTTGTTTTATAATTTTATGTTTTAGATTTTCCGTTGTGAACTTTTTATTTTCATAATTAGGATTGATTATTTGTTATTTATTAGAATATTTAAGATTTTATTTATTAGAATATTTGGACATATGCAAATTCATAATATAAATTTTAATTTCATAATTATTAAAATTAAATTGATTTTGAAATTTTTTTTTAAGCCAGCAGAATAATGTAGCAGCCAGTTATGAGGGCTCATTATTATAAAGCATCATATGATATTATAAGAATAAAAATAATTTAAAATTTTCAAAATAAATGTAATTTAAGTTATTAAAATGTTATTAAATTGTTAAAAATAAATATTATATGTTATTCCAAATTTAAATCTAATATTATGTAAAAATAAATTAAATAAATTTAATTATTTTTTATAACAATAAAAAGTTGAAGAAGAAAATAAAGAAAGGAGTCGGTGGCTGGTAACCGATAGAGGAAGTTTTTATTTGCTCTAGCCTAATTAATGATTTGCTCAAAATGCACTATTCGCTAATAAACTTTATAATTTTATTGTTGACGGTTTTTTGGGTACGAACTTCTGCCACATTTTACACAAGATATGTAAATTTATTAAACTGCACGCTACACTACACCGTTTAGTCAGAGCCTACGTTCGCGTTATTGTTGTTTTTTTGTTTTGCCGGATAAAATGGTTAGTGTAATAGTAAAGCAACGAATTATCGTGAAATTTCACTTTAAACTTGGAAAAACTGCTACTGAAACTTATAATTTACTGAAAGAAGTGTATGGCAGTGAATGTTTTTCGCGGGCATGTGTTTTTGATGGTTTAAGTGTTTTAAAGATGGCAGGGAAGCCGTTCAAGATGATTTGCGGCCAGGTCGCCCTTCAACGTCAAAAATGGATGAAAAAGCCCGTAATTTGATTTGGTCCGACCGTCGATTAAGTATTTGCGCAGTTGGTGAAACTGTAGCTGTTGGTAAAGAATGTGTACGGCAAATTTTACATTACAATATTAACATGCAAAATGTGGCGCTAAAATGGTTCCTAAAATTATAATGTTTGAACAGCAAGAAGCTCGCAAAAAAGGTTTGTACTGACACTTTGTTCGCGATTGAAAATGACCCAAATTGTTTGAAACCGATAATAACATGTGATGAAACGTGGTGGTCTTTTACTAATAATCCGGAAACAAAGTGCCAATTCATGCACTGGAAGAGCCAAACTTCACCGAGACCCAAAAAGCTCGAATTGGCAAGTCAGAATTTCAAGCAATGATGATAGTTTTTTTTTATATTCATGGGATTGTGTACCTTCACTGGGTTTCTGAAGGTCAAACAATTAAATCAATATTACTACCTTGAGGTACTTTCTAAACTACGTCAAAGAGTAAGGAAATAACGCCCCGAAATGTAGAAGGACAAATCATGGGTTCTCCACCAAGACAATGCGCCAGCTCATTCTGCGTTATCAGTCAAGAGGTTCCTAGCCAAATCTGTGTTAGAACATCCACCTTATTCCCCAGATGTTGCACCATGTGACTTCTACCTGTTCCCTAAGGTGAAATCTGCATTAAAAGGTACCAGATTTGAGTATGTGGAAGCTGTAAAAGAGAAAGCGGTACGTGCCCTGAAGGAGCTGACAGAAGATGACTTCCAGCACTGTTTCCAACAATGGAAAATTTGCATTAAGCGTTGTAGGGGTAGAGAAGGAGTGTATATTGAAAGTGACAATAAGTGATTATGAATAAAATACAATTTTTTATGTCAGTCTCGTTATTTAATAGCCACACCTCATATGTAAATAAATAAATATTATAATAAAAAAAAAATAAGTTGAAAGAAACTTATAAGGATTATGCATGTCAAAGCACAAACAATAATTTGTAATGAATATTTTTCGGTACAGGATCACTGTGATAAGACAAAAAACTAACAATAATAAAAATTATATACGAGGGTCATTTGTAGAAAATAAGGTTCCCATGATTTTTAAAAATAGACAGCTATATTTTTTATTTTAGTGTTATACATCAATTTAAAGCTTAAAACTTACGCTATTTTTCTACATAATCGCCGTTTCTGTCCAAAAACTTTTGCAGACGATGCTCCAACTTTTCTATCCCCATGTTGTAGAATTCAGCCGCCAATCCTTTGAGGAATCTAGTAACCTCTTCCTTGACTTCATCATCGGTACTGAAGCGTAGGCCACCCAAGTATTCCTTTAATTTTGGGAATAAGTGATAATTACTTGGGGCTATGTCTGGGCTGTAGGGGGGGGGGCACAACAGTCCAGCCAAAATCTGTCAGCAGTTCTTGAGTTTGATGTGAGACATGAGGTTGAGCGTTGTCATGGAGAAGCCTCACACCACTGGACAGTCTTCCTCTCCGGCAGTTCTGGATCGCGCATCTCAGTTTTCTTAATGCGTTGCATCATCTGTCAGAGTTTACTGTTGCTCGATGATGAATGTAAATAGGTGAAATCCGTTTTGCATTTAAAAAACTTATCACAGCGCGAATTTCGCATCTGGCGGTAACAGCGGTAGGGAACTCCATCTTCGGACGCTGCTAGGCCAGCACTGATCGACGTAGCGAGGCGGGAGTGGTGCGGAAAAAGAGAGGGAGAGCTGATGAGTAAGACAGTGTTGCCAGATTTCTCCCAGCACATCGCATTCTGTCTCGGCAGCTTAAGGAACCTTATTTCACGAATGACCCTTGTAGTAACATACAACATTTAACAACAAATATATAACATACCAGTCATATAAATCATAGACCGCAATTCCGGTTCAGGTTTTGTACCATTATTCTTAAGCCAGTTGTTGAATATATTTTGTGCTTTTGCGACACACGATGGTACTTTCAAAGTACAACTAAGCTCTAGTACAACAATTTTTCGCCGCCTGCAATCAGTATTAAAACAATGTTAAGTAACTAATACACTATACAGGCCAACTCATTCCAAATGAGATGTGAGTTGTGTATGCACAGTAGCAAAGGAAGTAGTGGAAGGTTTCAGAGCCAGTGCGTTCCCAGTCACCATACAGTGAACATCCGTACAGTGGGTCAAAAAAGTAGTGTTTCGGTTTTGTAGTCCAGTCTGCTTCTTTAGAATAGTACCTTACATACTATGAGACGTGATTTTCTTTTATGCGTTATCGAAAACCAATTTATTTAAAACAGTGTAATTCTGTATATTTAAAATAGTGTTTCAGTGCTAGTTTTTTTTTATCAGAGACTACTAGAAAAACTAATGTTCACTGTTAGGTTATTTAAAATAGTGTTTTAGTGTATTTAAAATAACAGCATAATATTTTATTAACAGCGCTATGAGTGTAAAAAGTAGAGTGAAGAAAATACTACTCACTCTTCGGCTCATTATTAGAATTCATGCGTCAGGAGACAATTTACGGGAGCCCAGAAATTCCGTTAGTCAAAGTTCAAGAGCGTGTGGCTGCAGCGACAATTTTTTTTTAGATAAAATTTTTGAAAGTAAAGGTCATGTTGTATTACGACTTCCTCCATACCATCCTGATTTGAACCTAATCGAAATGGTTTGGGCTTCCCTTAAAGATTATGTAAATAAAAATAATGTCAACTGTAATTTTAATGATGTCAGAAAACTATGCGATGACTTTTTTACTACATTTTCTGCCGATAACTGGAAATCTCGATGCGAACACGTCTTAGGTTAGAAACGGAACTAATGCAAAACGAATATACTTTAGAAGATGTGATTGATAGCGTGGTAATAAATCCTAATACTGACAGTGACGATTCAGATAAGAGTTCTTCAGGAGGTGAGATTTCCGGGGTGGAAGACTTATGATTTGTCGTAGTAGGGCCTACATTAAGATTGAATTTTCATAAAAAGACAATATCTGCATATAAGCGGTAAATTTTAATCTCATTTCGGTAATAGTACAAGAGAAAATTAAGTCTGTTTGTAACTAGAAGTATAACAATAATGAGTGTGTACGTGTGTCTGTGTATGTGATAAACAGCACACAGAACTTTGTAGGCAGGCTGTTCCGCACTGACAAGTGTGGGAAGCAATATACCTTTCTCTTTCTAAATATTTCTTTCTCACTCAGTTGTTCTCCGCAACTCTCAATTCATTTGGATCTTGCCGGCCTGTATGTCTAAACGTAAACATGTCTGTAGATCAACACCTTGCAGCAGTACATTGTACTTAGTATACATCGATTGCGTTAGTACCCAAAAAGGGCCAATCTGCTTTTTTTTTCAAAAAAGCTAATCTATTTTATGCCTTCAAGATCACAATGGAAAAGAACCAATGTTAATGTGTGATTTGGGTCAATCTGCATACTGCTTAAATCATAAGGGTCAAACTGCAATCCCACTTGGGCCCAATATGCTCAACAAGTTTGACTCAACGAGCCTATCTGTCATTTGGTAACATTTATTTCATAGCTAATTGCAAATTCTGGTTTTCCTAATATGACACAAACAGAAGAGCTTTTTCCTTCTTGTGTTCGGTACTTTCTGAACCGGTTCATCTATTTTTAATACGTTAAACACAATCATCTGAACAATGCAGATTGATGACTAAATTTACGTACAGTGCTTTTTTTACTGCTTACATAAATGTCCTGTATATCTATTCTATAATAGAAGAATAATTTAAATTTAAGTAAAAAACATGAAACATGTTCCATGAAAAAAATATTTAAAACGGGATAAAATATCGGGATTCATACCCTAAAAAGAAAGACAAGAGTGCAACAAGTATAACTTATGAATCCTGTAAAATCCAAGCCTTCCCCAGCAAGCAGTGGTGTATATAAGGGGGGAGGTCCAGGGTGTCTGGAACTCCCCCCCCCCAATGTAAAATAATTTCAATTAGCGTCACTTAAACTCATTTAATATTTGGCCTCATTATTTATTCAGATCATTGTAGAATCATTCCTTGTTTTAAGGTATTTTGGGATCGCCTGCATTCGGCTCTTTAGGTCATTTATAAAAACACTCATCACTGTATACTGGGTGGAAGGGGTTCGTTCTCCTGCTCCAAATAGTGTTTGGAACGATAAGAACTGGCAAATGCTTCTGCTAGGCATGGTCAGAAGGTCTAGATTTCGAGGTGCGACCTCCACATCATGGTGGGGCCTTGGATAGGTAGAGCCCATCTGCTCCACTGAACTGAAGAGGAGAGCCTATGGGTTACAGCCATAGTGCTAAATCGGATAGAGGAGATTACTCAATTCCACTAATCTTACTCTTCAGGTGACCTCAGACTGCATGATGGAATGCTCTTAATTGTGCAACAAATCGGGTAGAGGAGATTACTCTGATCGACTGTGTGATGGAATGTCTCTTAAATAGAACTACCCCAAGAGGTAACCACCCTCCTAGGTGGGAATCCACTGTCGCTTTATGTGGCAAACACAGGCCTTCATGCAAGAAAGCGTTTTAGTGGGAGATTTCAACGCACAAATTGAAAAAGAAAGACAGTTCCGGAAGATTTTCGGTGACTCACCGGCGCACAAGCAACAACCTGGATTATCTCAAACAAACAGGAACAATATAAGATTAATTAAATTATGTGAAATGTTTCATCCTAAACAGCTGATGTCCACTAATTGCAAAAAATCCCTACGAAACAGGAAACATGGAGATCTTCAGAAGGAAAACTTTATGAATTACAAATAAATCTTGTTGCAATCTCGGATTAAAATACAAAGGAAATTATGAACTTGTAAGTGTGAATAGGTGTCAACCCGCTACTTTACAAGTATATAAGTTAAGCCTCTCCCACTAAACAGAAGAAGACTGTCAGAGAAGAAAATAATCAGAATCAATCCTGAAAAGCTGAAGCATAAAGATTCAGAATTTCAAGGAATACTTCAAGAAAGGAAATTAGAAACCTCGGAAAATCTGCAGCATCATGGTTGTCATGGTCTATAAATTTGCACCGCTGTGTAGACTACATAAGCACCGATTAGTAAACTGAAGTCTGTAATGAGACAACTGAGAAGAGGGCAGTGGCTTTTAAAGCTGGGTACTTACATAAAACCAACAGCAAAAATTTTCTGACAAGCCAACAGAAACCAGATATTGAAAGAATTTCAAAGCATTCAGTCAAGACTTCAAGAAAAACAATATTAGGAACTTCTACAGAACTCTTCGAGTTACACTTCAAGGAACTCACAATTTGTGTAAGAAGAAAGCATTCTCAAAACAAGTCAAGATTAGACATTATAGTACTGTGATAATAACTGTGTGTCTGTATGCGAGTGAGTGCCATAAAATGCCCAGGAATGCTGGTCTAAAAGAAGCAGAGAAATTTGGAAGAAAGGTCGTTGCAAGATAATGAGCACGAAGATCACACATGGACAATATAGATTACAAGCTCAAGAAGAAATGTACAAGAAAAATGAACGATCAATGGAAACAATAAGAAAAAGAAGACTAACGGACACCTGTATAGATGGAAGACAACCAGTTCACAATATATAACTACATAACGGATAATAATTGACTTACCCTCGTACTTAACCAGTGATGAGGATGACTATTATAAAATATACGCCCTGTACCGATTATTAAATAAAGATTATAAAATTCTCCAAAAGTCATTTGTTGAAGATGATATTTAGGGCTTTGTGTTACCATGATTATAGTTAAGTAAATTATGAGAAGTAAAACGGACAGATGGAATAAATTTGTTCCTAATTCAGGTGCGTATCAATAAAATATTAAGCGTACAATTTGCATTGACCATTTAAGTAGTTCATTGAATTGTTCAGGTAAAAATTAACCTCATTTAGGTAATCAAATAACCCCATTTTGTTTTAACCTTTTAAAAACATTTACTTTAAATAACATTGATTTTGTTAACGTCATTTTGTTTTTTAATGCAATTATATATACATATTGTGACAATATCGAGAAGACATGGTTCGCGTAATTTCTAGAATTTTATTCATGAAAATAGTAAAGAGAAGATAGTAGAGTGAAATAGTAACAAAAAGTGACAATAGGACAATAATGACAATAAAGGGGTATGTCTATTCATAAAAATTATTAATAGGACTGCGCTATTGTGTAGGACAAAAGGTCGGGTATTGTGTACAGCTATTTGTGAAGGAGCTGGTTGTTTACATTTTCTATTTACAATAGTTGACTTGTTTACAATAAATTTTTCTAGCACTCATTTATAAAGGGTTATTTTTTGTACTTTATTATTTGCATGGTGTTTCTCTGCTTTTCTCGAATTATCTTTTTAAATGAGTATATAAAGAGACCCCCGAGCGCGGTCAGAGTTGGTATTCGTTTGATTTTTGATGAATGGCTAAGGGTGCGTATTACAGGTTACGTATCCAAGCATTGTAGCGATTTACGATTGTTATACCATCTTTGTGTGAGTGTGTATTGTGTAAAGTTAATGTGCAGTTTTTGTGTATTCAGTTTCATTTTGTATGTGTAATCTTATAAAAGTGATTATAAGTAGTGCTAAGTAAATTATTAAGTAATTTATTGTAATAAGTCCTTTTAATTAGTTTATTATTTATTTTGTAAACCTTCAAGTGTAATAAATATTTGTAATTGTAAACTTTAGTGTATTAATTTTTTAATAACCAAGATCCTGAAACGGACCTTAGCGATAAGTGTCACAATATATATTTCTAAGATTGTTTTAAATAAATAACTTTAAAACAGTGCAGTAATCAAATTGCCTATTAAACGATTGTATAGTTAATTAGCGGCAATATATTTTGTTACACAACTGTGTTCAGTATTCGGTTTTTTCTCTATGTTAGTTTTACCGCGTTCCCGCCTCCTTGATTTCTTCTAGTAAAGAGCGTTCACTGTTTCATCCAGTCACCGTGATCACGGTGACAGTGATTTTGTGTTCACCGTTACTTTTAATAGTTACTTGTGATTTAGCAATAACTTTGTATTTTCTTAGTACATTTTTCATTTGTTATCATGAAACAATAATAATGTTTTCAGTTGTTATTTCATGATAAATGAAGTTTTGATAAATTAAAAAATTGGGCTACATATATAACTAAAATAAAAATTTAGCCTAAAACTGATACACAAGGTATCCTAAATTAGTAATAAAAATAACATTTTGTAGAAAAAAGAGAAAGTACAAGAAACAATATTTACAACTGAAAAATAACAACGCACATTATAAATAAAATAGCTAGGTAGAACGCGGCGTGCAATAAAAATAATACTGTAATGTAATTGTGTTATCGCGATCAGAGATGTAAAGGAACTACCCTCGTTTTGTTTAGTCTAGTAGATGACAAACATAACAAGGGGAAGAGACTGAGAGAGGGACAGAGAAAGAGTGAGAGAGAAGAGTGCGTAAAAATTGAAGTAAAAAAAGAATGGACGTGCCGGTTATCAAAGGAGAGGCGACAAGGAGAGCACTAAGCCCAGTGAACAGACCAATATATCTTACGTAGCTATCATAGGGGCTTTGAAGAAGTGTAAGCACATTCTGTCGTTTTGTCTATTAACTGTGAACAGAGAATGGGCAAGTGAATTTGTTCACTAGTTCCTAAGGTAAAGAATTCGTTCTCTCTTAAAAGTGACAGTGAACAGCGAATGAGTAACTGATTTTTGTAAAAGTGATTAAAGGAACTGTAGCGGTCGCCGTGTCGTCCTGCCTTAAACAGTGAATAGAGAATGAGTAAGCGATCTTTGTAACAGTGACTGGGGAACGAGAGGCTGTGCTATATTGTAGAATAGTACGGTGAACATTTACCATGCATCCTGTCTTCCAGTGACAGAAGAGTAAGCGATCTATGTAACAGTGACTGGGGAACGGTTACTCGCCTATCTGAATAACTGTGGTCACCGTGACTTATAAGTAACCGTGACTCGTTCACAGTGACAGTTCTTCTGTCTCTTTTTCAATTTCTTCGGTGTTCGTCGTCATTGGACCACGACCATATGTTCGTTGCTATAGCAACCAATTTTATTTTAAATTGTTCATTATTGCAAGTGGCGTCGTTCTTCTCGTTTCTTCAAACGAGCATTGTGGTGGTTCTCCGGCGATTGGCGATTTGTCTCAAGTAAGTATTTCAATAATCATTCTTTATACAACTGCCTAAATCTTGTACACTCAGTTTCAAAATGCAGACTGGCTTTTTTGGCGTAATGCAATGAATCAATATACACTGCTACCTATGTAAAGTGTTACATTTGTTAAGTAAATTGAATAAACAATGATTTATGAATTAATTTTATATACTTTTTATTTTGTATTTAATATGAGAATATCATAAATATTATTAAACAAAGACATTTATTAAATAATTAATTATTATTATTAAAAGTCAACATTTATGTGAAGTTATTGTTCTAACTAATCCATTTTGGGAAAATATCAGAAGAGCATTGATATATTTTTTGGACAAATCCAGGATTGATTATTTAATTCAAATCTAGTATTCAAAAAGTTATTAAAGAATTATATTATTACTGATATATTGAAGATTCATAATTACTAATACGAGGGTGTATTGAAAAGTAATGCTTCAATTGCTGTACCTTTATTAGTAATGGATTTATTAGAATGGAAATCAGTTAGTTAGCCCAAAAATTGACAATTTTTTCTGGAAGAGGAACACCAACAAATTTAATTTGAAATTATTCTTTTACACTTGCGTACGATTTTGTAGCAAAATATTGTTCAAAACTGAAACCCTGTTGTTCTAGGGTAAAAGACGTTCTGTTCACAACACGCCCACAAACAGCACAAAATTTTGCACAGCTCAAGGAGAATCAACTCACATTTCCATATCTATACCGGTTGAGTAGGGCTACCAACTTCGTGTTACAAAATAAAATTTCCCTTTCTTAGAAAAAAATTACTAGACATTAACAAATGGGTAACAGGACTAAACAATCAATATGCATCGCCAAATACGAATCCATCAAGAAAAAAATTACTAGACATTAACAAATGGGTAACAGGACTAAACAATCAATATGCATCGCCAAATACGAATCCTTCAAGCCTATATTACTATATACTATAATACCGGGTGATTTTTTAGTCCTGTTACCCAATTGTTAATGTCTGGTCATTTTTTCTAAGAAAGGGATATTAAGTTGGTAGCCCTACTCAACCGGTATAGATACGACAGTTTGAGTTGATTCTCCTTGAGTTGCGTAAAATTTTGTGCTGTTTCCAGTTGTGTTACGAACAGAATGTCTTTTACCCTTGAACCACGGGGTTTTCATTCTTGAACAATATTTTGCTACAAAATCGTATGCAAGTGTAAAAGAATCATTTCAAATTAAATTTTTTGGTGTTCCTCCACTCTATTCTAGTCAATTTCTAGGCTAACTAACTGATTTTTAGAGGCAGGTATTGTTTGCAGCAGAAAACGTAGTGGTCGACCAACTCTCTTGACAGATGACGTTAAGAGAATGTGAAAACAAGATTGCTCAATTCTCCATGGAAAAGTTTACAAAAACTTTCCTCGCATGTTGATTTGTCATGTTCGAGTGCTCAGAAAGCTGCTAAAAAATTGAAATTGTATCCGTATCACATACGATTAGTTCTAGAGCTTCAGCCTCCAGATTTAAACAAGAGAATGTTTTAGGAAAAAAGACATTCTGTTCGTAGTACGACCGGAAATGGCACAAAATTTTACACAGCTCAAGGAGAATCAACTCACACTGCCATATCCATACTGGTTGAGTAGGGCTACCAACTTAGTGTCACAAAACAAAATTTATTCTTTTTAGAAAAATATTACCAGACATTAACAATTGGGTAACAGGACTAAAAAATCACTCTGTACTACTATAATAGACTATATTATAATGGTAATATAATACTATTATAATATACTGTACCTATATTATTTACTCATTCATAAAAATAATTTAGTCTGAAGTATTAATCTTTACTTCTAAATGATTATGCAATTTATTTAAAAAACTAGAATACATGAAAGAATTACGCCACCAGCATAACAGAGGCAATCCAGCTTGTGAACCGAACTGTTAGCATAGGATAGCAAATGAAAGTCTATGTCTTACTCAAAGGTGTCGCTGGAGAGAACGGCATGAATGTTTCCCTGTACGCAGTGTATACGAAGTCAGCAGTGAAAGTGTTATACGAGGAGCTCAAGAAAATAAAGATATAGTCCAATGTACTTTCATCCAAGACACAAATACCAGAAAAAATTGGTTATACAAAATTGTATCATCAGGAGTTTAACCCTTTCAGTGCCAAAATAGTATTTAAAAGTTTGATCTTGAGTGCCATTTAATTCGAATAAGGGTGTACAAAAAGTGCCAGCCCTTATTTTGCAAACTTTTCCACAGGCGTAAGCCTGCCATTGCTAACCGAAATTTCAATGTTACAGAAAAATTGAATCTTCTGTTAAAAAATAATTTTTATTGTGTTCATAAAAACAGAAATCGTTCGAACACTAAAAATATGCAAAATAGTTCTTTTTAGTTTATTTAAAGTCGCATTGACAGCTTGGTCATTAGCAACTACTGTGGGTTTTGGTACCTTAATGGTGATTTTAATGTGTTAAAATTTCCAGATTCTAGTTGGGAATTGAATCCAGAACCTTTTGCTTTGTAGGCTATCGCGCTAGTCACTACGCCACGAAGACAGTTTTAAAATACATTATTCCATAAATTTTTGTTTAAAAGTTTATTGGAAATGCTGGGTTATCCAGACGTTGGCACTTTATGCATAACTTATGGACGTCCGGTAATCCGGATGGAATAAATAAGTAAAAATATTGACGTCCTGTTTTCCTGACATTGGTACTGAAGGGTTAACTTGGAAAAGTTGAGAGAATGTATTAACTTTTGATGAAAAAATAAACAGCGACATTTTGTATTAACAGTTCTCAAAAAAATAAAATATTACATCAATAACAAACCTTTCAATGTATGTATTTGAAGCTGAAATATTCCACAGTGAATCAGTTATTACTGGCTGAAATAATCGGTGAATGTATTTCTAAAAGAAAAAACAAAACAAGAGACAAACTGTTAATAACAAAACATATGAAAGAACATGTTAAAAAATTAATATGTATATAAACCAATGAACTTGTAAATTCATTAATCTCACTAAAAAAACCTTTTGAAACAGCTAAGCCAGCTTTTTTGGTTCATAAAATTTTATTACACTAGTATAAAGAACAAGTTGTCACCATATGGGAAAAATGACAGGCACACCATTAGCTTTGTTCACACTCTTGCGCCTTCATTTTCAGCTTGCCTTTCAAGGTTCAATTTAACTCTTTCGACACAGACTGTTTCTTGTAAAACAGAAAAATTGCAAAAATCAAAACGCGCTTTTAAAACAACTGTTTTATTTAACATCATTACTGATGAAAATTTCTGGAAAAAAAATACTGCTGATTCATATAATATGTACGTACGCACTTTTGAATAAAAAACATGAAAATCAGGACATAATTCTTTGCGTTAGGGACGCGAAATTTTCATCCGCGAAAATTTTTGTGTTTAGATTTTTTACTATAATGGGCTTAAATTTCAGTTTAGCAAAAAAATTTATAGAAACAAAGTTTTGTAGAAAAGAGTTTACTGAATAAATGTATATTTTTCATTTAAATTTCTGTAATGACGATGTTACAGAATGTTCAAAATGAGTCCATTTTGGAAGGTGAAGAGATGGTATTTTACATTTTTTATGGTGATGTCACAGACTCACTATTACATGTTGGTTGCAACTGTTAAGGCAAATAAATATAGGAAATTTTTTTCTGTACAACGACGTTTTATGAACAATTCTGTATGTGCCATAAAAGGGAAGCTGTTACAAATCCCGTGCAACCTTGTAAAGTGATGAATCTTTGACTTGGTGATGGTAAACCTCCTCCTGATCAGTAAAATGAATGACTATCGGTTTCATAATCATAGACACCCGAGTTTGAACCCTTGCATCTCCAAAACTATGAGTCGGATTTTAACATACTTTACATCAAAATTTAGCTCATTTTATTCTGCTTTGACCTATAATAGCCCTATATTTTTAATGTTGTCTGAAAATTGCCATATCGAGATTAGAAGATAAAAAGACCCGGTTTTTTTGATACCGCAACAAATTTTATGCGTTTAGAGGCGTGTAACTCGATAAATATTTGACAGAAAAAATTGAAATTTTAACACAACATAGAAAATTATATTTTTACAGCGCGTACAAAATTTTAAATTCTTACGTTATTTGGAATTTGATTTATCAACAATATTCTGAACCCTTGCTATCTCGGTAACCACTCAATCATTCAGCTCGGGCAAACTATTGTTTTATTCAGCGTAAAAAACTTAGTACAGATATGTTAATAAATGAAATATCGATTGGCCTGGACTCAAGACTCGGAGAAAACAGCTGATAATTCAAATCGTCAATGTAAATAAATATGATAAAAAAATTCAGTAAATGAAGGGTGTCGGGAGAAAACAAGGAATGTCACATTTTTTCTCTTTTTGTGATAACAACGCTATCTAGTACAGTTTTCTGAGTACTATTTGATGTACTAATCAGTTCGGCATAAAATACGAATAGTCACGAGTAAATACGAGTTTTTAAATTCGTGTGTTGGTTGAAAACAAGGAATGTCCTTGTGATGGCGGGAGAAAACTGGAATTGTCCGGAATAGTGTAAGCAAAATCCAAGTCAGCATTGTTTATAGGTTATGTTGCAACTTTGCACAGTCTTGTCGTTGTTCTTAGCGCTTTAAAACGTATCGTAAATATTAAAGTTAATTAAATTAGTATACTGACTTTAGTGTATGAATATGTTTGACAATATGTTTGAATCGGAAAATAGTGAAAGTGAAGGTGTAATTAAAACAGATTTAAAACGGAAAAAACGTGGAAGAATGTATGAAGTGATGAAGAAAATTCGTCTGCAGTCGCACAAACATGGATCATTCTGCACATGCAAGAGATTAAAATGTACAGAAAATATAAGTGTAAGTGAAAGAAATGAAATTTTATCCTATTTTAATAAATTGACATCTAATAATGAACAAAATTCATATTTATGTGATTTAATAACTTTGGTACCTATTGCAAGGCGTCGGTCTAGAAAAGCAGAAGCAGAGAGCCAGTATAATGACAGCTCTTATAGATATAGTGTTAAGGTTAAAAGAAATGATGTGTTTGAAGAAGCACAAGTGTGTTACAAATTTTTTCTTGCTGTACATGGAGTCTCGAAAGGTAAAGTAGAACATCTGCAAAGAGCATTAAAAATAACCGGATATTCACCAAAAGATAAAAGAGGGGGAGTTAATTACAATAAATTAAGTGATGATGTAACAGAGTGTGTTAAAAAGCACATTGAATCGTTTAAGGCAAGGAAAAGTCATTACAGTTTAAAAGACAACAATGGCAGGGTTTACCTGCCAGAGGATCTAAATATTAAGAATATGTACATAATGTTTACTGAAATAAATCCTGTAACCAAAATATCTTACCAGTCATACAGGGAAATTTTTAAAAAAGATTTTAATATTGGTTTCGGTTACCCTAGAAGTGACACATGCAGCCAATGCGATGAATTCTCAGCAAAGAAAAAGCTATTGAAAAATTCCAATGATCAGAATGAACTAAAAAAATTATACATAGAAAAGGAGCTACACCTTCGTAAAGCTCAAACTTTTTATAATCGTAAGAGAAATGCACGTTCAATTGCCAAGAAATCATCGATAAATGAAGCAATAACTATTGATTATGCCAAAAACATTTCTCTGCCGCAAATCACAACTAACGATGTGTATTACAGAAGACAATTTTCTATGTATACATTCAACATACATGTTTTATCAAATGGCAAATCTTACTTTTAAACATACGGGGAGCACACTGCCAGAAAAAGTCCAGAGGAAGTATGTTCATTTTTGTTCAATTTTATAACAAGCTATTTACCCAGAACTGTAGAACACTTGCATATTTTTTGTGACGGGGCTGGTGGCCAAAACAAAAATTTTACTGTTTTACGCTTTATTCATTTTGTTGTCAACGAGTGCAAAATCTTAAAAACAATAAAAATTTCTTTTCCGGTACGTGGTCACTCGTATTTAGAATGTGACAAAAACATGGGACTTATTAATTTGAAGAAACACATGGAAGTTCCAGTTGATTGGGAGAATAATATTGCAACAAGCCGCGTGAAGCCAACACCTTTTGTAGTAATATCAGTTGACCAAACTTATATTCGTAAGTGGTCAGAGTTCTTGAAAAATAAATATTGTAAAAAGTGTCCGTTTGCGATTCAAAAAATGAAAGAAATTCTTGTGACAAGTTCTCATCCACGATTAATTATGCATCGGAATTCTTATAACAATCAAATGCTGCAGTCTCCTATTAGATCAACCAAACAATGCTCACAAAATGGTGACATGGAAGGTACATTTTTTACTGTTGGGTATGAGGTGGAGTTACCGTCTCTTGCTTACGATGGAGCCCTACCAATTAATGAAGACAAGTATAAGGATGTTGTATTCTTAACAAAATTTTTAAAAAGTGAAGAAAACAAAGCCTTTTTTTTTAATCTTCCGCATGCGAAAAAATAGACTGATTTTATTAGCCTAATGGTGAGTTTAGTGTATTACTATTATCAATAAAAAAACTAATTTTTTTTAAACTTTTGTTATTATAAAAATGTGAGATATTTTTCTTAATTTTGTTAATAAGTTGAAGACTTTTTACGTTTTTATTTCGTTAAGATTAAGATTTCTATATAATTATTATTATTTGTATTTTTTATTATTTTATAATGATTTATTAAAAAATTAGATTTATTACCATAGTATGGTTTTGTTGAAAATTAGGACATTCCTTGTTTTCTGCCAAAATATGTTGTACTTAAAAGTTGTAATCCTATAATTTAGTTCCAGATAATAGATAATTTGATAAAATTAGGGTTTAGTGTTTTTCAAAATATATTAATTTACATCTGTACTGTTTTTTATCATTAAAATTTGGAAAAATATATAGTAATTGAGTCATAAATCTTAAAAATGTGTTTTCTCTAAACAGCACCGGAAGGACATTCCTTGTTTTCACCCGACACCCTTCAAATATGATAATCCACCTGTAAAAAAGAGTAAGTTGCTCTTTTTCTGTGTTGTAACTTTGGTGGACGCTAGGCGTTGGCTTTTCTTTTTTTTTTAAATAACGTTATTTGCAATCAGTTTTTTAAAAATAACCTATAAACAAAACTTTTAAATTTACAAATCACAAGTTGAGGCCTCATATCTCTTAGTACCTTTCATTATATCAATTATTCACGTGTTAAAAGAGAAATTTACTATGTACAAAGATATTTACATTTTTCAATATAGAATACTCACTATAATTTTGAAAGTTGTTTTTACGTTATTTATTTCATATTTATATGTAGTTTTTCTTTATTATGTACTGTGTTCATTAATTTGTGTGTTTGTGATATAATGGAAGACAGCCTTCCTAAGAGGAAGAGACATAAGGAGGGTCTACCGGTAATATTAGAAGATTCTTCCGATGACTTCGTCGCCACGGCACCTGCCGTTGGGGACACAAATACCAATGCTGCTATGGAGCCAGATGCCGCTTTAGTTACAATCATCCCTCAATCGGGTAAAAAGCCGTCGTCATGAATCCCACCTATTGTCTTCAAGGCCCCGGGCAAATGCTCCCAGTTGTCCCGTTTAGTAGGAAAGGAGGTCACCAACAAGATCACGGTGATCTCAACGGGGTCCACATATATGCTCTACGCTAAATCGACAGAAGATTTTCACGCCGTTCCCAAACTTTTCATTTCAAACAGTGTGTATTTTCACACCTACCACGCTGCCGAACTGGACGAGCTGAAGGTTGCTGTAAAGGGCCTTCGCTACTCACACGACCCAGAGGACATAAAAGGTGCCCTGGAGACAGCAGGATTGCCGTCACTCATGTGCAGCCTATCAAAGGCAGAGGTGGGCACCACCTAAACGTCTTCCTAGTCAAATTGCGGAAGATCTCGAACGCTTTTGACATTCACAAAATCAACAACCTTTTTTATGTGGTAGTCACTGTGGCCCCATTCAAGCCTCGGCCTGGATTGCCACAGTGTTATAATTGCAAGAGTTACAGCCACGCCTCCGTAAATTGCAGCCATGCCCCTCATTGCGTCAAGTGGGGTGAGGAGCATGATGCTAAAGTATGCAACAAGGAACAGGAGGAAAGCCCCTCAGCCAACACCATCGGCAACACCTTCGATGACTGCGACTGAATCAGCCCTGTCCTAGAACTCAGAAGCAGCACACACCACCCTTGTTAGGAAGCATGTTAGTAAGACGATTACAAAGAGCACTCTCCAGCGTGCTCCCATCCAAAAAAGTACTATCCCGCAGGCACAGCCATTCATTTTGACACCGAGTCAACCAGTGTCCAATTTCAGTGCTTCTGAGTTCCCCCTCTTCCTAAGCCAGCCATACAACCAATCGCCACAACACCTAGTGCCTCCCCACTTATTGACCTGCTACCCGACCAAATTTATTACGTGGGCTATTTCGACGTTGCAGAAATTTTCCAGCGCCACTTCTTTACAGGACATCATTGCTACTGTAATCTTCAGCCTTCCCGCACTTCTGGTGTAATGCCGTTTACGGTAGTTACGTGGAATTGCTCAGGCATCGCCCAGCGGAAAAATGATCTTCGGGGCTTCCTGGAGTACTACAAATTGGATGTAGCACTCATACAAGAGACTCATCTTAATCCCAACAACGCTTTTAAGCTCGCTCCTTACATTATCTACAGGTCTGACCATATAGCGACTCATGCTGGTGGTGGTGTAGCTATACTCATCCATCATCTTTTACAGTATCCTCCGACACCCCTCTTGAGCATGAGAGCAAGAGACTCATTACAATTTCAAAAAGTTGAGAAAATCAGTTACTGTTAGAAAAAAAGCTTAAAAATTACTTGACTGATGAAATATTTTATACATGAAAATACCTTTGTAAAAATTATACGTTTGTTTCAATAAGTTTCTCAATAAAGATGTGTGAAAATTGTTAGATGACACACTTAATAAAAAAAAAACTTACAGTAATAAATAAATTTAACATAATGTTCATTTTTCAATTTTTTATCTTTACATGTTTTCAGTCGCTTTTTTGAGTCTTCTGGGTGCAGTTTAAATATACGTTTCAAGTAGCTGAAAAATACCCAAAAATTAAAAAGTAGGCCTACTATAGTATCCCTCAGATAAATCTTCGTGTAAAATCTGACTCTGACACAAAATATTTTATGGAGAGGTTACAGCAAAAGACTGATTACCAAAAAAGAAAAAACTGTATTGATTACAAGTCTAAAACTATTTAAAGAAGATAGTGCTATAATATTGTTTAGAAAGTAACATCACATACAAATATGTTGTTAACCAACAACTGTTTAATAAAATTGGTTATTTTAATTTACCCTGAATTTGATATAAACAGGTGTACTCGTGAGAGAACTTTTTAAAGCTTGTAATTTATGGGAAGCGACAATCCATGGCACAAAATGTTGTTCTTTTGGTAAATACTGTATCATATCTAGAGCAGGTTTATATTTGGTGTAACCAGCTGTTGCTATACTGAATGCATCATCTAACAAATTCGCTCTGTCAGCAGCAGTAATACTCTGAAACAAAGACAAACAAATTGGATAACAAGGTGATTTAACCAACAACATTAACACATCACTTCGACAAATACCATCACTGCTTTTTTTGTTTTTGGTTTTACGTCCAACTATTTAGCAATTTCTGTTAATCCAGACAATCAGAAAGGTGATAAATGAAAAGGTGTAACGGAATGTTTTTTATTTCTTTTTTATAGACAAAAAACCAAAGCTGTTATCATCGCCTGTTATTCCAACCAAAAATGTAAGAGTGCAAATGGTCCAAGCGCAGAGTACAGTTTTCTGACAACTCTAAAATTTTAATAACTAGTATAACAGACAAGAAAATAAATTTTACATAACATCACACACACAATGAATAAACAAAGGCTGTAAAAAGCCATAAAAACATCACACAATCAAGGAAATTAAACTTTAAGTTAATATTACAGCTAAAATAAATCAAGTAGTCCATTTCACCCAAGATTTTAAAGGGGGTTTTGTGTGGAGCTAAACAGTGAGCTTAAAAGTCATCAATTTCAGTCGTATAAATATGGAAGATACATCAAATCAAAGAGGAGAAAATTCTCCATCCAATGCAATTGAACCCGTTAAAAATTAATGAATAGTTGCAAAGAAAATTTAATTTAAAAAAGGTCATAACGCATGCCTGATTCTTGGCTTTCAGGTTAGCAAGGGTTAAAGAATAATGTTCAGCCCCAACATTCGATTAAAAG
The DNA here is from genome assembly GCA_035578175.1 of Catonia carolina. Taxonomy (NCBI): domain Eukaryota; kingdom Metazoa; phylum Arthropoda; class Insecta; order Hemiptera; family Achilidae; genus Catonia; species Catonia carolina. The sequence continues at coordinate 31,114,634 of JAQMRL010000001.1, forward strand.
ACGCAGTATTTCCTACATTGGCTACCTCAACTTTAAAATCTGGTGTGAAACACTAACATGACTTTCTGTTGCCAATACCAATAATGAACAATATAACCTAACATAAGTAATAAAACATTAAAAAACAAACAAAATAACTAACCAACTTCAAAAACACATAACTTAATTTTAGTCATGAGTAAATAATGAATTCCAGCCATCCCCCTTGTTGCGTCAAGTGCGGCGAGGAACATGATGCTCAAATGCGCAGTAAGCAACAAGAAGAATCACCAATATGATGCAACTGTAAGGATGTCCTATGCAAAAAAAAACTATTAGCCATGCTAAGGAACGAAATCAACAGACTTCTAAAACCTGAAACTGTAACATCCCCACGGAATTCAGAAGAAGCACGCCCACCTCCACCAGTTAAGAAACACGTTAAACAAACAATAACGAAACACTGCCCCACGTGCACCCATTCAAAATAATTCAACACACACAGCCCCTTATTCTGACCTGTAGTCAGCCTGTTTTTAATTTCCAAACTTCCAAATTCCACCCCCTTCCTAAATCGGCTCCACCACCTATATCGCATCAGTCTTTAGTGCCTCTACACTTATTAAACAACATTTATCGCGATAAAATTTATCACATAGGCGACATTACAGAAATTGTTTACAAGACATTATTTTGATCACAGCTTCCCCTTACATCTCGCATAATGCCACATTTACTGCAGTTACGAGGAAATGTGCAGATATCTCTTAACAGAAAACTAAACTGCATCAATTTTTTGAGAACTATGATGTGGATGTTGTACTCATGGAGAAACTAATCTCCTTCCCCACGTTATGTTTCAACTCTCCCCATAAATTACTTTTCTTTCTGAACATATAACAACTCCTGCTGTGGGTGGCATTGCTACACTAGTTCATAAGCGACATGTCCATCATTTTTAATATCCCATCTGATCCTATCCCCCAACTTGAGTTTTTTCCTGCACTTCTCTTTATCAGTTCTATTCCAGTAACTTTTGATTCTGTCTATAGGTCACCCTTTGTCATTAATCAACACCCCCATGCCCTTGCATCATTATTTGGCCTAAAGCAAACTCGACTGGTTGGTGGTGACTGGAATAAATTTTTAACACATCGATCTAGGATGTCATGACACAATAATAGGGCCAGTGCGCCCTCCTAGCTCTCCTTGACTGGTCTGATCTTCCCTTTTCATTACATGTTTTTAACTCGCCTACTTGTATTCCTAGTTTCATAAATAATTGACCTGATCCAACTTAGTTTACAGTAAAATGATGGCGGTTTTTTAATTAAGAGATGAGATTCCTGTGAAGAACAAAGGGCTGCAGTCGTAGGGATTAACAAAAAAATAAGGACATAAGAACGGAACTGGATGTTTACAACCTGAATCGGAAGACCGGTGGGGAGGAGAGATGTTGGGAGGCCATGCAATAGATGGCAATAATTCAGTAGTTTGTCGCTGTTGTGAATCGGAACAGGGGGAAGCCTAATCCTTGATTGTGAGAAGAAGAAGAAAAATATGTCATGCAAGACTACGTCATCATTCAATACATAGTTACAAAATAAATAATTTTTTTATCACACAAATATTCATCAAGGCAATACGAAGCAGATATTATTGGTGAGAAACAGCATCGATCAATCTAGATTATAAATATATTTAAAAATTTAAATTCAAACTTGGTATTTCATTTTTAAATTGACATCATTTAAATCAAACATCATTTGTATCAATAGAAGAAAAATTTCACTTGAGTTATTAAAAGTTTATATAATATTTTATTTAAAATTGAATTTGATTTTTTTGTATACATTTATTAGTAAATACTTACGTTATTTAAGAAGTTGAATATATATATTATGACACGGGCATATTTTTACTGAACATTGGAAAATTGAGGACTTATCAATGAGGGTTAAAGAAAGTTTAGAGATTTTGTATTCCCTGCTTTCCAGCTAGATTTGATTCATTATATTTTATTTCATGCTGATGTCATGGTTCTTGAACTCTGTAATTCGCTATTATATGTAATAGGTATTATTAAAAATTCAATTACTCATATGAACAGTTAGAAGATTCTCCTTCAAACACTTTATGTGGTAATGTTGTATAATGTTTATCATACTCATAATGTGCAAGTAAAGATTGAACCAAGTATTATTGGGTTATGTTAACTTTTCAGGAATTTATATAAAACGTATCAGCATTTGAGACACAAAAATGGTTCCGCTTAGCAACACAAAGGCAGTTTTTTGAAGGTAGACTCTCTCTCTTTTAACAAAAATTCTAAAGCTTATCGTAATTCCACTCACATCTGGTTTATTTTGAAGCATATTAATTAATTTCTGCCAGTTATGTTGATTGTATTTGACCCTGTAGTAGCCATATTGCTGGTGGTTGACCTTTACCCAATCCGTATTGGGTGGCAAATCGATGCTCACTGAAAAAATTAAAAAAGATTCATGAAATAATTTGGTAATCAATTTTTTGTCCGAAATTCACTGGATATTTTATAAACATTTGTAGTTATCTTTACGCACAAAAAAATAATAGAATTAACAAAATAATTTTCTTAAGAATGTAAAGATTCTGTTATTCTTCATAATAATGCTTTAGCATTGTTATGGCTGAAAATTTTTGAACTGACATAATTTGAATTTCAAAAAAGAAAGTAGGGGAGAATCGAAAGGTCGGGTAGAAACCAGGTACCACTATACTAGCCAAGCCAATGGTGACACCTCGATTTAAATGGCGGAACTAATACCCATAAACTAAGACTAAGTAGCAGGAAGGGCGCCCCATTGTATCATTTGGATTCGTTGAGTTGTGACAAGTGACTTTGAGTTTTAGTGATTTCTTATTTTTATTTTCTATAAAATTACATTGCTTTCTATCGAAGACGTAAAGCAATGACAGTAAAAGTAAGTACACTGTGTATAGCTTATTTCTTTCAGATTATGCTGATATGGTTATATTCTAGATTAATGTTCATTTTGTTGAGCCAGAAAATGTTGGCCTTTGGAATTACCATTGGGGTAAAACCAGGTGTGATGCAAGGGGCATGATCAGGTTGTACCCGCTTTAACCCTACCTATTTACCACTGCACAGTAATAGCTAAACATATTGAGAACAATGTTTTTGTAACAGTGTTCAGTATAGATCCGTATGTTCGAATTAAGCGCCCGGGATTCTCCCGCCCTGGATTTTTTCTAGAATAATCTGGCCTTCTCAGTTCATTGACTTTCCAGCGCCCTATATCTGCTGGGGGAATCGCGTGATCTTTATCGACCAATGGTTATTGATTTTCTGATAACAGCGCTTGCGCACTGCCCTTCTTCCCGAAATCGCCTACTGCTTTTCCGCCATCGTAGGAAAACGACGCTTACAATCTTTGTCCAGCGTGTGTAACGTGCAGTCGGGCCTAGGAACGTATAGGCTTTTCTTTCTTGCGGAATGCAGCGTGCCACCATAAAATATGTTTTAACTGCGCTAATCGAGTCAGCTTTATCGTGTGATTATGTTTACTAACGAATTAACCGTAATTATCCTAAGTTACTCATTTTATTGTGAATTTCCGTTTTTAACCTCTCCTGAACAATGTGCTTTGGTGTAAGCGTACCCAGTGCTACAAACGTTTATGTGTTTAGCGAATAACTTAAATTATACATGTGTGATTATCATTATCGAGCTGTTTTAGTGTTACCAACGATTCTTGTGGCGCCACAAAGTAACGACGCCCTGCGCATCAAAAGGACTAACCACGCTTTGTCTGTAAGCTATATTTCAACTATTATTAGCTTAAGTACATTGTTCTCCTTTGTGTTTTCCTCCTATACCATTGTGCTTCACGGTTTTAAGCGGGTAACCTTGCTTCGAAAACGGTTTCTCTGGTTTGACGGTTCATTGCGCCGGCTAGCCGCTGGTTTTCTATGTCTACAACACCCACAGGGGAAAAGCTGTACAACAATTCAGTCTGAGTACTCTACAAACAGAATGAGTGTGGAAAAAGTGTTACTCTACATGAAGTACAACATTACATCGCGGTTTTCAATTATTTTATTCATTTATTTTTCAGGATCTAATGCTGTAATTAAGATGCCGAAAACAAAAGAAAAAAAGTCAACGAGGCAATCATGAGACCAGTAAAGTATGGAATTAGCTATAAACGGAAACTTTTTGAAAGTAAGAAACTGGTTAAAACAAAGACAGAAAAAACCGTATAAAACAAGAAAACATTAGAAAAAAAGACAAAGGTGAATATTATGACTATAAAACAAAAAGACATTTCCAGTGACGAAGAAGAACTTGTTGAAGACGCGCACCTGTATTTAGTCCTACTATAATGACTAATACTCAATTCAAAAGAAATACAAGGTTGTGAATACAGTGCACAGGATGCTGTGGGTGGACACACAAAGCATGTTATGGTATGGAGGAAGAGAATGATGATTTTGTTTGTGATGTATGCACAACCTTGTTAACTGAAGGACAAAACAAAATCTCAGGGTTTATATGAAAAAGAACAAGGTAGGCTATATTTTTTTGATTTTTCAATTTTTTACATTTAAGGCTACATTATTATTAGTGATATTATTTTCAGTAACACATCCTTATCATTAATGTTGTTAACATTAATTTTTTTACATAATTAATAATTTTGTGGACAACTACTATATTCAAATAAATGTTTTTTTTTTGTTACTAAATATTATGAACTGTCCGTTTTGAATTTATAAAGAGGGTGCAATGGAAAAAGTTTTCTTATTTCCTTTGTATAACAAACTGTTAAATACAGAAAATAATAATAATATTTCTGATTGTAATTTGTCAACAGTCCTTTGGCATCAAAGTATGCTGTTCCAAATTTCCATTGAATAGCAGGGTCTTCAATGTCTTCCTCACATCCAGCTGCACCTATTGTTCTATCCACTAGCAGTTAACTCAGAAATTACACTTTCATTCACATCTACCTCAATCCCTGGTAAACTGATCTGGTTAAATTAGGCCAGTCGCATAGAGGACGCAACAAAAGTGTAGACGTTTCTTTTAAGACAAACACATACATCAGAGACGAATTTGTGTCACACTTTCTCTGACCGTCACTGGTGACTCGTGCAACATTTCTTATTCTGATGTGATATGCCATGTGATGACAATTTGGACATATCCAAATTAGTCAGAAAAGAAGTTTTTAAATTTTACGAGAATGAGTATAAAAATAGTTTTGACTATCTATTTGAGTTACTAAGTGACTAACTATCAGAGAATTGTGACACTTGTAGCAGCCAGTTATGAGGGCTCATTATTATAAAGCATCATATGATATTATAAAAATAAAAATAATTTAAAATTTTCAAAATAAATGTAATTTAAGTTATTAAAATGTTATTAAATTATTAAAAATAAATAATATATGTTTTTCCAAATTTAAATCTAATATTATGTAAAAATAAATTAAATAAATTTAATTATTTTTTATAACAATAAAAAGTTGAAGAAGAAAAAGAAAGGAGTCGGTGGCTGGTAACCGATAGAGGAAGTTGTGTTTTTATTTGCTCTAGCCTAATTAATGATTTGCTCAAAATAAGTGCACGCTACACACTCACAGAGAATGGATAATTATACTTATGTAATGTAAAAACATTGAGTGAATAGAAGAAAGAAGAAACCTACAGTGAATGAATGCTGAGAAAGTCGGCTAGAAAAGGAGGTTAAAAAAACCAGTAATATACAGATTAATTAGTAGTTTCTACCTACGTGTAGATTGTGCATACACAATAGCGTGCAAATTAATCCGAACACGGGGATTTTTTTTTTCTATGTTGTGGCTACACTGCTAACCACACACATTCTGTAAGCTGTCTGTGTAGCGTGAAGTTGTTCTTTCTCTCCATAGCACTTTCGTGACATAAGTAGTGGTTTATACAAGTGTATTTCATTTTTTTATGACATATTCATATATTGTTTTTACCTCTGTTTACGTAATATATTGTAACAATGAAATTAACTCGAAAATATTCAAAAATTGTTTCTCTCTCCGAGTATGACACAATGACAAATAGCTTCAGAGTGTGGGGTTGGACTAGGGACAGTGAATGCTATACTAAAACTGTTGCGAGAACCTCGTTCCTTTTCACCTTGAAGGAAAGAAAAATGTGGCCATAAAAGAAAAACCACTGCGACTCAGGATTGGTTATTAGTGAGAACAAGTTAAGTGAATCCAAAATTAAGTGCTATGGACTTAAATCGACAGCTTGCAGCCAGTGGAACGAATTTGCATGTGACAACTGTTAGACGCCGACTTCTTGATGCCAGACGGAAAGCTTGTCGACTGGCTAAAAATAACTTTTGACCCAAGCAATGTGCAAAAAAAATGTTATTGTGGGCCAAAGCACATGCTAAGTGGACTGTTGCAGACTGGAAAAATGTAATGTTCTCCGATGAATTCCATTTTTACGTTCAGTGGCAAAAGGTTTCTTACACTCGGAAATCAGCACATGAAAGAACATCACCGGCTCATATCCAACAATCAGTTAAACATTCCCAGAAAAAAATGTTTTTGGGTCGTTTCACATTTGAAGGTCCTTGTTCATTAGTCCCAGTAAATGGTATGTTAAAAAGCGATGAATATATCCAAATTCTTAAGTCAAAGGTTGTGCCACAACTGCAAACAAAATTCCCACGTAGCAATGGAGTGTTTCAACAAGATTTAGCGCCATGCCATTCTGTCAAAAAAGTGAAAGCATTTTTCGAAGAAGAAAACGTTAGTGTTGACATGGCCAGGTAATTCCCCAGGTATAAGCCCAGTTGAAAATCTTTGGGCAATAGTGAAAAAACGACTCAAAAATGGATTGTACTACAAAAAATAACCTCATTGCAGCAATAATATCAGTATGGTTTCGTGACAAAGAAATTTAAAAAATGTGCAGTGCAATAATTGAATCTATGCCAAATCGCATACGTGAGCTTATAAACAATGAAGGTAGCTATATTAGTTATTAAACATTAACAAATAGAATGTATATATATTTTTTAAAACATAAAGTAACTTTTCATTACTTAAAATCTGTGTTCAGATTAATTTGCACGCTACTGTAGGATACGAAAAAAAAAATTTTAATAGAAACAAACCTGACGGTTGATTTGCATGAAGCCAAGCTCTGCGCACGTCACTTGAATTTGTTGAAGTAACGTATGTAATGGGTACATGCCACTTATAACGAAATTCAGATTCATTTTCATCAAAAGTAGCATTACTAACTGCTAGAAATCTCTGTTGCGATAACGTTAACGTATTTCCAGATCTTACTGCATTTATAAGAGGATATCCCATTTGCTGTGTCCAGCTACCCATAACCTGCGACAAGAAATACGTAATAAAACGATTTAATAACAACAATATTACAATAAAAAACAAAGACTGAGAGATAAAAACACTGATGCAGCACATGGAAATGACTACTAAACAGAAGTTCTTAAGCGGTGGATCCTAACCTGTGGTACATGTACACCAGGGGTTATACGAAAAAAATTTAATGGCAGATGGCGGCAGCAGAAAAACAAAACTTAGTAGATTAATAGGGCAGGAAGTCCGCACTGTGGGTATCTTAACCCTGTTCACACTGGTAATCTAATTTTAGATGATGCCGAATGGGTTGGGGCGATAAAACGTACTTCTGCAAGGTCAGTATAAATCGGAGACCGATAAATATTGAACTTTTCTTGTAGGGAATTCTTTAACGCATCTAATTGTGTTTTCAGAAATAGAATATCATAACAGGGAAAATTTTTAATCCCTCTACAGTGTGTAGGTAGCTTTGATAGTTTGGGAATTGTTTGTTTTGAATGGAAATCCATGTAGCTCAAGTGTAAGTCAACATACATGCATGTCTTTAGTTTGTGTTAAATGATTCTGTTTCGGTGTTTGCCCTTGAAAAGGGAAGACGAGTCAATTTTACTTTTCAGGAGGGGTTTACAATCACAGAGGCAAAAAAATTTGATACTTCACCAGGTTGCAAAGGACGTGTAATGGCTTCCTTCTAACGCACCAACAGAATTTTTCAAAACACGTGGTTGTAGGGAAAAAAATTTTCTACATTGCTTTGCTTACAGCTGTAACCTAAATATAATAGTGGCTCTGTGACATCACCGTAAAGAATGTAAAATATCATTCCTTCATGCTTCTCTGTGTAGACTCATGTTGAACATTTTGTAACTTCTTCAAATTTTTACAGAAATTTAAAAAAAATATAACATTTATTCCAGTAAACTCTTGTCTACAAAACATATTTTAAAATTTTTTTTTGCTAAACTGACATTTAAGCTTGTTATAGTAAAAAAATATAAAGTAAACACAAAAATTTTTGCGGCTGAAAATTTCGCTCGACTAAACCCAAGGAATTATGAAGCAATTTTCTTTTAATTATATTCAAAAGGCGCGTACATATTATATAAATTAACTGTATTTTTTTCACAATTTTTGTCGGTACAGACATTAGATAAAACAGTTATTTTGAGAGCACATTTTGATTTTGCAATTCTTCTGTTTAACAAGTAGCAGTCCATTTCCAAAGAGTTAAGATAAAAAAAAAATGAGTGTCAGTTTATTGTTCATTTTCCCTCAAGTTTTATTATACTCATATTTTACGATTTATACAGCCAGACCCTGTGGTGAATGTCATGAAGGTGTCATTTGCAGGGTGAAAAGTTGATGCTTTTCAGAGAGCCAGGCATGCTGATAAGTATACCTTTCTCCTCAGTGACAAAGGCAATAGTAAACCACCTCACTTCTCGTTTTATTTAGAAAATCCAGTAGAGGTTCGAACCAGCCTTTCAGCTGATGACTTTAACATCAATAAATCTTGTTACCTGGGATATATTGATTCCATTGACTTGTTTTTCAAGAGTGTTCCACAAATCAGCAGTCTCAGCATTCCCATACGCAAATATTCTTAGATATTCAGAAACGCCTTTCTGAAAAGCGTCAGGTCCAACTAAATCCTCCAGCATTCGTATTACAGTTCCACCCTGTTACAGAATACTACAATCAATACTTATACCATCATAATTTCTTTTACTAAAATACATACACAAAAATTTATTAAAAGTCTTTGTACATTAATTGGTAATTAGTTTTGATGTAAACAAGGTCAAGTAGGAAAGTTGCTTTCTGATGGTGCTGATCTTACCAAGTGAATAAAAATGTTGGTTTTTGTTGGTTATTTGCAACCCCAAGCGACACCCTTGGATGCAAAAAACTGTTCTGTACACTAGAAATATGTTCCTCCGTGCCACAATAAAATAAAAATATATATATAAATAAACAAAATGTTGTTTCTGCTAGGTAATTCATGCCATTGTCAACATACAAATACAACCGTTATAAGCCGATGTATAATTTTTAACCCAAAAATTGTGCATTATAATCAAATAAAATGTCAGTTGTTATTCTTGAAACTGCTTAATCTTACAGGTTAAAAGGTCATAAATCAATCAGTCGATCAATGCAATAGAAAGTAACATACATAAATTGCAACCCTGTAGGAAAACTTAAAGACACCTGGTTGCCAAAAATCTGATTAGTGTGCATTCATGGATAGTTGTGTTAGTTCAAGGTCAAATTCAGTTACCTGTTTCATCAAGTTAGGTACTGAAAACACAATGATTACATTCACCAATTACTGTTACCACTTTGGAAACCTTCAGTATTCTTCGCCTAAGAGGCTGTCTCTCTTCATTCTGTCTCTTATCTGCCAGTATGGCAGAATAATCATTGGGTGTGCCATACTTACAAGTGCAGCACACCCAATGAGTGTTTTGTAAATACAATGTTATAGCAACTCGATTAATAAAACACTAAGACATTAACTTTCACAGCCGATATTTTAATTCGTACTAATAAAGCTGCATTCTAATTCCTTGGATCTTGAAGGAGAACATTTCGAACACAGATTTTAAATCTTTCATTCTGTTAATTAAACTGTAAGTAAAATTGTCCTTAAAACTATTAATTTAAATTAAAACTGAAATAAGTATGTAAGCAATTTTGTTTTGTTTATAGATATTCCTTTTTTCAGTAGAAGGGGCCAGTTTTTTTTATTTGCCCCACCCATTATTTCCAGATATGTATGGGATCTAATCTGAACAATTCCTTATCATCACTTGTTACTAAACACAAGCATAGAGGGCCACATTTCAGAACAGTTTTCTCATATGCCTAAATCTTACAAACTAGTATCACAAGCAAGAAAATGAATTTAACATTAACTAAAAAGTAACATCACAAGCACAAAGAATATAAAAACTGTAAGGGAGACACCCAAAATCAAATAAAAATGGAAGTATTAACTTGAGGCTAATATTAAAGCTACAGGAAATCCAATATTTCATTCCCGCCTAGACTGTCACAATGTTCTAAATACACTAGTGTGACATTTATAAGGTGCACTACATACTTTGTTATACGATATTGCATCAAACAGCTCTGTTATATGATCTGGATGAGAAACAGTTTGAACTATTGGATGTGAACTGAGAACTGAATCCAAAGACATCACACGATGAATATCATCCGTCAGAACTTGTGTATCCTGCAAAAAAAATCAAAAAACAAATTTGAATCTGTAATCTTCACTAACTACAAAGAGTAGTTAAGATTCTACTTATAGGCCAATGAAGTTTATACGTAGATTTTTTATACATTTTGTAGCATTAGAAATGTACACTGTGAAAAATGAACAGTTTACAGTTTAGCCAATCGTATTTTGTGAAAACGATAACGTTGTTGTGGAATAATTTTACCATGCAGGTTGGCCAATCATCAGTTAATAACCTGGCTTACAATTTTAATGTTAAAGTTTCTAAAGTAAATTCTAATTTTTGTAATTACAAAACTGGCTCATTCTAATTAAAATATTATTTTTAAACTACAGTGTTTTTTTAGTCCTGTTATCCAACTGTCAATGTCTGGTAATTTTTGTTCTACGAAAGGAAAATTTTGTTTACAAAGTTGGCAGCCCTACTCAACCGGTGTAGATTAACACACGGGAGTGTGAGTTGAATCTCATTGAGCTGTGTAAAATTTTGTGCCGTTTCCGTTCGTGTTAAGAACAGAATGTATTTTACCCTAGAATAAAAGGTTTTCATTCTTGAACATTTTGCTACAAATTCGTACACGAATGTAAAAGAACTATTTTTAATTAAATTTGTTGGTGTCCTCCTCCAGAAAATATGTCAGTTTCTAGGCTATCAAACTGATTTCAAGACACAGATAGTGTTTGCGAAAGAAAACGTAATGGTCGACCAACTCTCTTGACAGATGACGTTTTAGAGAATGCAAAAACAAGATTGTTATATTCTCCACGGAAAAGTTTACAAAACCTTTTTTCGCAAGCTGGTTTGTCATATTCGAGTGTTCAGAAAGCTGCTAAAAAATTTAAACTGTATCCGAATCGCGTACGATTAGTCCAAAAGCTTTAGCCTGCAGATTTAAACAAGCAATTACAAAATTGCCGTAGGTTTAGGTCTTAAGTAAATGATAACGGTATCAAAGTTTTAAACAGTGTTAATTAGAAATCCTTTTACACTCATGTAAGATTTTGAAGCAAAATATTGTTTAGGAATTAAAACCCGTTGTTCTACCGAAAAAGACGTTCTGTTCGTAACACGTCCAGGAAACTGCACAAAATTTTACACAGTTCAAGGAGATTCAAATCACACTGCCATATCTACAGTCCAGCCTCTCTAAGTTTGCTCCTAATGTAAACAAATAATGACGTCACTGAGCATGCGCATTATGTATAAATGTGTACACGCTGATTAAAAAGTAACAACAAAATACTTTCAAAAGTATTTAAATACAAAATACTTTTAAAAGTATTTTTATAAATGAAATTGTTAGGCCTACATCATATCATGACTGATGTTTTTAGTACTTTAAGTACTTATAATTTAAAAAATAGTTATCTTAATAGGAATACGACATCCATAAAGTCACGGACTCTAGCGTGCACCCTGTAGTAGCTGGTTTTGGTTTGTTGACAGTAGGAGCAAACTTAGAGCAGCTGAACTATACACTGGTTGAATAGGGCTGCCAACTTCAGAAACAAAATTTTCTTTTCTTAGAACAAAAATTACCAGACATTAACAGTTGGATAACAGGACTAAAAAATCACTCTGTATTTCAATAAGTAACCGAATAAATCTCATCAAATAATTATTAATCAGCTGTTTTTTTTACTAGAAACCAACTAGTGAATAAACAAATGAATGTCATCTGAAATGAATATGTAAATGAAGTATGTGTAATAAAGGATACATAAAACAATAAATAAAAACATAAATAAAGAGAATATTACAAATATTTGAACCATGATTGGTTATAATAATTTCATACTACAGTTTTACAACACAAATTTATATTTTTATCACGAAGTTTGAAATAGTCAGGTTGAAACTATATTTTCATAAGCGATTGTCAAATGGAATCCGGGGCCTTTAAACGCTAAGGTTTAAAGGACGAGGTTGTTCAGTCGTCATTAGATGAATTTGCATCTACTTAAATAAATAATTGAATTAATCCAAAGAATGATCATGGTATAAAGCTCTAGACAGGCTATGGTGTAAAACAACAAAATGGAAAATCATTATTAATACAACTACGACGACGAAAATTGATTAATTACAGAATGAACATTGTGATGAATTGTTGATGTCAACTTGTACGGACGGATTGAAGAAATGGTACAACTCTTATTAAACCGGTAAAATTCATTTTAATTATTCATACCAGCTGAGGTAATACATTCTCAATAATTTTTCTTTAATAATATACCAAATTCATTCTAAATTTAAATAATACAGCCAGTCAGTTTCAAATTTAAAATGTTTCTTTTTTTTCTCTATTTTGATTTTCAATAGTTTTAATGTATTAGATTACAAGTTCATATTATTAAAATTTATTAATAATTAAACGAAACAATGAACAGTTATTAAATTAATATTAAAATTAACCCTGATATTTGTAATAAAATTTAAATTTAAAAAATTTTTCTTGAGTTCATTAAAGCTTATTTTAGCATTTAAACTTACATTGATTTGTTTCCATTACACAATAATCTTAAGACTTTTAGTTAATGGCTACATTTTGGCTTGCACAACGTTGGGTTTTAAATTATTACACTTTGTGTAGAACCATACAACACTTTACATTATTTGGCTTCCACCGTGGGGCTTATTAAATTTAAAATCTTTAAATATCAGAGCTGCATAGTTCTAAGATTTCTTTTTACAGCCCGGTTCTATCTCTCCACCTTTAATGACACCAATTTTTCCTTGCTAGAAACCTACATCTTTTAATTAAATTGGCCTTAAATGTTTGTCGCTACTGTGAAGTTTATTTTATTTACATGGACATTCATTGGCATGAAAATTCTTTAAAAAAAATCTGAAAGTACTTATCTCAAGTCCTTTAGAAAATTTTTTATATTAAACTGTCACCGCCACCCCTTCTAATTAATCATTTACTGTGTTGCCGGCCTTCAATACTTCTTCCGGCCTTTGTCGGCGCGATGGGCTCTGTAGCGGCGAAGCGACAAAGCCCTGTAGCGGCGCCCGACAAACCTTTCGGCTGCCTTTGTCATCAAGGCTAAACCAGTAGCGGCTCTCTACAACAGCAGCTATATAAAGAGCGCTCCACTGAGCCGAGTTAATTCAATTCTAATCAAGACACCGAGACCTTCACTTCGAACCAGACCACAGACAAGACGTCCACCACCGCACACGGCTGCCGGACTCCAGCGAGAACTAATCGACGACCCCGCAAGAGAGAAGATGCTGCTTCCGCTCGCCGACCCGTCACCGTAAGCCGTCGACTGGACCGTCATCGCCCGCTGACGCGAGCGATGCCCACAGCGGTCCCTCGATCGAGCCTTACGCTCACCGGACCCGACGAAGCAGCCATCGACGCACTACTGCGAGGGAAGAAGATGACGTCTCCGCTGGACGACGACGCGCCGTGTCGCCCAGCCTCCGACCGCCACGACGACTACGACAGACGACCACCGCTTAAACGGCCCTTTTCAGGGCCACCAAAATAATAAGGTTGCCACATAACGTCGCCATCCGGTGACAAAACGTGAAGTAACCATCTTAATCTTAATCTTCCAGGGTAAAGAACTACAATGGAACATGTTGAGCTAACGCTGAAATTTTTGTTACAATAGCAATTCCAACAAATTAGGCAAAAAACTTAATCTACTTGTTACAGAAACGTGAAACTATCTCACTTGGGAAGTTCACATGTCAACATGTAGTAATAATAAATATCTTAAAATTAGTTTTTTTATCATTTTACAAAATCAAGACTTGCATTTAGGCTATATAGATTTACAGTTAGATTGAGTCAATGACATTTATTAAAAATTAAATTAACATAATCGTACCATATCCCAGTCAGGATGTGAATGATGAACTCCTTTACGTTCCATAAATCTTGCAAAACCTTCATTTAACCATAAGTCATTCCACCATTTCATAGTGACTGTAAAAATTAAAGAATAACATTATTATTGTATCAGAGAATGGTCATAACTGTTTATTCCCTATATAGTTGAAAAGTATAATGGATTTCTCTGCCCAGCTTGGTCTCGACTGCTGCTGGACTGATTTCAGCCAATTTTTTTCAACCCATCGTTATTTCAACATTCAAGACAAATGCTGGGAGTATAAAATCAACAGCAACTCAGTTGTTAAATGAAGTATCATTTAGTCTTCATGGAGGCCATTAAAATGAATGTATTTCATACAGAAGTAATCATAAGGCCCTGTATAATTACTTTTTGATAATTTTATTTCTGTATGTAATATATTCATTTCAATTAATATTCTCTCACCGGATGGCGACATTAAGGGCAGAGATAAAACATTTAATTGTAGATGGCTCTCAAAAGGGACGTTTAAGTGGTTCTGCCTGGGTCGAAAGAGTTCCTTGATGGCCCTGAACAGGGCTGGTGAAAAGCTTAGTGAATTGGTCCTGAGAGGACCGATGAAGCCAGCTTGTGGCTCCGGCAGCGACAACTGTTAAGTTGCTTGCTGCTTTATCAAGTCCCAAAACATCTTTCTTTTTTCACTCGTGGATCAATTATCGGTCACTCTTGGTCGCAGTTGTAGAGTACAATGACGATCAGCTCAGTGCAGTGCTCTTATACGAGGTGTGTTCAAAAAGTAACAGGAATTTTTCAATTTCGCGGGTTTGGATAGTCAGATTGTAAATTTTTTTTTTTAATATGTTGGTACACATGCCCCTGACACACGAAAAAATTTTCAACAATATTCATTGCTTAGTTCTTAAGTGGAAGCCGCTAAGGTTAGACGTGTTTTTCGAGCACGGCTATTTTTGTTTGTTAAAAAAAAAATGGATCAAAGAATTTGTATTAAATTTTGCATGAAAATGAAATAAAGTGTGTGAAATGTTAACAAAGGCATATGGTGAGTCTGCTATGAGTAAAACAATGATTTACGAGTGGTATAAGCGATTCCAAGATGGCCGCGAAAACGTTGAAGATGACGAATGACCCGGACGTCCAAGCACATCAACAACCGATGAAAACATGAAAAAAGTGAAAGAAATGGTTCTTAACGATCGCCGAATCACAATCAGAGAAGTCAGTGATGATGTTGGCATATCGATTGGCTCATGCCATGAAATTTTTTCGGATGTTTTGGGTATGAAACGTGTGGCAGCAAAATTTGTTCCAAAATTGTTGAATTTCGAACAAAAACAGCGGCGAATGGAAGTTGCTCAGGAGTCACTAAATGAAGTCGACAACGATGCGGATCTACTCAAACGTGTTATAACAGCTGACGAAACATGGGTTTACGGATACAATGTCGAAACTAAGGTTCAATCGTCCCAGTGGAGGCATTCTGGATCGCCAAGACCGAAAAAGGTTTGACAAGTGCGGTCGAAGGTGAAGGTTATGCTCACTGTGTTCTTCGATTTTAATTGCATAGTGCATCATGAATTCTTGCCACAAGGTCAAACAATCAATAAGGAGTACTACCTACAAGTTCAACGCCGTTTGCGTGAAGCAATCCGAAAAAAAACGCCCGGATTTGTGGCAAAACAATTCATGGCTTTTGCACCACGATAATGCACCTGCTCACACTTCATTGCTTGTTCGTGAATTTATGGCCAAAAACAAAACTGTAACAATGCCCCAGCCTCCATATTTGCCAGACATGGCTCCATGTGACTTTTTTCTATTTCCAAAAATAAAGAGAACATTAAAAGGCCGTCGTTTTACAAGCATAGATGACATTAAAAGCGAATCAGTGAAAGAGTAAAAAGCTATCACAAAGATCGAGTTTCAGAAGTGTTTCGAGGATTGGAAAAAGCGTTGGCACAAGTGTATTGCATACGAAGGGGACTACTTTGAAGGCGACAATATTAATGTAGATGAATAAATAAATATTTTTTTCAAAAAACGAAAATTCCCGTTATTTTTTGAACAAACCTCGTATAGTCATTGAGAGTGCTGTGGTAGGGGATGGTTATTGGCCTCCGCATTGACGACAAAGTTCTGGCGGTACGCCGCCAAATGGTCTGTCACGTCAACAATTATCAGAATTATTGAGAATTATTGAAAGTTGTGTCACCGAATGGCGACATTAAGTGGCAAACCTTTTCTGTTTGGTGGCCTTGAAAAGGGCCGTTTAAGCAGTGGTTATCTTGGAGCAGCATCGATCGTAGTCATCGTTGCAGTCGGAGGCTGGGCGACACGGCGTGTCGTCGTCCAGCGAAGACATCATCTTCTTCCCTCGCAGTAGTGCGTAGATGGCTGCTTCGTCGAGTCAGATGGGCATAAGGCTCAGTCGAGGGACCGCTGTGGGCATCGCTCGCGTCAGCGGGCGATGACGGTCCGGTCGTCGGCTTAAGGTGTCAGGTCGGTGAGTGGAAGCATCATCTTCTGTCTTGCGGGGTCATCGATTAGTCTTCACTGGAGTCCAGTAGCTGTGTGCCGATGGTCTGGATCGGAATTGAATCACTCGGCTCAGTGCAGTGCTCTTTATACAGTTGCCGAGAGCGCTGTGGCAGAGGGCGGCTATTGGCTCGACCTTGATGACAAAGGCATCTGTCGGTGCGCAGCCGAAAGGTTTGTCGGTACGCCGCCAAAGGGCCTACCGCGCCAAAAAAGGCCAGGAGAACTATTGAAGGCCGGCAACACAGTAAATAATGGTTAATTAGAAGGGGTGGCGGTGACAGTTGGCAACACAGAAACTAATTAAGAATGTGGATATTCTTTACCTTTAATTATTGACTGGAGGTACGAGTATCCCTAATTTTACAGAGACTCTTAGATAAACAAGCAATGACTAAGCGTACCCAATTTCCATAATGAATTATTATATACCTTAAATTTCATACCTAGATTTCCAAACCACATATGAGCCAGTTCATGGGCAACAGTTTTGGAGACTTGTTTCTTGTTTACAGATGATCCAGTCGCTTCATTAAACAGTACACTTGTTTCTCTAAATGTCACTAACCCCCAGTGCTCCATTGCTCCAGAAACAAAATCTGGTATGGCTATTAAATCTAGAACAATACCAATTGCACAAAACGTTTTTAAATTCACGAAAATTAAGTGTAAATTTCAATTCCCATTTCACATGTTTAAGAAAGTGAACATTCAGTTTACAAAGTAAATAAAACAACTGTCCCAATTATTGTTCTTCCTGTAATAATTTCTACACACGTATCTGTGTTATCAGCCCTTTTTACACATACCTTCTCCTCATTTGTAAAACAATTATTACAATTCTAGTAGTTACGTACTTTAAGTTAAACATTTACAACAAAGCGAATTGATTTATTCACTAAATGTACCCATAGCAGGCAGGAGGAGTATTACAATATTAGCACTCGATTTGCTAGTTCCAGGGCTACAAAAATAGTTGTTTATTTTCACATGGTCACAAAATTAATTAACTGAAGCATTTAAGAACAGAAGAAGTAAATTTTTTTGAAGATAAAAAACCAGAGCAGTTACTGCCTGTTATTCCACAAAAGGATGTAAAGGGCCCAAGTGTGGAATGCACTTTTCTTATTATAACATTAAAATCTTATAAACTAGAAATATTACAAAAAAATATATAATAAAATTACATAAAAATGTAATATTAAAGACTTAAAGGATAAACAAACAAACATAGACATAAACCAAATATCACAGTCTGAATCATATTACAGTAAGAGAGGTAGAGGTGTAAAATACACCAGTCACAGTTATCCCGTCTCAGCGTAATGAATTTTATTAAATCGCCAGACCCTGTGGTGAATTATGTGAAGTGACATTTGCTGGGTGAAAAGTAAAGTCCAGCCTTTCTTAGTTTGCTCTTATTGCCAACAAAAAAATAATGACGTCACTGAGCATGCGCATTATATAAAAATGTGTACACGCTGATTACAAAGTACTTTCAAAAGTATTTAAATACACAATACTTTTAAAATTATTCTTATAAATGAAATTGTTACGCCTACATCATATCATGACTGATGTTTTAAGTGCTTTTTAAGTACTTATAATTTAAAACATAGTTAACTTAATAGGAATACGACATCCATAAAGTCACGGACTCTAGCGTCCATCCTATAGTAAGTAGCTGGCTTTGGTTTGTTGACAGTAGGAGCAAACTAAGAACGGCTAAACTGTATCTGCATTTCAGAGAACCTGACATTCTGATACGTATCTTTGTTTTAGTTGATCTCTAGAGGTCTTTTAGAGGTCTTTTTGATCTTTGTTTTAGTCTCTAGAGGTTCAAACCAGCCTTTCAGCTGATTACCTAAACAACAACATTCATTAAATATTATTTACCCTGGATAAAGACTTAAAAATTTCCATTTTTTATCATAAAATGAACTCGTATAATGTAAAACAATTGTAAAAAAAACGTATTATTATTATTATTATTATTATTATTATTCTTACCAAGTTTGGGCAAAGGATATTCAATTCCAAAATACTCTATGTAATAATCAATCGTTTTTACGGCAAAATCCAAAGAGTATTGCATGTTCTTTGTCTCAGATGGACGTGCAAATACAGTGACAGGAAAACCTTGTTTAGATTTCACAGATGACAGGTGATCAAAATCACAAACAATAAAACACGCTACATACGTTGACATCGGAACAGACTGAGCAAAATGAACCGTAGTCAATCCAGTTTGTGGTTGATCAGGAACTTCACCCTAAAAACCCATAACAAACATAATTTTAAAATAACA
Source organism: Catonia carolina (assembly GCA_035578175.1). Taxonomy (NCBI): domain Eukaryota; kingdom Metazoa; phylum Arthropoda; class Insecta; order Hemiptera; family Achilidae; genus Catonia; species Catonia carolina. The sequence continues at coordinate 31,133,943 of JAQMRL010000001.1, forward strand.
GCAAGATATACAAATTTATATCAGCTCTACTTTCATTTACACACAACATTTATCTCACTTTAAGAGAAAATAAACAAAAATGAGAAAGTAACACGTGTACTTTTTTTTAAATTTTCAACAGGCAGTTTTGAATTGTTATACTGAAATTTTAGACATACTGATCTTATATTTTCCAAGAGAATTCAATTTTAATTATTTAAAAAAACAAAATTTCCTGGTTTTTTTTATTTTCTTCTTTAACCACAAATTCCGTTTCATTTCTTTTAATCTCTTCTTAAATGGAGTTTTGCAGGAATTTTCAACCTAGATGCATTTCTAATCCTGTTTTATCGACAGACATTTTTTGTGAACCATGTTATTTCCAGTTGTTTTATGATGCTGAATATTTATTTAGTGAACTTATATATTCATTCTGCTTATCTGAGCAAAAAACCTCACTCTTCATATTGAGATTAATCTTCTATTGTTTTTATATCTGTGTGAACATATTTTACTTTAACCTTCTCTCCTGATTTTAGTTTTCAGAATAAAAGCAAAACTTCTTTCAACATAGAATGGGTTCAGTACCAAGGACAATCAATGGTTTTAGACTTGTTTTGCTTCTTTATGTCACAATTTACTGTTCTTGGAAATGGTTTTCTTGTCGATAATTTTTCACACACATACATTTAATGAAAACAAAATTTTTAATGAAATATAAGACCATTTGCAAATATTACTTTCGCTGTATTCATTAGTATGCTGCATGTAAATGTACAATAAAATTACTTATAGCAGTAAAAAATTTCCTACGTGCATGTGCCAACTGAAGACTGGAGAAAAGATCTCCCTCTAACCTCTTATGATAATTAAAGAATGTAAGCAATGATTAACAGGTGGATCAGCAGTAGGAGAATAGTATGTTGCACAAGAGTGGAAGAGGTGAAAACAGTAATTGTCAAATAATAGAAGTAGTGTGTAAGCAGTATTATCAGTGACAGGACTCCCTGACAAAAAAAAATCCAACTGAAACACCATGGTTTCATGCTTTATTAAAGTTCTACTTATATTATCTGAACTAGTTCTAAAAAACTGTTAGTTTTAAAAATATTTCATGCCACTTTTAACAAGACTTAAGACTATCACTTTCTATATTTATGTTCAAGGATAAAATTTAAGCAAAAATGTTCACTAAAATTATTTTAATTGAGGAAACTAAAGTGAAAATTTAGGTATTTTGGCTAAAAAAAGTTTTATATCAATTTAGAGTATTTTAAATAATTATACGAGGGTAGCCTGAGAAGTAAAGAAAAATGCTTGTCAAACGTCAACAAAATGACAGAAGCGCGCCTTGTGGTATCAAGGAGCTGCATTACACCTCTATACACATCCACTGTTTGAAGGCGTTGTACTTACCATTTCCTTTTGAGTAATGGAAGTAAGGAGATGCATTTTAAGATCTACGTCAATGCAAGTTAAAGAGCGTATGGTTATCAAATTTCAAACTGCTGAAAATATAAAATCCACCGAGATTCACTGTCATTTAAAGGATGTTCATGGTGATGATACCGTTGATATCTAATGAAATTCATGGCTACGAGCCTGGGAAAGTCATAATTGATGATGAGAAACGCAGCGGACATCCAATCACTGCCACAGACAATGAACATTGCAAACGATGAAGATTTGATTCACAATGACTGGAGAATCACTCAACACGAAATTGTAAACCATATTGGAATATCCAAGTAATGTGTCAGCTTTATTATTCAACAGTTCAAATACCGTAAATGCTTACACAATGGGTACCATGATGAGAAAAACTATATCAATATAATGCTGTGAATAACTGTTGCAGCACTATTGTTTTTTTTTGAAGGCGAAAAACCGTGACGGTTATCATCGCCTGTTAATTCGCACAAGGGTGTCGAAAACCCGAGTGCAGAACACATTTTCTATTTAACATTTAAAATCTTACTGATTAGTATCACAGGCAAAAAACATAAAATGTACATAAAAAGTAATATCACAAAAAATAAATAAAAGGCTATAAAGGGGCCACTAACGTAAACTTAAATTTAATATCACATTTAGCATAAATAACACAACATTGAAACATACATAATTAAAATCTTAAAGCTAGTATCACAACTTTGCAAATAAAATTTACATATAAAAATAAGTAATATCACAGACATAAAGGGTCACAAAAAGGTTGTATAGAGGCCACAAAAAAATGTAAAATAAATAAAAAAACATACACACGTGAATGTAAACTTGAAAAATTAAAATAAATATAACATTCCAGACACCTAAGACTATTAGGCACCGTTATATACATCGATAGATCGTAGAAATCGTAAAGCTACATCCAAAATAGGGCTTTTGTTGCAGAGTATATCCCTTAATTCTAAGGGTATCCTAAATCGGCGACGCAGAGCTGCGCAGCAGGCACAATCAACCAAAACATGTTTGACTGTCAAAGGACAATCGCATCTGCCACACATTAGACCATCATCAGACATCATGAGATACCCATGCGTTAATCTGGTGTGCTCGATTCTAAGTCGCGCGATGACAACTTCTTCTCTTCTGTTCTTCCTCAGCGATGTAGGCCAAGGCTTAACATCACATTCTATCTCACGTAGCTAGTGCTACGTGATGTGCAAAAGACGACTTCCTTACTAACATTGTGAAAGGGAACGAATAATGGATCCATCGTTATGACACGAAGGAGAAAAGACAGATGAACGACAGAGTAGTGAGGTCTGGAACCTCCTCAGACAAAAAAAGTTTAATAACAAAACCATTCATAAAAAAATAAAGAACAAATAATGGGTCCATCATTATGACATGAAGGAGAAGAGACAGATGAACGACAGAATAGTGAGGTCTGAAACCTTCTCAGACAAAAAGTTCATAACAAAACCCTCCATAAAAAAATATTGAGTGAACAATGGGTCTATCTATCATTGTCACACGAAGGAGAAAAGACAGATGAACGACAGAATAGTGAGGTCTGAAACCTTCTCAGACAAAAAGTTCATAACAAAACCCTCCATAAAAAAATATTGAGCAAACAATGGGTCTATCTATCATTGTGACACGAAGGAGAAAAGACAGATGAACGACAGAATAGTGAGGTCTGGAACCTTCTCAGACAAAAAAGTTCACAACAACACCATCCATAAAAAAATAAATAACAATAGGTCCTTCATTATGACACGAAGGAGAAAAGACAGATGAACGACAGAATAGTGAGGTCTGCAACCTTCTCAGACAAAAAAGTTCACAACAAAACACTCCATAAAAAAAAATTGAACGAACAATGGGTCTATCATTACGACACGAAGGAGAAAAGACAGATGAACGACAGCATAGTGAGGTCTGGAACCTCATCAGACAAAATAGTTCGTAACAAATCCATCCATAAAAAAAAGAACAAATAATGGGTCCTTCATTATGGCAAAGGAGAAAAGACAGATAAACGACAGAATAGTGATGTCTGGAACCTCCTCAGACAAAAAAGTTTAATACAAAACCATCCATAAAAAAATAAAAAACGAACAATGGGTCTATCATTCTGACACAAAAAAAGGAAAAACAGATAAGTGACGCAATAGTGTGGCATATCCTCAGACAAAAAAGTTCAAAACCAAACCATCCTTAAAAAATTTCTTTTGACTGTGTTATGGATTTCAAACTTTTTGTAAAAGTTTCATTTTGAATCACATAGTTTGACATAAATATTTATCACGTAACTATAATTACATTTATTTACAACTGTTGTATACTTTCAGATTACCAGAAACCATAATGTGAATGTTTATTGTTTTGGTTTCTATTAGATTTTATATTGTATTTCAGTTAAAATGTATTAATGTACTATGTAAATGTAAAATAAATAAATTCAATTTCAAGTATTTCAAGTTAATGTGGCCAATAATTATTTGGAACAGTAAAATTCTTCTAGATATATACAAATTTTAAATAAACTGATGTCGAGTTTGTCACATTAGAGGGAATTAGCAGCAATAACACTGCAACATTACAGCAAGTTAGGAAAATAAATTCACGATATTTGTTTTTGTGAATATTCAAAGCTGAATACCTATGATGTTTAAATATTGTTTTTCTACAGTTAGTAGGATTGAAATTTTTTGTTAGAAAAAAAATTCAACTTTGCAAGATGTCACTGGAAGCCTTGACTATTTAATCTCTCTCTGTCTCGACATTCTCATAGAGACGATTGACAATGACTGACAGAGAGTTCCTTTACCTACTCGAGACCTGCCATAGGTGTTACCTACCCACCGTCGTACAAGTGCCGTGAGAAGTTTTGCTGTCTGCGCTATTTACCAGCATCAGAAACAACTACCTCACAGCGCCTAACAGGCAAAATACCAATGACAGACTGGCATAGAAATAGTACAGTATCATGTGATTCTTAAAATAGGAATGTTTTGTTTTGACAATTTAAAAAGATCATTTTTATAATATTTCTAATGTATTGATATGTACAATATTTGCTTCTAACCCGTTAGAACAGAGGTAATCTCCAATATAGTGTTATTAATAATGCAAATTATTAAATATCAGTATTATTTTGGTTTGGTAGGGGATTTCTTTTGTACGTGACATTAACCATGAGGCCGGATGATTTTCAATAAAAACTATTACTACTACACATGCTACAAATTCTAAATGTACATGTTGAAAAATAACAAAAAAAGATAATATATCTTCCAAGAATTAAATAAAAAAATCAGTCAACGGTTTTTTTAATTGTGTGACTAGCGAAAAGAAAGCAAACAACAACAAACAAGGAAAGATGGCCGCTGCACTTTGAGAAACTCACCAATTGTATAAGAAAAAAGCAATCTCAAGACAAGCCAAGATAAGACATTATGATACTGTGAAGCTAATAAAAGCTGTGTGTTTGTACGCGAATAAGTGCCTTAGAATGACTACAAAGGCTGTCTAAGAGAAGCAAGAGAAATTTTAGAGAAATATCCTCCGCAAACTAATACTACAGTATATACAACATAGCTTACAAGGTTGAGACCAACTGTAATCTAAAATTGCACAATTTGAAAAAAAAACTAACATTTTACAGACACTTGTATAGAATAGTGACAATCGGTTGACACATCAAATTTTTATGACACTAAACAATAGACCTAAGATCTCGAATACATGGATTAAAAAAGCTAGAAAGGATATCAAGAAAACCAGAATAAATCGAGAAAACTTAATAAATCAAAAAAAATTCATACAATTAATTACAAACTTTAAGGGCTTCCATGGAAAGGAAAAACATAATAATACAAGGTCAACAGAACAAGGAGGAATATAAAATTTTCAATGTTCAGGAACAAAAACGTTTCGTTAGTAATACTCAAATTAAACAAGTTAAATTATAGAAGTGTATTATTTTAATGGTAGTTTATAGTTTTACTTCAATTATTCCATAAAAATACATGTATTACCAAAAATTACAGAAAAAATATTCATACTGAAAAATTGTACCACTTGGTTCATGTTGGATAATGCGATATAATTTTTCCCAGATGGTTTCACTAGCTGAATCGTAAAGGACGCCTTAAAACTAGGCTCATCAAAACAAGGAAACGCCAGGCGTGCATAAGTCGGCTCAAATTTAGATGTTGCAATTTGTCTGAAACAATTTTAGAAAAAACTCATAAATACAAAAATTTCTAGGTGTATGTTTTCAGTTTAATAATTGAACATGATCATTAACAATTAATGATCAATTTTACTTTTTACTTGACAATGTCAATTATTTTATCATTTCTTTCCATCAAGTTTTCTCAGGAAGCAATGTTCACTTGTCAAAACTCAGTGTGTAATGAATGAGTCTGGAACAACAACAAAATTCATGAAAATGTATCGAAACAAATAATTATTTCCAACATAATAATAACAGTGGTAAAGTTAAATACTTTCACTTAAAGTTGGTTTATACAATAACATCATACGAGATTTAAGGACCTGCTAGATTCAGGTCCGGTTAAAAAAATCAGCTGGTAGCCCAACTAAATCTATGTATAAAGTCCTCGAAACTTAAAAATACTATTTAACAGGTATTTCAAAAAGGACACACTTCGAAGTTTAAGGGTTAATATTTTCTGCATAGGGAATATTTTTTTCCCCCAAATAACAGTTGGCACTACCGTACTCATTGTTGACCCATTGTGTATTACTGACATGTACTAGTGCTACTCCAGTATTCATTTGTGTCTGTAGTGTCTGTATAAGTTCAAACATGGTTTTTTCAAAGGATGAACGTGTTTTTATTATTGAAAGTTATTGCGCATATAAATCTTACGATTGAGTGAAAGACAAATTCCAGTTAAAATTTCCCAATTCTGAAATACCTAATAACACCACAACATCGCGTCTGATTAATAAATTTCGTGAGACTGGCAGTGTATAGGATCGGAAAAGTACAGGTCGACCATCAATGTTAATAGAACAAGTTTTGGACGATGTGAAACAACGTTTGACTACCTCACCCAGCAAATCACTTAGAAAGTTATCTTCACAGGCTGGATTATCACTATCTTCCGCTTTAAGGGCTACAAAAAAATTACATCTGCATCCTTACCGCATCGGTGTCGTTCATGAACTGAAAGAAGTTGACCATGGGAAACGTATACAGCATTGCCGTTGGACACGTTCTCTTGTTAATGACAACGGTGTTGAAATATTGGATCGTGTTTATTTCAGTGACGAAGCATGGTTTCACTTGGATGGTTACATCAACAGCCAAAACTGCTGAATATGAAGCGCTCATAATCCTCGCACATTTCATGAACGTCCACTACACGCACGTAAAATTGGTGTTTGGTGTGAGATCTCCCGGCTTCGTATTGTTGGGCCTTTATTTTTTGACACATCTGTAGATAGTGTGGTGTACCGCAACTTAATTGAACAATTTATAGAGTTGTTAGAATTACACGATTGAGATTGTTGGTTTCAGCAGGATAACACAACGTGGCATACTTCTGCTGCAACGCTGAATATGTTACGAGAATGTTTTGGCCATCATGTGATACCAAAAGGATTGTGGCCACCAAGATCCCCAGATCTTACTACCGCGAATTTTTATCTTTGGGGGAATTTAAAGAGTAAGGTTTTTAAAAACAATCCTCATACAATTGATGAATTGAAGGCTAATATTGAAAGTGAGATTACAAACATTAATGAGCAAACACTACGAAAAATAGCTGCAAATGTTATGAAACGTGTCCGAACATGCATTACAAGCGGAGGAAGTCATTTTGAATATTTATTGTAAAGTTTTAAAGGTAATCTGAATGTCATAAAGGTAATAATTTCATACTGTATAATTTGTAATTACTTAATGTAATAAATTAGCGTTCTCAAACTTCGAAGTGCGTCCTTTTTGAAACACCCGTTAGTTTCAAATATTTCAATTTTGATTTCTGTGATACAAATTTTTAATTCAACAAGCAGTTCTAGTTCCATTATAAGGTTACCTACAGTTTTCCATTTTCATTGATGTAATAGTTTTATGCTGAGTTTTATTATTTCATAGCTCAACTGAAATATGAGTGAGAAGAGTGTTTTTTATCTGTGATTTTTGTGTACTAGTTATCATTCTTATTTGTGTTATGTTTACTTTTATTGTATTCTTTAAACTACAGTTTGTGATATGAACTTATAACAAGTGAAAAATGCCACATAAATTTAAAAACAAGGAATATGCAGATATGCATTTTATGTATGGGTTCTGCGACGGCAATGCTAGAAAAGCTGTTGAGGAATATCGTATACGATTTCCTAAACAAATTATTCCCAACAGACAGGTATTTATTGATATACAAAGAAAACTGATAAAAACTGGTTCGTTTATATTAAATTCGGAATGGGAAAGTAACAGTCATGAACAGATATTGTCTATGGTACTGCGAAGTCCTTCAACCAGTACACCAAGATTATCTGTGCGTGTACGCATTCCACTTTTCAGCATATGGAGAACAGTACGTCATGAACGTTTGTATCCGTACAATCTTCAGCGTGAGCAACATTTGGAAGATTGTGATTTTGGTGAGAGAATCAATTATTGGCAATGGTTACTGGATAATAATGCATTACACATGAAAATACTTTTTACAGACGAAGCAACATTCACATAACGGGTGATTCAAAAAGAGCGCCGGTTTTTAAACATTCTGACTGACAACATTCCGATTGACGATTCAGTTGTAGTTTCTCTTGTTCGTAGTGTAGTACTCTCGCAGTCTGTGTCTAACCATGGAGAAGTTTACTATTGCACAACGAGTGTTAATCGTCAAAACATTTTACCAGAGTGGAGAGAGTTATGCGGCTACTGTCAGGCGACTTCGCGGTACTCTAGGACGTAATGAAGCACCGAATGAATCAACAGTTCGCAGGCTCATGAAAAAGTTTTTTGAGACGAGTTCAACAGTCGACCCTAAAAGTTCTGGACGTCGTCGTTCTGGCCGAACTGAGCAGAACGTTGCATTGGATCATGACATTGTGACTGTTAGCCCAGCAAAATCAATACGTCGCCGTTCTCAACGATTGGGTTTACGATGTTCTTCTGTACGGAGAATTCTTCGGTACGATCTCCAATATCACTCGTATAAAATTCAGTTTCTGCACGAGAAACAATGTTGTTGCTCCGTGAACGGTTCCAGGATCGCATCATTTCTCGTAATTCCGACCATCAATGGCCACCAAGGTCGTGTGACTTGACGCCTTGTGACTTTCATCTTTGGGGTCATCTGAAGTCATTGGTGTATGCCAATAAACCCCGAAACATCAATGACTTGAAGGAGGAAATTCGACGGGTTATCGGGCAAATGGAAGTCGAAACTTGTCGTGCAGTAATATCCAATTTCATGGACAGAGTTGATGCGTGCCAGGGCAGTAGAGGAGGACACATGCATGACATCATTTTTCATACATGATATCGGAAGGTAAGATGAACTTGTTGATGTATTTATTTTCAGTTTTTCAATAAAATAAATCTCTTAATTTGATATATCAAAACCGGCGCTCTTTTTGAATCACCCTATATAATGGAATTTACAACACAAGAAACAAATCATATTTGGAATGATGCCAATCCTCACGCTACTTCTGAATCTAACTATCAACATTGGTTCTCGATAAATGTCTGGTGTGGTGTAGTAGGAAATATTTTGGTCGGACCGTATATCCTTAATCGCTGACTCTCTGTTTGAATAAAATTATTTATTAGTCTAAGCTTAGTTACAAAAAATAAATAAAACAAATAAAAATTTTTTTATGGTAATATATAATAAGTGTTAATAAATTTAAATAAGTCATTTTAAAACTTAACTAAATTATTACTTGAACAATCTAACAAAATCATTCAAAAACTCAGTGCCACAATTATCAGCTACATCATTACATCAAAAGTGATTCAAAATTCGCAAGCGGGATTTTTGATCTTGTATGGGTGACCCATACCAGATATTCTGGTGGACGCAATTAAAGTTATAACCGAACTGTAAGTAAATTACAAATTATTTATTTAAAATTAGTGATTTTTGTTGTACTATCCATGATTTGATTATCTACGATTACAAAATTTTCTTCAGTCATTTGCGAAAAGCATGCGATTCCCCATATAGTCCTCCCATTCATAAGGTAAATGGAATAATCAGTTCATTTATTTCATTCTCAACATTAGTTTAAAAATTGTATTGAAATGAACCTATTATAACATACACACAAACTGCTTCCATATTTTGTTTTTGTTTACAAAATTCTCTTAGCTGCAATTGTTTACATGCTGTGTCAATATTATTTCAACATTTCAACTCGTGATAATTATTATAATTTAATATAATTATTCTACAATCGCTCATCAATTCTTCCACATTTTTCTCTATTATAACCAATAAAATTACCGATATCCAACAATCCACGAACGCGAAATAATTAAATCAAATTTAACCAGATTTAAAATATTTCTTTACAGTGTTCCAGGAGGTACTGTCATTCAAACTAAACATAAATTAGTTAAAGTTGAGCAATTATACAGAACAAACACCTCCACCAAGTGTTAAAGATGTAACTTCATTTCCACCATTGTCAACACAATCCCACAGCAACAACTACATCAAAAGATAGTTTATGGACATCTCCTTATTTGACAAATAATGTGTCTTTTTACAAACAGTCATTATGGACTTCTGCCTCTTGTTTTGTTTGGGATGAGACAATGCCCTACGAGCAAGCGCAGATGGCGTCATGCATAAGTCAGCAATTTCTTGGACTGCCTCCAGATGTGACTTAGATAAATTTGTTTGGCGATTCTTGCACCGGAAAAAATCAAAAAATCCAAGTTACAATATTGTTTTTAAATTTCTAGGAAGATCATATCTCACAAGTACGTTAAAAATTAAGAACCAGAAGTTTCTAGATAAGACACACACATCCAGAAGCAGATAGCATTCATGCTATTATAGAAAAGGGATGAAGGTAGCGGCAGTAAAAATAAATTTTCCAAGAGATTGGGCCAATTTGAATCGTTCAATTACAAGAGAGCCACAAATACAACTTCTTAAAATGGAACAAAATAACTTTCTAGATTTTAAGTCCTTGTTTAAAGAAAGGTTTGTTCAAAGAAAAATTAATACTACAAAATAATAAGTCCCTTGGTTAACAATTAAGTGGCTTTAGTACAGAAAAGAAGAAGCAGGGAAAATATAAATAAACTATCATTCGCAGAAAATGAAGCATCTAAAATCTTAGATGTGTCCCGGAAAAGAAGTCGTCGGATTTGTAATGCCTCTCCTCTACTTCCGTTGTATTCTGGGTCTTTGCCTTTAGGTGCTAACAAAGCAAACAACCTTGTCTCTTCTTCCTTATATTCAACTAACAAATCGGAATTTTTATAAGGAGATCAAAGTGAAAGATAATACCGGGTGAGCATAAAGTCTTGCCCTGATTATAAAAATTTATTGCAGAATAACTGTTTGACATAATAATTTAAATTTGATGCTGTTACATAGGTTAGTGTTAATAGTTTTTTTTAAGATTACTTACATTAGTAAACTTCAACGTGTGCCCCCTTGGTAGCTCGGAGAATGTTGAAGCGGTATTCCAGTTCCCGCCAGGTGTTTTGTAACATGTGTTCTGTTACAGTACCCACAGCAGCTTGTATCCTACCCTTCAGTTCGTCAACGTCAGCAACTGGTGTGGCGAAGACTCTATCCTTGATATAGCCCCAGAAAAAAAAGTCAAGGGGAGTAAAGTCTGGAGAGCGGGGTGGCCAGGGTGTTGGACCATCCCTTCCGATCCATCGATTCGGAAATGTTTCATCCAGGAAATTACGCACTATCAAAGCCCAGTGGGGCGATGCCCCATCTTGCTGGAAAATTATCCATGGTTGATATTCTTCTAACTGTGGTGCAATGAACTGTTGCAAAACATCTAAGTAAATGTTAGCGTTAATGGTGTTTTCCGTGATGAAACATTTCCGGATCGGTGGATCGGAAGGGATGGTCCAACACCCTGGCCACCCCGCTCTCCAGACATTACTCCCCTTGACTTTTTTTTCTGGGGCTATATCAAGGATAGAGTCTTCGCCACACCAGTTGCTGAAGTTGACGAACTGAAGGCTAGGATACAAGCTGCTGTGGGTACTGTGACAGAACACATGTTACAAAACACCTGGCGGGAACTGGAATACCGCTTCAACATTCTCCGAGCTACCAAGGGGGCACACGTTGAAGTTTACTAATGTAAGTAATCTTAAAAAAAACTATTAACACTAACCTATGTAACAGCATCAAATTTAAATTATTATGTCAAACAGTTATTCTGCAATAAATTTTTATAATCAGGGCAAGACTTTATGCTCACCCGGTATTAGCGAAATGCAGCCTGAAGATAAAAGTGGAAGTGACAAAGATGAAATAGATATGGAGTTAACATTAACCAGGTACATTTAGATTTAGTAGGTTATTTAAATTTATAATTAGAATTTAGTGTAGGATTTTAAAAATTTTGTAATGAACATGAGTATTGCAAGAACTATAACATTTCTAAGATAACTACGTCTATTTACAAAACAAAACTGTTTAAGATAAGTTTATTCTTTGAAATTTCTAGGTGGTAGACCATTAGATCTTCACAATAATTTTTTTTTCTTTTGACACTTGTATTTTTTCAATAGGCCTAACCACGACTATTATTGTGTTTGTTTTAGCACTGTCATTTTAAGAAATTTGTATTAGGCTAATAATGCAAAACTATAATTTGTACGTGTATAAAAATTGTTTTACCGACAAATTTCTCGTGTATTTGTAAAATTCTTCTTCCATTCAAATGTTTATAAAAAAAATTAATTATATGCTCAAAACAAAAGTAAAAACTTGTACTGTTTTAATAAAAATTGTACACGAAGAAGCCCAAGAAGGAACCCTGTCATCATTCTGTACAGTGCTGTGGTGCAAGAACAACCAATGTCAAGTTTTTAAAAAAACCATGAAAAATTTAAATAAATTATTTGGATCACATAAAAGTGTACAGAATACCCAATAAATACATGTAAAAAAATTTGTGACAATGCAAGTTTAACGGCAGAAATTCCGTCACAAAATTTTGCAGAAATCTGCTTTTGCTCTTTTCTCAAAACTCAGTTTTTTAACATTGGTTGTTTTTGTTCTAAGGTACAGATATATTTAAAACATTTTTTTTATTAAATTTGAGCTCATTTTATTAATCATAATTTCATTTAAAATACATTATTATTTCGATTTAAATTCATTAAAACTTAATATTCCCTATAATTTAAAGTGTAATCAATAAATAAATTAAATTTGAAGATCAGTAACTAATAATTTTCGTAAATCAATTCTTGTCAATTTAATTTTTTTATCAAATTTCAATCGTTCATTAAATATCATTTAACTTAAATCAAATTCAATTGTGTATTTATTTATTTATTTATTTAATATTTCATTTATTTCAACAGTAATTCATTCATTTTCATTTCACATTCATTTTAAAATCACTTTACAGCCTTAATAATTCAATATAGGAATTAATTGAACAGAATATTGTATAGTTATTAAAACTTATTATTGCACTATTTAATTACAGTTAAAAATATTAATGGGACATAGTAAATATAAGTATACTTGGGGGATAATTGACTACAACATATATATACATTGACTGATATAGGGCACAAATGAAAAACTTAAAATTACCAAAATTTACTTATAAAAACTATTCACTTTGCCATGAAAATCTTATTGAATTTGGTAACCAGAACATTTAAAAATAAACTGACCTTATTTTTTCAAAACTGTCTTTATAAGAACTTCTATAAAACCCTACAATCGAGTTGGTAAGATTTCCACCAAAATCCATAGAGAGCGCATACTTTCCAGATGAGATAGTGTTGTTTAACTTAAAAACAAAAAATTCATTTTTCTTATAAGGAAATTCCTCCAAAATTAAAATTTGTTCACTAGTCTCCAATTTGATTAGTTTTGTATTTTTCATGTATAAATCAACAGAGTGTAAAATAATATGATCCTTCGATGTAGATATGTTTAATGTTATATTAGTTTTTCCAGCAAAAATTCCTTCATCCAAATTCGGATGCAATAGCAAATCGTAATGTAATGGAATCACATCTGGTGTTAGTCGTATGTTGGTTTCCCATTCTGCCAAGTCTTTTAATGATTCATCTGTCTGAAACATAAAGTATTTGTTAAACCAAAACTGCAACTATTGACAACTGAGTATTACCAATATAATAATAAATTTTTCATTAACATTTTTATAATATGTACACATTTGTTTTTTAAATTTTATAAAATAGTAGCATATACAGGGTGATTCAAAAAGAGCGCCGGTTTTGATATATCAAATTAAGAGATTTATTTTATTGAAAAACTGAAAATAAATACATCAACAAGTTCATCTTACCTTCCGATTTCATGTATGAAAAATGATGTCATGCATGTGTCCTCCTCTACTGCGCTGGCACGCATCAACTCTGTCCATGAAATTGGATATTACTGCACGACAAGTTTCGACTTCCGTTTGCCCAATAACCCGTCGAATTTCCTCCTTCAAGTCATTGATGTTTCGGGGTTTATTGGCATACACCAATGACTTCAGATGACCCCAAAGATGAAAGTCACAAGGCGTCAATTTTGTTTGCGAAGGTGTCATCATCCTGCCGTTTTCTCAATACCCAGTCAACAAACTGTCGTCTCTTCTTGTGGTCTGCCACTTTCAAATGTTGCGTCAACTGAATTTTATACGGGTGATATTGGAGATCGTACTGAAGAATTCTCCGTACAGAAGAACATCGTAAACCCAATTGTTGAGAACGGCGACGTATTGATTTTGCTGGGCTAACAGCCACACTATCACGAACCAATGCAACGTTCTGCTCAGTTCGGGCAGAACGACGACGTCCAGAACTTTTAAGGTCAACTGTTGAACCCGTCTCAAAAACCTTTTTCATGAGCCTGCGAACTGTTGATTCATTCGGTGCTTCATTACGTCCTAGAGTACCGCGAAGTCGCCTGACAGTAGCCGCATAACTCTCTCCACTCTGGTAAAATGTTTTGACGATTAACACTCGTTGTGCCATAGTAAACTTCTCCATGGTTAGACACAGACTGCGAGAGTACTACACTGCGAACAAGAGAAACTACAACTGAATCGTCAATCGGAATGTTCTCCGAAATAGAAATGAGGTCTAACAATTTTGCCAACCGATAAACAAAAATTTACCAGCCGTTTAAAAACCGGCGCTCTTTTTGAATCACCCGTTACTATGTACATAAATTTAATAATTAAATGTTAGAAAATTACTTTAAACACAAAAGGACACATTAAAGTTTATCTAGATATATCAAATGTGAGTTTGCTGATATAGCGTGTATTCAAATCTAAAATTAATGATGAAATAAACTGTAATATTGAATTATCATATAAGTGCACAGGTGCTGTTAGAGAGATATACAGACCGTTCTGAAAAAGGGTTCCAAGAATTCAGGGCGTGATTTCCCACAACAAAAGAAGAAAAAAAGTTCAAATTAACATAGGTCTGAAAATCATTAGTTACCGAGTTATACAGGGTGAAAGTTTCTCCAGAATTTCAGTTACCCCCGTTGAAACGAAGCCCTACAGATATTTGTTGGGTGATAAATTAGGCATAAATTTTACCATATTGTATGTAAAATGAACAGAAAAATTGAACAAAACAGGTTTCAGACCTGTAGCTGCAGTAATTTTTAAAATATGTGATGAAATACGCAAAACTTGGTCCCGAAAAACAAGTTTCTTTTAGGTTGTAAGCAGATGAACTTTGTTAAATGGAAAATAAACACAAGAAATTCTTATACAAAACTTGTAGAGAATTTAATTCTGAAGAGAATGATGTAAAATAAGTCAATAATAGACAAACACAATTTTTAAATAAATTATTTTTTAATTAAATTTAGACCTATGTTAATTTGAACTTTTTTTCTTCTTTTGTTGTGAAGAATCGCCCTGAAATCTTGGACCTTTTTCAGAACGCCCTGTATAAATAATTAATATATTCTTTTTTTACAATATTAGTGACTTTTTTTCAACTGAACAGAAATCTCCTTTTACGAAACGCATAAAATTATGGCAACATTATCAGTTTGTGGTTAGTCTAGATATGGTAGAGGGAATAGATTGTTTATTGTAAGGAATTGTGTATTGTATGGGGAGACGTGTATTAAACAAGAATAACTGATTGTGAAGAATGAGATGTTTTTAATAGGGATTAAAAAAAAGTCAAAAGTAGTAGAAATGTTGGTTATTTTGATTACTTCTATTAAGTTCAAGAAAAGCAACGATTTTGTTAGAAAGATCTCGTTTGTTTGGTTAACTATTTTCATCGAATAAAGAGACCATAACAATGTTATTAACTATTTTACAGAAAAAGACGATGAGTAACTCTTTTAACCCGGGTTAACAGTGATTGGAGAATCGCTGGGGTAAATTTATAAACTTCCAAGAAAGCTATGTCGGGAAAAAGATATAAATTTGAAAGAAATACATAGTTTTTTTTTCGGTCAGAAACTTTTAGACTACCTTTGTAAGCCCATGGATCACATGCCGACTTATCTCTTCGAAAAATAATTAAAAAGTTCAATAATACTATAACATTATACAAAGTGATAATCTAGAAAAAGTTAAAGTAAAGTGAGTACTGTACACCAAAAGCATGTTCTGTGACGAATTTCTACCTGAGAAGATTAATATGAAAAGAGTGCAATTTAGGTGTCGGCTCTAGTTATTTCTTGAATTCTTTTGCTATTCAGTTTTGTCGACCAGTTTAGTTGTGTTCAACCAGTTCAAATTTTCATACGGACATGAGTAAGTGCTTTTAGACAGAGTTAAACCAGTATGAATAGATTGTACGGTAAGGCAAATGTAAGTGTAAGTACTGTATGTAAACATTGTAATTGGTTCCAGGTAGGAGCCTTTTAACAAGTGTAAAATAAATATAACTGTTAGTTAAATTAGTTTAAACTTGAAGTATTGTAGTTAATGTAAATATAGTTTTCTAGTTAAAGTCTGCATTAGCAGTAATTGCAAAACAGTCGGACGTTAAACAACAAAAAAAAATAGTTTAAGCATAACAATTTATAATACTGCAATTGTCGTGCCCCGAGCGGAAGGCAGATTTAATAAAGTTTAATAAAGATTTAATAAAGTTTAAGAATACCGTGTGTATATAAAATAAAATACACGATATTTAAAAAAAAAGAGTCCATGAGATCTTGAGGTCCTGGTCACTACACAATTAATTGTAATAAGTTTAAAGAAAGTAAATTTGTTGCTTATTATAATCAGATCCTGAACGAACCTTAGTTAGTGTTACTTTTATAATAGCATCACTCGCTCCTAGATTGGCTTAAAAACCATGTTCATACAAATTATCATCTAGTACAAAACACTTTATCACAACTAATTTATAGATTCATAACCAGAAGAGTTTTTCGTATATTATGAAAACTTCAGGCAGATTTAATAGTTTTTTTTTTTTTTTTGTTTTAAGGCGAAAAAACCTTAGCGAGGTTATCATCGCCTGTTGTTCTGCACAAGGGTGTAAAAAGCCCGAATGCAGAACGCCTTTTTTTATATACAAATATAAGCTAAAATCTTATAAGCTAGTATCACAGATATCACAAGCTAAAAAACAAAAACGCTAAAAAACACAAAAAAACATACATACATAAACTTAAACTTAATATCACAGTTAAAACAAAAAAAAAAACAAAAATAATATTGACACTTATAAAAACTTAAAAACTAGTATCACAACCAAAAAATTACATTAAAAAAAAAAGAAAAGAAAAGAAAGAAAATATCACAGACATAAAAGATCACAAAAGGCTGTAAAGGGACCACATAATAAAACCACAGACATATGACGTATAACATAAACGTATAACTAAAATAAAACACATACCATAGGGTACAACTAAAAGGACATTAGATTAATAAAGTTTAATAAAGATTTAATAAAGTTTAAGAATACCGTGTGTATAGAAAATAAAATACATGATATTTCAAAAAAAAAGAGTCCACGAGATCTTGAGGTCCTATTCACTACACAATTAATTGTAATAAGTTTAAAGAAAGTAAAATTGTTGCTCATTATAACCAGATCCTGAACGAACCTTAGTTAGTGTTACTTTTATAATAGAACTTTTATAATAGCATCACTTGCGCCTAGATTGGCTTAAAAACCATGCTCATACAAATTATCATCTAGTACAAAACACTTTATCACAACTAATTTATAGATTCATAACCAGAAGAGTTTTTCGTATATTATGAAAACTTCCCGAGACCCTCTTTGGTACTCAATATCATTATGTTATGATATGATAAGGCGGAAAACCAATGATGCTGGTTTTTCTGAAAGATTATGCACGCGACCTCTTTATTGAGGTAAATCAATAAGCGATCTATACAGATTGCGGTGTAAAACTCGAGTAGGCTGCTGTATGCAGTGCAAGTATATTACATTTCGCTAACCTGATTCACATTCCTCTTAACTGATGTACATTTACATCACCTAAACTGTTAACACTGTTTTACAGCGCACAGAGTTGCCCTGAAGTCAAGGAAAGGCTTCCCGCAGCGGAATAACGGCGATGTACAAAAAAAAACACCCGTGTCTAATCCCTTTTAGGCCTATCAACAAATATGTTGATATATCAACAACTTCTTTTTCTGGATAACAGTAAAATACATTTCTGTTATTAAGTAAACGATTCCATCATTGTGAAGACGAGTTCCTGTTTAAATTAAAATTTTGACCATATCAGTGGAATGGTTAGAAGAGGGGGCATCCGACTAACTGACAAAAATTTTCCATCTTAAATTAAAAAATTTCACCAATTTAGAAATAAAGCATTTTATTATTCAATAAAAGCCGAACCATGTAACTAATTTGCTACTGTCACCGACACCTCCTTTCATTAGGTACTATGCGCCAGGGCGACAATGCTTCAGACAGAGGGAAGCCATCAAAAATACCGACGGGGCGGTAGGCCTCTATCGGCACAGTAGAGAGCTAGTAACCGCCCCAACTGCAACATTCTGGTGACTATACTAGAGCGCTCCACTGAGCCCAATCACCATTGCATTCCACTCTACGGCTTTGACCATTGGTACACGGCCACCGGACTCCGACAAAGACCCATTGACAACCCCGCAAAAGGAAGATGATGCTTGCCGACCCAACACCGTAACCACCGACGACCAAGGAATGTCAACGTCCGCAGCGTCGAGCGATGCCCACAGCAGTCCTTCGACCAAGGCTTGCGACCACTGGATTCAGACGAAGCAGCAATTGACATACTAATGCGAGGGAAGATAACGTCTCCGGACGACCTACACACCGTGTCACCCACCTCCTCGATCGCCACGACTCTTCGACCCTTAATAGTGCCCTGAACATTTAAGTTTCTCCACGCCGCTTAATGTCGCCATTTGGTGACAAGTGGCTCCTGAACGTCATGCTGGATATACGACAACACCTTATATAAGAGAACGGCTGATGCCTAACACAACACAACTCCCTACACCTTGACGAGGCTGGACTGCTTCGCTCTTTCCTGCAGCTCCTGAAATACAAAAACTAGCGAACTACATAGTGGCAGGGGAAATTATCACGGTCACCTCCTTTGATTAGATACTGTACGCCGCTGCAAAAAGCTTCTGACATACCAACTGAGGGACATCAACAATAGTTCCTACCAGGGCGGTAGTCCTGTGTCGGCAAAGTTCAGGGCTAGTAACCGCCTGTACCGCAGCACTCTGGTGACTACATAACAGCACTCCACTGAGCCAGATCTTCATTTCGTTCCACTCTACAGCTTTAACCAGACATCCACCATCGGGACACGGCTACCAGACTCTGGCGAAGACCCATCGACGACCCCACAAGGAAGATGATGCTTCCGCTGATGATAATCACCAGCCGCCTACGACCGCCTTTCGGTTATCATAACCGTCGTTGAGCGAGACTGTCATCGCCCACCGTCTTGAATGATGCTTACAGCAGTCCTTCAATCAAGCCTTGCGGGCACCAAATCACAACGGAACAGCAATTGACATACTAATGCAAGGGAAGATAACGTCTCCGGACGACCTACACGCCATTACACCCACCTCCTCGACCACCACGATTACGATGGATTCTTCCGCCTAGACTACCACCGCATAAACGGCCCTTTTTAAGGTTTCACCACTCTACTTACTGTCACTATGCGATGACACTTATAACTAAATTAAAATTAATAATTTGCAAATTTTTAGTGTTAACTGCCAGAGGGCAAGAACTAAAGTTTCTAATCAGAGTATCCTGTTGTTTAAGTCAACAGCGGAAAGGCTGGTTTGAACCTCTAAAGGTTTTACCAAGTAATAACGAGGAGTGAGGTGGTTTACTATTACCTTCCTCACAGAGTTAAAAGAGTATGCTTATCAGCATGCCAGGCCCTCTAAAAAGCATCTACTTTCCACTTTACAAATGGCACTTTTACTTCATTCACCACAGGGTCTGGCTGTGTAGTGACATTCATTACTCTGAAAGAAGATAAATAACTCTGATTAGTCTTTTACAACTCTACCTCTAACGTCTTTAAATAGTTCAGTCATATAATTGGCTGACCATGTGATAAGAAACAGAACTATTTTTAGTTGCCCTGGAATCAGCAGATCAAGTGCAATTAATTTAGCACTCCACCTGCCTGTTATGGGCAACAGAGTAAAGTCAATTTAGAGTAAAACCACCGTTTTTTCAGATTCAATGCAGACGGGTACCTGAGTTGATCGGCACCGATCGCACTGGGCCATGGCCATAACAAACGCTTGTAAAAAAGCTGGTAAAATTACAAGTCGCCATGTCTTGCTTATCTGTTTAAAAGTAACAGTCTGGTGTGCTCTTGGTTCTGTTGGCATTATTGGACCTTATTTTTTTGAAGAGAATGGGGCCACAGTTACTGTTAATTCAGTTCGTTACATTCGTATGCTTGAAACATTCCTGAAACCAGAACTAACAAGACGACGAATCCCTTTAAAACGCGTTTGGTTCCAGCAGGATGGGGCAACATCGCACACCGCAAACAATATTCAATGACATTTCTTAGACGCATGTTTCCTGGCCGGATTATCACACGTTTTGGCAAAGTTCCTTGGCCTCCCAGGTCTCCCAACTTGTCAGTATGTGACTTTTTTCTGTGGGGGTACCTTAAGAACTGTGTTTATATAACCACAAACCACGATATTTGGACGAGTTGAAGAATGCAGTCATTCAAGAAAATGCTACCATCCCTGCAGAGATTTTAGTCCGTGTGATGGAGGATTTTGAGAAGAGACTTGAGCCTGCATTCGAAATGATAGACATCACCTTCATGACATTATTTTTCACAAATAACTTTGTTAACTAAAATGGCAAACAATGAGCCTTGATTTTGTGTAAATAAACATGCATTAATTTTTAAGCTGGCTGAGTATTATTTCATCCGTCCGTCTCCCGTGTGTCACCTGTATAAATTAAAACTTTTTTTAAGGCGAAAAACCAAGGTGGTTATCATTGCCTGTTATTCCATGACAGAGTGTAGAAGACCCATGGATATATTAACAATAATAGAACATCTTTGTCACGGGTAATTGTAGCAGTCAATAATTATCATAGCAACTAGAACAGTTGATAGGCTGAACAAATTGTTTTTTTTCCTAATTTGTGTACGTTGCAATCTGTTCAATTTAGAACAATAAACAACCCCATGACCCAATGAGATGAGGATGATGTGTATGACGTGTAACTGAGGTGTAGTCTTGTACAGACCCAGGCCGACCATTCCTGAGAGAGTATGGTCCTCAACCGACTGCATGGAAAATTCTGCGGAAAAGTTTGAAAATGACACCTTATAAATTGCAGTTAGTAAAAAGTTTAAATACCAGTGATAAAAGTCGTACGTAAAAATTTTTGTCTGGAGATGCAACATTGTGTTGAAAATGACGACGCATTCGCTTAATTTTCAGTGATGAATGTAATTTTCACGTTAGTGGAAAAGTTAATAGACATTATGGTAGAATATGGGGCAAAGAAAACCCAAAAATAACTTTACAGCATACACGCAATTCCCCTAAAGTAAACGTCTTTTGCCCATTTCTTTCTTCTTTCACGAAGTGTCAGTAACCAGAGCAATTTATCTGTTTTTTTTTTCTTTTAAAGGGTGAACAACCAGGACGGTCTATAAAATATATATTGATGACATATAAGAACAGATTATGACTGAAATGCTTGTGAGCAATTAAAAGAGGAATGAATCACGTTCGTGGAATAAATAAATTAAACTTCTAATGGGTGTTATTGTAAAGACACAACCCTGATTATAAGAAGATAGAAGTAATACATCGGTAAATTTTCTGTCCCCCAATTGGTATGTTGGCAACAGTGTACTCAAGGCCAACAACCTAAGACAGTTAAAATGTTCCAGTCAAGCATTAGTGTGGTGACAGCAGTTGTTTCGTTATATTGTGTCACCAATGGTTTTTTCCAAGGAAGAACGCGTGAAACTTACATAGAGAGACTTCATTGTAGAGACTTATATAGCGAGTAAATCTTACAAATGTGTGCAAGATAAGTTTCAGTTGAAAATTCTCCATTCCGTTCTGAATAAATCGTCAATATTGGGTTTGATAAATAAATTCCGTAGAACTGGGAGTGTACTCGATGAGAAACCACCTCGCCAGCCAACAAACTTAACCGCGTAACTTTTTCAAATCTTCGAGAACTTCCGCAGTTAAGTTTGTTGGCTGGTGAGGTGGTTTTCTCATAGAGTACACTCCCAGTTTTACGGAATTTATTTATCAAACACAATATTGACGATTTATTCGGAACGGCAGATTGGAGAAATTTCAACTGAAACTTATCTTGCACACATTTGTAAGATTTACTCGCTATGTAAGTCTCTACAATAAACACGCATTCTTCCTTGGAAAATAACATTGCTGACACTATATAATGAAACTACTACTGTCACTACACTAATGCTTGACTGGAACATTTTAACTGTCTGAGGTTGTTAGCCTTGAGTACACTGTTGCCAACATACCGATTGGGGGACAGAAAATTTACCGATGTATTACTTCTATCTTCTTATAAAATCAGGGTTGCGTCCTTAATAAAACACCCGTTACATTGTTTTGTTCTTCTTTATTTATGTCACAACCTGGTAAAAACTTGACTGACACTATTGTGTGGAAGAAATAAGTGTAAATTTTTTTCTTAAAATTAAGTACCAAGAAAATACATATATTAATAGATAACTGATTATACCTTAATTTAAGCTATTTTTATGAAATTTTATTGTTTTTGTATTTAGTTTGAAAGGCCATGCAAACTAGGGTTTACATTGGTAGGGCGTAGTATGCAAATTATATTATGAAATGTACAAAAGTTCATTGTTACCGCAATAGAGCAACTCATTGTAGCATAGCAGTCTATGTACATAATGTCGTAGATCGATGGTCGATGCGAACGAACAAAATAATGAAGCTATTTAAATAACTATTAAAAAATATTCAATATTAAATATCAAGAACTATAACTTCATAAATATATTTATAATAAAAAGTATCAAAATTAAATAACAAGAACATTAAACAACATTAAAACTACAAGAATATTAAAACAATTAAATAATCAAAATTTAATTTAATAATTCAAGAGTGAGCAGATAAAAACAAATGAATAATGTCCAGTGATTGGAAGAGCCAACAGCCAGGAGTATGTTACAAATTATAAATTGAAATAACAAATTAATTATCAATTAACTAGAAGAAATAAATATATCAACAGTATTAAAATAATTTATTGTATAACATATCAGAAATTCATATTTTCAAGTTACGGATTAAGAAGATTTAAAATTATATCAGAACTATAAAAGTGATTGCAACAATGCATCGTTGCCCCATTTGCATTTGGACAGCTAGCATATCGGGAGTCACGCACAGAGCAAGAAGCAACAGTTGAATCTACAATACGTAAATATTTAAAATAATTATTAATTTGAGCTCAGAGTAGGAGAATATATTTTTGAATAATTTATTAATTGAATATAAAGGTGTAATAGGCCTATATTAGTAGTAATTTCTTTAGTTTTATATCAAAAGTGTCATTAAAAGTTTTAGTTATTCTAACAGAAGTTTAGAATCCGTTTTGTAATTAATTAATAATTTATGTAACAGTTTAATCATGCCCTAGAGTAAGAGTTCTCAGAAATTTATCAATAAATAACCTTATACAGCATAAACTTTTGTGTTTTAAAGACTTTTCATTTAAATACATTTCATTAATTAATTAATTAAATTCCGTGGGTTTTCAATTTTTTTTACATCATTTTTGAAATTTAAATACAAATATAAATATTGATTTATATCAATATAACATCAGTTAGATTAATGTTTATAAAGGGTGATTCAGTTAGAGGTTATATTTTTAAGTTGGCAACACTGTTCTCTTATGAAAGATAAACAGCTCTTGTTTTGTAACTGGGCATTGTTGTTTAATGACATTTGTTGTTATGAAGCGTTCATTCGATTGAACAACGTGTTTTAATTGTTAAAACCTTTTTCAAACATGGGGAAAATTTTATAAACACAATTCGAGCACTGCAAAATTATTTTGGTAACCATAACCGCACATCACCTGCGGAAATTAAAAAAGGGGTTGATAAATTTAATGGAACCGGTTCAGTGTTAGATGTTCAAAGACCAGTATGCCCTTGAAGTGGACGATCAGTGGCAAATATCGCCGCAACAAGCACAAGAGTTCAAGAAAATTCATCACCATCAATATCGTCATAGTTCCCAGCAATTAGGCCTTTCCCACAGTACAAGGCAGCGCATTTTGACTGAAGATCTGCTTTTGTAAGTATACAAGATCCAATTGACTCAAGAATTAAAACTGGGACATCATCGACAAAGATGTGAATTTGTTAACTGGGGGTTGGAGAATAATCAGAATGATGACAATTTTGTTACAAAAATCATCTTTTCTGATAAAGCTCATTTTTATCTCAATAGCAATATGTTAATAAGCAAAACTGTCACATTTGGGGACTTGAAAATCCTCATGCTATTCACATGAAACAAATGCATCCAAAAAATGTTAACTGGTATGGCGTTTGGTTGGCGGTGTAATTGTCCCTTACTTTATTAATTGAAAATGCCCATGGCGATGCAGTTACAGATAATGGAGAACGTTATCGGGAAATGATAAGAAATTATTTTTGGAAGAATTGGGTGGTAATAACGATTTGAACGACATGTGGTTTCAACAAGACGGGTCATACAGCTCGAGAAACCATGCAGTTTCCCGGCCGTTTAATCTCTTGCTTCGGTGATCAACATTGGCCGGCAAGGTCATATGACCTCACACCACTTTTTGCCTTTGGGGTTACTTGAAGCAGGTTTACGCAAACAAGCCTAACTCGATTCTGGAGCTGAAGGATGAGATTCGTAGAATTATCCATCAAATTCCACAGTTGAACAAGAAAGTGATGGAAAATTTCATCAAAAGGGCTGAAGTCTGTACGGCTGCACGTAGCGGTCATTTGACGATATCTTTTTTCATGTCATATTTTTTAAATGGTAAGATATTTTTCTTCAATGTCAAAAATTTTTATTATTTGTTATCTCAAACAATTAAATAATTGTTATGTCTAAATAAAAATATACATAGTAAGTAAACTACAATGCGTATTATTTAATTTTTTTTAATTGTAACCTCTTAACTGAATCACCCGTTAGATCTGTTTAAATCAGTGTTTCCCAACCGGTGGTCCGTGAGAGTCCGGTGACTACTTATAAAAAAGTAATATTTTCCCGTAATTAAATTAAAGTTACGATTTTCATTGAACAAGATTAAGTAAATACATTCAACATTCAGATTAAGTAAAGGTAGAAGAATTGTGGTGTAAGAAAGCCCTGGGCTTACCCAAGATTCGGCAAGTAGCTTTGCGGTATCTTATGATTTTTTTTCTACCACTTGTATGTGTGAGCAGGGGTTCTCTAATTTATTGTTAATTAAAAACAAACAACGAAATCGGCTAATTGTACGCAGTGATTTGAGAGTAGCTCTTAGCAAGAGCCTAAAACCTAGAATTCCTCAGCTAGTCAGAAAGATTCGTGCACAAAAATCGCATTGAAATTTTCATTTCATTTTTTAATTTCCATTGTTATTTTCGACTAAGTAAATTCTGTATTCCTTATTTTATTAAAAGACAATTTACAATTAAAATATTTTTACTTTTTGTGATGTACAATGTACCATACTTTCTGAAAATAACAATTATTTGTTTGTAATAATAGTTTCTTAATTAATAATAATAGTTTGTTTCTGAAAATTTGTTTTATTTAATCACCTTTCAATTTGGTTACAACTGATAAGATATAAGCAAAAATGTAATGAGTGGTCCGTGGTAGTTCACTTTCAGGCTGAGTGGTCTGCAGACCACTGCGGGTTGGGAACCACTGGTTTAAATCAATAATATATGTCAGCATTTTTCTGTCTAGAAAATTTATAGAACCTTATTTTTCCATGATGAATAAAATGCATACAATGTAAACGGTACAAACCAGTCTTATAATTTGAGGAATCTAATGAAGAAGAGATAAATAAAGCATAGCTGACAAAATTCTGAAGGATGAAATGACTGAACAGTATAATATTGAGAAAAACATTAATAATGAAAATTTCGTTTTTCAATATTTCATAAATTTGATAAAAATACAAGATTGATTTGCTAATTTAATTTATTTTATCACAATGTAAACTCGTTTGATAATTACTACTATTATAACATAAATTTTTGTTTCATTTTTTATAGTAAATATATTGCCAAATATTAATTTTTTAAATAAAAATGTTAATGTTTGAAACTTTAAAAATTAATAAATTTAAGCCCACTTTTTTAGTTGATTTATTTTAATATGTTTACTTCTTACATCACAATCATATCTGCCAAATGTAAACCTCATTTACATAAAAAAGTTTTTACATGTGTAAAAAACGTTTTACACAAAAACGTTTTCTTGTGTAAAAAACGTTTACATGTGTAAAATATATATGTAACACGTTTTTACACAAAAACGTGTAAAAAACGTTTTGTTAAATATTTGTAATTTATTAAAATAGAAATAACAGTTGTCACTGCTACCCCTTTTAATTACATTTACATTACACTGGCAACACAGTATATGTGCCATCAACACTTCTCCCGACCTTTGGTGGCACACCGAGATAAGCAACAGCAGACGAGACTTTCACCATCACCACACGGCTACCGGACTTCGGAAAACTCTTTGATGACCCCACAAGAGAATTAAGGGCAGTCGGAAGGGCAAATTAAAAAAAATCAAAATGTTTTTATTCCTTTAATGAATTCTCCATAGTTTTCTGTTTAAAATGATATATATATAACATTAATACATTTGGATATTAGAAATATGCAAAATAATTATTTTTATTGACCTTTGCTGCTATCAGCTGACTGGCAGTTTCCAGCTGTGTTTTGTTTTGTGAAAGTATACAATGTGTTCCTGTTGCTAGCTGTTGTAATTACTGATTATTATTGTTTTATGAATAAGAAATAGTGTTAAAAAAGAAAGTTGGAAGATACGTGTGAAAATCCAGAATATGCACCAAGACTTCATTAAAACTGAGTAACAAATTAAAAACAAACAACTAAAACTTCAAATGAGGTTTCTCAAAAATATTAAATTTTTATACATAATGTTCCTTTTTGAGACATCTATTACTGATACAAAGTTGAAGTTTGGCACACTTGTAAATCAGAGGTTACTTTTTAATGTGTTTGAACAGATTTTCTTTATTGTTATTATTAACTGTAATATTGGCTGAAATAGGCGGTAAACAGGTCAAAATAATTGATATTTTTTTAATAAATTGAAAAAAAAATTTTTAGTCAATCATATGAAAAACTGTTCTGACAAATTATAAAGATGTATATTTTCAAATAAAAAAAGCTTTACAGCTGTATCTCTCACGGTTTTCTCAAAAAGGTACATCAAAAATGACTAATTTAACATTATCGGTATAGGCCCTTCCGACTCCACGTAATACTAAGCGAGCGTAATTACGCTCGCTAACCCGACACCGTAAGCCGTCGACTGAGACAGGGACCGTCATCGCCCACTGCCGCGAGCGATATTCACAGCGGTCCCTCGACCGAGCCTTGCGCGCCCACCGAATCCGACGAAGCACCCACCGACGCTACACTGCGAAGGAAGAAGATGTCGTCTCCGCTGGACGACGACACGCCGTGTCCCCCAGATCTTCAACCGCCACACGACGATTAGAAAATACGACTCAGATTAGAAAAGGGTATCTCATGACGTCTGGTGATGCTCCAATTTGTGGCAGATGCGATTGTCCTTTGACAGCCAAACATGTTTTGGTTGATTGCATCTGCTACGCAGCTATGCGTCGGCGATTTAGGATACCCTTAGAAATAAGGGATATACTCAGCGACGAAAGCTCTTATTTTGGATGTGGCTTTACGATTTCTACGATCCATCGGTGTATATAACGGTATCTGACAGTCTTGGATGTCTGGAATGTTATATTTATTTTAATTTTTTCAAGTTTTCATGTGTGTATATTTTTTATTTACTTTACAATTTTTTGTGGCTCCCATACAGCCTTTTAGTGACCCTTTATGTCTGTGATATTACTTATTTTTATATGTAAATTTTATTTGCAAAGTTGTGATACTAGCTTTAGGATTTTAATTGTGTATGTTTCAATGTTGTGTTATTAATGCTAAATGTGATATTAGGTTTAAGTTTACGTTAGTGGCCCCTTTACAGTTTTTTTAAAAAATTTTTGTGATATTACTTTTTATGTAAATTTTATGTTTTTGCCTGTGATACTAGTCAGTAAGATTTTAAATGTTAAATAGAAAATGTGTTCTGCACTCGGGTTTTCGACACCCTTGTGCGGATTAACAGGCGATAAACGTTACAGTTTTTCGCCTTAAAACAAAAATTAAAAATTCTCAGGACCCACTCTTTAAGGTTTCCACCGGCACTATTCCGGGCCATCAACCAACTCTGTCCTCTCCGGCGGACCCACACATAAACGGCCCTTTTCAGGGCCACCAAAATGTACAGGTCTCTAGCCACTTAAGGACCCCCATCCGGTAGCACAGTCAGTTTTCTTCGCTGGTGGAACATAATACGGGAATGTAAGGGTTAAATGACGTACAACATGGGAAGGTGAGGTAAACAAGCTGAACAAGCTAATCATAATTTCTTATTTTAAGAACTAAATTTTTATTTAACATTTAAATTTACATTTTCTTATTTAGTCAAAACAAATATTATTTATTACTAGTTTTTCTTTATTTGATCGTCGCCTATACGCTTGTAGCCTGAATGAACCTGCGCGTAAAGGATACCAGATTCATTACGGGAATCTTGTTCGCGCCGGCACCCTACCCGTTCCTGCTTTTATTATGGCATGCTCATTCAATCGCACGAAAACATTGTGTGCAGATCGGCGCCAGGAAACGCTGGTAAAAGGAAAGCAGACATCTTGCTTTCGCTGTCTTCATCCATTAAAACAAAAGAAGCCAACCGGCCAACCGAATTTTCAATAAAGTTTCAAAATGTCAAACACAATAATTATTTTACTTATTATTTAAGAGACGATAAATTCAGAAGGATTAAAAAACACCACTGCTCTTTTTGTACAAGCCTACCATTATTTTATTTTAACAAATTTTAATTAAACAGAATAAAAGATTCACATTTAAAATAACGTAATAACTTTTAAAAAAATTATTTGCAAAATATTTAAATACAGTCAGCACCAACATATTTTTCAATATTTTTTAAGATTTTAAGTAAATTCTACTAGATAAAATACATTGACAGTTTACTGTGGTGTTTCAAAAATATGTGTACAAATTATTTGTTTTGACATGCACAACCCATGCTGAAGTAATGTGCATAGTACTTGTAATTTTAATTAGTAACAAAATTTATTAGCCTACTCTTTTATTGTTAATGATACATTATGTACAATCTGCATGCACAACACCCAAATATAGGAAAACTATTTAAATAAAGAATCACATAAAAACAGTTTTAAGTTGAAGTAATTAAAAAAAATCTTCTATTACGCCAATTTAATTTAATTAGTCATCAATTAGATTCAAAATTGTTTAATTTATTTTAATTGGTTTCTTTACAAATCGAAAACTACATAATTACTAATAGTTAATAAAAAAAATCAAAATAATAAAAATAGTTTATACAAAAAGGTCGAATTTGTAATCTTATTTCAAAATTTTAATCGTGTATGTGTTTTGAAAATAATATGCTTTCTAGCTTTATACCTTTCTAGCTCTAAAGCGGAAAACCAGAGCAGTACCTTCTAGCAATTTTTTTATTTTCTCTTAAAAAATGTTTAGTTTTTGTGAGGGACTAAATACCCTAGTTCTTACAATTGAATACAATGCACCCTCGATTAACGAAAACTTTGATTTCACGAGTATTTTTACCGCATTGTAAAATTTTAATGAAACTACCGGCAAATTTACATTCATGTAACGAATTAGAACATCAATGCAACGAAATAGTGTCATTACCGTAGTATAACACAGTTAATGTTAATACTAGTGTTTTGAAAAACAATACTAATTAAAAAATAATATTGCACTTTAAAATCTCAATGGGCTTACTTTAATTGCGACGGTTTACAATGTATAAAAGTACCAGGTTGTACTTTAAAATACATTTAAATGCGAAAATTTCTTGATAGTAATACCTTATTTAAACGGAAAAAGACAACAGAAATACTGTTTATCCTGTTTTACCTGTTAAAACTTTATCACAAAACATATATTTTTTTACATCCAGGAGACTCCAAAGGGAGTATAGGACATGTCAAGATAAAACTGATAAACAAAAAGTTTATCACAATGATAAACTCATGTGTTGTGCAGCAGCAAGAGTTGTTTAGAAGAGATGGGATATTTAAAAGTAGGCAACGAAAACATACACGAAGTTGGGGAATTCTGCTATCTAGGGAGTAAAATAACAAAGGATGGTAGAAGCACAAGTGATAACAAGAGTAGAATTGCTCAAGCCAGAAAAGCCTTTGAAATGAAAAACAGCTAACTGACTACAAACATTGATTTACAGATTAGGAAAAATTTCTTTAAACATTATGTTTGGAGTGTAGCATTATACGGAAGTGAAACGTGGGTGATAAGGCTGTAGAAAAGAATAGGATAGAAGCTTTTGAAATGTGGTGTTATAGGAAAATGTTAAATATTAGGTGGGTGGACAAAATAAGTAATTTAGAGGTTCTTAAGCGAGTGGATGAAAAAAGAAGTATATGGAAGCATCTTACCAAAGAAGGGATAGGCTAGTGGAGCATATCCTAAGACATCCAGGTATTGGGCTATTAATAATGGAGGAGGGTAATATTGAGGGAGTAAATTGTAGAGGAAGGCAAATATTAGAATAATATATAAAGCAAATTACAAAAGATGTAGGGTGTTACAGGTATGTAGATATGAAACGAATTGCGCAAGAAAGAACAGTTTGGAGAACTGCATCAAACCAGTCGAGAGACTGATGACAAAAAAAACTCATCACTTACCACCAATAATTTGTTTCTACTACTGCTTACTTTAGTAGGCTTGTCATGAACCCCATTGTATCAAATATCACACAAAATAAAAAGTCAAACAGTGATAAATTCAACACTTAATAATAACTTTTTCCCGCTACTCCTTAACTCAGTAGGCTTGTCATGAACCCATTTGTATCGGTACACAATATTTGTTTAATTAGACGTTAAAAACTTTTCAACCAAAAACTATTTAGAAAGGAATTCGTGCACACTGTAAAATGCCTTGTGGCAATTTATTGATGTATTTTCTACCTGCATAAGTTGGTTTTTGTTCAAACAATTCAGTGTTGTGATTAGCAACATAATAATCGATTCTGTTTTTTGTGTAGTGGTTGTAAACATCTAAATTCTGTAAAAAGGTACTTTTCTTTACGTACATTATCACTTCAAAAATGTACAAAGAAGGAACTGTGAGCAATTTCAGCTCTTTAAATAGTGATCTGCATGACATAAGGTAGTTTACTCCCATCATACACCTGACAGCTTTTTTCTGTATTTTAAAAACTTTTTCCATGTTCCACTGTGATGAATTACCCCATACTAATATGACCCCGTGAACGTTCACATTTTTACTTGAGCGAGACATCAATCAGTACTATAGCTCCGTCATTGACTCACCAGGAGAAGCCCACTTGGTAAATAATGCATTGAGTCTTCTGGCGGAATTACCCGGAATGAATTGCGGGCGCATATTTTGTACAAGCCGGTTGGTAAGTGCGTCAAATTTAGAGTGCATTGTATTGTAACATTTTCGTGTTACTGTCGTTACGAGCGGAACGTTTAAGGCGTTAATGTAAAAGGGACAATCATTGAGTTATCGTTCAGAGAATCTATTTTTATATTGTTTTAAGGGGAGACTGTATCATGGTTTTGACTGATAATTTTGATTTTCGGTTTTTTCTGTTTTTAATAGTTAGACCTAGACCTACCACAAAAACATTATATTACGACAAAAAATTATTTTAATGAAAAAAATTTCGGTTATCAGGCTTATTCTAAAAAATTAACATGTCACCAGGAACAAATATTTTTCATATTCTTATATTGCTCGTTTTAGTGCAAAAATAATGTTAGTTTTTTTATATATATATATATATATATATATATGAGTCGTGCAGGATCAAAAGTGGCTAAGTCCACTCTCGGCACAAAATCGGATTACATATATTAATGTAAAATTCAAATGCAAATTCAAAAATATATTTGTTCTCTTGCTAAAGTGACTAAGTGCAATAGTAATTGTACAATGAATAATCGATTTACTTACAAAAGTGAGCTAAGTCCAGTAATATTTAGTTGCAAAAGTAACTTAGTCACACTGCAATAGTGTAGTTGCAAAAGTGACTAAATCTAATGACAACAATAATAGCTGTCACTGTGTTATTTTCATATCATAACTAAGTCCAGTTTCAAAAGTTAAATATTTTACAACACTTCCCGTTTTTATTTTCATTATGCCTTCTAAATTGTTTTAATAGAATAATTTAAAATAATCACAAACTGAATATTGTAGTATTATCAGCCGTTTTATAAATTTCATAATAATGTTATGAAACTTTAATATTAACAGTTGCAAGCCTGTTTCCACCAATTCCAGCCCAATTCCACCACCAAATGTAAAACAAGTTATGTTTTTTCCCGTTACTGGGCATTCCTTTCTGCCTCCAGACAGAATTTTTGGTCGTGCAGAAAAACAATTCAAACGAAGAGAAGTTATTTTGAATCCATCAGAGTACATTAATGTTTTTGATACTTAAGGAACTTCATGTGTTATGGGACGTGATTACAATGCCTATGACTGGAACAGTTCTGTACAAAACGTTATTAAACCTCCAGGCTCCTGGCACTTTCAATTTGCACGTACAAAAAGATTTATATTACCAGAAACAAAAATATGAATAATATTCTTGTACGGGGGGAATCATACTACAGATCAGATTTTGGAGTTCGGAAACCTATTAATAAAAAAAAGTGAAAAGATCATGAATATCAATCCTTCAATAATCCCTGTAGGGGTTCCAGTTGCTGCAGAAAAATTGCGAGATGTCCAGAATTTACTGGAAAAACACTTCGGCAAAACCTGGAAGGAGTTTGAAACTCTTAGCTTTTATAAGGCAGCTTGTGATCAGCTAGCTGAGGATGCACAGAGTGACGATGAAGAAGATTCGCCAATGGAAGAATCGGACAATATTATGCATATTTGACAAAAAAATTTTTATGTGTAAACCTTTATGGAATTGTTTTATTTCACGTTGGACTAATGCAATTATTATTTTAAAATATAACACTTCACCTTCATTATCATTATTTTTCTTTTAATTCGAAAATGTCATATTTTTTAAAATTATAATATACGATTTTTATTATTTTCTTTATGTGCCTTTTAGATACCCATTTTCCAAACATATTTTCAATGATTATATCAATTTTGTGTTCATTAAAACTATTTAATTAAATTTTGTTGTACCAAAAATTCAATGATGTTGAGAAATTATTCAATCCCATTACATTAGTTGCAAAAGTAGCTATGTCCAGTTTAAGTAGTTACAAAACTGTCTAAATTAAACAGTTAGTTACAGAACTGGCTAAGTACATATTAAAACTTTCAATTTTTCTAACATGAATAAATTTAGTGTTGAAATATGTTTCATCTACATAAAGTTACTATGTACTTATTACTATTATACTTATTCATAGATATCACAAAAGTAGCAGGGTGATTCTACCGAAAGCGGGATTTTCCTGTAACTAAACAATTTTGTGAAGTATGAAGATGTAAATACTCAACAGAACTCTTCTATTTTATATTATGTTGCAGTAGTTACTACGGTATTTCGATTCATGCAGAATAAAATATATAAATATAATATTTTTTTTAAAGTTATGGACTATTTTACACACCGAGACTCACGACCGTCACGCGTAACAAGCCGTCCATCTACTACAACAGTTGTAGTTTTTTTACAGTAAAATTTAAAAATATAAATAAGTGATGCATTTTATGTTATGCGCAACAATACTGCTTAAAATATGCGATTGGGAGTAAGTTTTAAATAAAGTAACTTTTCCAAAATTTCGTGTGCCACGGCTGTAACTGACATCCTTCTCACGACCGTCACCAGCTGGTTTTTTGTTAACTTTTAGCCACTAGAATGCCGAAGGAACACTTGCATGATGCCCACCTTGTTTATACAGTTGTGTTGTGCTTGTTTGTCAGTGCAATCATACGTTATAGAAAAATATATTTTTATTTTCATCACAATTTCCTTTCAAAGGTACGCATAAACATTTTTTTTACATTATTTTCTCTCGACCGTCACGCTTAAAAAAGTTATAAGTAATTTAAAAACCAAACATTTAAGTCAAGTTGTTATATTTACTGTTAGAATAATATCAAAAAATAAGTGACCGCTTTTTGGTTAAGGTCCTATGAATTAAACAGAAACGATTCAGTAGTAAATTCTCACGACCGTCACACTCACAACCGTCACTTCTTCCTCAAATACAAAATGTGACGGTCGTGAGTAGACTGTGACGGTCTTGAGAATTGCATTACATTTTGGTTACTTACTTATACAGTATGTTTACATAATATAATTTCTTCAGATATATATTTTTGTAATTTTTGGTAATACAAACAATTTTTAAGTGTTTCGAATAAAAAAGTTTAATTTAATGTGTGTTTAAACCTAAACCTGAACAAAAAAATACTATAAATCTGAAAACAATACTGCTACTGTACTTTTAAACTGTAAACTGTCTCTATGACTCATACAATTATACTATTTATATACTATTTAACATTCCTAGTAAAAGACCTAGGTTTGTCCAGGTTGAATGAAAAAGCATAGGCTAATGGTTTTCAATATCACACCAACATCGAGGTCATTAGTGACAACGAGGTTTTAATACTGTGACAGTGGGTTTTAATTTAATTTTTAACACTGGATAATTATTATTTTTTATACTATATTGAAAAATTCCAGATTGTTGAATGCGAATCCAATTTGGGATCCTTAGCTAAGTAGACCGGCACGTTTGGCACTGAGCTGAACCGATAGTTTTTCATTTTTAAAATTGCTGATTTATAAATTAATTTTAAATTAAATTATCGATTTCATTAAAAAAATATTTTTTACTTTACTATTTTATGTTATTTGGTTTTAACTCTACAGCTTTTGTTTCAAAAGTAGAAACAATGAATGAAATAAAAAGTTTTAAAAACAACGTTGCGGATAAAATTATTATGAACACATCTCCAGAGAAACGCAACAAAAGGCAGCAGTGGAAAGAAAAAGAAGGGAACATGAAAGAATAAGAAGTGATCCGGTTAAGTATGAACAAACGAAAGCAGCAGAGAGAGAACGGATTAGGAAAATAAAGGATGAAAAAATAAAACGTATTAACGATTTAAGCGAAAGAGGAAAAAGAAAACAGAGGGCTAGTGGAGAAAACAATACCATAAGCATGCACAGAAATTACGGAAACAAAAAATTTGGAGACATTTTTAGATTCACCTCCATCTTCACCAGATACGGCTGTTGACGTAAATTTACAACAAAGTTATAATTTAATCAATCAAGTGGAAAGAGTCGCACGAGATAATAGGGAAAGAAAACGAAAAGAGGAACTGCGAAAAGATAGGGAGCAGTGCAAAGAGAAAATAAAGAACTTTAAGACAAACTTGAAAATGCCACAAAGAAGGCAAACCAGTTGAAACATAAACATCACCGATTAGCAAATGAATGAAGGAAATCGGAAGACCCATCTCCGAATACAAATATACAAAAAGTAATTTGAGAAGAGACTGGAAGATAAAAGTTTTGAGAAAAACTGAGGCGGGGAAGTTCTCTTTTCCGCTGGCAGAAGACATTTTTCTTCTCTTCACCAGAACGACATTGTTCAAGGTTTATTCTACACATCAGAACATAAGGGAATATTTACGTTTTATGATGATGAGTTTTTACAATAACTTGAATTAACGTTTTAAGTAATGTTGGTTTCATTAATAAGATATAGTTAAGAGTAGTTTAAATGTATGATTTGAATTTCTTAAAAGTGGCTTTAGTTCTTGAACCTAATTCCTTTATTTAATATATTCCACTTAAACAGTGTTACACAGTTTGAAACGCACAATTGTCACACAAAACTCGCAACCATCACAGTCTACTCACAACCGTCACATGCAACTCACGTCCGTCACATTAAAAAATATTATTGGTGCAATTAAATGGAAAACTATTTTTATGAATATGGTTTTCCTACACGTCTATGAAAGGTACAATCTTAGAATTTTCTCAAATTTTTAATGTTAACATCAATATTTTTTAAAAAAAAGAGATACAAAATTAAGACTTGAATGCTTCATTTGAATTTTACTGCTGCTGTACAAAAGGGTCAAGCTTTTGATCTTTCGCATAAAAATGCTCTTATGTTCAATATGTTGAACAATGCTTTCAGAAAATATTATGTTCGGAAGCGAATTGTTTAAATGGCTGAGCACAATTGGAATGAAAAATAAGATATATTTATTTACAATACATGTCATAAAAATGACATAGTCGTTTCGGAATTAAGAAATTTAGATTTTTATGTGAGAGCATACAAGGTATTTTCACTACACTGATCCGTATTCAGGAACAGATTTTCCTTACCATGGCTATAATTCTGTAGCTCCCAAAGTAGTTGTTAACTTGTTGGAGAAGAACAACTTAATGAAGAAAGGGTATCACGTGTGAACAGGCAACTGTACATTAAAATACCTCTTACCGAAGATTTATTCAGTCGCAGCACGTATCTTACTGGTATTATCCGCAAAAAATTCAAAAGGATTGCCACCAGACTTGGTTAAAACACAATTAAATGCTGGTGAACTTTATACATGAGAAGAGGAGAACGCGTGTTTTATTGAGGACCCAACCCTGATTATAAGAAGATAGAAGTAACACATCGGTAAATTTTCTGTCCCCCCCCCCAATCGGTATGTTGGCAACAGTGTACTTAAGGCCAACTACCTAAGAGAGTTAAAGTGTTCCAGTCAAGCATTAGTGTGGTGACAGCAGTCGTTCCATTATATTGTGTCAGCAATGGGTTTTTCCAAGGAAGAACGCGTGTTCATAGCAGAGACTTACATAGCGAGTTAATCTTACAAATGTGTGCAAGATAAGTTTCAGTTGAAATTTACCCGTTCTGCCGTTCCGAATAAATCGTTAATATTGCGTTTGATAAATAAATTCCGTAGAACTGGGAGTGTACTCGATGAGAAACCACCTCGCCACCCAACAAAGTTAACCGCGTAAGTTCTCGAAGATTTGAAAAATTGTTTGACTCAATCACCTAAAAAATCGCTTAGAAGATTATCATCGCAAGCTGGGCTAACATTAACTCCTGTTTTCAGAGCTACGAAAAAATTACATTTGCATCCTTTCCGCGTTGGCGTAGCTCATGAACTAAAAGCTACAGACCATCAGAAACGATTACAATAATTCCGGTGGTTTCGATCTTTGTTTGAAGAAAATGGTATTCAATTGTTGGATCATTTTTATTTTAGTGATGAGGCATGGTTTCATTTAGATTGGCTATGTAAATAGTCAGAACTGTAGAATATGGAGTGCAACAAATCCTCATGCTTTCCATGAAAAAGTATTGCACTCACGTAAAATTGGTGTTGGTGTGCAATTTCCCGCCGCTGTATAATAGGGCCGTTATTTTTATACAATACTGTAGACAGTGTAGGTTGTAGTGATTTAATCCAACAGTTCATTTCCATGTTGAATTTGGACGACCGAAATTGTTGGTTTCAACAGGACAACGCTACATGTCATACTGCAAATGAAACGCTAGCAATGCTACGGGAATTTTTTAATCACCGCTTAGTATCGAAAGATTTGTGGCCTCCGAGATCCCCAGATCTTACACCAGCAGACTTTTTCCTATGGGGTTCTTTAAAAGGTAAAGTTTACAAAAACAACCCTCATACGATCGATGAATTAAAAACTAACATTACAAGTGCGATTTCAAGCATTAGTGAACAGACTTTAAGAAAAGTTGCTGCAAATGTCATTAAACGAATTCTATCAGTATTGAAGTTGCAGGAAATTACTTCGAACACCTACTGTAAACATAAAAGGTTAAATTCATTGCAATTTGCTATTCATTTGTAAAATAATAATGTAGATTAATTATTAATTTGTAACGTACGGAAAATAAAAATATACCGTAGATTGTGGCTTTTAACATAAGGTTGCATTCTTAATAAAACACCCTGTACTTCTACGCATTAAAATTTAAAGACTTGTGTTTGCGAGTGTGCAAATATAATTGTTCAAAAAAAGGCAAAATATTCGAATAGTTTTTTGGTGTAAAAGATAAACCAGTTTTTAAGTATACGCTTCGACAAATTGTGTACCATTGGGTAAAAATAATTGGATGACACGCGTATAGAAGAAATTACTAAGTAAGAACTGGTAATAAATGATACATCAATTTATAATCATTAATAAACATAATTATATTAAAATAACAAAACATGTTCAAATTTAGACATCAGTTTTATCGTGTCATGTCCTATTCTCCCGTCTGGACTCTCCTGGATGCAGGTATTAACACATTCCATGCTGAGCAATTGTGAGGTATCTCTCCCGTCGGGCTGATTAACTTACTTGTGCAGCGTGTTCTCCGCTTGCTTTATCTAGGGCCTACAACTTATGATATTTAACGTTTTTATAAATTTATTTTATTTGCGACCTATACATGGATTTACGTTTGCTAATAATATAAAAGTAAACAATTCAATGTTTTTTAGGTTTCTTTTTTCCTGTTATAATGAATGTACTTCTTTTTTGAATTTTTTTCATTTACCTTTACGATTTAATTTCTTATGAAATTTTATTATAATTATATAATTATAATTATATAATTATCTGATTATAATTTTTTTAAAGTAAATCTTAAAGTGTAAGCTATTTTGAATCGATAACTGTAAAGATAATAAATTCACGGCTTCAACTGTACCATAGAAACCCATTAAAAATACTGAACGAGTATACTGAATGAGAGTAGAATATCGTATGACGAAAATTCAAACTACACGGTTACAAAGAAAAACCCTTTCTGAGGGCTATATAATAGTAACAAACTGATATCCGACAGGCGGTGTTCCTCCGGAATTATTTAAAATGATAACAAAACAGAACCCGCTAGGTGAGACGGCAGGGTGGCGGTAACACCTACCCATGACCCGCTAGGCGAGTCTAATAAGTGTACTAATTCCTAATAAGTGTACGTTGCAATCTGTTCAATTCAGAACAGTAAGCAACCCCATGACCCAACGAGATGAGGATGATGTGTACGACGTGTAAATGAGGTGTAGTCTTGTACAGACCCAGGTCGACCACTCCTGAGATAGTATGGTTAATTGAACCCCATCCATCAAAGTACACCGGCAATCACTGTCTAGTATTCAAATCCGTATGAAAATAACTACCTTTACTTGGATTTGAACCAGGAACCAGGTCTCCGAAAATCAGCTGTTAACAGCTGATTTTGGCGACGATTTTACTTCTAGGTCTAGACCAACCCGCTAGGCGAGTCTAACACTGAATGTGTTAAAAAAAATTCCTGATACTCATCATAAAACTGGCTACCGTTTAAATTTCTCGTGAAGTATTTTAACAGTACTAAATACATACCTAATACGAATTTTTCTTCCATATTATTTATATTTATTACGGGTCAAGTTAAACGATTTTTTATAACGCCTTATGTTTTTCTTTTTCTTTGTTAATTTTTTGCCTTTATTTTTAAGCCTTTTTAAATATATGTAGAAATGAAAAACAAAATCATGAAAATAATGATAGATTAATCTTTAGATACCTCTGCTATCAAAGAAATTCGAACTGTTACTACATTTAATAAATATGATAATCAAGTAATAATTCTGGTTACACGCACCGAACCAAACACAACTCACATTTAAACATTTTGTAAACATTAAACATTTCAACATTTCTTAAAATTTGAAAATTTCTTGAAAAGTTGCTTCAAAATTACCATTTCCAATATTACAATTTTTTCAACTTATGTTATAATAAGTAAATATTGTTTATATAATTAATAATGTGCATTATTAAACAATATACGAAATGTACATCGACTTTTTAGGCCCATTTTATAAAAATATAGTGCTATGAATAAGTTTATTTAGTTGACAAAACTAAATAATAATACGTAATCATTAAAAAGTACATGAATCGTAGTACATACCTGTTCTGGAATAAGATGCGATGTGGAGACATTTAACAGTGCATTATGTTTAACAGATACAGACGTTATTCTTCCGGCAATTGATAAAAACACAACAGACACATTAAAAAATAGACGGATCCAAAAATACGGGTTGTCAGCCATTTGTATTGCGGCACAGATAATAAGCTGAGATATGTAAAGGACAATGACTAAAGAAACAATCACAGAGTGAATTGATAAAAAAGAAAGAGAATACCGAAATAAGCGCAACAAATAAGTTTTATGGCAATAGCCCACTATCAAATGACGTTTTTAGACCACCACATACAATTAATTATAATTACATCATACTATATCAATCGTTAAAAAAAACAACACATTAATGGTTGTTATCAACGAGCAACGAAGAATTAATTTTTCGAATAATTGTCCATTTGATAGTAAAGAAACATTTACTTTCTAATCACTCCTTGTAATTGACTGTCTGACTAGCATGTAAAAATCTTTGCCGATTTATAGAGATATTATGATAAAAATTGGTTACGATTTCACCAGGTGTACGACAAGGACGTTACGCAATAACATGCACACAACCAAGGGTACACGTTAATATTATATACTTTACTAACCAACACTTTCCTGTCTCTTTTAGTAATTAATTTATCCACAATTAGACGGCTATTACTGCACTGCTGTTATAACCGGTAATAAATACACCAGCGTTACGCTTGGATTTACTGTCAACATCGGTGGGGTTTCCTAAACGACTCTGTCCCATAACTTACGTTATGCTTTTTTGTATTTAAATAAAAACAATAACATTTTAGAACGTTCATCAAAATCCATATAAATTTTTCATAAGGCGAACTACTGTAGCGGTTCTTGAATGATTTTACCCTCGCAGACATCCAAACAAAATCGATATGTACAAAATATAAATATAAATGTTTTGAAAATTACAGTGAGGATGATAGGAAATCAATTACCAAAGCGTTTTGGCCATCAGGATCTTATGAGAGAAGGGGTGATTTTATTTGCAAATATGTAGAGACTGTGAGCTATAACAAGGAGACGACCGGATACAAAAACTTGTGAAGCTTTGAAAAAAAAAATTCATTCGAATACTTCTTAACAGGTGAAGAACGATAACTAAGAATTCTTAAAATAAGTGACTTATCACCGAAATTCCTAGAGGGCAGCCCTCCTCACTCTACCTCATCCTCAGCTTCATTCCCTTCTCCATCATTACGAGCAAAAAGAGCAGAGGACGCCAGCCAAGAGATCACAAACTCCTTCTCTTCCAGATCTGGAACAGTATGCAGAGGAAGATCGGGAGATAATTGAGAAAATGAGGACACGGTCCAAATTGGCCCAGATGTTACCAGACCAAATGTACCCTTATCTCAAGAAGACATATACTAGGATATTGACTGCCATTTTATAGAAAAGATGAAGTTAATTTAGATTACAAAAAAAGATTACAAAAAAAGATGGGTAAAAGATGGGCAAAAAAAGACCTCCTATTCACCAAAATGTCTAAGTGCTTGACACCCATCTGAATTCTCCATTTAACAATTTCTGGATCAAGGAAGCACTGAAATGTTTGCGAAAAGAGATCTCTCATCGGCAGTCTACTGTCAATTACTACATAGAAGAACTACAGTTGATTAAAAAACATTCGAACTTAAATTTAAATCATTGGATTTCAGATCCTCAGTGCGAAATAGGAGATTTATTCGAAGATACTGAAACATATCCAGAAAATGTCGAGTTTTTAAAAGAGATTGAGTCCCTGAGCCAATATCTGCCCCATCAGGCAACTGTACTTGAAGGGAAATGAGCAGATCCTAAAGTCCTAGAACAAGCATTAACTAATACAGGCAAGAGCCCAAAAGGTAAATTTGTTTAAGTTATATCAACTTCGCTCCATTTTAGAACAACGGGTTTGTTTAACTGCCAAACCTAATGAAGTATCAAGAGAGGATGATTTACAAGAATGGAGAAGTTGGAATAGAGTCTCTCCGGCTGTCCACGTATACACTACAGGGTGGATTGGGAAATACAACTTCATTGTTGGAAAAAACATATTTGTTCTCCTTAAACAAGGAGAGACCAATCCCTTTATTGGAACGAGAGGTCACTTTCTTCTGTCAGAACTCATATCTCAAAGATTCATCCCTCCCTGTCGCTTTTGAATAGACTTACACGCCATCCAAGCCCGCGTATGTAGACAATGACTTTCCTTCTATGCCCGCAAAGAAAGCCCCTCAACCCGATAGCAACACCTTTAACTTTTCTTCAATAATTTAATTCCAAACGTCCTCTAAATTTCAAAGAACAGTGAAGTCCGATTCATGTTTTCGGAAATGCATGACTTTCCCCACCTCCCGACCAGTACGGCGTACACAAGGTTGTGCGCCATGCTACAGTTCCACCTGTAGAAGTCGTAGAACAATTTAAGAATGTTAAATGTTGTCGGAAGTTGGACTTAAAAACCAAGTACAGATTTTGTAATATGTTTGACAAGTTTAACATTGGAAGAGAAGAAACTATGTTTAGAAACGAGCTAACCCAATCCAAAGAAATACGTAGCTTTACAGACGACGCAAACCTTAAGATTGTTAAATCAAAATGTAATTAGGTTTTTGTGAGAAAATAATTCAGTAAAACAAATCAAAATGAGACTTACAAAATAGGAATCACTCCCGATACAATATGCATTATGTGGCTTCAATTACCATAAGGTAATTGAAGAGTAAATGTATTATGAGATGAACCTGTCGTACCGCTTTAACTATATCAGCCGATGTAATTTAATCAAAATTCTAAAAAACTTAACATTACTTCTGGATGTATCTAACGTTATTTATAACACTAATAAACATAATTTTGGTTTCCTAACTTGCGATACGTGATTTTAAACTAGTTTTTGATGCCGAAAACGAATATGTACTAAGAATATTTCTATCACCAACCGTTTTCGAGAAACTATTTAAATTTCAATTAAAGGATTTTTCTTCATTTTTCATCGTACAGCCAGCATTTTAAACTTCTGTATTATTTTGTTAGCTAATATTTACTGTTAAACTTTGTTAACATAATTTTCAAGCTGTAAGTAAATAACACTAGACTTGAGGATTAGCGCCTTTTCATAAATTCGTCCAAATGTAGTTTAAAAGTGGTTCTACTGCACAACGGTAACAAACAACCTCCGATACCGATCGCTCATGATATTAATTTAAAAGAAACATACGTTGTGATGAAAGATGTTCTTGAAATGATAAATTATTAAAAAAAACATAGCTGGAACATTTATGCGGCGATTTAAAAGTCACAGCTATTTTGTTAGGAATGCAATTAGGCTACCCTAAATACTTGTGTTTTCTTTGCAAATAGGACAGCCGAGCCAGGGACAAACATTATGTTACCAAAGAATGGAAGAAACGAGGCAATGTAACTCCAGAAAAGAAAAATATAATTCCTGAGCTCTTAATTGAATCCAATAAAATATTTTTGCCTCCTCTTCATATCAAGCTAGGACTAATGAAAAATTTTGTAAAAGCAATAAAGAGGAAAATCCAGGATTTTTGTACATAAGGCAAAAATTTCCGAAGTGAAGTAAAAATTAAAGAAGGATTATTTATTGATCCTCAAAAAAGAGAATTGCTCAAAGATTATATATTTAACTCACTGTTAAATAATGTAGAAGGTGCAGTTGGGCTTCATTTAAAGAAGTTTGCAAATATTTTCTCGGTAAAAAATATCGGACATTTACCAGGCCATTGTTAATCAACTTCTTAGTTCGTACA
This sequence comes from Catonia carolina, assembly GCA_035578175.1. Lineage (NCBI taxonomy): Eukaryota > Metazoa > Arthropoda > Insecta > Hemiptera > Achilidae > Catonia > Catonia carolina. The sequence goes on from JAQMRL010000001.1 coordinate 31,178,286, forward strand.
AAGCAATGGAATGTAATATGTCTTTGAAAATACATTTTCTCCACTCACATCTGGATTTTTCCCGGACAACCTCGGAAACGTTAATGATGTATACAGCGAACGTTTCCATCAAGACATTTCGGGATGGAAAGCCGCTATAAAGGAAAATGGAATACTAACATGCTAGCCGATTACTGTTGGACATTAATTCGTGATGTGCCTGAGGCTATTAATAGAATAAAAGCATCAGCGAAGTCGTTTTAAAACAGGTACGGCCATGCAAAATTATTGCAACTAACCGATTTTTGTTAACTACCTATATTTTTCTTAATTTTTTTGAACCGTAATTTCTTTAAACCTAAGGGTGATAGAAAAGGTCTATTAACATATCTGTAATGTACGCAAAAATTCAGTTCAAGAAATGGTATCACACTTAAAGTAACATTTAAAAAATATTTTTTTGTCTATCAGTGTAATACATGAAACATGAATTACCTCCTAGTGCCGTCTGTAGCGTTGTATTTACTGTGATAGAAACCGACTAACTTTCCTAAAACGCCGGTAAACTCCAAGCTGAGAAGATACTTCCCAATCAGCAACTCTTTTTGGGGTATTATAATCCACAACTCATTGTCCGGGTAATCAAAAGTCTGTTCTAAAGACACCAAACGGTCCGCACTGTCATAAAGTTCAGTTTTTGAAATATTCAACTTTTTAGAATGAATTAAAATACTGTTGCGGTTTTCAGTCAAATTAAGCGTCACATTACTTTGTCCGTAAAATGTTTTTGCGTCTAAATCAGGATTTAAACTTATCGTGTATTGCGAAGGAGTCACACTTTCGGGCAGTCTGTAACTTCGTTCCCATTCTCTGTTGGTTTCTGGAAAATAAAGCAAAAACATTTCTAAATTATTTATAAATTGTGATTCGTATAAAATTAATTTTTTAAAAATCATTCACATCAGGGGATACATTCAAAAGAAGATTTTGAATTATGTTAATAGTGCTTTGGATCAACAAGACTGGTTATGGACAGCTAAGTCCCCGTTTTGATTCTTAATTGATGATAGTATCTTATCGAACTAAAATCAAGGCGAATTTTTCGCTAGGTGTAACTCGCTAAGGAAGCGTTTGCGGCTATATGTTTATATCAACTTATTTTCTTATTTTTAGCTCTGCAATTATGTACATAATTATTTTACCATAATTTAGAATCACTCTGTTTCTGGAAAATAAAGCAAAAACATTTCTAAATTACTTATAAATTAATTGTGATTTGTATAAAATTAATTTTTTAAAAATCAATCACATCAGGGGATACATTCAAAAGAACATTCTGAATTATGTCAATAGTGCTTGGTATGCTTGCTGGTACCAACAAGAGTAATTGTGGACAGTTTTCTTTTTTTTTTTTTAGGGCGAAAAACCAGGACGGTTATTATCGCCCGTTATTCTACACACGGGTGTGAAGGGCCCGAGAGTAGAACGTAATTTTTTTATTATAATATAAACGTCTTACAAACTAGAAATATCACAGAAAAATAAATAATAAAATTTACATAAAGTTGTATTAAAAACTTATAGGATAAACATAAAAACATAAACTTAGATCTAATATCACAGTCGGAATAAATATCATTAACATCTTATCATATTAAAATCTTACAAACTAGTATCACAGCAAACAAAATATAATTTACATTAAAAGATAATATCACAGACCTAAAGGGTAAACAAAAGGCTGTAAAGGGGCCACGAAAATAAAAAACATAGGCTACACAAATACACATATAAAATTAAACTAATATTACTACTTCCCAATCAGACACTGTTATATACACTAATGGATCTAAGAAATCTTAACGGCTATCGTCGCCGAGTACATCTCGTAACTCGCAGGGTATTTTAAATCGCCAACGCAGCGCTGCGTAGCAGACGCAATCTACCAAAACATGTTTAATTGTCAAAGGACAATCGCATCTGCCACACTTGGAGCATCACCAGACGTCATGAGATACCCATACGTTAATCTGGTGGGCCCAATTTTAAGTCGAGCGATAACAACTTCTTCCCTTCTGTTCTTCCTCAAGCTTAGTTTAGACGACGCCAGTTGGGAGGCAAGTCAAGTAAGCAAGTTACATTCACCAAGTAGAAACTGGCAAGTACCAAACCAAGTAGTGTTCATACTACGTTGTCGTTTTAGTTTCAAGCGAAGCGCCAAGTAATGTGTGTGATGGGGGAAAAACACGTTGTATGAAAGTTATAAAACATGTTTCGAGGATATTATTTATTCATCTTTCGGAGGAAATTGAAGATTATCTAGAAAGGATTACTAAGGAAAAGCCATGGGTACAAAAATGGATAGGTTGAAGAAGTACCCATGGGGAATCGGCCATGCTTTTAAGAGAACTTCGATTGGAAGATCCAGGTGAGTACAAGGCTTTATTGAGAATGCCGCCTGACGTATTTGATGAAAACAACCAAATACAACAGAAACACAGTAAATATCACAAGGAAATACTGACAACACCAGCTACTTGCACTAGATTACGAAATACACTGACCAAGTGGGTGTTCAGACGGAGCACGTACGAAGGCAAGTCACTTGCTTGTTGTGGTGGGGGAAGGTAAGCTGCCCCGAAAATAGAACACCGGCCAATTCACTTGCCTTGCCTGACAAGTTGCACGGCTACTTGACGGGCCAACGAAAATCATACAAGTAAATGTTCGCACTGAGCAAGTAACTTGGAGCAAGTGACTTGCTCACTTGACTTGCCTCCCAACTGGCGTCGTCTAAACTAAGCTTCAGCGACGTAGGCCAAGGCTTAACGTCATGTTTTATCTCACGTAGCTTGTTGCCATGAGAGCCAGTCCGTTCTACCTGCCAGGAATCAGTGATAACACGCTTAACCAGACCCACAAAATCTGACAGTTAGACATTGCGTAATGGCCGGTTGGCGTGCTGCCTCCTTAGCGGCCAGATCCACAGCGACATTTCCCGAGATTCCAGCATGACCCGGAACCTAGCAGAAAACGACGCTTACTCCTCTATCATTCAGGGTAGATAACGACAGGGGTAACACGGATAAATCTGTGGAACATTTTTGTCAAGATTACAGCGTATTTCTGACGCTCTTATCCCGAAATGGAATGGTATCGGCTGTTAAATTCGAATAGCTGCAGACATTTATAATTCAGTATAATATCAAGTAGATAATTTACAAGTACAAAAATAAAGTACTAGAGTCATTTTCGTTACATTCGGATATTTTTTTTGGCGAAAAACATTCAGAGATAAAACTTGTTGCAGTCTTTTGAGTCCTTATAAGAAAATATTTAATTTAATATTGTATTCTTTATTGGCGTTGCATCAGTTTCAAGTTTGATTTTATTATTTTTCCATTTTACCTTGCCTCCTATTTCATTCAATAAAACATTATTCACATTTAATACATTATGGTTTTTATTTAATTAATATATTTTCATAATTACAATCACAAGTTTCGTTGTTTAAGTGTAATTCTAAAATAATACTCCTGTTCTTAATACTGTTAAATCAACTCACTGGTTTCATTTGATTTGAATGTTACAAAATCTAGCGACAACAATTTTTATATATTAATTATTTATCCTATACATTATTCCACTTTATCCTTGGTCTCTACTAAATTGAAGTGCAATTCTTGACTTAGTTCATTTATTTTTCTATCCACGTCATTAAATCTTTGATTAATTTCAATCATGTTGTTTATAAAATCATTCAGTTCCATTTACTTATTATTTGTTTTTTCTAGTCTATCATTGAGTTCCCTATTTTGGTTTTCTATTATTCCTTTGAATATTTATATATTTTATAATTATTATTAAACGAATGTATGAATGTATGAATGTACGAATGGGACGTTGTAATGAGACAAATTTAATGCACATCTGAAGTTGTTTATTTTTGAGTCTATTGAAATAAAATAAACATCTCCAGCTGACTAAAATAAATACTTTAAAAATTATTTAATTCACATTATCAAAAAATATTTAAAAGAGTTATTTATTTAGTTACTAGGCAACTAAGAAGAAGAAAAGATTTTGTATAAATTATTTTAATGGGGGACAAGAGTCCTAACCAAACGGGTGTGTCCCTCATTCGATCTTTAAAAATAGTATTAATATATATACAGGGTGATTCATGAAGTTCTCCCCCCACTTCTACAGCACATTGTACTAGTAAAAATAATGAAAAAATGTTATATAAACATAGGTCCGAAAACGCTTCGTTAGCGAGTTACAGCTAGCGAAAGATTTCGCCTGAATTCCTGGGCAAAGAGTAAAATAAAGCCATACTGAACTTTTGGAAAGGTTAATTAAGTAAGAAATGTCGTGGATTCTTATGTAATTTTACCTGATAAAGCTAATAAAATAGGTTTCAGAACTGTACCTGTAGTAGTTTTTGAGGGATTCACGGTTAAATGCAAAAAATTGGGGCACGAAACAATGTTTTTTTAAGTTTCATGTACAATAACTTTGTTAAATTGGTAATAAATACATAAAATCAACAAACATTAATTGTAGAGAATTTAATTCTGAGAAAATTGATATAATCAAAGTCTAAAATAAAACAGAAATAAGTATCAAAAAATCGATTTTATTCAGTATAATACATTACTATCTGTAAAGAAATACCGTACGGTATTTAATTAAAATAAAACAAAAACAAAATGTTTGTTCCTTAATGATGAGATAAATTGAGAAAACAAGATGAACTGTTAAATAAATTTGTTTGTAAATAAAAATATCATGTTTTATTACGTTGTATTTTTTTTTAAATAAAAATTTACATTAAATGTTCGAAAATAAATGAAGCAAACATTTTCCAATTATTGTTTACTAATAATCGAAATGCAGTTTTTTGTTTTATTAATTTCTAAGTTGGTAACGCACGAATAACAGCTGATCAACAATGGTATTCTGTACTGTTACGTTAGAACTGTGTATTAGTGGTGTTTTGCAAGCTACAGCAGGAGATCGGGTTCTGTGAATCGTGTTATTAAATGCAATTTTTTTGTGAGTTATAATTCGATTGTTTATTCAGCGAAAAAATGCCTTACTTATTTACATCAGAGGAATACGCTGATATGGTTTTTATTTTGGGTTACTGTAATGGTAATGCTAGAGCTGCTGTAGTAGAATATGAACTACGTTACCCTAATAGGAGGATTCCAGATACCAAAACAATTTCAGGAACTTTTCGTACTCTTCGGGAAACAGGATCACTACCAAGTACTAGAACCAATAATTATGAACGAGCTGTCCAACTTGATGATGATATTGTTATTAATGCTGTTCATCGCAGTCCAGGTGTAAGTACACGACGTATTTCTAGGCGGATAGGAGTTTCGCAGTCAACGGTGTGGAGGTCACTAAATCGAAACAAATTCTATCCGTTTCATAAACAAAAGGTTCAACATCTACAGCCAGGGGATGGTCCGCTTCGCTTGGAGTTTTGCAACTTTTTGAATATTAATAATCAACTCTACAAGCGTATTTTGTTTACGGATGAGGCACAATTCACTCGGGATGGTGTCAATAACTTGCACAATGAACACTCATGGGCAGAAGAAAATCCACATGAGGTAGTGGAACAGAACTTTCAACACCGATTTAGCGTCAATGTCTGGTGTGGCCTTTTGCACAATCGGCTGATTGGACCTTTCATATTACCTGGACGCCGAAATGCTGAGTTGTATTTGCATTTCCTTCAAGAAGAGTTGCCGCAGCTGTTAGAGAATGTTCCTTTACGTCTCAGACAAAATTTGTACTTCCAGCATGACGGAGCACCTCCCCACTTTTCACGTGCCGTTTCTGCTTATTTAAATCATCAATTTCCTGGACACTGGATTGGTCGTGGAGGGCCTCACCCTTGGCCACCAAGATCCCCAGATCTATCTCCATTGGATTATTGCATCTGGGGATGGATGAAAGACATTGTATACAAGACAAAAGTGAATTCTCGTGATGAATTAATTGCCCGTATTATGGATTCGGCTGTGCAGATACAGGGAAGCCCTGAAAAATTAAGAAACGCAACAAAAGCAATACACAAACGTGCTGCAAAATGTATTGATAATGATGGCCTCATTTTCGAACATCTATTATAAAAAAGTGCGTACGGTTGGCCCAACCTGATTAATTTTGCTTAAAACTAGTAATGTATTATACTGAATAAAATCGATTTTTTGATACTTATTTCTGTTTTATTTTAGACTTTGATTATATCAATTTTCTCAGAATTAAATTCTCTACAATTAATGTTTGTTGATTTTATGTATTTATTACCAATTTAACAAAGTTATTGTACATGAAACTTAAAAAAACATTGTTTCGTGCCCCAATTTTTTGCATTTAACCGTGAATCCCTCAAAAACTACTACAGGTACAGTTCTGAAACCTATTTTATTAGCTTTATCAGGTAAAATTACATAAGAATCCACGACATTTCTTACTTAATTAACCTTTCCAAAAGTTCAGTATGGCTTTATTTTACTCTTTGCCCAGGAATTCAGGCGAAATCTTTCGCTAGCTGTAACTCGCTAACGAAGCGTTTTCGGACCTATGTTTATATAACATTTTTTCATTATTTTTACTAGTACAATGTGCTGTAGAAGTGGGGGGAGAACTTCATGAATCACCCTGTATAAATAGTGAACAGAGATAAACAGCAATTAATTATAATGTTTAAATTATTAAAAGAGATACTAATTATTCAACTTTAGAACAATAGAATTATCTAGTAGCTTCATAAGTCGTAGGTTTATAAAACAATAACAGTAAATTGGAAAACATACTAAATAGAAAGAATTAATGAACATTTTAATTTACACTTCAGACACTAGGGATTATAAAAGGATTGTGAGAATCAATTTTTTTTTTTTTTTTTTTTTTTGGTTTAACGTCCGACTGTTCTGCAATTACTGCTAATGCAGACAGAATCAATGTGATGGTAACTATAAAGAACACTGTTTAAACTAAAAAATAAATCAATGAACAATTAATAAATAATTTAGGAGTTTTTATTTAATCTTTAGAATTTGCATTCTCTTGTGCGAGGAGTAATTTTAGTTTCTCTACAACGTCTAATAAAACATGTTAGCTTGAGGCGTTACGTCCCATTAAAATAATTTACAATTTTTATTTCTTCTTCTTAGTTGCTTAGTAGGCCTAACCATATTTTGTTTATGAAAATTAAATAATTTTTAAATATTTTATTTTAATCAGCTGGATTTATTTTATACTTACTTCAATATACTCAAATATAAACAAATCCAGATGTCAGTCAATTTTGTATTACTACATCCTTTCTCACTCGTCTTCTTGTTAAGACGACACAACGGTTCACCGAGACGAATAGTTTATAGTAATTAATATTAAACAATCATAATCCAATTATAGTCCTGTACACTTTAGACGTAGAGCGTTTTGCAATCCAAGTAACATTGTAAGTTGTTTTAGATGATTGATAATGCGTATTATAAATAAACTATATATAATAAATTACGACAGGCAACGAAAATCAATGCTTTAATCATAACACGCTGAAACGGAAAATAAATACCACGAATAAACCAATTTAAACTATTGGGTTAAATAATTAGATTTCTGTATGATTTGCATACGGAATTCGGTTCAGTTTTTGTGAAGATATATGAATAATGCAGTAACGTTGGAGAGTGTTTCATGATATGGCAACCGAAACGTGTTTTCTAGTCGCACGCATCACAAATCTGCAGTACAAAAAGAAAAACGAGCAGTTGACATCTGGTATAATCAATAACGACCTAATAATTAAACAGCTAATTATACAAGATTTTCATATTAATAAGTAATTGTTAAGAAGAAATAAATCAAGTTGATTACTACTTCATAAAACTTTGGAATAAATACGCCATCAAAATTTTTATTGAAACTTATGGAGATTAAACCGACAAAGTGAATCAAGGAAACTTAATGGACGGATTATGACGATTTTGCCCTAAAAATTTAACTTCTTTTAATAAGGACATAGCACGAGGGTCACGACACGTACTTGCATGTATCGTTTTGATCCGCATATAGAGACGCATTTTCCATTTGACTCCCATATCACTCGTCGAACAACTGCGATACAAAAAGTAAACGTTTAGTATTAAACGAGAGTTTTGAATCAAAACCGATGGTGAGAACCTTAGTTGGAAATAGTTTAATAGTTGGACGCAACTCCAATTTTTACAATTTTGAAAATGAAGAAATAAAAATTACAAATGTAAAAATCGAAGGTGTGTCTTAACTATTTAACATTTACCCTTGTAAATAATCCTTTTTGTAAAAAAAAAACAAATGAAAATTGTAAAAAATCGGGTGTGCGTCAAACTATTAAACATTTACTATAGTAAATGTCTTAATAGTTAAGATTTATTTTTGAGTGCTGAATCAGAATCTGCAATTATTTTTGCGCGAAACGGCTATAAAATTAATTATAAGCAATTCTTTATCATTAAACAATACCTCTCTTTCCTGCGACGTTGTTATTTACTACATAATATTTCTATTTATTCATAAATTTTATGAAGCACTTTTTATCATATTAGTTTCTATATTGCTTAAATATTAACATCAGATAGTGAAGCGGCCATGAAAAACCATGCCACATATCGCACGGCAATATTTCACAATACGACACAAAACAGTGTTCGGTCAAAAATATCAATTTTTCGATTTTGACGCTATCTGTTAGGTTTAAGTTTAAACTATTAACTTAACTAACGCTTATGGTGGTCACAGAAAGAATTAACAAAGAAATATGCTATTTAAATAAGCCTTACACAACTGAAAAAAATCATGTCTCATTTCGCCAATACTAATTTTCTATAGCAACCAGTGGCGTGGTTCGTAGTAATGTTTACAGATTACTTGACGTTTCTAAACAGTTGTTTATATATTTGCAAATCTTTAAATTATTTTTTTGAGCTATTTAACATTTTATCCGTTAATTTTTTACGAGAATTGTTAAAAAAGATAGATGTAAAATTTTACTTGTAACAGTAGCAGTTGGTATGTTATTTCCAACTGACTTGTGTACTGTGTTTAGTTTACGAGAATTTACGTGTTTCATATTATGCCTAAAAAAGTTGTATTAAATTTTAATGACTTTTTATTTTATTACTGTACCTAATTACTTCGTAAATAGGAACCTAATTTACCTAATTACGAAGTAATTAGATACCTTTTACTTAAGTTAGGTACGAGTACATCCTTGCACAACTAACGAAATCATGCCTCATATGACTTGTCGCCAATACTAATTTATATATACTAGTGTTCCCATCAAATTTCACGTATAGGGAAATTAACATTCAATGTACTGTCAACATTAGTCTATTATAAGGGTGTAATCTTACTTTTATTTCTCCAGTTGTTAGGAAACTAATAAAAAAGAGTTTCCAAAAGATTTTAATAGTTAACAATATAAATAACGGGTGATTCAAAAAGAGCGACGGTTTTTAAACGGCTGGTAAATTTTTGTTAATCGGTTGGCAACATTGTTAGACCTCATTTCTATTTCGGAGAACATTCCGATTGACGATTCAGTTGTAGTTTCTCTTGTTCGCAGTGTAGTACTCTCGCAGTCTGTGTCTAACCATGGAGAAGTTTACTATTGCACAACGAGTGTTAATCGTCAAAACATTTTACCAGAGTGGAGAGAGTTATGCGGCTACTGTCAGGCGACTTCGCGGTACTCTAGGACGTAATGAAGCACCGAATGAATCAACAGTTCGCAGGCTCATGAAAACGTTTTTTGAGACGGGTTCAACAGTCGACCTTAAAAGTTCTGGACGTCGTCGTTCTGGCCGAACTGAGCAGAACGTTGCGTTGGTTCGTGACAGTGTGGCTGTTAGCCCAGCAAAATCAAGACGTCGCCGTTCTCAACAATTGGGTTTACGATGTTCTTCTGTACGGAGAATTCTTCGGTACGATCTCCAATATCACCCGTATAAAATTCAGTTGCTGCACGAGAAACAATATTGTTACTCCGTGAACGGTTCCAGGATCGCATCATTTCTCGTAATTCCGACCATCAATGGCCACCAAGGTCGTGTGACTTGACGCCTTGTGACTTTCATCTTTGGGGTCATCTGAAGTCATTGGTGTATGCCAATAAACCCCGAAACATCAATGACTTGAAGGAGGAAATTCGACGGGTTATCGGGCAAATGGAAGTCGAAACTTGTCGTGCAGTAATATCCAATTTTATGGACAGAGCTGATGCGTGCCAGCGCAGTAGAGGAGGACACATGCATGACATCATTTTTCATACATGAAATCGGAAGGTAAGATGAACTTGTTGATGTATTTATTTTCAGTTTTTCAATAAAATAAATCTCTTAATTTGATATATCAAAACCGGCGCTCTTTTTGAATCACCCTATATTAAAAGAGGCAAAAATATTATTTAGTGTCGATATAGCGCGGTACTTTAAAAAAAAATTCGCGCCTATTGTTGTATAAACATTAGCGGGCGTGTAAAGTGGCCATTTTTTTTTTTTTTTTTTTTTTTTAAGGCGAAAAACCTTTGCGAGGTTATCATCGCCTGATACATAATAAATAAAATCTTATAAGCTAATATCACAGCACAAGCTATAATACTCTAAAATCACACAAAACATAAACACATAAACTTAAACTTAATATCACAGTTAGAAAGAAAAACACAGAAATCACATTAATACTTATGAAATTAAAACCATGAAACTAGTATCACAACCCAAAAATTAAAAATTTCATTCAAAAAAAAATTAAAAAAAAAATCACAGACATAAAGGATCACAAAGGGCTGTAAAGAGGCCACTTAACATGAACACATATAAATATATAAACTTATAACTAATATAAAACACATACAATATGGTAACTAAGAGTAATAGAACATAATATATTAGACACTGTTGTATACACTGATCGATCGTAAAAATTTCAAAGCCGCATCCAAAATAGGGCTTTCGTCACCGAGTATATTCCTTAATTCAGAGGGAATCTTGAATCGCCGACGCAGAGCTGCGTAGCAGACGCAATCAACCAAAACATGTTTGACTGTCAAAGGACAATCGCACCTGCCACAAACTGGAGCATCACCAGACGTCATGAGATACCCATGGGTTAATCTGGTGTGCCCAATTCTAAGTCGCGCGATGACAACCTCTTCTCTTCTGTTCTTCCTCAGTGACGTAGGCCAAGGCTTAACAATAGGTTTTATTTCTCGTAGTTTGTTGCCATGAGAGCCAGTCCATTCTACCTGCCAGGAATCCGTGATGACCCGCTTTACCAGACTCACAAAATCAGACATAGTCAGATATTGCGTGAAAGCCGGTTGACGAGCCGCCTCCTTAGCGGCCAAATCAGCAGCCTCATTTCCCGGGATTCCAGCATGACCCGGAACCCAGCAGAAAACAACGCATACTCCTCTATCATTCAGCTCCTTCACAGTGCCGAGGACGTCCACAACTAGCGGGTGGCGTGAATACACATCACTAATCGACTGGAGAGCACTGAGCGAATCAGTGCACACCAACACCCGACGCCCACGCACACAGACTACAGAAAGAGCTTTGCTGATAGCATAAAGTTCAGCCGTGTAAATACTGGTTCCCGCAGGTAATCCAAACAAATAGGTTCTCCCATTAGCAACAAACGAGCAACCAACTCCAACATCCGACTTTGATCCATCAGTGTATACAACCGTAGATGGTTTAATAGCTTCAACTTACTCACTGAAAATGCTATTAAACACCACAGAGCTTGTGCCTGCCTTTGAGTATTTACTCATCTCAAAGTTAAAGTGTAACTGAGCGATGGTCCAGGGTGGAAATAGACAAGAATTACATGGGTAGACACGAGGAATCGCAATATCAAGGTTGTTGCATATCTCCAACGCTCTTACACCGAATGGTGAAGGTTGTCGGGCGTTCATCAGATGCAAATCATGACACGGGTTGTTGAGAATGATGTCATGCAAGAAATGGTAAGGTCTAGCTTTCAACTTGGCAAAGTACGTCAATAGAAGCTGCTGGCGACGTCTGAATAACGACATTTCTCCACTTTCAACTAAGATGCTGACAACAGGGCTAGAACGGAAAGCACCTGTAGATAATCGTAAACATGAATTGTGGACTGTGTCAAGCATTCTCAGAGAAGTGGAAGTAGCAGATGAGTAGGCTACTGCGCCATAATCTATACGTGATCGCACTAGAGCCTTGTAGAACCTTATCATACATGATCTATCAGCACCCCAACCTGTACCTGTAAGAACACGCAGAATATCAACCACCTTTAAGCACCTAGCCCGTAGGTCTTTAATATGCGGAACCCATGTAAGTCTTTTATCAAATATTATACCTAGAAACCTGATTTCAGTGCTAACCTTAATATGCTGACCCATTAAATACAGTCTTGGAACATTATCAGTCCGTATTCGGCAAAACTGAATGCATTTAGTCTTCTCAGGAGAAAAACTAAAGCCAGTCTGCCGTGACCATTCTTCAAGACGGTATATAGTTAGCTGTAGAGCTCGTTCAGCTGAGACAACATTTCTAGATGCAACATATATTGCAAAATCATCAACAAACAACGAACATTTAACAGGGTATACGCAACTTTTCACAATATTGTTTATGGCAACCGCAAATAGGGTACAACTAATTACACTTCCTTGCGGTATACCATTTTCCAAGTCAAACCTGTCGGACAGACACTGACCAACCCTTACACGGAACGATCGTTCATCTAGAAAGTCCTTGATGAAGGCCAACATGTTTCCAGCGATGCCCCAATCCCGCAAGGTATTGAGGATACCTCGTCGCCAAGCTGTATCATATGCTTTTTTCAAATCAAAGAATACGGCAACGAGGCGCTGCCGCAATGCAAACGCATTACAGACAGCCGTCTCAAGGGCCACCAAGTGGTCTGTCGAAGACCTCCCTCTCCGAAAACCGCTCTGTTCAGGAGCGAGGAAGTTATTCTTTTCCAGATACCACATGAGACGACTGTTCACCATTCTTTCCATGACCTTACAAACAACACTTGTCAAGGAAATGGGACGGTAGTTGGAGGCCAATGTTTTATCTTTACCAGGTTTGAGGATTGGAACAATAATTGCTTCTTTCCAAGTTTTTGGAAGCTTTCTAGAAGCGTATATTTTATTAAAAACATGTAGGAGTTGCCTTAACCCAGAATCCGGTAAATGCGCTATCATCGAAAGTGTAATTTCATCTCCTCCAGGTGAGGTATTTCGAGATACTTTGAGCGCTTTTCTAAGCTCAGGCAATGAAAAAGGAATGTTTAGAGGATCATTCGAGTCCGCTATAAAGAAAGGAAGAGATTCAATGGTTTTCTTATAATTTTGAAACTGTACTGAATATGAAGACGTGAGGGAAGCTGATTTAAAGAAGGAACCAATCACGTTAGCGATGTCGGACTGTGATGTGATCACAGAACCGTCAGCTTGCAACCCTGCGATTCGATGTGGAGACGTCCTTCCACATACCGAACGCAGTTTTCTCCATACCGTTGTCACAGGGGTACTCCTGCTAATATCTCCAACGTAACGGCTCCACGACTCCCTCTTACTCTCAAGAAAGACACGCCTACAGCAGGCCCGAGCTCTTCGGTACGCTTCCAGGTTTGCATCCGTAGGTCTGCGACTAAAAATGCGCAGGGCCCTACGGCGGTCCCGAAGAGCCTCCTTACAACGATCATTCCACCAAGGTACCGGCGGACGCCGTGCTTATCCCGATGTTTTAGGAATGCTCTGGGCAGCTGCTGCAGACATCCTCTCTACAAAGGAAGACAACAGCTTTGGTGCATCATCATCATCTTCATATTCAGATTCCATTAAACTTGAAAACTCATCCCACCGTGCAAGCTTTTCAATCCATCGTTTCGGAAGGTCATCGACAGGCTGGTAGTCAAAAAATTCGACCACCACCGGTCGGTGATCACTTCCATACAGGTCTGGCAGTACTCTCCACATCAACCTTGGAACAATGGACGGGCTACAGAAAGTAAGGTCCAAGCACGACCAGGATCCTGTTGAGGATGACATGAATGTTTCAGATCCATCGTTCAATAGACATAAGTCTAAATCACTCCGGACCCTCTCCACCATGTGACCTCTACCATTGCACAGTGAGGAGCCCCAAGAATAATGGTGACCATTGAAATCTCCTAAGATGATATATGGAGCTGGTAACTGTTCCAGCAATTCTCTCATGGCTAGGTATGAAATGTCTGTGTTTGGTGGTAAATAAACATTACACACGCAAACCGACACCGGGACAGTTATCCTGATTGCTACAGCCTGAATATCCGTTTGGATATCCAGACTTATCCCTTGCATTGACTGGTGAAGTAATATTGCAACCCCATTACCAGGGCCACCATGCAGGGAATCTTTCCTAAACATTTCGTATCCACGAAAGGATAATCGGATATCAGGTTGTAACATCGTCTCTTGCAGGCAAAGCTCAAACGGACACTTATCCCGGATCAATATCTTTATATCTTCATACCTAGACCGGATCCCACGAACATTCCATTGAATTAAACTATTAAAGGGTATTTCGCAACGGAGGAGTTACGTTTCAAACACAATTTTCTCCTTCCCTTTTTCCTTTTTACTTGTATAAAGCCCTTTTCTAGGGCCGATGAATCTCCTATCATATCGTGGATCTTGGACCCAGACGGAGGAGATTTTAAAAATTTAGACGCTTCCGCTGGAAGCGTCTTGGATACTAAAAGGGGTTTTCCCTTTGAGGTAGAGGCTGTCTTACCTGACAGCTGAGCTTTTGTACTCTGCGTCGCAGAAAGGTTACACACTTGAGACACTGAGCTCTTTGAACCAATTTCTGTTTGCTTGGTGCTTAATAACGCTTTAAGTGCAGAAGTTAGGGAAGCAACCTGTTTAGTGAGGTTCTCAACAACACTCTTCAACTCAACGCATGACGAGCACTCACCAGACACACGAGGCTGAACACTAGTTGCAGCTGCAAACGAAATGTCAGGCTGGACTGCATTTCGAATGCTATTTAGTTTTCTGTACTCACTCCGGGCAGCGGGAAAGGAAAGCTTCTGTTCAGACGAAATTTTCTGAATTTCCCGTTCTTCTTTATACTTGGGGCATTCCCGAGACCTTGCTGAATGACTTCCTTTACAGTTTGCACATAGTTCTTTTTCAGAAGTGCATTCGCTATCTAAGTGGTCAGGTGAACTGCATTTTGCGCATATCGCAGGTTTTTTGCAGTTAGTTTTCGTATGTCCGTATTCCTGGCACTGAAAACAGCGCAGAGGGTTTGGGACATACGGTCTCACTCGAACAGACAAGTAACCCAACTTAAGGCGATCCGGAGGTTGAGGGGTGGAAAATGTTATGATAAGTGTCGGGGTACCGACATCAATTCCATTTTCCCGACGCGTAACTCTTTTGACTTGCGTCACTCTCTGGGAGGTAAGCTCCTCCAATAACTCAGCCTCAGACATATCTTGTATATCTCGAGAGTAAACCACTCCTCGAGATGAGTTGAGGGATCTGTGCGGTTCTACAGTGACTGTAGTACTTCCTATTTGTGTAATTTTAACAACGCTGCTACTTTGCTTCGCAGACGTTGTTTCAATTAACAAAGTACCATTTCTTAGTTTTTTAATTGAATGTGGCGAGCCACAAACCGACTGCACAGACCTGTTAATAATGAAGGGGGAAACTTTTGATAGCGACCCTTCTTCTGCAACACAACGAACAACGAAAAATTTGTCCGTGTTACTTAATACACCACTATCACTATCGTCAGACAAGCTAGACCATAGTCTTTTAAAACCAAGGGAAGATTGTTTAGTTGACATTATCTAAGTGCTTTTCCAGTCATCGTGAAAGCAAGGTGCGGGCGGAGAGATGACCCGCGCACGCCGCAGGTCCCTAGTAAAAAGAAGGACCCGGCCGAGTACTCCCGGCAGCCATCTCCCACATATTTCATCCGGGCCGGGGAGTCAGGTACTGCCTGACCCACTGATACCGACGTCCCAGAAGCTCGCACGCAGCAGTAAGAGCTCCGACACTCTTACCCATGGTCCACTTCTTGCCACAGTACCGAAGCGACTGGAAGGGCTAAAGGATGGCGCAAAGCCTCGGCAGAGCAAGCTCACAGCAGCATAACCACAGTCCAGACCTTCCAATCCGGAAAGGGTAACGCACGACCAGCCGTGAATTCGAGTCCTACATATTATTTTTTTTAAAGTGATAATTGATTATTATTAATTAAATAATGAAAAATATTTGAAATTATAATTGTAATTTTTCATTCAATAGAATATATTCAGTATTAAGTTAACAATTTATTCAATAATTTTTTAGCCAAAGATAATACGTTAAAATAGTGTGTGGGATTCGAACTCACGGCCTCTTGTACGAAATACCGAAAATAAAATATTAATTGACCACTTTACAATGTTCAGACAACAATGGTCGTGAATTTTTTTCTCATGTAAGTATAGAGCTATTTTGAAATTGAATAACATTTTTCCCTTTATTTGTTAATAATTTAATTATTAGCTATTAAAATCTGTTGTAGACTCATTTTTAAGTATTCATAAGTGTGGAAGACTGTTGCAGATCCGCAACGCTCTTACAGCGAATGGTGAACGCTCTCGGGCGTTCATTTCATCATATGCAAATCATGACAGGGTTTGTTTAGAATGATGTCATGTAAGAAATGGTAAGGTCTAGCTCTCAAATAGGCAAAATACGTCAAGTCTCAGTTGTTGGCGACCACTGTGTAACATTCCTCCACTTTCAACCAAGATGCTGTCAATTGGAAAGGAACACACGGCAAGGGTGTGCCCTTGCCGTGTTCTTGAGTTAAAAGGGATATACTGTCTGTCTATAACTTGAAGGCCTCCCCCAGAGAGGAGTAGAATCGGCCCACTACTAGCTTTCTCAATAACACTTCATTCTGTACAAATTCCAGTGTACTAGTTAGTAGTACATAATGAAATGTTATTAAGAAGGCTAGTAGCGGACCGATTTTGCTCCTCTCTGCGGGAGGCCATCAAGTTCTAGACAGTGTGTATTAATGTACAGTGGTGGCAGCACCGGTTATATTGTTGTCTCCATGCTCCCGTAGTAACATTGGCACAACGTTCAGTACTTTCGTACTGTTGCATTCAACACAGCGTGTCCCATACAAGTTTCGTCCAGAATAGAATTTCGTTCAGTAATCCCGATTTTTGTGAGCCAAAAATTACAATTGTTCTGAAATTTATCGCCTAACTATTGAGGTATACGGTGAGAAGAATACAATTTCAACCCTCATTATCTCAAAATGGTGTAAAATGTTTGGAGATTGAAGAACAGATGCGAGTGACCAATTGCGTGTGCTGGGCGTCTTTCAACCGTAAACACGACGGCTAACGCGGAAAGTGTAAATAAAATGATTTCGAGTAACTCATTCATTTGGCGTCCATGTCCATTCCCATTCGTTGTCTTTCAGAAGTAAGCTTTACATGGGAAGGCAACAACTAGCATGCCTAGGCCTAAATGGAAATCGGCTTCGTCATTAATTTTTAAAAAAATGTATAGATTGATAAAATCTGAATAATGTATTAGGCAATGACTATAAGTTTCAAAAATCGTAACAATACTTCTGGAAAATGTTGAGATAATAACATTCAATTAGCTAAGTACTAGCTTTTCTTAAAATAGCACTTCACTTAATCGTAACATGTTATAAGTCGGTGAGTGGTCACGTACAATTTGAAATAACTAATTTAAGGAACATGAAAGAATTAAGATAAAATTAACTACCAATTTATAAATAATTTCATGCAAGATAAAAAAATAAATGGGAACTGATAATCCGGAACGCAATTAATGTTAACAGTTTTACTGGTTTTTATTCGAAATAAAACTACCATAACTCTAAACGGGAGCAATAATAAAACCTATTGAAAATTAACATTAGGTTTATAAGGCTTTACTTAAGGATACCGAGGTACGGCGCACACGAACAAAGAGTTGCAAAGACTAATAAGATTTTCTTATTTTTTTTCATTTTTATTATTATTATGTGAAATCCGCCAACGTTCTTTGGTTTAATAAGTAAATAAAGTTTATTTTCTTGTACACGTACATATCACACTGTAATACACAATATATAACAAGTAAAAAATTACTTGAGGTCGGGAAAAAGGTCTTTGCAGAGAACACAAAGAGGACACTTTTGACCGGAGTTTTTACCTTTGAGTGGGCTACGAAAATTACACAAAAAAAACCTTTACTAAACAATCAAACGTTGTACTAAAACCAACTGTCCACAAAGTAATTTTTATGAGCAGTGTTAATATTCACAATTCAACTCAATGATTGAATGGCTCAACAGAAAAACGTTGCACCCGAAAAATTTTCACGAGTAAGGTTTCAGTGGAATACGTTTTATAGTTAAATTCTCTATTTGATCATAATAGTGAATCCTAACGGGTAGAATTGTACCAAAATCTCGGAAATCTTTGAAACAAAATCGTCATACAGTGAAAATCGTTATACAGCTAAAACTCAGATTGTATCTTTCACTTTCTGTAAAAATTTGTTTTTGTTACTTGCAACGTTTTATCCGTTGATCCAATCAATTGTCCAACAATATTTGAATAACAATATAACATTATAAAACAATAACAATATAACAAAATTTGAAGCATTTTCAATTACAACAAACCAAACATTTAAGACGTTGGTTAGGGCCTTTGCATTCTTAGTTAATTGCAAGCTTAGTTGTAATAACGTAGTAAGTTAGTTTACAAATATTTTCCTTTGAACAGACTCCAATTATAAAAATATGTGCACTACATTTTTCAAAATCGATAAAAATAAATCTAGTATAGCAAATAAAAACGCTACAGAGCTAAGATAGTAAAATTAAGTTTTTTTCTTTGTTGTAACCTTCCTGACGTAATGGACGAGGTCAGGCGTTTTAACAGAAAATATCAGGCTAGACTTGAAAGCCACCAAAACGAATTAGCCATAAATCTTCTAAATAATGCAAAAGAAGTTAGGCGCCTGAAACGTTACCATGTTTTGGACTTGTCTGAAAGAGTTTAAATGTACATAAAATTATATTGAAAAGTATTCCATATTGTAAAGTGTAAATATCTTTGAACAAAGTCATTTTCTCTTTTAACATATGAATAATTGATATAATGAGAGGTACTCAGGATAATGAGACCTCAACTTGTGATTTGTAAATTCAAAAGATTTGTTTATAGTTTGTTTTCAAAAAACTGATTGCAAATAACGTAACTTATAAAAAAAAACACATCCGTGGCGTCGCGTTAGCCTATTTAACAGAAGATCGCGGGTTCGATTCTTGGCTAAGTTCTGAAAACGATTACTTGTCAAAACCCTGTTTCATACCCCGTATAGTAATCTTTAATAACAAAGATGTTAAAGCCACTTAAAATAAAAACTTATAATAGTTTTTTTGGTTGGCAAATGACGGACGATAGGCTGATGATAGGCAGTTTAGCCTATTAAACAGAAGATCGCGGGTTCGATTCTTGTCTAAGTTCTGAAAACAATTACTTGTTAAAACCCTGTTTCATATCCCATAGAGTAATCGTTAATAACAAAGATGTTAAAGCCACTTAATATAAAAACTTACAATAGTATTTTTTGGTTGGCAAATGACCGACTTCCCAACCCGCTAAAACCACCACTTTTCGCAATACCACGCAAAATCGAATTATCACAGCAAAATGTGATAAATTTATTACACTACACAGTAAACACGTAAATCGACTAAAACTGTACACTTTTGTCTACCGTATAGAAAAAAAATACTCCATTCAACTTTCAAAATCAGACATTCAAAGTTATCGAACACTAATTAATGCAGTTTTTTCAAAATCGGTGTATTAAAGCTTACGAAGTATGAAGTAATTGGTGATTAATAATTCAACACAATTTCAAAAAAAAAGTAAACAAAATCTAGGTCAAAAAATAAATATAATTAAATTTATCACAGCAAAATAAAATAAAGCAGAACAAACAGTAAGTATTGAAGAATTTCTAACATTTTTTGTTTGTTTTACATCTGTTTTGCAACTGCTGCTAATGCAGACGGTGACGAGGATGATGCATAAAAATGAGTGATGAAAAAGTCCCAGACCTGACCAGGAATCGAACCCAAAAAGTTAATAAAATTTTTCTTGTTAAAATTTAAACTCAGTCTTTTACGTGTAACTAAACGATTTTTAGTACATTTTGTTGTACACATTACGTTTTTTGTACGAGAGATGTTTAATAAACTTTAATAAACGTTTAAGTAATTTTAATTTTTAAATATAATTTAATTTTAATGATGGCACATTATATTGGTTAGTTTTAAACAGCGGGTGTATTTTCTTATTTCTAAAATAAACATTCAAATTTTTTAACTCTTCAAAAAGAATTTTGTATTTTATTTAATCAACGACCGAAAACAGCCTATAAGGATAGTTCGATCATGTTTATCACTGGTAATATTACTTAATAGCTCCTGCCGAATAATGTCTCACCGTTACCAGCTTCAGGTGAAAACATCGACTTCCACTACTTAAACCCCAAAACAATATTTTTTTAATACTGAAGGAACTTATTGAACCTTGCAATTTTTAGAACTTTCAGCGTTATATGAAAAATATCCGTAATTTTTTTCCTTATGTTCAAATGCATTTACTTATTTTTCAATGACAATATCCTGTAAATTATTAATATCAATAAACTTATGAAAATTAATTTATGCAAAAAACTGAGAAATTATTATAGTAGTCCAAAATTTCACATTCTTCGCCATACCTCGGGAAAAAATTTTTTTCAAACGTAAAACGACATGCAACTCACTTGAATTCAATAACTTTTTTTAGACACATACCTGAAGATTTTTGAAGATGACGGAACCCGAAAAAGACGGCAACAAGTACGAGAGCAATAAAGCAAGAGATCACAGCGCACCTGGTAACCGGCGAACTCATGGCGGCTTGGTACCAAACTGAGCGAATGAATTGTACGCAACGATGTGTTTAATGACGACACAGGCGCTGCTCTCATGCTGTCATATTGCAGCAACCCTTACAGAAGCGATTAATGCTGATAGCTGATTAAACATTCTAAATTAATCTGAAATTATGCAACGTCAAAGAAGTGTAATTAACGCACATATCTGAAGAAACTATACTGGGTAGACCCGTTTACACATAAGTACTACAATAATGTAACGTATAAAATTTTGTACTACATTTCTTTGATTATTTTAAATTTTACTTGAAATTAAAACGGTTAATTTAGGTTGTTCCATTTGTCGATTGTTGGTTATTTTGTATTAAATATTATTTGAGTTCTATCTGTAATTTTATATTTTGGTATTGTTCTTAATAGTAAATAATATTAAAGGCGATTGGATGCGTTTTCAATTTTGGTTTTACTTAGATTTTATGCTTTTATTCGAGATGTGTTGTCTTATTGTCACACAAAATATTGTTGCGGATACTTTATCTAGAACAGTGTTTCCCAACCGGTGGTCCGCGGACCAAACGTGGTCCGTGAGAGCCTTCGGGGTGGTTCGTGAGAGTCCGGTGAATACTTATAAAAAAGTAATATTTTCCCGTAATTAAATCAAAGTTACGATTTTCATTGAACAAGATTAAGTAAATACATACAAGATTAAATAAATACAATCAAGATTCATATTAAGTAAAGGTAGGAGAGTTGTGGTGTAAGAAAGCCCTGGGCTTCCCCAAGATTCGGCAAGTAGCTTTGCGGTATCTTATGATTTTTTAAACCACTTATATGTGTGAGCAGGGGTTCTCTAATTTATTGTTAATTAAAAACAAACAACGAAATCGGCTAAATGTAAGCAGTGATTTGAGAGTAGCTCTTAGCAAGAGCCTAAAACCTAGAATTCCTCAGATAGTCAAAAAGGTTCGTGCACAAAAGTCACATTGAAATTTTTAATTTCATTTTTTAATTTTCATTGTTTTTTCGACTAAGTAAATTCTGTATTCCTTATTTTATTAAGAGACAATTTACAATTAAAATATTTTTACTTTTTGTGATGTACAGTGTACCATACTTTCTGAAAATAACAATTATTTGTTTGTAATAATAATTCCTTAATTAATGATAATAGTTTGTTTCTGAAAATTTGTTTTATTTAATCACCTTTTAATTTGGTTACAACTGATAAGATATATGCAATAATGTAATGAGTGGTCCGTGGTAGTTCACTTTCAGGCTGAGTGGTCCGCAGACCACTGCGGGTTGGGAACCACTGATCTAGAATGTTTGAAACTCCCGTCTTCTAATGGTAATGTAGTTCCTAATTGTAATTCTGATGATACTGTGTCTTCTGTAAATCCTTTTAATTATGTTTTTTAAGCTGATTTTCCTGTGTCGTTAGAACAATTAACTAAATTTTAAAATTAAGCTGAATTTTTGAGTCGTATTAACTTATTTTTCAAATACAGTCGACCTCGGTTAGAACGCCCTCGGTTAGAAAGCTATATCGGTTATAGCGCTATTTTCAAAATGTCCCCAGTCTTCTATATTAAGTTAACATGTATTTAGGCTCGGTTATAACGCTTTGTGAACTCGGATACAACGCTGTTAATCGTCAGACAAGCTAGACCATAGTCTTTTAAATCCGAGGGAAGATTGTTTATTTGACATAATCTCTTTAGTGCTTTTCCAGTCATCGTGAAAGCAAGGTGCGGGCGGAGAGATGACCCGCGCACGCCGCAGGTCCCTAGTAAAAGGAAGGACCCGGCCGAGTACTCCCGGCAGCCATCTCCCACATATTTCATCCGGGCCGGGGAGTCAGGTACTGCCTGACCCACTGATACCGACGTCCCAGAGGCTCGCACGCAGCAGTAAGAGCTCCGACACTCTTACCCATGGTCCACTTCTTGCCACAGTACCGAAGCGACTGGAAGGGCTAAAGGATGGCGCAAAGCCTCGGCAGAGCAAGCTCACAGCAGCACAACCACAGTCCAGACCTTCCAATCCGGAAAGGGTTACGCACGACCAGCCCGCATCCCATCCTCGCCAGCATTATAAATGTGTGTAAGAAAACTTTGTGTATGTGTTGTGTGTAGGGTATGTAAATGTGTGTGTTGAAAGAAAGTGTGGTGTGTGTGATGTAGTATTATTGTTGTGTGTAGTGTAAGAGCAACCTGTGTATAGTTTTGAAATAAGGTTAGCTCTTAGCTGGGGTCCCGGGGTTGCCACACCCGAACACCCACATATATATGCATGGACGATTTTTTTTTTTTTTTTTTTTTTTTTTTTTTTTTTTTTTTTTTAAAGGCGAAAAACCTTAGCGAGGTTATCATCGCCTGTTGTTCTGCACAAGGGTGTAAAAAGCCCGAGTGCAGAACGCCTTTTTTTAATACAAATATAAGCTAAAATCTTATACGCTAGTATCACAGACACCACAAGCTAAAAGACAAAAACGCTAAAAAAACGCTAAAAAAACACAAAAAAACATATATACATAAACTTAAACTTAATATCACAGTTAAAACAAAAAAAAAACACAAAAATAATATTGACACTTATGAAAACTTAAAAACTAGTATCACAACCAAAAAATTACATTAAAAATAAAAGAAAAGAAAAGAAAGAAAATATCACAGACATAAATATCACAAAAGGCTGTAAAGGGGCCACATAATAAAACCACAGACATATGACGTATAACATAAACGTATAACTAAAATAAAACACATACCATAGGGTACAACTAAAAGGACATTAGACACTGTTGTATACACTGATCGATCGTAAAAAATTCAAAGCCGCGTCCAAAATACGGCTTTCGTCACCGAGTATATTCCTTAATTCAGAGGGAATTCTGAATCGCCGACGCAGAGCTGCGTAGCAGACGCAATCAACCAATACATGTTTGACTGTCAAAGGACAATCGCACCTGCCACAAATTGGAGCATCACCAGACGTCATGAGATACCCATGGGTTAATCTGGTGTGCCCAATTCTAAGTCGCGCGATGACAATTTCTTCCCTTCTGTTCTTCCTCAGTGACGTAGGCCAAGGCTTAACAATAGGTTTTATGTCCCGTAGCTTGTTGCCATGAGAGCCAGTCCATTCTACCTGCCAGGAATCAGTAATGACCCGCTTCACCAGACTAACGAAATCAGACATGGTCAGATATCGTGTGAAAGCCGGTTGACGAGCCGCCTCCTTAGCGGCCAAATCAGCAGCCTCATTTCCCGGGATTCCAGCATGACCCGGAACCCAGCAGAAATCAACACTTACTCCTCTATCGTTCAGCTGCTTCACGGTGCCGTGGACATCTGAAACTAGCGGGTGGCGTGAATATATATCACTAATCGACTGCAGGGCACTGAGTGAATCAGTGCACACCAACACCCGACGCCCACGCACACAGACTACAGACAGAGCTTTACTAATTGCATAAAGTTCAGCCGTGTAAATACTGGTTCCCGCAGGTAATCCAAACAAATAGGTTCTCCCATTAGCAACAAACGAGCAACCAACTCCAACATCCGACTTTGATCCATCAGTGTATACAACCGTAGATGGTTTAATAGCTTCGACTAACTCACTGAAAATGCTATTAAACACCACAGAGCTTGTGCCTGCCTTTGAGTATTTACACATCTCAAAGTTAAAGTGTAACTGAGCGATGGTCCAGGGTGGAAATAGACAAGAATTACATGGGTAGACACGAGGAATCGCAATATCGAGGTTGTTGCATATCTCCAACGCTCTTACACCGAATGGTGAAGGTTGTCGGGCGTTCATCAGATGCAAATCATGACAGGGGTTGTTGAGAATGATGTCATGCAAGAAATGGTAAGGTCTAGCTTTCAACTTGGCAAAGTACGTCAATATAAGCTGCTGGCGACGTCTGTGTAACGACATTTCTCCACTTTCAACTAAGATGCTGATAACAGGGCTAGAACGAAAAGCACCTGTAGATAATCGTAAACATGAATTGTGGACTGAGTCAAGCATTCTCAGAGAAGTGGAAGTAGCAGATGAGTAGGCTACAGCGCCATAATCTATACGTGATCGCACTAGAGCCTTGTAGAACCTTATCATACATGATTTATCAGCTCCCCAACATGTACCTGTAAGAACACGCAGAATATCAACCACCTTTAAGCACCTAGCCCGTAGGTCTTTAATATGCGGAACCCATGTAAGTCTCTTGTCGAATACAACACCTAAGAACCTGATTTCAGTGCTAACTTCGATATCCTGACCCATTAAATACAGTCTTGGAACATTATCAGTCCGTATTCGGCAAAACTGAATGCATTTAGTCTTCTCAGGAGAAAAACTAAAGCCAGTCTGCCGTGACCATTCTTCAAGACGGTATATAGTTAGCTGTAGAGCTCGTTCAGCTGAGACAACATTTCTAGATGCAACATATATTGCAAAATCATCAACAAACAACGAACATTTAACAGGGTATACGCAACTTTTCACAATATTATTTATGGCAACCGCAAATAGGGTACAACTAATTACACTTCCTTGCGGTATACCATTTTCCAAGTCAAACCTGTCGGACAGACACTGACCAACCCTTACACGGAACGATCGTTCATCTAGAAAGTCCTTGATGAAGGCCAACATGTTTCCAGCGATGCCCCAATCCCGCAAGGTATTGAGGATACCTCGTCGCCAAGCTGTATCATATGCTTTTTTCAAATCAAAGAACACGGCAACGAGGCGCTGCCGCAATGCAAACGCATTGCAGACAGCCGTCTCAAGGGCCACCAAGTGGTCTGTCGAAGACCTCCCTCTCCGAAAACCGCTCTGTTCAGGAGCGAGGAAGTCATTCTTTTCCAGATACCACATGAGACGACTGTTCACCATTCTTTCCATGACCTTACAAACAACACTTGTCAAGGAAATGGGACGGTAGTTGGAGACCAATGTTTTATCTTTACCAGGTTTGAGGATCGGAACAACAATTGCTTCTTTCCAAGTTTTTGGAAGCTTTCTAGAAGCGTATATGTTATTAAAAACATGTAGGAGTTGCCTTAACCCAGAATCCGGTAAATGCGCTATCATCGAAAGTGTAATTTCATCACCTCCAGGTGAGGTATTTCGAGATACTTTGAGCGCTTTTCTAAGCTCTGGCAATGAAAAAGGAATGTTTAGAGGATCATTCGAGTCCGCTATAAAGAAAGGAAGAGATTCAATGGTTTTCTTATAATTTTGAAACTGTACTGAATATGAAGACGTGAGGGAAGCTGATTTAAAGAAGGAACCAATCGCGTTAGCGATGTCGGACTGTGATGTGATCACAGAACCGTTAACTTGCAACCCTGCGATTCGATGTGGAGACGTCCTTCCACATACCGAACGCAGTTTTCTCCATACCGTTGTCACAGGGGTACTCCTGTTAATATCTTCAACGTAACGGCTCCACGACTCCCTCTTACTCTCAAGAAAGACACGCCCACAGCAGGCCCGAGCTCTTCGGTACGCTTCCAGGTTTGCATCCGTAGGTCTGCGACTAAAAATGCGCAAGGCCCCACGGCGGTCCTGAAGAGCCTCCTTACAACGATCATTCCACCAAGGTACCGGAGGACGCCGTGCTTTTCCCGATGTTTTAGGAATGCTCTGGGCAGCTGCTGCAGACATCCTCTCTACAAAGGAAGACAACAGCTTTCGTGCATCATCATCATCTTCATATTCAGATTCCATTAAACTTGAAAACTCATCCCACCGTGCAAGCTTTTCAATCCATCGTTTCGGAAGGTCATCGACAGGCTGGTAGTCAAAAAATTCGACCACCACCGGTCGGTGATCACTTCCATACAGGTCTGGCAGTACTCTCCACATCAACCTTGGAACAATGGACGGGCTACAGAAAGTAAGGTCCAAGCACGACCAGGATCCTGTTGAGGATGACATGAATGTTTCAGATCCATCGTTCAATAGACATAAGTCTAAATCACTCCGGACCCTCTCCACCATGTGACCTCTACCATTGCACAGTGAGGAGCCCCAAGAATAATGGTGACCATTGAAATCTCCTAAGACGATATATGGAGCTGGTAACTGTTCCAGCAATTCTCTCATGGCTAGGTATGAAATGTCTGTGTTTGGTGGTAAATAAACATTACACACGCAAACCGACACCGGGACAGTTATCCTGATTGCTACAGCCTGAATATCCGTTTGGATATCCAGACTCATCCCTTGCATTGACTGGTGAAGTAATATTGCAACCCCACCACCAGGGCCACCATGCAGGGAATCTTTCCTAAACATTTCGTATCCACGAAAGGATAATCGGATATCAGGTTGTAACATCGTCTCTTGCAGGCAAAGCGCAAACGGACACTTATCCCGGATCAATATCTTTATATCTTCATACCTAGACCGGATCCCGCGAACATTCCATTGAATTAAACTATTAAAGGGTATTTCGCAACGGAGGAGTTACGTTTCAAACACAATTTTCTCCTTCCCTTTTTTCCCTTTTACTTGTATAAAGCCCTTTTCTAGGGCCGATGAATCTCCTATCATATCGTGGATCTTGGACCCAGACGAAGGAGATTTTAGGAATTTAGACGCATCCACTGGAAGCGTCTTAGGCAATGAAAGGGGTTTCCCCTTTGAGGTAGAGGCGACTGTCTTATTTGACAGCTGAACTTTTGTATTCTGCGTCGCAGAAAGGTTACCAACTTGAGGTACAGAACTCTTTGAACTAATTTCAGTCTGTTTGGAGCTTAGTAAAGCTTTCAGTGCAGAAGTTAGGGAAGCAACCTGTTTAGTTAGGTTCTCAACAACACTTTTCAACTCTACGCATGACGAGCACTCACCAGACACACGAGACTGAACACTAGTTGCAGCTGCAAACGAAATGTCAGGCTGGACTGCATTTCGGATGCTATTTAGTTTTCTGTACTCGCTCCGGGCAGCGGGAAAGGAAAGCTTCTGTTCAGACGAAATTTTCTGAATTTCCCGTTCTTCTTTATACTTAGGGCATTCCCGAGACCTTGCTGAATGACTTCCTTTACAGTTTGCACACAGTTCTGTTTCAGAAGTGCATTCGCTGTCTAAGTGGTCAGGTGAACTGCACTTTGCGCATATCGCAGGTTTCTTGCAGTTAGTTTTCGTATGTCCGTATTCATGGCACTGAAAACAGCGCAGAGGGTTTGGGACATACGGTCTCACTCGAACAGACAAGTAACCCAACTTTAGACGATCTGGTGGTTGTGGGGTGGAAAATGTTATGATAAGTGTCGGGGGTACCGACATCAATACCATTTTCCCGACGCGTAACTCTTTTGACTTGCGTCACTCGCTGGGAGGTAAGCTCCTCCAATAACTCAGCCTCAGACATATCATGTATATCTCGAGAGTAAACCACTCCTCGAGATGAGTTGAGGGATCTATGCGGTTCAACAGTGACTGCAGTACTTCCTATCTGTGTAATTTTAACAACGCTGCTACTTTGCTTCGCAGACGTTGTTTCAATTAACAAAGTACCATTCCTTAGTTTCTTAATAGAGTGTGGCGAGCCACAAACCGACTGCACAGACCTGTTAATAATGAAGGGGGAAACTTTTGAAAGCGACCCTTCTTCTGCAACACAACGAACAACGAAAAATTTGTCCGTGTTACTTAATACACCACTTTTATCACTATCGTCAGACAAGCTAGACCATAGTCTTTTCAATCCAAGGGAAGATTGTTTGTTTGCCATTATCTTTAGTGCTTTTCCAGTCATCGTGAAAGCAGGGTGCGGGCGGAGAGATGACCCGCGCACGCCGCAGGTCCCTAGTAAAAAGAAGGACCCGGCCGAGTACTCCCGGCAGCCATCTCCCACATATTTCATCCGGGCCGGGGAGTCAGGTACTGCCTGACCCACTGATACCGACGTCCCAGAGGCTCGCACGCAGCAGTAAGAGCTCCGACACTCTTACCCATGGTCCACTTCTTGCCACAGTACCGAAGCGACTGGAAGGGCTAAAGGATGGCGCAAAGCCTCGGCAGAGCAAGCTCACAGCAGCACAACCACAGTCCAGACCTTCCAATCCGGAAAGGGTTACGCACGACCAGCCCGCATCCCATCCTCGCCAGCATTATAAATGTGTGTAAGAAAACTTTGTGTATGTGTTGTGTGTAGGGTATGTAAATGTGCGTGTTGAAAGAAAGTGTGGTGTGTGTGATGTAGTATTATTGTTGTGTGTAGTGTAAGAGCAACCTGTGTATAGTTTTGAAATAAGGTTAGCTCTTAGCTGGGGTCCCGGGGTTGCCACACCCGCACACCCACATATATATGCATGGACGAGCATTCATATATATAAGAATGGGTGCCCCCTGGGGGCTATGCATGGACGAGCATTCATATATATAAGAATAGGTGCCCCCTGGGGGCCGTTTCGGTTGAAATTTCATAAGGATCTACCAAGTGACAATTCAATTCGTGCATGGTACAAACAATTCAGCGAAACTGGTTGCTTGTGCAAGCGGAAATCAACTGGTCGTCCATCAACCTCAGATGCCAGTGATGACAGTGTGCGTGCAAGTTTTATTCGCAGCCCGTCAAAATCGACTGCGTCTGCAGGCAGAGAGTTAGGAATTCCGAAAACAACAGTGTGGCGAGTTCTCCGTAAACGTTTATTATTCAAACCGTACCATCTTCAATTACTGCAGCATCTATCTGATGGAGATAAAACACGTAGGCTCCATTTTTGTTTAGAGTTACAGCAAAAGTTGTCATTGGATGAAGGTTTTCTAGAGAAGATAATTTTCAGCGATGAAGCTACGTTTCATATCAGCGGCAAAGTAAATCGTCATAACGTGCGAGTTTGGGGAAGTGAAAACCCACACGCTTATGTGGAACACGTTAGGGATTCTCCGAAAGTAAACGTTTTTTGCGCGATCTCTCGTGAGGCAGTGTATGGGCCGTTCTTTTTTGCAGAAACGACAGTAAACGGCATGACGTACCTGGACATGTTGCAATTATGGCTTATGCCTCAGCTATTAAATGACTTCATTTTCCAGCAAGACGGTTGTCCTGCCCATTTTCATAACGAGGTTCGATGGTACCTTAACACAACACTACCTCGACGCTGGATAGGACGCGCGTCTGAGGAAGACCAACAACTTTTGCTGTGGCCACCAAGATCACCAGACCTCACGCCATGTGACTTCTTTCTCTGGGGCTATGTGAAAGACAAGGTCTTCAAGCCACCAATGCCGACCTATATCGCTGAGCTGAAGGATCGCATAACCAATGCGGTCAACTCTATCGAAAGAGACATGTTAGGGCGTGTTTGGCAAGAGCTAGACTTTCGTGTTGACGTATGCCGTGTCACCAAAGGAGCACACATTGAACATTTATAGATGTTAAAAAAACTGTTTGAATCCCTGCATCTGCACGTACAACTTTCATTTAGGTAAGTGGAATAGTTCTTTTGTAGTGAATTTTCGTAACCCCGAAGAACATTTTGAAACGTCCTTACATACAAACATAAACTTAAATCTAATATCACACTTGGAATAAATAACATTTAAAACTTATAAAAACTTACTAACTAGTATCACAGCCAACAAAATAAAATTTACATGAAAGGAAATATCACAGATCTGTAGGTAAATAAAAAGGCTGTAAAGGGGCCACGAAACTAAATAAAAACATACACAAATACATAATATAAACTTAACACAAATATTGCCAATTCACAATCAGACATTGTCATACAAACTAATGGATCTAATAAATCTTAACGTTAAATCCAAAACATGGCTATCGTCGCCGAGTACATCTCGTAACTGGAAGGGTATCTTAAATCGCCGACGCAGAGCTGCGTAGCAGACGCAATCTACCAACACATGTTTAATTGTCAAAGGACAATCACATCTGCCACACATCGCAGCATCACCAGACGTCATGAGATACCCATGCGTTAATCTGGTGTGTCCAATTCTAAGTCGCGCGATGACAACCTCTTCCCTTCTGTTCTTCCTCAGCGACGTAGGCCGAAGCTTAACGTCATGCTTTACCTCACGAAGCTTGTTGCCATGAGAGCCAGTCCATTCTACCTGCCAGGAATCAGTGATGACACGCTTCACCAGGCCCACGAAATCTGACACAGTCAGATATTGCGTGAAGGCCGGTTGGCGTGACGCCTCCTTAGCGGCCAGATCAGCAGCCTCATTTCCCAAGATTCCGGCATGACCCGGAACCCAGCAGAAAACAACGCTTACTTCTCTATCGTTAAGCTGCTTCACGGTGCCGTGGACATCTACAACTAGCGGGTGGCGTGAATATAAATCAGTAATCGACTGAAGAGCACTAAGCGAATCAGTGCACACCAACACCCGACGCCCACGCACACAGACTACAGAAAGAGCTTTGCTGATAGCATAAAGTTCAGCCGTGTAAATACTGGTTCCCGCAGGTAATCCAAACAAATAGGTTCTCCCATTAGCAACAAACGAGCAACCAATTCCAACATCCGACTTTGATCCATCAGTGTATACAACCGTAGATGGTTTAATAGCTTCAACTAATTCACTGAAAACGCTATTAAATACCACTAAACTTGTGTCTGCCTTTGAGTATTTACACATCTCAAAGTTAAAGTGTAACTGAGCGATGGTCCAGGGTGGAAGTAGACAAGAATTAAATGGGTAGACACGAGGAATAGCAATATCGAGGTTGTTGCATATCTCCAACGCTCTTACACCGAATGGTGAAAGCTGTCGGGCGTTCATCAGATGCAAATCATGACACGGGTTGTTGAGAATGATCTCATGCAAAACATGGTAAGGTCTAGCTTTCAACTTAGCAAAGTACGGCAATAGAAGCTGCTGGCGACGTCTGTGTAACGACACTTCTCCACTTTCAACTAAGATGGTGACAACAGGGCTAGAACGGAAGCACCTGTAGACAATCGTTAACAAGAATTGTGAATACTGTCAAGCATTCTTAGCGAAGTGGGAGTAGCAGATGAGTACGCTACAGCGCCATAACCTATACGAGATCGCACTAGATGTTTGTTTTTTTGTTTACCGTCCGACTGTTCTGCAATTACTGCTAATGCAGACGGTGAATGATGAAATGATTTTTTGTAACGTATGAAAAAATGCCGTGCCTGAATGGGATTCGAACCCAAGACCGCATGATGAGAGGCGAACACGTTACCAACTTCGCCAATGCGGCCGGCGATCGCACTAGAGCCTTGTAGAACCTTAACATACATGATCTATCAGCTCCCCAACCTGTACCTGTAAGAACACGCAGAATATCAACCACCTTTAAGCACCTAGCCCGTAGGTCTTTAATATGCGGAACCCATGTAAGTCTCTTGTCGAATACAACACCTAGAACCTGATTTCAGTGCTAACTTCGATATACTGACCCATTAAATAAAGTCTTGGAACATTATCAGTCCGTATTCGGCAAAACTGGATGCATTTAGTCTTCTCAGGAGAAAAACTAAAGCCAGTCTGCCGTGACCATTCCTCAATACGGTATATAGTTAGCTGTAGGGCTCGTTCAGCTGAAACAACATTTCTAGATGCAACATATATCGCAAAATCATCAACAAACAAAGAACATTTAATCGGGTATACGCAACATTTCACAATATTGTTAATGGCCACCGCAAATAGAGTACAACTAATTACACTCCCCTGCGGTATACCATTTTCCAAATCAAACCTGTTTGACAAACTCTGACCAACCCTTACACGGAATGATCGGTCATCTACAAAGTCTTTAATGAAGGCCAACATGTTCCCAGCGATGCCCCACTCCCGAAAGGTATTAAGAATACCTCGTCGCCAAGCCGTATCATGTTTTTTTCAAATCAAAGAATACGGCAACGAGGCGCTGCCGCAATGCAAACGCATTGCAGATAGCCGTCTCAAGGGCCACCAAGTGGTCTGTCGAAGACCTCCCTCTCCGAAAACCGCTCTGTTCAGGAGCGAGGAAGTCATTTTTTCCAGACACCACATGAGACGACTATTCACCATTCTTTCCATCACCTTACATACAACACATGTCAAAGAGATGGGGCGATAGCTGGAGGCCAACATTTTATCTTTTCAGGTTTGAGGATCGGG
This sequence comes from Catonia carolina, assembly GCA_035578175.1. Taxonomy (NCBI): domain Eukaryota; kingdom Metazoa; phylum Arthropoda; class Insecta; order Hemiptera; family Achilidae; genus Catonia; species Catonia carolina. The sequence continues at coordinate 31,211,452 of JAQMRL010000001.1, forward strand.
ACAACAATTGCTTCTTTCCAAGATTCTGGAAGCTTTCTAGAAGCATATATTTTATTAAAAATATGTAGCAGCTGCCTTAAACCAGAATCTGGTAAATGCGCTATCATCGAAACTGTTATTTCATCTCCTCCAGGCGAGGTATTTCGAGAAACTTTGAGCGCTTTTCTTAGTTCAGGCAATGAGAAAGGAATGTTCAGAGGATCATTCGCATCCGCTATATGAAAAGGAAGAGATTCAATGGTATGCTAATGATTTTGGAATTGAATATGAAGCCGTGAGAGACGCTGATCTTAACGAAGAACCAATTGCATTCGCAATGTCGATTTGTGACGTAATCACGGAACCGTCATGTTGCAACCCTGCAATACGGTGCGGAGACGTCTTTCCACACACCGACCGCAGTTATCTCCACACCGTTGTCACAGGGGTACTCCTGTTAATATCTGCAACATAACACCTTCATGACTCTCTCTTACTCTCTAGAAAGATACGCCTACAGCAGGCCCGAGCTCTTCGGTAAGCTTCCAGGTTAACATCCGTAGGTCTGCGACTAAAAATGCGCAGGGCCCTACGGCGGTCCTGAAGAGCCTCCTCACACTGATTATTCCACCAAAACACCGGCGGTCGCCGCGCTTTTCCTGACGTTTTAGGAATGCTCTGGGCAGCTGCTGTCGACATCCTCTCCACAAAGGAAGACAACAGGTTTCGTGCATCATCATCATCATCATCATCATCATCATCTTCATATTCAGATTCCATCAAACTTGAAAACTCATCCAAACGTGGAAGCTTCTCTATCCATCGTTTTGGAAGGTCATCGACAGACTGATAGTCAAAAAAGTCGACCACCACCGGTCGGTGATCACTTCCGTACAGGTCCGGCAGTACTCTCCACAACAACCGTGGAACAAGAAACGGACTACAGAAAGTAAGGTCCAAGCATGACCAGGAACCTGTTGAGGATGACATGAATGTTTCAGATCCATCGTTCAATAGACATAAGTCTAAATCACTCCGGACCCTCTCCACCATGTGAACTCTACCATTGCACAGTGAGGAGCCCCAAGAATAATGGTGACCATTGAAATCTCCTAGTAATATACATGGACTTGGTAACTGTTCCAGTAATTCTCGTATGGCTAGGTATGAAATTTCTCTATTTGGTGGTAAGTAAATATTACACACACAAACTGACAACGGGACAGTAATCCTGATTGCCACGGCCTGCAGATCCGTCTGAATATCCAGACTTTCCTTTGCATTGACTGGTGAAGTAATATAGCGACCCCACCACCAGGGCCACCATGCAGGGAATCTTTCCTAAACATCTCATATCCACGAACGGAGATTGAGACATCAGGCTGTAACATCGTCTCGTGCAGGCACAGCGCAATCGGACACTTTTGCCGGATCAACAACTTTATGTCTTCATACCTAGACCGAATCCCGCGAACATTCCATTGAATAATATTATTAAAAGGGAATTTAAGAAAGAAAAGGACTTATGTTTCAAACACAATTTTCTCCTTCCCTTTTTCCTTTTACCTGTATGAAACCCTTATCAAGGGCCGATGGATCTCCTATCACATCGTGAATCTTGGACCCAGACGAAAAAGATTTTAAAAATTTAGACGCATCCCCTGGAAGCGTCTTGGGCAATGAAAGGGGTTTCCCCTTTGAGGTAGAGGCTGTCTTATTTGACAGCTGAACTTTAGTACTCTGCGTCGCAGAAAGGTTACCAACTTGAGGCACTGAATTCTTCGAACCAATTTCTGTTTGCTTGGTGCTTAATAACGCTTTTAGCGCAGAAGTTAGGGAAGCAACCTGTTTAGTGAGGTTCTCAACAACACTCTTCAACTCAACGCATAACGAGCACTCACCAGACACACGAGACTGAACACTAGTTGCAGCTGCAAACGAAATGTCAGGCTGGACTGCATTTCGAATGCAGTTTTAGTATTAGATAGTTAACTAAATAAAACTAAATAGATATTTAGTTTTCTGTATTCGCTCCGGGCAGCGGGAAAGGAAAGCTTCTGTTCAGACGAAATTTTCTGAATTTCCCGTTCTTCTTTATACTTGGAGCATTCCCGAGACCTTGCTGAATGACTTCCTTTACAGTTTGCACAGAGTTCATTTTCAGAAGTGCATTCGTTGTCTAAGTGGTCAGGTGAACTGCACTTATTTTATTTGCAAGCAAAAATTTTGCTCCAATATGTAAATTAGATTCAAATATATTTAATTTGTATTGTTGATTTTTTGTCAGAATATAACACTAGATGTTTTATACCAAAGATTCCTTAAAAGTACAAATATTTAATCTACGATATTAAAAAATTTAGTTTTATTATCATGTTAAAAGATACTTTAAAACCATTCCTGGACTTGTGAACTAGTTTGTTCTAGAATTTAAGTTTTTGACTATTTTGATATTCTTGTATTATATACCCATATTAAACTATATAATTATGTATAATTTATCACTTCAATTGAGAAGTTAATTTTATTATTTGAAGACTGAACCTTGTAACAATTACATATTATTCGTAAAATTTAATCCTTATTAGTTATTCACTTTTTTCATTTTTTTTATAGTTTAATAGTGATCAAGAATTTTGCAGTGATATGTAATTGTGTTAATTTTGCAATTGCATTGTTGTATTTGTTATAAAAATATAATACTACTTGTTTAAACCAAAGAGTCGTTAAAACAAATTTATTATAATTAAAAAAGTGGATTTTGTTACTAGATCACAAATGACTTAAGAGGGTTTATTTTCAGTTGTTTTAGGATTTAGTTATTGAGGATTTATTTTCTGTTATTTTATTTTCATTTAGCAAATTTGTTGATTGTTAATATTAAAAATTTAGCACATTTATTTTTCCCTTTTACAATATTTTGTTGTTTTTCTGTATATTATTCTATATTTTCTGATTTTGAATGTACTGTGTTGTTAAAAACAGTACTTTTTCATTTATTACTATATTTTTTTCATGGTTTTAATAACCACTGAGACAATATTTTATTATTTTTCTATAATTTTACAATATTATTCTACATGTTCAGATACGTTGATTGTACTGTATTGTTAATAACAGTACTTCTTTCATTTATTACATTATTTTCTTTTGGTTTTAATAACCACTGAGATAATATTTTGTAATATTTCTAAATTAGCAGTATTATTTTTCATTTTTTAGTTTGTATTCTAATATTTTTGTATTTTGATTTAGTTAATGTAATTAAATAAGTTCAGCATGTATTTTATATGAATTTTGTAATCAATAATTTTTGATTGCATTTTGTTCATTAATAAAATTGTAAAAAAATTAATGGTTTTGTATTATTCTTATTGGTTTGTATATTTGAAAATATCAATTGATATATCATCGCGATGTCAAACCTAAAGGGCCAACACGTATTACTTTTATACTTTTTAAAAAAAAATGTCGGCGGTTTTAAAAAAACTTATTTAATTTTGATTCTATATTTTTTGTTAAGGTCAACAGTAGAAAGGCTGGTCTGAACCTCTTCTAGAGGTTTTACTTAGTAAAAAACGAGGAGTGAGGTGGCCTCATACAGCCTCATACATATCATGTATATCTCGAGAGTAAACCACTCCTCGAGATGAGTTGAGGGATCTGTGCGGTTCTACAGTGACTGTAGTACTTCCTATTTGTGTAATTTTAACAACGCTGCTACTTTGCTTCGCAGACGTTGTTTCAATTAACAAAGTACCATTCCTTAGTTTTTTAATTGAATGTGGCGAGCCACAAACCGACTGCACAGAGGGGGCACTATACTCAAAAAAAAAATTTCCCTAATTAAGTAACAAAATTGTCGTTTTGCACAAAATATTCTACATAAAATTACTAGTTATTTCATTAAAAAAAAACTGTGAAAATGTTTTCCCCAACCCTTACAATCGGGGTTGGGGATGAAATTTCATGCATATTTTGTTAGATCAGAACTTAAGTAATTTTTAATGGATTTTTTTGATTTTGGTTTCAAATTAAAGAGAATGTTATGATGTACAAACTGTAGTAATGGTTTTTTATTTGTGACACTGAGTCTACTTCTATGATTTTTTTAATAAAAACCGTAAAATTCAACAGTTTTTTCAACTTCAACATTTTTTAAAAAATCAGAAAATGAGCTTTTCAGCAATTCAATACCACAGTTTGTAGAGCTTAAAATTCTGAATTTTTAGACAAAAAATCATGTTTCTAAGTGCTACAGAACTCAAGTTATGATCTAACAAAGTTTAAAAATCCAAATTTTCGGTAACGGCAAAAAAACAAAAAATAAACATATATTAGTTACTTACATTCACATGATTAATTCACAATCTTACAGGCCTAAATTTTAAAACTATCACTAAAATGAACACGGTACTATAAGTTACAAACTATATAAATAATATAAATACTCTAATAAGTAATGACCGAAAAAAATACAAATACGATGTCATATACGTCATACACGTCAAAACGTAAACATAACCTTCAACAGCTGAGTAAGCTAACATGTGTTTTATTATAATTCCGTTCTAAATAACAACGTTGAAATGAACTGCATTCTGTTGGGTTATATAGGAACTAAAAGAAAAAGCCGGTACATTCAAAATGCAAAAAAGAACGCGTAATTCTGTCCAGCCGTTCTCTAGAAAAACCATTCTGAAACTGGACGTTTTTTTGATCAAAATTTGCCATGACAACCTTCTAAATAATATTTTTTATAATTTTTAAAACTAAATGTTTCAACAAAATAAAAATACTAGCATGTACAGAAAATATCAGAGTATTTTATGAGCAAAAAAAAAAATTTTTTTTTCCATTTTTTGGGTATAGTGCCCCCTTAATTGAATGTGGCGAGCCACAAATAACTGCACAGACCTGTTAATAATGAAGAGGGAAACTTTTGATAGCGACCCTTCTTCTGCAACACAACGAACAACGAAAAATTTGTCCGTGTTACTTAATACACCACTATCACTATCGTCAGACAAGCTAGACCATAGTCTTTTCAATCCAAGGGAAGATTGTTTGTTTGACATTATCTTTAGTGCTTTTCCAGTCATCGTAAAAGCAGGGTGCGGGCGGAGAGATGACCCGCGCACGCCGCAGGTCCCTAGTAAAAAGAAGGACCCGGCCGAGTACTCCCGGCAGCTATCTCCCACATATTTCATCCGGGCCGGGAAGTCAGGTACTGCCTGACCCACTGATACCGACGTCCCAGAGGCTCGCACGCAGCAGTAAGAGCTCCGACACTCTTACCCATGGTCCACTTCTTGCCATAGTACCGAAGCGACTGGAAGGGCTAAAGGATGGCGCAAAGCCTCGGCAGAGCAAGCTCACAGCAGCACAACCACAGTCCAGACCTTCCAATCCGGAAAGGGTTACGCACGACCAGTCCGCATCCCATCCTCGCCAGCATTATAAATGTGTGTAAGAAAACTTTGTGTATGTGTTGTGTGTGTAGGGTATGTAAATGTGTGTGTTGAAAGAAAGTGTGGCGTGTGTGATGTAGTATTATTGTTGTGTGTAGTGTAAGAGCAACCTGTGTATAGTTTTGAAATAAGGTTAGCTCTTAGCTGGGGTCCCGGGGTTGCCACACCCGAACACCCACATATATATGCATGGACGAGCATTCATATATATAAGAATGGGTGCCCCCTGGAGGAACCCATTAAATTGAATTACATGAAGAAAAGTTACATCAATATGTTAGCGATTATCAATGCTCGTATTGTTGTTTCTGGTGAAGTGGGTTTCAGATTATCTCCAGAGGATGTACTCAAAGTGGAAGAAGTTGAGAACCACCACTATCCAAGAGATGATGCTACATCTGATCCTGTCGTTGTTACGGTTAATGTAGTTGCGTTTTTGCATTTACTGAAGGTACCCATCAGGAAATGTTCTCTCAGTACTGCTGTGTTAAAACAGCCTATGATTGAGAGTCAGATATCGGGTGAACTGCAGATTCTTTTTGCAAGCTACTCATTGATGTATGATCTCTTAAGTACTGAGGGCATGGCTGGTGAGATGAAAGATAGCAACATAATGGATTTGACTGTTAGAAGTTCAGTTTCAAATCATTTTTCTAAGGCAATATTAAAGTATTGTTTTAGGTCTGGTAATGCTGGAAGGGTGAATTGGAAGTCGATAAGGAAGTTATCGCCTTATTTGTTCGACCATGTTGAATCTAGATTTATGGGGAAATGCCTGAACGTTATATATTCAGATCCTGAATTGTTTGGAGTGTCACAATATTTACGGCTGAGAAATAACAACAAATTTGTTAATCGGTCATTGTAAACAAATCTAAAATAGGCCTGAAAATCAGCTGTTAAACAGCTGATTTTGGCGACTTTACCTCTAGACCAACCCGGTGGGTTAAAATAAGATAACACAGGTTGAGGTACCAGATACACAGGTTCACACAGATAAGCTCGGCATTCTTTTTTTAGAATCTGTTTAGAAAATAAGTGTTTTTTCATTAGTCATAGTTATCAATAAACCCAACGGTAAGTTAATAAAAACGTTCAATACGCTTTACACAGCCTAAGTAGAGTTCGCTTGTTTTATCAAGGTTACGCCTAATAAGAGTTTACGAGTTAAAGGTTATCACCAAATATAATGTACGTTTATTAATTCTCATAATATACCGTCGTAAAGGAAACTATGCAACAGAGCATCTTATCTTTTATACGTACTGCACATATTAGTAGGCCTATTTTAGATTTGTTTACAATGACCGATTAACAAATTTGTTGTTATTTCTCAGCCGTAAATATTGTGACACTTATTGCTAAGGTCCGTTTCGGGATCTAGGTAATTAAATAATTATTACACTAAGGTTTACTATTTCAAATATTTATTACACTAAAAGATTACGAAATAAATAATAAACTAATTAAAATGACTTATTACAATAAATAACTTGTTAATCTACTTAAAATAAATACAATTAATAATAAACGATAAATAACTTAATAACTCACATAGCTCTACTTACAATCACCTTTATAATAAACAAAACACAGAAATTGAATTCACAAAAACTGCACATTAACTTTACAATACACTCACAAAAAGACTTTACACAATACACACACAACAAAGGCAGTATACCAGTCGTGGACCAACACAATGCTCGGAATAGTTAACCTGTATAACAACCCGATAATCGCTCGTCGAAGATCAAACGGATACTACTACTGACCGCGCTCAGGGTCTCTTTATATACCATTTACAAAGATAGTTCGAGAATAGAATAGAACCTGCAAAAATAAAGTACAAAAAAAATAACCTTTTATTAATGAATGCTATAAAATCCGTTGTAAACAGGTCAACAATAGGTTTTTTGTAAATAGAAAACGTAAACAACCGGCCCCCTCATAATAGCTGTACATGATACCCGACCTTTTACGATAGTTATTAATGTCCTATTGTCATTACTTGTTACTATTGTGTTGTTACTGTTATTGTCCACATTCACGTTATTGTGTTCCACACTCTATTGTCCTCTTTACTAGTTTTATGAATGAAATTCTGGAACCTTCGCGAACCGTCTTTTCTTCGATCTTGTTACAATATATACGGAAACATCTACAAGAGCATGCACGGAAGAGTGACGCATTTTGACTGTATTTTGATAGTTGTTGGGCGCACCTAGAACGTGAAAAAACTGATGTTGTCGCCTTCCCAGAACAGGCATAACTTAGGGAGTGAAGGGGGAAGTTACGCGTGGACGCTGTCTACAAAAACGCTTATACATCTCGTGAACGACTGAAGTTAGAAAGATGTTGTAAACACCACTTTCTCATAAACATCAAGTTCTATAAAAAAATTTATATAAAATCTCGTATCTAAAAGAAACAGATTAATTTATGTTTATATTAAAATGTAAATTAACCCTTTCAGTGCCAACATCCGGAAAAAAGGACGTCGGTTTTTTTTTTTTTTTTTTTTTTTTGGGCGAAAAACCAGGACGGTTATCAACGCCCGTTATTCTACACACGGGGGTACAGGGACCAAGTGTAGAAAGTAATTTTCTTATTATAATATAAAACGTCTTACAAACTAGAAATATCGCAGAAAATATATTAGCATACGAACATAAACTTAAACCTAATATCACAGACAGAATAAATAACATTTACAATTTAACAAACAAAAATCTTACGAAACTAGTATCACAGCAAACAAAAAATAATATAAATCAAAAGCTAATATCACAGACCTGACGATAAAAACAAAAGGCTGTAAAGGGGCCACAAAAAAAATATATAAATAAATAAATAAAAAACATACACAAATACACATATAAAATTAAACTAATACTCCTATTTCCCTATCAGACACTGTTGTACACACTAATGGATCTAAGTAATCTTAACGTTGAGTCCAAAACATGGCTATCGTCGCCGAGTACATCTCGTAACTGGAAGGGTATCTTGAATCGCCGACGTAGAGCTGCGTAGCAGACGCAATCTACCAACACATGTTTAATTGTCAAAGGACAATCACATCTGCCACACATTGGAGAATCACCAGACGTCATGAGATACCCATGCGTTAATCTGGTGTGTCCAATTCTAAGTCGCGCGATGACAACCTCTTCCCTTCTGTTCTTCCTCAGCGACGTAGGCCAAGGTTTAACGTCATGCTTTATCTCACGAAGCTTGTTGCCATGAGAGCCAGTCCATTCTACCTGCCAGGAATCAGTGATGACACGCTTCACCAGGCCCACGAAATCTGACACAGTCAGATATTGCGTGAAGGCCGGTTGGCGTGCCGCCTCCTTAGCGGCCAAATCAGCAGCCTCATTTCCCGAGATTCCAGGAGAAAACAACGCTTACTCCTCTATCGTTAAGCTGCTTCACGGTGCCGTGGACATCTGCAACTAGCGGGTGGCGTGAATGTATATCACTAATTGACTGCAGGGCACTGAGCGAATCAGTGCACACCAACACCCGACGCCCACGCACACAGACTACAGACAGAGCTTTACTAATAGCATAAAGTTCAGCCGTGTAAACACTGGTTCCCGCAGGTAATCCAAACAAATAGGTTCTCCCATTGGCAACAAACGAGCAACCAACTCCAACATCCGACTTTGATCCATCAGTGTATACAACCGTAGATGCTTTAATAGCTTCAACTAACTCACTGAAAATGCTATTAAATACCACAGAACTTGTGTCTGCCTTTGAGTATTTACACATTTCAAAGTTAAAGTGTAACTGAGCGATAGTCCAGGGTGGAAATAGACACGAATTACTCGGGTAGACACGAGGCATCGCAATATCGAGGTTATTGCGTATCTCCAACGCTCTTACACCGAATGGTGAAGGTTGTCGGGCGTTTATCAGATGCAAATCATGACCGGGGTTATTGAGAATGATATCATGCAAAAAATGATAAGGTCTAGCTTTCAACTTAGCAAAGTACGTCAATATAAGCTGCTGGCGACGTCTGTGTAACGACATTTCTCCACTTTCAACTAAGATGCTGACAACAGGGCTAGAACGGAAGGCACCTATAGGCAATCTTAAACTTGAATTGTGGACCGTGTCAAGCATTCTCAGAGAAGTGGGAGTAGCAGATGAGTACGCTACAGCACCATAATCTATACGTGATCGCACTAGAGCCTTGTAGAACCTTATCATACATGATCTATCGGCTCCCCAACCTGTACCTGTAAGAACACGCAGAATATCAACCACCTTTAGGCACCTAGTCCGTAGGTCTTTAATATGCGTAACCCATGTTAGTCTTTTATCGAATATTACACCTAGAAACCTGATTTCAGTGCTAACTTTAATATGCTAACCCATTAAATACAGTCTTGGAACACTATCAGTCCGAATCCGGCAAAACTGGATGCATTTAGTCTTTTCAGGAGAAAAATTAAAACCAGTCTGCCGTGACCATTCCTCAAGACGGTATATAGTAAGCTGTAGGGCTCGTTCAGCTGAAACAACATTTCTAGATGCAACATATATCGCAAAATCATCTACAAACAAAGAACATTTAATAGGGTACACGCAACATTTCACAATATTGTTTATGGCAACCGCAAATAGAGTACAACTAATTACACTCCCCTGCGGTATACCATTTTCCAAATCAAACCTGTTCGACAAACTCTGACCAACCCTTACGCAGAATAATCGGTCTTTCAGAAAGTCTTTAATGAAGGCCAACATGTTCCCAGCGATGCCCCACTCCCGCAAGGTATTAAGAATACCTCGTCGCCAAGCCGTATCATATGCTTTTTTCAAATCAAAGAATACGGCTACGAGGCGCTGCCGCAATGCAAACGCATTGCAGATAGCCGTCTCAAGGGCCACCAAGTGGTCTGTCGAAGACCTCCCTCTCCGAAAACCGCTCTGTTCAGGAGCGAGGAAGTCATTCTTTTCCAGATACCACATGAGACGACTATTCACCATTCTTTCCATCACCTTACATACAACACTTGTTAAAGAGATGGGGCGATAGCTAGAGGCCAACGTTTTATCTTTGCCAGGTTTGAGGATCGGGTCAACAATTGCTTCTTTCCAAGATTCTGTAGCTTTCTAGAAGCGTATATTTTATTAAAACTATGTAGTAGTTGCCTTAAGCCAGAATCTGGTAAATGCGCTATCATCGAAAGTGTAATTTCATCTCCTCCAGGCGAGGTATTTCGAGAAACTTTGAGCGCTTTTCTTAGTTCAGGCATTGAAAAAGGAATGTTCAGAGGATCATTTGTGTCCGCTATATGAAAAGGAAGAGATTCAATGGTTTGCTTATGATTTTGAAATTGACTTGAATATGAAGACGTGAGAGACGCTGATCTTAACGAAGAACCAATTGCATTCGCAATGTCGATTGGTGACGTAATCACGGAACCGTCAGTTTGAAACCCTGCAACTCGGTGCGGAGACGTCTTTCCACACACGGACCGCAGTCTTCTCCACACCGTTGTCACAGGGGTACTCCTGTTAATATCTGCAACATAACAGCTCCATGACTCTCTCTTACTCTCTAGAAATACACGCCTACACCCGAGCCGTTACGTTGGAGATATTAACAGGAGTACCCCTGTGACAACGGTATGGAGAAAACTGCGTTCGGTATGTGGAAGGACGTCTTCACATCGAATCGCAGGGTTGCAAGCTGACGGTTCTGTGATCACATCACAGTCCGACAACGCTAAAGTGATTGGTTCCTTCTTTAAATCAGCTTCCCTCACGTCTTCATATTCAGTACAGTTTCAAAATTATAAGAAAACCATTGAATCTCTTCCTTTCTTTATAGCGGACTCGAATGATCCTCTAAACATTCCTTTTTCATTGTCTGAGCTTAGAAAAGCGCTCAAAGTATCTCGAAATACCTCACCTGGTGGTGATGAAATTACACTTTCGATGATAGCGCATTTACCGGATTCTGGGTTAAGGCAACTCCTACATGTTTTTAATAACATATACGCGTCTAGAAAGCTTCCAAAAACTTGGAAAGAAGCAATTGTTGTTCCGATCCTCAAACCTGGTAAAGATAAAACATTGGCCTCCAACTACCGTCCCATTTCCTTGACAAGTGTTGTTTGTAAGGTCATGGAAAGAATGGTGAACAGTCGTCTCACGTGGTATCTGGAAAAGAATAACTTCCTCGCTCCTGAACAGAGCGGTTTTCGGAGAGGGAGGTCTTCGACAGACCACTTGGTGGCCCTTGAGACGGCTGTCTGCAATGCGTTTGCATTGCGGCAGCACCTCGTTGCCGTATTCTTTGATTTGAAAAAAGCATATGATACAGCTTGGCGACGAGGTATCCTCAATACCTTGCGGGATTGGGGCATCGCTGGAAACATGTTGGCCTTCATCAAGGACTTTCTAGATGAACGATCGTTTCGTGTTTTTTTTTTTTTTTTTTTTTTTTTTTTTTTTTGAGGCGAAAAACCTTAGCGAGGTTATCATCGCCTGTTGTTCTACACATGGGTGTAAAAACCCGAGTGCAGAACGCCTTTTTTAATATATACATACACATATATATACGAGGGCTATTCAGAAAGTAGATTACGTTTTCGTCTGTTGCCGCAAGGGGCGGGGCAATCGCGGACATTTTGGTATGTGGGCGTTCTGCCGTTCAGTGGCTATCCAGCCGTGCTAGTGAGAGGGTGATCGCGCTGCTCGTTCCGTTTTTATAAGCTTTTGAAATGTGTGCTGCAATCGCAAATCCCGCGAGTTGTGAAGTACGATCTGTGATAAGGTTTTTGTTGGCAAGCAACCATAAACCAATAGAAATTTACCGGAAACTGTGTGCAGTGTATGGAAATGACATTATCACTGAAGGTGAAGTTCGTCAGTGGTGCATTCGCTTTAAGAATGGCCGAACTAATGTCCATGACGAAGAGAAGAGTGGTCGACCGAGCATTGTGACTGATGAACTGACTGAGAAAGTCAATGAAAAGGTGCGTGAAAACCGCCGTTTCACAATAACGGAGCTTTCCCTTTGTTTCCCACAATTTTCAAGAACTTTGCTGTACGAGATTGTTACACAAAAGCTAGGCTACCACAAATTCTGTGCAAGATGGGTGCCATTTTTTTTTTTTTTTTTTTTTTTTTTTTGGGCGAAAAACCAGGACGGTTATCAACGCCCGTTATTCTACACATGGGGGTAAAGGGCCCAAGTGTAGAAAGTAACTTTCTATTTATAATATAAAACGTCTTACAAACTAGAAATATCACAGAAAATACATTAACGTACAAACATAAACTTAAACCTAATATCACAGACAGAATAAATAATATTTACAACTTAACAAGTAAAAATCTTACAAACTAGTATCACAGGATACAAAAAATAATATAAATTAAAAGCTAATATCACAGACCTGACGGTAACAACAAATGGCTGTAAAGGGGCCACAAACAAAATGAAATAAATAAATAAATAAATAAAAACATACACAATACACATATAAAATTAAACTAATATTCCTATTTCCCTATCAGACACTGTTGTACACACTAATGGATCTAAGTAATCTTAACGTTGAGTCCAAAACATGGCTATCGTCGCCGAGTACATCTCGTAACTGGAAGGGTATCTTGAATCGCCGACGTAGAGCTGCGTAGCAGACGCAATCTACCAACACATGTTTAATTGTCAAAGGACAATCACATCTGCCACACATTGGAGCATCACCAGACGTCATGAGATACCCATGCGTTAATCTGGTGTGTCCAATTCTAAGTCGCGCGATGACAACCTCTTCCCTTCTGTTCTTCCTCAGCGACGTAGGCCAAGGCTTAACGTCATGCTTTATCTCACGAAGCTTGTTGCCATGAGAGCCAGTCCATTCTACCTGCCAGGAATCAGTGATGACACGCTTCACCAGGCCCACGAAATCTGACACAGTCAGATATTGCGTGAAGGCCGGTTGGCGTGCCGCCTCCGTAGCGGCCAGATCAGCAGCCTCATTTCCCGAGATTCCGGCATGACCCGGAACCCAGCAGAAAACAACGCTTACTCCTCTATCGTTAAGCTGCTTCACGGTGCCGTGGACATCTACAACTAGCGGGTGGCGTGAATGTATATCACTAATTGACTGCAGGGCACTGAGCGAATCAGTGCACACCAACACCCGACGCCCACGCACACAGACTACAGACAGAGCTTTACTAATAGCGAAGTGGGAGTAGCAGATGAGTACGCTACAGCGCCATAATCTATACGTGATCGCACTAGAGCCTTGTAGAACCTTATCATACATGATCTATCAGCTCCCCAATATGTACCTGTAAGAACACGCAGAATATCAACCACCTTTAAGCACCTAGCCCGTAGGTCTTTTATATGCGGAACCCATGTAAGTCTTTTGTCGAATATAACACCTAGAAACCTGATTTCAGTGCTAACTTCGATATCCTGACCCATTAAATACAGTCTTGGAACATTATCAGTCCGTATTCGGCAAAACTGAATGCATTTAGTCTTCTCAGGAGAAAAACTAAAGCCAGTCTGCCGTGACCATTCCTCAAGACGGTATATAGTAAGCTGTAGGGCTCGTTCAGCTGAAACAACATTTCTAGATGCAACATATATCGCAAAATCATCAACAAACAACGAACATTTAACAGGGTATACGCAACTTTTCACAATATTGTTTATGGCAACCGCAAATAGGGTACAACTAATTACACTTCCTTGCGGTATACCATTTTCAAAGTCAAACCTGTCGGACAGACACTGACCAACCCTTACACGGAACGATCGTTCATCCAGAAAGTCTTTAATGAAGGCCAACATGTTTCCAGCGATGCCCCAATCCCGCAAGGTATTGAGGTAACCTCGTCGCCAAGCTGTATCATATGCTTTTTTCAAATCAAAGAATACGGCAACGAGGCGCTGCCGCAATGCAAACGCATTGCAGATAGCCGTCTCAAGGGCCACCAAGTGGTCTGTCGAAGACCTCCCTCTCCGAAAACCGCTCTGTTCAGGAGCGAGGAAGTCATTCTTTTCCAGATACCACATGAGACGACTATTCACCATTCTTTCCATCACCTTACATACAACACTTGTTAAAGAGATGGGGCGATAGCTAGAGGCCAACGTTTTATCTTTGCCAGGTTTGAGGATCGGGACAACAATTGCTTCTTTCCAAGATTCTGGAAGCTTTCTAGAAGCGTATATTTTATTAAAAATATGTAGTAGTTGCCTTAAGCCAGAATCTGGTAAATGCGCTATCATCGAAAGTGTAATTTCATCTCCTCCAGGCGAGGTATTTCGAGAAACTTTGAGCGCTTTTCTTAGTTCAGGCATTGAAAAAGGAATGTTCAGAGGATCATTTGTGTCCGCTATATGGAAAGGAAGAGATTCAATGGTTTGCTTATGATTTTGAAATTGAATTGAATATGAAGACGTGAGAGACGCTGATCTTAACGAAGAACCAATTGCATTCGCAATGTCGATTGGTGACGTAATCACGGAACCGTCAGTTTGCAACCCTGCAATTCGGTGCGGAGACATCCTTCCACAAACGGACCGCAGTTTTCTCCACACCGTTGTCACAGGGGTACTCCTATTAATATCTGCAACATAACGGCTCCACGACTCTCTCTTACTCTCCAGAAAGATACGCCTACAGCAGGCCCGAGCTCTTCGGTAAGCTTCCAGGTTAGCATCCGTAGGTCTGCGACTAAAAATTCGCAGGGCCCTACGGCGGTCCTGAAGAGCCTTTTTACACCGATTATTCCACCAAGGCACCGGCGGCCGCCGCGCTTTACCCGATGTTTTAGGAATGCTCTGGGCAGCTGCTGCAGACATCCTCTCCACAAAGGAAGACAACAGGCTTCGTGCATCATCATCATCTTCATATTCAGATTCCATCAAACTTGAAAACTCATTCCACCGTGCAAGCTTCTCTATCCATCGTTTTGGAAGGTCATCGACAGACTGGTAGTCAAAAAACTCGACCACCACCGGTCGATGATCACTTCCGTACAGGTCTGGCAGTACTCTCCACAACAACCGTGGTACAAGGGACGGGCTACAGAAAGTAAGGTCCAAGCACGACCAGGATCCTGTTGAGGATGACATGAATGTTTCAGATCCATCGTTCAATAGACATAAGTCTAAATCACTCCGGACCCTCTCCACCATGTGACCTCTACCATTGCACAGTGAGGAGCCCCAAGAATAATGGTGACCATTGAAATCTCCTAGGACGATATATGGAGCTGGTAACTGTTCCAGTAATTCTCTCATGGCAAGGTATGAAACTTCATTGTTAGGTGGTAAATAAACAGTACACACGCAAACCGACACCGGGACAGTTATCCTGATTGCTACGGCCTGAAGATCCGTCTGAATATCCAGACTTACCCCCTGCATTGACTGGTGAAGTAATATAGCGACCCCACCACCAGGGCCACCACGCAGGGAATCTTTCCTAAATATCCCATATCCACGAACGGAGATTGAGACATCAGGCTGTAACATTGTCTCTTGCAGGCACAGCGCAATCGGACACTTTTCCCGGATCAACAACTTTATGTCTTCATACCTAGACCGGATCCCGCGAACATTCCATTGAATAATATTATTAAAAGGGAATTTAAAAAAGAAAAGGACCAATGTTTCAAACACAATTTTCTCCTTCCCTTTTTTTCCTTTTACCTGTATGAAACCCTTATCAAGGGCCGATGGATCTCCTATCACATCGTGGATCTTGGACCCAGACGAAGGAGATTTTAGAAATTTAGACGCATCCACTGGAAGCGTCTTGGGCAATGAAAGGGGTTTCCCCTTTGAGGTAGAGGCGACTGTCTTATTTGACAGCTGAACTTTTGTATTCTGCGTCGCAGAAAGGTTACCAACTTGAGGCACTGAATTCTTCAGACCAATTTCTGTTTGCTTGGTGCTTAATAATGCTTTTAGCGCAGAAGTTAGGGAAGCAACCTGTTTAGTGAGGTTCTCAACAACACTCTTCAACTCAACGCATGACGAGCACTCACCAGACACACGAGACTGAACACTATTTTTTTTTTTTTTTTTTTTTTTTTTTTTTTTTAAAGGCGAAAAACCTCGGCGAGGTTATCATTGCCTGTTGTTCTACACAAGGGTGTAAAAAGCCCGAGTGTAGAACGCCATTTTTTTATATATATATATGAAATATCTAAAATCTTATAATCTAGTATCACAGACAGGCTAAAAAAAAAAAACGCTAAAAACACAAAAAAACATACACACATAAACTTAAACTTAATATCACAGTTAAAAAAGAAAACACAAAAATGACATTGACACTTATGTAATTAAAATCTTAAAAACTAGTATCACAACCAAAAAAGTAAAAAATTACATAAAAAAAAAGAAAAATATCACAGACATAAAAGATCACAAAAGGCTGTAAAGGGGCCATATAATAAAAACACAGACATTTGAATGTAAACATTAGGGTAAAACTAATAGGACATTAGACACTGTTGTATACACTGATGGATCTTAAAAATTTCAAAGCCGCGTCCAAAATAGGGGTTTCGTCACCGAGTATATTCCTTATGTCAGAGGGAATCTTGAATCGTCGACGCAGAGCTGCGTAGCAGACGCAATCAACCAATACATGTTTGACTGTCAAAGGACAATCGCACCTGCCACAAACTGGAGCATCACCAGACGTCATGAGATACCCATGGGTAAATCTGGTGTGCCCAATTCTAAGTCGCGCGATGACAACCTCTTCTCTTCTGTTCTTCCTCAGTGACGTAGGCCAAGGCTTAACAATAGGTTTTATTTCTCGTAGTTTGTTGCCATGAGAGCCAGTCCATTCTACCTGCCAGGAATCCGTGATGACCCGCTTCACCAGACTCACAAAATCAGACATAGTCAGATATCGCGTGAAAGCCGGTTGACGAGCCGCCTCCTTAGCGGCCAAATCAGCAGCCTCATTTCCCGGGATTCCAGCATGACCCGGAACCCAGCAGAAAACAACGCTTACTCCTCTATCATTCAGCTCCTTCACAGTGCCGAGGACGTCCACAACTAGCGGGTGGCGTGAATACACATCACTAATCGACTGGAGAGCACTGAGCGAATCAGTGCACACCAACACCCGACGCCCACGCACACAGACTACAGAAAGAGCTTTGCTGATAGCATAAAGTTCAGCCGTGTAAATACTAGTTCCCGCAGGTAATCCAAACAAATAGGTTCTCCCATTAGCAACAAACGAGCAACCAACTCCAACATCCGACTTTGATCCATCAGTGTATACAACCGTAGATGGTTTAATAGCTTCAACTAACTCACTGAAAATGCTATTAAACACCACAGAGCTTGTGCCTGCCTTTGAGTATTTACTCATCTCAAAGTTAAAGTGTAACTGAGCGATGGTCCAGGGTGGAAATAGACAAGAATTACATGGGTAGACACGAGGAATCGCAATATCAAGGTTGTTGCATATCTCCAACGCTCTTACACCGAATGGTGAAGGTTGTCGGGCGTTCATCAGATGCAAATCATGACACGGGTTGTTGAGAATGATGTCATGCAAAAAATGATAAGGTCTAGCTTTCAACTTGGCAAAGTACGTCAATATAAGCTGCTGGCGACGTCTGTGTAACGACATTTCTCCACTTTCAACTAAGATGCTGACAACAGGGCTAGAACGAAAAGCACCTGTAGACAATCGTAAACATGAATTGTGGATCGTGTCAAGCATTCTCAGCGAAGTGGGAGTAGCAGATGAGTACGCTACAGCGCCATAATCTATACGTGATCGCACTAGAGCCTTGTAGAACCTTATCATACATGATCTATCAGCACCCCAACCTGTACCTGTAAGAACACGCAGAATATCAACCACCTTTAAGCACCTAGCCCGTAGGTCTTTAATATGCGGAACCCATGTAAGTCTCTTGTCGAATACAACACCTAAGAACCTGATTTCAGTGCTAACTTCGATATGCTGACCCATTAAATACAGTCTTGGAACATTATCAGTCCGTATTCGGCAAAACTGAATGCATTTAGTCTTCTCAGGAGAAAAACTAAAGCCAGTCTGCCGTGACCATTCTTCAAGACGGTATATAGTTAGCTGTAGAGCTCGTTCAGCTGAGACAACATTTCTAGATGCAACATATATTGCAAAATCATCAACAAACAACGAACATTTAACAGGGTATACGCAACCTTTCACAATATTGTTTATGGCAACCGCAAATAGGGTACAACTAATTACACTTCCTTGCGGTATACCATTTTCCAAGTCAAACCTGTCGGACAGACACTGACCAACCCTTACACGGAACGATCGTTCATCTAGAAAGTCCTTGATGAAGGCCAACATGTTTCCAGCGATGCCCCAATCCCGCATAGTATTGAGGATACCTCGTCGCCAAGCTGTATCATATGCTTTTTTTAAATCAAAGAATACGGCAACGAGGCGCTGCCGCAATGCAAACGCATTGCAGACAGCCGTCTCAAGGGCCACCAAGTGGTCTGTCGAAGACCTCCCTCTCCGAAAACCGCTCTGTTCAGGAGCGAGGAAGTTATTCTTTTCCAGATACCACATGAGACGACTGTTCACCATTCTTTCCATGACCTTACAAACAACACTTGTCAAGGAAATGGGACGGTAGTTGGAGGCCAATGTTTTATCTTTACCAGGTTTGAGGATCGGAACAACAATTGCTTCTTTCCAAGTTTTTGGAAGCTTTCTAGAAGCGTATATTTTATTAAAAACATGTAGGAGTTGCCTTAACCCAGAATCCGGTAAATGCGCTATCATCGAAAGTGTAATTTCATCTCCTCCAGGTGAGGTATTTCGAGATACTTTGAGCGCTTTTCTAAGCTCAGGCAATGAAAAAGGAATGTTTAGAGGATCATTCGAGTCCGCTATAAAGAAAGGAAGAGATTCAATGGTTTTCTTATAATTTTGAAACTGTACTGAATATGAAGACGTGAGGGAAGCTGATTTAAAGAAGGAACCAATCACGTTAGCGATGTCGGACTGTGATGTGATCACAGAACCGTCAGCTTGCAACCCTGCGATTCGATGTGGAGACGTCCTTCCACATACCGAACGCAGTTTTCTCCACACCGTTGTCACAGGGGTACTCCTGCTAATATCTCCAACGTAACGGCTCCACGACTCCCTCTTACTCTCAAGAAAGACACGCCTACAGCAGGCCCGAGCTCTTCGGTACGCTTCCAGGTTTGCATCCGTAGGTCTGCGACTAAAAATGCGCAGGGCCCTACGGCGGTCCCGAAGAGCCTCCTTACAACGATCATTCCACCAAGGTACCGGCGGACGCCGTGCTTTTCCCGATGTTTTAGGAATGCTCTGGGCAGCTGCTGCAGACATCCTCTCTACAAAGGAAGACAACAGCTTTCGTGCATCATCATCATCTTCATATTCAGATTCCATTAAACTTGAAAACTCATCCCACCGTGCAAGCTTTTCAATCCATCGTTTCGGAAGGTCATCGACAGGCTGGTAGTCAAAAAATTCGACCACCACCGGTCGGTGATCACTTCCGTACAGGTCTGGCAGTACTCTCCACATCAACCTTGGAACAATGGACGGGCTACAGAAAGTAAGGTCCAAGCACGACCAGGATCCTGTTGAGAATGACATGAATGTTTCAGATCCATCGTTCAATAGACATAAGTCTAAATCACTCCGGACCCTCTCCACCATGTGACCTCTACCATTGCACAGTGAGGAGCCCCAAGAATAATGGTGACCATTGAAATCTCCTAAGATGATATATGGAGCTGGTAACTGTTCCAGCAATTCTCTCATGGCTAGGTATGAAATGTCTGTGTTTGGTGGTAAATAAACATTACACACGCAAACCGACACCGGGACAGTTATCCTGATTGCTACAGCCTGAATATCCGTTTGGATATCCAGACTCATCCCTTGCATTGACTGGTGAAGTAATATTGCAACCCCATCACCAGGGCCACCATGCAGGGAATCTTTCCTAAATATTTCGTATCCACGAAAGGATAATCGGATATCAGGTTGTAACATCGTCTCTTGCAGGCAAAGCGCAAACGGACACTTATCCCGGATCAATATCTTTATATCTTCATACCTAGACCGGATCCCGCGAACATTCCATTGAATTAAACTATTAAAGGGTATTTCGCAACGGAGGAGTTACGTTTCAAACACAATTTTCTCCTTCCCTTTTTTCCCTTTTACTTGTATAAAGCCCTTTTCTAGGGCCGATGAATCTCCTATCATATCGTGGATCTTGGACCCAGACGGAGGAGATTTTAGAAATTTAGACGCTTCCGCTGGAAGCGTCTTGGATACGGAAAGGGGTTTTCCCTTTGAGGTAGAGGCTGTCTTACTTGACAGCTGAGCTTTTGTACTCTGCATCGCAGAAAGGTTACACACTTGAGACACTGAGCTCTTTGAACCAATTTCTGTTTGCTTGGTGCTTAATAACGCTTTAAGTGCAGAAGTTAGGGAAGCAACCTGTTTAGTGAGGTTCTCAACAACACTCTTTAACTCAACGCATGACGAGCACTCACCAGACACACGAGACTGAACACTAGTTGCAGCTGCAAACGAAATGTCAGGCTGGACTGCATTTCGAATGCTATTTAGTTTTCTGTACTCACTCCGGGCAGCCGGAAAGGAAAGCTTCTGTTCAGACGAAATTTTCTGAATTTCCCGTTCTTCTTTATACTTGGGGCATTCCCGAGACCTTGCTGAATGACTTCCTTTACAGTTTGCACATAGTTCTTTTTCAGAAGTGCATTCGCTATCTAAGTGGTCAGGTGAACTGCACTTTGCGCATATCGCAGGTTTCTTGCAGTTTGTTTTCGTATGTCCGTATTCCTGGCACTGAAAACAGCGCAGAGGGTTTGGGACATACGGCCTCACTCGAACAGACAAGTAACCCAACTTAAGGCGATCCGGAGGTTGAGGGGTGGAAAATGTTATGATAAGTGTCGGGGTACCGACATCAATTCCATTTTCCCGACGCATAACTCTTTTGACTTGCGTCACTCTCTGGGAGGTAAGCTCCTCCAATAACTCAGCCTCAGACATATCTTGTATATCTCGAGAGTAAACCACTCCTCGAGATGAGTTGAGGGATCTGTGCGGTTCTACAGTGACTGTAGTACTTCCAATTTGTGTAATTTTAACAACGCTGCTACTTTGCTTCGCAGACGTTGTTTCAATTAACAAAGTACCATTCCTTAGTTTTTTAATTGAATGTGGCGAGCCACAAACCGACTGCACAGACCTGTTAATAATGAAGGGGGAAACTTTTGATAGCGACCCTTCTTCTGCAACACAACGAACAACGAAAAATTTGTCCGTGTTACTTAATACACCACTATCACTATCGTCAGACAAGCTAGACCATAGTCTTTTACATCCAAGGGAAGATTGTTTGTTAGACATTATCTTTAGTGCTTTTCCAGTCATCGTGAAAGCAGGGTGCGGGCGGAGAGATGACCCGCGCACGCCGCAGGTCCCTAGTAAAAAGAAGGACCCGGCCGAGTACTCCCGGCAGCCATCTCCCACATATTTCATCCGGGCCGGGGAGTCAGGTACTGCCTGACCCACTGATACCGACGTCCCAGAGGCTCGCACGCAGCAGTAAGAGCTCCGACACTCTTACCCCTGGTCCACTTCTTGCCACAGTACCGAAGCGACTGGAAGGGCTAAAGGATGGCGCAAAGCCTCGGCAGAGCAAGCTCACAGCAGCACAACCACAGTCCAGACCTTCCAATCCGGAAAGGGTTACGCACGACCAGCCCGCATCCCATCCTCGCCAGCATTATAAATGTGTGTAAGAAAACTTTGTGTAAGTGTTGTGTGTAGGGTATGTAAATGTGTGTGTTGAAAGAAAGTGTGGTGTGTGTGATGTAGTATTATTGTTGTGTGTAGTGTAAGAGCAACCTGTGTATAGTATTGAAATAAGGTTAGCTCTTAGCTGGGGTCCCGGGGTTGCCACACCCGAACACCCACATATATATGCATGGACGAGCATTCATATATATAAGAATGGGTGCCCCCTGGGGGCGACTGAACACTAGTTGCAGCTGCAAACGAAATGTCAGGCTGGACTGCATTTCGAATGCTATTTAGTTTTCTGTACTCGCTCCGGGCAGCGGGAAAGGAAAGCTTCTGTTCAGACGAAATTTTCTGAATTTCCCGTGCTTCTTTATACTTGGGGCATTCCCGAGACCTTGCTGAGTGACTTCCTTTACAGTTGGCACACAGTTCTTTTTCAGAAGTGCATTCGCTGTCTAAGTGGTCAGGTGAACTGCACTTTGCGCATATCGCAGGTTTTTTGCAGTTAGTTTTCGTATGTCCATATTCCTGGCACTGAAAACAGCGCAGAGGGTTTGGGACATACGGTCTCACTCGAACAGACAAGTAACCCAACTTAAGACAATCCGGAGGTTGAGGGGTGGAAAATGTTATGATAAGTGTCGGGGTACCGACATCAATTCCATTTTCCCGACGCGTAACTCTTTTGACTTGCGTCACTCTCTGGGAGGTAAGCTCCTCCAATAACTCAGCCTCAGACATATCTTGTATATCTCGAGAGTAAACCACTCCTCGAGATGAGTTGAGGGATCTGTGCGGTTCTACAGTGACTGTAATACTTCCAAATTGTGTAATTTTAACAACGCTGCTACTTTGCTTCGCAGACGTTGTTTCAATTAACAAAGTACCATTCCTTAGTTTTTTAATTGAATGTGGCGAGCCACAAACCGACTGCACAGACCTGTTAATAATGAAGGGGGAAACTTTTGATAGCGACCCTTCTTCTGCAACACAACGAACAACGAAAAATTTGTCCGTGTTACTTAATACACCACTATCACTATCGTCAGACAAGCTAGACCATAGTCTTTTACATCCAAGGGAAGATTGTTTGTTAGACATTATCTTTAGTGCTTTTCCAGTCATTGTGAAAGCAGGGTGCGGGCGGAGAGATGACCCGCGCACGCCGCAGGTCCCTAGTAAAAAGAAGGACCCGGCCGAGTACTCCCGGCAGCCATCTCCCACATATTTCATCCGGGCCGGGGAGTCAGGTACAGCCTGACCCACTGATACCGACGTCCCAGAGGCTCGCACGCAGCAGTAAGAGCTCCGACACTCTTACCCATGGTCCACTTCTTGCCACAGTACCGAAGCGACTGGAAGGGCTAAAGGATGGCGCAAAGCCTCGGCAGAGCAAGCTCACAGCAGCACAACCACAGTCCAGACCTTCCAATCCGGAAAGGGTTACGCACGACCAGTCCGCATCCCATCCTCGCCAGCATTATAAATGTGTGTAAGAAAACTTTGTGTATGTGTTGTGTGTAGGGTATGTAAATGTGCGTGTTGAAAGAAGTGTGGTGTGTGTGATGTAGTATTATTGTTGTGTGTAGTGTAAGAGCAACCTGTGTATAGTTTTGAAATAAGGTTAGCTCTTAGCTGGGGTCCCGGGGTTGCCACACCCGAACACCCACATATATATGCATGGACGAGCATTCATATATATAAGAGAAATGAGGCTGCTGATTTGGCCGCTAAGGAGGCGGCTCGTCAACCGGCTTTCACACAATATCTGACCATGTCTGATTTCGTTAGTCTGGTCAAGCGGGTCATTACTGATTCCTGGCAGGTAGAATGGACTGGCTCTCATGGCAACAAGCTACGGGACATAAAACCTATTGTTAAGCCTTGGCCTACGTCACTGAGGAAGAACAGAAGGGAAGAAGTTGTCATCGCGCGACTTAGAATTGGGCACACCAGATTAACCCATGGGTATCTCATGACGTCTGGTGATGCTCCAGTTTGTGGCAGGTGCGATTGTCCTTTGACAGTCAAAGATGTATTGGTTGATTGCGTCTACTGCGCAGCTCTGCGTCGGCGATTCAGAATTCCCTTTGAATTAAGGAATATACTCGGTGACGAAAGCCGTATTTTGGACGCGGCTTTGAATTTTTTACGATCGATCAGTGTATACAACAGTGTCTATGTCCTTTTAGTTGTACCCTATGGTATGTGTTTTATTTTAGTTATACGTTTATGTATTATACGTTTATGTTATACGTCATATGTCTGTGGTTTTATTATGTGGCCCCTTTACAGCCTTTTGTGATCTTTTATGTCTGTGATATTTTCTTTCTTTTCTTTTCTTCTTTTTTAATGTAATTTTTTGGTTGTGATACTAGTTTTTAAGTTTTCATAAGTGTCAATATTATTTTTGTGTTTTTTTTTGTTTTAACTGTGATATTAAGTTTAAGTTTATGTATGTATGTTTTTTTGTGTTTTTTACCGTTTTTGTTTTTTAGCTTGTGGTGTCTGTGATACTAGCTTATAAGATTTTAGCTTATATTTGTATATAAAAAAAAGGCGTTCTGCACTCGGGCTTTTGACACCCTTGTGCAGAACAACAGGCGATGATAACCTCGCTAAGGTTTTTTCGCCTTAAAACAAAAAAAAACAAAAAAAAATGGCTTTCTATACCACGCTTTCTGAGCTCCAACTTTAAATCTGCGACGCGAAGACTTATTAAATTTTGTTTATCAGCCTCCGACATTTTTTTTGTTTTTTTTTATTCGTGAACTTGTTAATTTTTTTTCTGTTAATTCGTAGATTCGATTCCCCACATTAGGGTTGCCAATTTGCAGTATTATTTAAATATATCCTCACAAGGGAATGGCAATTTGTAGTGTATTTATAAATATATGTCCCCACAAGTTGATGCCAATTTATAGTGTTAAATAATTCACCTCAATACATTTCATAAATATTTGTTGTATAATCTCTATTCTCATTTACACGACTTGCTACATTACAATTATTAGCTATCATTAATAATGTTGTTCTACAATCTTTTAATATCTTATAAATCGTCCATATAATATTTTCCTTTTTCTTAAATATTGAATATAATAAAACAACATAAATCCTCTTTAATCAACTTAAATAATCTTTAGTTCATTTCAACATGGAATAATTTGTTAGTAATAAAATGAAATCAACAAATCTTTGTACATTTTTACATATTCACGTTATCATTTATCATCCTCCTTGTATAACTAATACAATAAAATCATAAATTTTCTTCTAATATAGATATATATATATATATATATATATATATATATATATATACTGGGTGTTCCAAACCACCCGTACCACCTTGGCATATCGTAGAGTGCTTGCAAAATCAAAAAAGGAAAAAATACGTGTCAAATATTTTTCAAGCCTCTACTTTATGACACCAAAAATGACTCCCTACCCCCCTCCTTTTTGGTGAAGGGGGAGGTAACTTTGAAATTTTGAATGGAAACCCCTATTTTTCGTTGCAGATTCGGAATCTGCGTGAAAAAACAAGAAACTTTTATCTCGAACATTTTTTCAAATTCGCCGTAGATGTCGCTGCAATCAACGATTGTTGCGTTTGAGAACATAATAATAGTGATTTGTTTTTATGTCATTGCAATGTGATTTTGACACTTTGCATTGTTTCTCGGTCAATTGTCGGAGCAACAACAATTTGACGATAACCATGAGTTGAGTTTAAATAATCGAGTGAATTTGCAGTTTGTATTTGATAAATAATTCAGTTAGTAAATTAGTTGACCAATTAGTAAGTTAGTTAGTAATTAGTTAGTTGAGTCAAAAGTGTGTTTGTTCCTGTTGGTTCATGAGCAAAGTTTTCGTTTATAAAGGTAAGTACTTTTTACGTACCTCTTAATAAAGGTTGGCGTTTTATTAATTTTTTGAAATTTCATCGAGTTTCAAACGGACGTATTTAGATATCATGTTTCAGCAATTTCAGTTCATCTGAAAATTGCTCATGAAAAACCCATAAATTTTATGTTTTTTTCAAGATAAATATGTTATTATCAAAATGTTTCGATTTTGAAATAATAAAAATCCACGATTAAAGATACAACAAATAAGGGTACAAAAAAAATTTACATTTTAAACGTTATTTATACGTATTTCTTTCTGGCGTAAATGATAATAAATATTTTTGTTAATTTATCAAATTGAAGATAACGAATCCAACATGGCGGACCAAAATTTCTTGAATTTTATTTTTTTTTGCTATCTTTTTTATTAATGTACTTGTAGACGTTATTCAAAATCATTATTCAATTACTTTTAAAAATTCAAGATGGCGAATCCAACATGGCGGAACAAAATTTCTTAAATTCTATTTCTTTTGCTATCTTTTTTATTGATGTACTCGTAGACGCTATTCAAAAACATTATCCAATGATTTATAAAAATTCAAGATGGCGTATCTAATATCGCAGACCAAAATTTTTTTTGACTTTTTTAAGTCTTTACTAAAAATTCAATACTAACGATATTTGAGTATGTCCCTTTGAAATTCAGTGAATTCAGTTTTTCGAAACATTTTTAACTAGTTTTGCAATAAACGTAATCAATAAACGCTGACCTTTTTCTCTTTTTGAGATAAAAATTTCATTTTGTTTCATAATTTTTATGTTTTTACCTTTAATTATAGGATGGCTTACGACAATGCAGAAGCTATTCAGATGATTCAGATTTTGTCTGAGTGTCAAGGATGTTTCAGAGCCGCTGAAAGATTATGGCGGGATCGATTTCCTGATCGGACTCCTCATTCGAGGCATGTATTCTCACGACTGGAAAAGCGGGTCTTAAACAAAGGTGTCATCCAGCCAGACCATAACAAAGGACAAATGATCAGTCGACGAATTCGTGATGTGGATAACTCTGCGGACATTCTGGCGTCAGCGATAGTTCTGCCCCATGATTCGTTAAGGCGTCGAGTAAAAGATTGTGGCATTTCTCAAACCTCGATTTATCGGATCCTGAAAGAAAACAAGTTTCATCCTTATAAGATGTCTATCCTGCAACACCTCGAAGAAACCGATCTGCCACAGCGGTTGGATTATTGTCGTTGGATAGGAAACCGGCCGCCAAATTTTGTCCGGAGCATTCTAGCGACCGATGAAAGCACTTTCAAAAGTAATGCAGAAGTCAACTCTCAGAATTGTCGTTTTTGGTCACCAGTGAATCCACATTGGATGAGAGACGTGGACAATCAACACGTTTGGAAGGTAAACGTTTGGTGTGGAATTATTGACGACAAAATTCTGGGTCCGGTTTTTATTGAAGGAAATCTTAACGCTGAAAAATATGCTTCTCTCATCGAAAACGAGCTCACCGATTTACTGGACGATTTACCACTCCAACATCGCGCCAATTTGTGGTTCCAACAGGATGCCTGCCCTGCTCATACATCCAGAGCCGCGCGGGCTAAGTTAAACGACAAGTTTCCCGGGAGATGGATCGGCAAATTTGGCCCAGTTAATTATCCCCCGCGGTCACCAGATCTGACGGTGTTAGATTATTATTTGTGGGGACGACTGAAAGATCTGGTGTACATCGAGCGCCCTACAACGAGGGAAAACATGAAAACAAGAATTAGAGATGCGATTGCATCGCTGGACGCTGCGGAAATTCGAAGGGCAGTGGATTCGCTCGTCAACAGAGCTGCAGCGTGCGTACAACAGAACGGTGCCTATGTGGAGAATCTCCGATGAACTAAGACTGATTTTTTTTTTTTAATTTTTATTTAGTTTTCTTTTTTGTTTAGATTTTGAATCAATTTTTATTTTGAGATTTATTTAAAGTTATCATATTTTACTGATTCAACATTTATGAATAATCGTTTCATAATAATGTGTACAAAACTTTATTTTCTTACTATCGTTTTATTTGTTTATTTAATTTGTACAAAAGTGAAATTAATAAATCATTATTATTGTTATTATTATTGTTATTATTATTATTATTATTATTATTATTATTATTATTATTATAATTGTTATTATTATTGTCCTAATTATTATTTCGTGTTATTTGCAATAAAAAACATTATATCGTTGATTGCAGCGCCATCTACGGCGAATTTAAAAAAATGTTTGAGATAAAAGTTTCTTAATTTTTTACGCAGATTCCGAATCTGCAACGAAAAATAGGGGTTTCCATTCAAAATTTCAAAGTTACCTCCCCCCTCACCAAAAAGGCGGGGGGGTAGGGAGTCATTTTTGGTGTCATAAAGTAGAGGCTTGAAAAATATTCGACACGTATTTTTTCCTTTTTTGATTTCGCAAGCACTCTACGATATGCCAAGGTGGTACGGGTGGTTTGGAACACCCAATATATATATATTATTTTTTTTTTTTTTTTTTTTGGTTTAACGTCCGACTGTTTTGCAAATTGCTGCTAATGCAGACGGTGAAGGATGAAATGAATTTTTTATAACGTATGAAAAAATGCCATGCCCGAGTGGGATTCGAACCCAAGACCGCGTGATGAGAGGCGAGCACGTTACCAACATCGCCAACGCGGCC
Organism: Catonia carolina; assembly: GCA_035578175.1. Classification (NCBI taxonomy): domain Eukaryota; kingdom Metazoa; phylum Arthropoda; class Insecta; order Hemiptera; family Achilidae; genus Catonia; species Catonia carolina. Next base: position 31,240,336 of record JAQMRL010000001.1, read on the forward strand.
GGCACCTATATATATATATATTAGAAGAAAATTTATATATATATATATATATATATTTTCATAATTAAGAATGAATGTGAGGACCTACTCTCTTCTTAGATTTTCAGTCCCCCACTGAATAATTTTTATGATTCTTCCTCCTATCAAAAGTTTCCCCCTTCATTATTAACAGGTCTGTGCAGTCGGTTTGTGGCTCCCCACATTCAATTAAAACACTAAGGAATGGTACTTTGTTAATTGAAACAACGTCTGCGAAGCAAAGTAGCAGCGTTGTTAAAATTACACAAATAGGAAGTACTACAGTCACTGTAGAACCGCACAGATCCCTCAACTCATCTCGAGGAGTGGTTTACTCTCGAGATATACAAGATATGTCTGAGGCTGAGTTATTGGAGGAGCTTACCTCCCAGAGAGTGACGCAAGTCAAAAGAGTTACGCGTCGGGAAAGTGGAATTGATGTCGGTACCCCGACACTTATCATAACATTTTCCACCCCTCAACCTCCGGATCGTCTTAAGTTGGGTTACTTGTCTGTTCGATTTTTTTTTTTTTTTGAGGCGAAAAACCTTAGCGAGGTTATCATCGCCTGTTGTTCTACACATGGGTGTAAAAACCCGAGTGCAGAACGCCTTTTTTAATATATATATACATACACATATACACATATACACATATATACATACATATACATATACACATACATATATATAATAGTTAAAATCTTATAATCTAGTATCACAGACAAAATAGGCTAAAAAACGCTAAAAACAAAAAACATACTCACATAAACTTAAACTTAATATCACAGTAACAATAAATAACAAAAATGACATTGACACTTACTTAATTAAAATCTTAAAAACTAATATCACAACTAAAAAATTACATTAAAAACAAATAATATCACAGACATATGACGTCGCAAAAGGCTGTAAAGGGGCCTCATAATAAAAACACAGACATATAAATACAAACTTACAACTAATATAAATACATATACTATAAAATTGAACAGATTAGCACATATAAAACATTGCAACAAACCCTAGACTATCAGAACCATTAGACCATTATTATATATTATATATTATTATTAGAACCATTAGAATACCACAAGTTCTGTGGTATTTAATAGCATTTTCAGTGAGTTAGTTGAAGCTATTAAACCATCTACGGTTGTATACACGGATGGATCAAAGTCAGATGTTGGAGTTGGTTGCTCGTTTGGTTGCTAATGGGAGAACCTATTTGTTTGGATTACCTGTGGGAACCAGTGTTTACACGGCTGAACTTTACGCTATTAGTAAAGCTCTATCTGTAGTCTGTGTGCGTGGGCGTCGGGTGTTGGTGTGCACTGATTCGCTTAGTGCCCTTCAGTCGATTACTGATTTATATTCACGCCACCCGCTAGTTGTAGATGTCCACGGCACCGTGAAGCAGCTTAACGATAGAGGAGTAAGCGTTGTTTTCTGCTGGGTTCCGGGTCATGCCGGAATCTCGGGAAATGAGGCTGCTGATCTGGCCGCTAAGGAGGCGGCACGCCAACCGGCCTTCACGCAATATCTGACTGTGTCAGATTTCGTGGGCCTGGTGAAGCGTGTCATCACTGATTCCTGGCAGGTAGAATGGACTGGCTCTCATGGCAACAAGCTTCGTGAGATAAAGCATGACGTTAAGCCTTGGCCTACGTCGCTGAGGAAGAACAGAAGGGAAGAGGTTGTCATCGCGCGACTTAGAATTGGACACACCAGATTAACGCATGGGTATCTCATGACGTCTGGTGATGCTCCAATGTGTGGCAGATGTGATTGTCCTTTGACAATTAAACATGTGTTGGTAGATTGCGTCTGCTACGCAGCTCTACGTCGGCGATTCAAGATACCCTTCCAGTTACGAGATGTACTCGGCGACGATAGCCATGTTTTGGACTCAACGTTAAGATTACTTAGATCCATTAGTGTGTACAACAGTGTCTGATAGGGAGATAGGAATATTGGTTTAATTTTATATGTGTATTGTGTATGTTTTTATTTATTTATTTATTTCATTTTTTTTGTGGCCCCTTTACAGCCTTTTGTTGTTACCGTCAGGTCTGTGATATTAGCTTTTAATTTATATTATTTTTTGTTTTCTGTGATACTAGTTTGTAAGATTTTTATTTGTTAAGTTGTAAATATTATTTATTCTGTCTGTGATATTAGGTTTAAGTTTATGTTTGTACGTTAATGTATTTTCTGTGATATTTCTAGTTTGTAAGACGTTTTATATTATAAATAGAAAGTTACTTTCTACACTTGGGCCCTTTACCACCATGTGTAGAATAACGGGCGTTGATAAACGTCCTGGTTTTTCGCCCAAAAAAAAAAAAAAAAAAAAAAAAATTTATATTTATACTTTAATAGACCAAAACATAAACACAGCCAGCTGTCAAGTCATTTTTGTATCGTTACAGCACAAAATCCAAGAAGTGGATCTGCAGCACTTGTGAGTGGATCACCATTTAAAGATGTCCTTGTAGGTTCATTAAAGAAAGTAAAAGTAAGAAAAAACCTGTGTGCATTGGATCAGAAAAACTAAGCAAATCAAAAGAAGCAAAATTTAAGAAAAATATAAAAAATAAAGCAAGTAAGAAAGGCACAAAGAAAAGAAGACTGGTTGAATCTTCGGAGAGCTCGGAGGAAGACGAGCCAGTCTACGTTTCAACAGATGACAATGACAGCAGCTGCTACGATAGTGATTATGCTGAGTGCCCAATTTGTAATGGATATTATTCTAATGATAAACAGGGAGAGCAATGGATAAAATGTACTAATTGTTTTAAATGGTCACATGAGGCTTGTGATCCTAGGAAAAACAAAACAAAGAATTCAAAAAAAATTATGTGTGCCTCTCTTGCAGCTGAATTAACATTTTTTATCTTTTTGTATTTTGTGCTATTTTTATAATGTACTTTTATTGTATTTTGTGTCATTTTATATCTTTTATCATATACCTTGTTCGTATTATTTTGTGTTGTGACCATTTTAATATTTTATTGTTTTTTTAAACATTTTTTATCGTTTTTTTTTTTTTTTTTTTTTTTTTTTTTTTTTTTTTTTTTTTTTTTTTTTTTTAGGGCGAACAACCTGGACGGTTATCATCGCCCGTTGTTCTACACACGGGTGTAAAGGGCCCGAGTGTAGAACGCACTCCCTGTATTACAACATAAAACTTAAAACTAGAAATATCACAGAAAAAATTAACTTATAAATAAAATTTATATTAAAAATAAAACTTATAAGATACACATACAAACACAAACTTATATCTAATATCACAGTAAGATTGAACAACAATTACAACGTATGAATTAAAAATCTTACAAACTAGTATCACAGCAATGGCTGTAAAGGGGCCACGAAAATATAAAAAACATACACAAATACACATATAAAACATTAAAAATAATAAATACACAAACATATAAATATACACTTATAGTAACTAATATAAAACATACACTATAAAATATAACAGAATAGAACAAATAAAACATTACAGATCACCCTAGACTATCAGACACTGTTGTAAACACTGATGGATCGTAAAAATTTTAAAGTTGCGTCCAAAATAGGGCTTTCGTCACCGAGTATATTCCTTATGTCAGAGGGAATCTTGAATCGCCGACGCAGAGCTGCGTAGCAGACGCAATCAACCAATACATGTTTGACTGACAAAGGACAATCGCATCTGCCACAAACTGGAGCATCACCAGACGTCATGAGATACCCATGGGTTAATCTGGTGTGCCCAATTCTAAGTCGCGCGATGACAACTTCTTCCCTTCTATTCTTCCTCAGTGACGTATCCCAAGGCTTAACATTACGTTTTTTTATCGTGAGGCTTAACATTACGTTTTTTTATCGTTTTTTATCGTGATTCTATTTGTATTTTTTATCATTTTTTACCATGTTTAATTTTTTTAATATATATCATTTGTATATTGTTCCTAGAATACTCAAAAAATAAATACATTTTTGTCAACTTCTTGAACTGTTTTCTGAGTAGGCGATAATATTTGGAACATTAATTAAAAATTCAAAAAATTACAAATTTTCTTAATATAATTTTTTCGAATGTACTGTAAATTTTAACTGGACATCGTAGCTGAATGTTCAATGATGAATTGTGATTATTTTAGCTTGTTACAATCACTTAATGATAAAATTATTTACAACTTCCCTTAGAAAGGCGATATTTGGGCCCACTACCTTATATTCTAAATTAATTAAACTACATTTTTTAACTTCCTCACGGTGTTTTCATAATCGTCCGATTCACTGCCTCACCCGTTACATAGTTTGAGTGTCTATTTCATTTTTTCTTGTTTATTAGTAATAGTAAGAGCTGAAATTTTTGTTGTTCTGGTGAATTATTGAAGTATATTGGTGAATAAGACTCGTCTACTAGAGGTAGTTCAGAGCCATTGAGTAGTATGTGTAAATATGTACTGAAGTTGCAGACGAGTAACGATATTGTGATGTGAGGTTTTGTACTGAATAACATTAAGTTATTAGTTTATTTGGTTATCTGGTGTTGCCCAAACTCATTTTAATATTATCAATTTATCTTAATATTATTCTTTACATTAGAATAGTAATTGCCTTGCCGCATCTTCTTTTACGTTCGTGCCTTTAACTTCTACACTCGCTTCCTCTTTAAACCTTTTATGGTTTGCAACAAAGTCTAGTAATATACGTGCAATGTAGGACATTTTTTTTTACAAAAAGAAGTACCATAACGAATCTTTGTATCATTAAAGGAAAAATAATCAAAAGAAAAAAGAACAAGACTAAAAAAGTTTCTTTGAAAGAACTTTGATATTAAAAATGTCACAATTTTTTTTCTGTTCAGTTCTGTTGTTAATTACAGATAAGTAAACATTTTCCTTTCGCTAAAGATATCTTGGCGCCACAGTATTTGAAAAATGCTCAAATTTGTTAACCCTATTCTAAACAACAAATTCAAGTAATTCATGTAATAACGAATTGTTTCGTTATTCATAACGCACAACGCACACCATTATACAGTAAATCAGTTAATTACGCTCACGGTTAATACGATTTTTCGTATTAAAGTAGGTTGTATGACAAAACTAAAATAATATACAATTTTAGTAAGCACCGAATTCCGCTTAGACGATCTGTTTCTGATCAATAAACTCTAATCAATGATGATAATGTAAAACTTAAGTTTATTTTCATTTTTAGTATAAAAATTCAGGTCTAGATAAAAAAAAGAGTCAATGCTTTTCCTTAAAAACAGTTTTAACAACAACAAAAACGACTGCCTACATCCCAATCGTGGAACAGAAAGAAAAAAACTCTCAAATATGCAAATTTAACAACAAAATACGGACTTCAATTGCTCCAGTGGTTGAATCAACCTATTTAAAACACGTGACGGAATAATCACACGTGAGGGAAGCAAAGTCATTACATGAAGACGACACTAAATCGTAGAAAAATGTGTTACCTCCGCTGAAAAAGAACTACCAAAGTTCATATTTAACACATATTATTTTTCCTAATTTGTGTACGTTGGAATCTGTTCAATTCAATACAATAGAAACCCCATGACCTAATGAGATGAGGATGTGTATGACGTGTAAATGAGGTGTAGTCTTGTACAGACCAAGGCCGACCATTCCTGAGATAGTATGGTTAATCGAACCCCAACCATCAAAGTACACCTGTAACCACTGTCTAGTATTCAAATCCGTATAAAAGTACCAACCTTTACTAGGATTTGAACTAGGAACCTTCGCCTCCGAAAATCAGCTGTTAAACAGCTGATAAAATTTTAAAATTTAGTTTAAAATTTTTTTTTTTTTTTGAAAAATCACTGAGGTGATTGAACCGTTGCATGTTTTCGGTGTGTCTTTCAGTGATATTCCAGTTTCATCCTTCATCTGAGACTGTCGACGAAGAAGGATTCGAAAACCGCGAAGAAACTAATGAAGGATACTAAGCCCGAGGAAGATGATTCTGAATCTAAGGAACAGAGGAATGCTGTTTCTAAAGATTCGGACGAATCTGAAAAGGTTTCTGAAACGCAAAAAACAAATGATGGAAAACGAAAAGGACAGAATATTGGTGAAGTCTCAAGTACAAGCAGATTGGATCCTGAGTCTGGACATGTTTCAGATTCGATTAAGGTAACTAAAAGCGATAAAACATCTGAGAATTCAGATGACGTTTCAGTATCTTTATCCGATGTCTGTCTGTCAACGAGATAGCTAAAATATTGAATGTCCGTTTGCAGCAGGATGTAAAACTTGAAGATTCAGGATCCGAAACCATTTTAGAATTGAAGGATGTACAGCTTGAACTTCCAAGTGTTGTAAGTTCTGTTGATCCTGTTTTATTCTTTACTGGTGGTGATATGGGTTGGTGTGTTGTTCAAGAAAAATGGCAACATGCTACTTCCAAATTTACAAATAGGGACGAATTTCTGGTTAGGATGAGGCATATGGCTGAAAAGCTATGTAAAGATTTATTCTGTGTCTATCAAATACCTGAAATTCCAATATCCGAATTTCTGACTGGATTAGACCCGTACACTGTTGGATATGATGAAAGTTTGAATTTTTTTTTTTTTTTTTTTTAGGCGAAAAACCTTTGAAAGGTTATCATCGCCTGGTACATAATAAATAAAATCTTATAAGCTAATATCACAGACATCACAAGCTATAATACTCTAAAATCACACAAAAGATAAACACATAAACTTAAACTTAATATCACAGTTAGAAAGAAAAAAACACAGAAATCACATTAATACTTATGAAATTAAAACCTTAAAACTAGTATCACAACCCAAAAATTAAAAATTTCATTCAAAAAAAAAAATTTAAAAAAAAAAAAAAAAAAAAAACCACAGACATAAAAGATCACAAAGGGCTGTAAAGAGGCCACTTAACATAAACACATATGAATATAAACTTATAACTAATATAAAACACATACAATATGGTAACTAAGAGTAATAGAACATAATATATTAGACACTGTTGTATACACTGATCGATCGTAAAAATTTCAAAGCCGCGTCCAAAATAGGGCTTTCGTCACCGAGTATATTCCTTAATTCAGAGGGAATCTTGAATCGCCGACGCAGAGCTGCGTAGCAGACGCAATCAACCAATACATGTTTGACTGTCAAAGGACAATCGCACCTGCCACAAACTGGAGCATCACCAGACGTCATGAGATACCCATGGGTTAATCTGGTGTGCCCAATTCTAAGTCGCGCGATGACAACCTCTTCTCTTCTGTTCGTCCTCAGTGACGTAGGCCAAGGCTTAACAATAGGTTTTATTTCTCGTAGTTTGTTGCCATGAGAGCCAGTCCATTCTACCTGCCAGGAATCCGTGATGACCCGCTTCACCAGACTCACAAAATCAGACATAGTCAGATATTGCGTGAAAGCCGGTTGACGAGCCGCCCCCTTAGCGGCCAAATCAGCAGCCTCATTTCCCGGGATTCCAGCATGACCCGGAACCCAGCAGAAAACAACGCTTACTCCTCTATCATTCAGCTCCTTCACAGTGCCGAGGACGTCCACAACTAGCGGGTGGCGTGAATACACATCACTAATCGACTGGAGAGCACTAAGTTTTTTTTTTTTTTTTTTTTTTTTTTTTTTTTTTAGGGCGAACAACCTGGACGGTTATCATCGCCCGTTGTTCTACACACGGGTGTAAAGGACCCGAGTGTAGAACGCACTCCCTGCATTACAATATAAAACATAAAACTAGAAATATCACAGATAAAATTTATATTAAAAATAAAACTTATAAGATACACATACAAACACAAACTTATATCCAATATCACAGTAAGATTGAACAACAATTACAACGTATGAATTAAAAATCTTACAAACTAGTATCACAGCAATGGCTGTAAAGGGGCCACGAAAATATAAAAAACATACACAAATACACATATAAAACATTAAAAAAAATAAATACACAAACATATAAATATACACTTATAGTAACTAATATAAAACATACACTATAAAATATAACAGAATAGAACAAATAAAACATTACAGATCACCCTAGACTATCAGACACTGTTGTAAACACTGATGGATCGTAAAAATTTTAAAGTTGCGTCCAAAATAGGGCTTTCGTCACCGAGTATATTCCTTATGTCAGAGGGAATCTTGAATCGCCGACGCAGAGCTGCGTAGCAGACGCAATCAACCAATACATGTTTGACTGACAAAGGACAATCGCATCTGCCACAAACTGGAGCATCACCAGACGTCATGAGATACCCATGGGTTAATCTGGTGTGCCCAATTCTAAGTCGCGCGATGACAACTTCTTCCTTTCTATTCTTCCTCAGTGACGTATCCCAAGGCTTAACATTACGTTTTATTTCCCGAAGTTTGTTGCCATGAGAGCCAGTCCATTCTACCTGCCCGGAATCAGTGATGACACGCTTCACCAGGCCCACGAAATCTGACACAGTCAGATATTGCGTGAAGGCCGGTTGGCGTGCCGCCTCCTTAGCAGCCAGATCAGCAGCCTCATTTCCAGAGATTCCGGCATGACCCGGAACCCAGCAGAAAACAACGCTTACTCCTCTATCGTTAAGCTGCTTCACGGTGCCGTGGACATCTACAACTAGCGGGTGGCGTGAATATAAATCAGTAATCGACTGAAGGGCACTAAGCGAATCAGTGCACACCAACACCCGACGCCCACGCACACAGACTACAGACAGAGCTTTACTAATAGCGTAAAGTTCAGCCGTGTAAACACTGGTTCCCACAGGTAATCCAAACAAATAGGTTCTCCCATTAGCAACAAACGAGCAACCAACTCCAACATCCGACTTTGATCCATCAGTGTATACAACCGTAGATGGTTTAATAGCTTCAACTAACTCACTGAAAATGCTATTAAATACCACAGAACTTGTGTCTGCCTTTGAGTATTTACACATTTCAAAGTTAATGTGTAACTGAGCGATGGTCCAGGGTGGAAAGAGACATGAATTACATGGGTACACACGAGGAATCACAATACCGAGGTTGTTGCATATCCCCAACGCTCTTACACCGAATGGTGAAGGTTGTCGGGCGTTCATCAGATGCAAATCATGACACGGGTTGTTGAGAATGATGTCATGCAAGAAATGGTAAGGTCTAGCTTTCAACTTGGCAAAGTACGTCAATAGAAGCTGCTGGCGACGTCTGAATAACGACATTTCTCCACTTTCAACTAAGATGCTGACGACAGGGCTAGAACGGAAAGCACCTGTAGATAATCGTAAACATGAATTGTGGACTGTGTCAAGCATTCTCAGAGAAGTGGAAGTAGCAGATGAGTAGGCTACTGCGCCATTATCTATACGTGATCGCACTAGAGCCTTGTAGAACCTTATCATACATGATCTATCAGCACCCCAACCTGTACCTGTAAGAACACGCAGAATATCAACCACCTTTAAGCACCTAGCCCGTAGGTCTTTAATATGCGGAACCCATGTAAGTCTCTTGTCGAATACAACACCTAAGAACCTGATTTCAGTGCTAACTTCGATATCCTGACCCATTAAATACAGTCTTGGAACATTATCAGTCCGTATTCGGCAAAACTGAATGCATTTAGTCGTCTCAGGAGAAAAACTAAAGCCAGTCTGCCGTGACCATTCTTCAAGACGGTATATAGTTAGCTGTAGAGCTCGTTCAGCTGAGACAACATTTCTAGATGCAACATATATTGCAAAATCATCAACAAACAACGAACATTTAACAGGGTATACGCAACTTTTCACAATATTGTTTATGGCAACCGCAAATAGGGTACAACTAATTACACTTCCTTGCGGTATACCATTTTCCAAGTCAAACCTGTCGGACAGACACTGACCAACCCTTACACGGAACGATCGTTCATCTAGAAAGTCCTTGATGAAGGCCAACATGTTTCCAGCGATGCCCCAATCCCGCAAGGTATTGAGGATACCTCGTCGCCAAGCTGTATCATATGCTTTTTTTAAATCAAAGAATACGGCAACGAGGCGCTGCCGCAATGCAAACGCATTGCAGACAGCCGTCTCAAGGGCCACTAAGTGGTCTGTCGAAGACCTCCCTCTCCGAAAACCGCTCTGTTCAGGAGCGAGGAAGTTATTCTTTTCCAGATACCACATGAGACGACTGTTCACCATTCTTTCCATGACCTTACAAACAACACTTGTCAAGGAAATGGGACGGTAGTTGGAGGCCAATGTTTTATCTTTACCAGGTTTGAGGATCGGAACAACAATTGCTTCTTTCCAAGTTTTTGGAAGCTTTCTAGAAGCGTATATTTTATTAAAAACATGTAGGAGTTGCCTTAACCCAGAATCCGGTAAATGCGCTATCATCGAAAGTGTAATTTCATCTCCTCCAGGTGAGGTATTTCGAGATACTTTGAGCGCTTTTCTAAGCTCAGGCAATGAAAAAGGAATGTTTAGAGGATCATTCGAGTCCGCTATAAAGAAAGGAAGAGATTCAATGGTTTTCTTATAATTTTGAAACTGTACTGAATATGAAGACGTGAGGGAAGCTGATTTAAAGAAGGAACCAATCACGTTAGCGATGTCGGACTGTGATGTGATCACAGAACCGTCAGCTTGCAACCCTGCGATTCGATGTGGAGACGTCCTTCCACATACCGAACGCAGTTTTCTCCATACCGTTGTCACAGGGGTACTCCTGCTAATATCTCCAACGTAACGGCTCCACGACTCCCTCTTACTCTCAAGAAAGACACGCCTACAGCAGGCCCGAGCTCTTCGGTACGCTTCCAGGATGAAAGTTTGAAGAATATTAAGTCAGCGAAGGTGGCTGGTGCATTTAATTCAGTCGTGGATAAGGTGTTTAAGTCAAATAAGGTGGATCATGTAATGAGTACGATAAATATTGTTATGCCGGAAGCAATAAGGCCTTTGTCTTCACAGATACAGGATTTTATTCGTGGAAGCATAAATAAGACAAGAAGTTGGATAACTAGATTCTGTCGTAGAAAGACGTTGACGGTTTTCAATGCGGGAGCGCCTAGATCAACCAATAATGTCGTATTTATGGACTCATGTGACCCGTCGAGACTTTACAGTTTTATGTCACTTATACCAGATTTAAATATCATAAGTATACTGTATTCTGCGCCTTTTGACACACCGGGAATCGAATTGAGTAGTTTAAACATATCAAGCATGGCATCTGATGCAGAGATCAATCTTACCAGTTATACTGGTATAAATAAGATACTATCGGCTATGCCTGATAAAGTAAGCCAAGAAGAGATAAGAAAGATAATATTGGCTATGTGTTTACCTGGACAGATCATGATTGAAGTAAACTTTTTGGATGAGGATCCATCTGAGTTGAAATTCATGACCGCTCTATGCGCTAAGTTGATTTTGTCTGCCACACCTGGCTGTCGAACGATCACGCCCAGGTCTGCTTTCGAGACCGATTGCGTGATCGGAAATTTCTTACATGATAGGGGTTTACGACAGCTGGATAGATCGGATGATCCGCTTAAAGTCACGGAGTCGAGAAGGGATGCGCATAGCGATAGATTGAGTCCGCAATGGTACAAACTGAAGACTAATAATGATAACGGAGATGGTTGGGTAAACATGGGAGTTCCAGCCTTTCATACTGTGGTAGATCCATTGTACCCTAATGTACCTAGGTTACCTCAGTACGGTGGAGTGAAGTGTTTGAATGATGACACTTTTACAGATTTATCGAATGAAGTGCCAACACCCCCAATCATGTTAGCAATTTTGGATGCACTGGATTACTCGTCATACGGTAGGAATTGGAGAAATAAAATATCAAAAATTCTGAATTACATGAAGAAAAGTTACATCAATATGTTAGCGATTATCAATGCTCATATTGTTGTTTCTGGTGAAGTGGGTTTCAGATTATCTCCAGAGGATGTACTCAAAGTGGAAGAAGTTGAGAACCACCACTATCCAAGAGATGGTGCTACATCTGATCCTGTCGTTGTTACGGTTAATGCAGTTGCGTTTTTGCATTTACTGAAGGTACCCATCAGGAAATGTTCTCTCAGTACTGCTGTGTTAAAACAGCCTATGATTGAGAGTCAGATATCGGGTGAACTGCAGATTCTTTTTGCAAGCTACTCATTGATGTATGATCTCTTAAGTACTGAGGGCATGGCTGGTGAGATGAAAGATAGCAACATAATGGATTTGACTGTTAGAAGTTCAGTTTCAAATCATTTTTCTAAGGCAATATTAAAGTATTGTTTTAGGTCTGGTAATACTGGAAGGGTGAATTGGAAGTCGATAAGGAAGTTATCGCCTAATTTGTTCGACCATGCTGAATCTAGATTTCTTCTTTCTTCTTTTTACATAATACAGTTAAATGTTCGCGAAAATTTATTGAAACAATATTTATTACAGTGAAAATAATCAGTGTAACAAAGACCTATCACACGAAAACAACTATTTTAAAGACTATTACATAATATTTTTTTTAAATTAAACAATCATTTTCTCATATAAACATTGATCGCAAAAGAACTTTTACAATCACAAAAAAAATTAGTGTTAATAAGAAGATTTCTCGTAAATAAACATTTATTACAACAGTTACTTTTGTCATACAACAAATTTTGTTTTACGCGTTGTCATGGACAAACAATTATTACAAGTGGTAATTTTAACATTCAATAATTATATTAGAAAAATATTGTTCCTTTGGACTTTTAACTTAAAAATATTACAATTTAAAAAAAAAAAACTTTTTCGTAACCTTTCAACTATACAACAACGATCACTGCGACACGTCGAATTTATTACATTATATTCTCATAAGCTAGTATTTAAGTTAGAATTAAGTTACAGAGTATATTTAAAACACCAATTAACATTTTTATATTATATTCGTATCAAGCTAAATCTTATATTTTACTCTTCCGTCCATGTTTTTAACTCATAAATGCTATTTTACAATTATATCTCATTCTCTGCTCATATGGTAGATGCTCAAGTGACCTATTCTTTTGTACTAATAGTAAATACCAACTTATAACATTTTTATAATAACTGCCATACTCATTTAACTTCAACTATGTTGATGAAATTACAAAATTAATTAACTTATAAAACTTTCATTTGATCCATAAAATAATTTGCACAATTTAAAACAAACTATTATTAAAGTTAATAAATCTTTACAGATAAATATAGTACTATACAAAATACTTTTATCTGGTTACAATGTGTTTCTAAAAACATTAATTAGGTTATTTTAATTTCCATTTCAAAAGAAAAATTTTCTTTTTGTAAAATAGTACACTCCATCCATTAGTATTCTCATACGATCTATTCACACGAGTTTTCCTTCCAAAAATTATCATACTCATCAAAATTTCCCTTATGCTTCCTCATGCTGTTTATCCAACTTCCAATAATGTACTTCATAACATACATACCATACCTATTCTTGACACAATTATTTCTAAAGCATCCATATCCCTAATTTAATCAATTCCTAGGTCATACCCAAGTATTCCTGTATATTTTTCCTAAGAATTTTTCACCCACTTTACTCAACCATCACCTGTCTTTTCAACGAGAGGACCAATGGACTTCCAGCGTATCGTACCAGTCTACAATGCAGCATCTGAATGCAACAGTTCACAATCCTCAAGATTTTTTTAACTAACAAAAATATCATGATTTTAAAGATATCATCTTTTGACTTCAAGCTAATGAAACGCAGAAGAACTCACAATCTTTTCCATTATAAAGAATTTCTTGTATTTTATTTATCGTATTCTCGTATCAATTTAAAAACGTCGTTACAACAAATTCAAGAACACTATTTTTCACAACACATTTCAACAAAGATTTTACCTAAAGAACTTCTATTACCAGATCTTCAAGAATTACCACTTCGACTTCAAATTTACAATACATTGGTTGTTCCTGTACATCAAAGCCAAATGTATTAACATTTAAAATAAACAACATACAGCTGTTATGAGATCATACCGACACTTTCTGCTTACGGACTCATCACATATCCCGTTCAAGAATATAAACTTCCAACATTACAAACTGGATCGATAATACAACCTTCCAACTAGAAAAACTTCAAGAACTTGAACAATTTTCCATCTTCAACTACAATTCAGCCATTTTAATGTCCATCTACAAGAGGTCACATGTTCAGTACAATTCCTTTCTTTCCCATAGCTTTCCTAATACAAATTAGTCATCGTCCAATTGATATTATTCCTAATTTTTCTTTTTACCAATTACCGATAATTCCTCAAACATACATTTTTCCATCCCAACTATTCCATACATTTTATTAATTCCTGCCCTTAAAATTCTCTTACACCTACCCTAACACCAAATCCTTGGGGTGCTATTGTTAATCAAATTTATTTTACTATTATGTTTATGTATATATGTTTAGGTATAATAACACATACATTTTAAAATTCATACACTAATTTCAAATTCACATTGTTCAGGAAAATTTTTTAGTAATTTTTGCAATCAAACTAACAAATAATCATGTAATTACAATCTATTCTAATAAATTAAGACTTGATTCAATTCTTTAAACAAAATATAAAACACACCAGGTATACTTATAAAATAAAATTAATAGTATAGGATTATGATTTAAATTAATTAATACTATATGATAGAGTAATTTAAATCGGATTTTAAACAAACACATAATCATATCAATTTAATTATATGCTATATTATCAACGTTCATTGAATGTAAAGATTGCTTGACCATTTTCTGCAGAAAACGAGATATTTTTCTTCTTGTCATCAACGCCACTACCTTTGATTTCTTCAGATCTAGTTTTCTTCTTCTTTTTTCTTCCTAAGGGGGGGGAGTGTAATGAATTTTCTAAGATTTTGTCTCCAAAATCTTCTCAATTCATTTACAATTCCGTTTTTTTGATTTTTGTGCCGGATTTATTTTATTTTAAGGGTTATGTATTTTTCTTCATTGAATCTAATTATTTTATTCATTTATTTCCAGTTGGTTTTATTTCACTAGATTTTTATTCCGTATTTAAATTTACGTTTTTAATTCTTAGGCTTACGTCCGGTGTCCGATTTCATTTTTGTCGTTACATCTTTATTGTTCAGTTATTCACACGTGTAATTTGTATCTCTCTCTCTTTCTATCTTACACGTTTGATTCTCTCTCTCACTCCCACTGTTACCGTCGTTTTAATTTTCCATATAATTTTCCTCGTTTAAATTCTTGGTATTTCCGATGTATCGGCATTTTTCGCCGCCTCAAACGCTTCCATTCGTGAACGTTAGGGGAATGACCTTTTTTTGCCTTTGTGTGCGTTGAGTTTTTACGCTTTGGCTTGGACAGGATGTCGAACCGATAACATCAAATTTTACAGGTAAATTATTTTTCTTTCCCAATATGGGAAAATTACCTAAATTTAAATTTAAGTACTATGTTCAATAATTTTTCAGGTTGTAACTTAAACAATTTTTTTAAATCTATTTTTTTAAATTTAAATTCATATTGTTTCTTAATATTATTATGGTGTTTTAAATATCCTATTTATAGACTAAATAAATCTCTTTAAAATGTTTAATTAATTTTAAGAAAAAAAAACTTTATTAAATTCAGTATATTTTTCTTCTTTTAAATTTTTAAATCTTAAATATGACAAATTTTCTTTTAAACTCTTGTTCAACGACCACTGAGTTACTTAAATTTTTCTAAGTAATTCTTTTACTAAATTTCATCTTGCAATTCATTTTTTTTAATGTCTTAATTTTATTTAGTTTTTTCCCCGAAAAATAAATTCATTACTATATTTATTTTTCTTCACCTTAAATCATTTATTAAACTCTTCCCAAGAGAATTTTTTTACCCCGTTTCAGTCCAAGGACTTTAAAAATAGTTTTTCTTAAATATTCCTATTAATTTATTATATTCATATTAAGTATTTTCTATTGTTAAATCAAGTTTTGTTAAAATTAATTTATTCCAATTTTTTTTTTAAACTATTGTTATTTAACTAATTATTTTTTTTCAAATTTTAAATGAATTAACCGTTTTACTTAAAAATCATAATTTTATTTAGTTTTTAGTTATTCATTAATAAATTATTTTAGCTGCTCATTAATTTTTTTCATTATTTTCTTTCTGTGTCAAATGTCATTGCGTCTAGACCTGTGTGGTTCTTTAACCAAACCTTCGCAGTACTAAAAGCGAGTTTTTACCTTCAATTGAGCTACGTTATTCAAATCGCTGGGTTGCCAATTAATCCCTGAATCCAATTCAGTTTCTGGTTGGTTTCTAAAATTGGATGGTGGAGCCCCCGAAAATCAATGTTTCAATGTTTTGTAGTTTGGACTGCTTTTTTTCTCTTCGTCTTATGGTTTTGATGTGGACCGCCCTTGGGGTTGCCCGGTGGCAACTACAATGGTGTTGGTCCACTCCGAATTTCGGTGAAGGGAAAACGCTGTCTACGCTACTGAACTTTGCAGCTGCCAATGTATTTCTTACATAATTTGGTGGAGGCACCAACATTTTTATACTACATAATTTGGTGGAGGTCGCCTCTCTTTCGAGGTACTTACATCATCTTTATACCACAGTTGTTACTGTTACTGTTACTGTTACTGTTATTATAGAGTTGAAGATGAGATAACACAGAATTTTTCATTTTCGATAGATGATGCGGCTTCGCGTAAGAATTTGATGTCCGCAATGGCCACTAATTTACATGATTGTAATGGAGTTGAAGAAGTAGAAAAGGCTTACTATGTGGATAGAATGAAAGATATTAATGTTACAGTAAAGACGTTCTTGAACTTAGTCCATAATGAGTATCATCACAAGCAGAACGGTAGTTCTAATGTATTTGAAATGATCAGCACATTTTTGCCAATAGATGCGTTTAATAAAATTCGAAATGACGGAGATGTAAAGATCGTAAGTTATGCTGGTTCTAACGATACGCGTCGTAAAAATGTCGATGCGTGTGTCAAACGTCTTATAATGGACTGTGTATGCAGATCATTTTTGAATTATTCATTAATAAAACATGGTTGCGGATATACCGCCGAATTTACTCAGGACTTTCAATCCCGAATGGATAATATGGTAGTTTCTACCAATACATTAGCTCACATTTGTCTGGCTTATTTTAACAGACGTTCTTATGATCTTTGGGATATCCTAATGGGGTATGCTAAATTAGTAATGTCTGCTGAATTGATTCACACTAGAGCATTTGGAACAGTGCGGGAAATCACTAAAGTGTCTGAAATTGATGGTATTGGTCAAGCCACTCTCGTTCATAGAGGGAAGACTTATGATGCTACTATACGTTTGCTGGATGTGCCCGCGGAAAATGATGATATATACGATACATTGGATCGTGCTATACCAGCTGGGCATTTTCTCATAAATGCAACTGCTTTAAGTGATAAGTATTTATTAGTGTTTGCAGCACTATCACAAGGTAAAACTGAAAGCGTTCGAGTGCTATTTAACGAATTAACGTTGGGAGGATGTGAAAGTTGTTTCACCAACGTATTGTGGAGTTGTAATGTAAGCATGGTGATGTCTATTGTATTACGTGAACTTTTACGGATAATGTCCTATTGTCATTACTTGTTACTATTGTGTTGTTACTGTTACTGTTATTATAGAGTTGAAGATGAGATAACACAGAATTTTTGTGTTGTTGAGAACCTCACTAAACAGGTTGCTTCCCTGTGCTAAACTTCTGCACTAAAAGCGTTATTAAGCACCAAGCAAACAGAAATTGGTTCAAAGAGCTCAGTGTCTCAAGCGTGTAACCTTTCTGCAACCCAGAGTACAAAAGCTCAGCTGTCAAGTAAGACAGCCTCTACCTCAAAGGGAAAACCCTTTTCAGTATCCAAGACGCTTCCAGCGGAAGCGTCTAAATTTGTAAAATCTCCACCGTCTGGGTCCAAGATCCACGATATGATAGGAGATTCATCGGCCCTAGAAAAGGGCTTTATACAAGTAAAAGGGAAAAAAGGGAAGGAGAAAATTGTGTTTGAAACGTAACTCCTCCGTTGCGAAATACCCTTTAATAGTTTAATTCAATGGAATGTTCGGGGGATCCGGTCTAGGTATGAAGATATAAAGATATTGATCCGGGATAAGTGTCCGTTTGCGCTTTGCCTGCAAGAGACGATGTTACAACTTGATATCCGATTATCCTTTCGTGGATACGAAATGTTTAGGAAAGATTCCCTGCATGGTGGCCCTGGTGATGGCGTTGCAATATTACTTCACCAGTCAATGCAGGGGATGAGTCTGGATATCCAAACGGATCTTCGGGCTGTGGCAATCAGGATAACTGTCCCGTTGTCAGTTTGTGTGTGTAATATTTACTTACCACCAAATAGAGAAATTTCATACCTAGCCATACGAGAATTACTGGAACAGTTACCAAGTCCATGTATATTACTAGGAGATTTCAATGGTCACCATTATTCTTGGGGCTCCTCACTGTGCAATGGTAGAGGTCACATGGTGGAGAGGGTCCGGAGTGATTTAGACTTATGTCTATTGAACGATGGATCTGAAACATTCATGTCATCCTCAACAGGATCCTGGTCGTGCTTGGACCTTACTTTCTGTAGCCCGTCCATTGTTCCAAGGTTGATGTGGAGAGTACTGCCGGACCTGTATGGAAGTGATCACCGACCGGTGGTGGTCGAATTTTTTGACTACCAGCCTGTCGATGACCTTCCGAAACGATGGATTGAAAAGCTTGCACGGTGGGATGAGTTTTCAAGTTTAATGGAATCTGAATATGAAGATGATGATGATGCACGAAAGCTGTTGTCTTCCTTTGTAGAGAGGATGTCTGCAGCAGCTGCCCAGAGCATTCCTAAAACATCGGGAAAAGCACGGCGTCCGCCGGTACCTTGGTGGAATGATCGTTGTAAGGAGGCTCTTCGGGACCGCCGTAGGGCCCTGCGCATTTTTAGTCGCAGACCTACGGATGCAAACCTGGAAGCGTACCGAAGAGCTCGGGCCTGCTGTAGGCGTGTATTTCTAGAGAGTAAGAGAGAGTCATGGAGCTGTTATGTTGCAGATATTAACAGGAGTACCCCTGTGACAACGGTGTGGAGAAGACTGCGGTCCGTGTGTGGAAAGACGTCTCCGCACCGAGTTGCAGGGTTGCAAACTGACGGTTCCGTGATTACGTCACCAATCGACATTGCGAATGCAATTGGTTCTTCGTTAAGATCAGCGTCTCTCAGGTCTTCATATTCAATTCAATTTCAAAATCATAAGCAAACCATTGAATCTCTTCCTTTCCATATAGCGGACACAAATGATCCTCTGAACATTCCTTTTTCAATGCCTGAACTAAGAAAAGCGCTCAAAGTTTCTCGAAATACCTCGCCTGGAGGAGATGAAATTACACTTTCGATGATAGCGCATTTACCAGATTCTGACTTAAAGCAACTCCTACATATTTTTAATAAAATATATGCTTTTAGAAAGCTTCCAGAATCTTGTAAAGAAGCAATTGTTGTCCCGATCCTCAAACCTGGCAAAGATAAAACGTTGGCCTCTAGCTATCGCCCCATCTCTTTAACAAGTGTTGTGTGTAAGGTGATGGAAAGAATGGTGAATAGTCGTCTCATGTGGTATCTGGAAAAGAATGACTTCCTCGCTCCTAAACAGAGCGGTTTTCGGAGAGGGAGGTCTTCGACAGACCACTTGGTGGCCCTTGAGACGGCTATCTGCAATGCGTTTGCATTGCGGCAGCGCCTTGTTGCCGTATTCTTTGATTTGAAAAAAGCATATGATACGGCTTGGCGACGAGGTATTCTTAATACCTTGCGGGAGTGGGGCATCAGTGGGAACATGTTGGCCTTCATTAAAGACTTTCTGGATGACCGATCATTCTGCGTAAGGGTTGGTCAGAGTTTGTCGAACAGGTTTGATTTGTAAAATGGTATACCGCAGGGGAGTGTAATTAGTTGTACTCTATTTGCGGTTGCCATAAACAATATTGTGAAATGTTGCGTGTACCCTATTAAATGTTCTTTGTTTGTAGATGATTTTGCGATATATGTTGCATCTAGAAATGTTGTTTCAGCTGAACGAGCCCTACAGCTTACTATATACCGTCTTGAGGAATGGTCACGGCAGACTGGTTTTAATTTTTCTCCTGAAAAGACTAAATGCATCCAGTTTTGCCGGATTCGGACTGATAGTGTTCCAAGACTGTATTTAATGGGTCAGCATATTAAAGTTAGCACTGAAATCAGGTTTCTAGGTGTAATATTCGATAAAAGACTAACATGGGTTACGCATATTAAAGACCTACGGACTAGGTGCCTAAAGGTGGTTGATATTCTGCGTGTTCTTACAGGTACAGGTTGGGGAGCCGATAGATCATGTATGATAAGGTTCTACAAGGCTCTAGTGCGATCACGTATAGATTATGGTGCTGTAGCGTACTCATCTGCTACTCCCACTTCTCTGAGAATGCTTGACACGGTCAACAATTCATGTTTAAGATTGTCTACAGGTTCCTTCCGTTCTAGCCCTGTTGTCAGCATCTTAGTTGAAAGTGGAGAAATGTCGTTACACAGACGTCGCCAGCAGCTTATATTGACGTACTTTGCTAAGTTGAAAGCTAGACCTTATCATTTTTTGCATGATATCATTCTCAATAACCCCTGTCATGATTTGCATCTGATGAACGCCCGACAACCTTCACCATTCGGTGTAAGAGCGTTGGAGATATGCAATAACCTCGATATTGCGATGCCTCGTGTCTACCCGAGTAATTCGTGTCTATTTCCACCCTGGACTATCGCTCAGTTACACTTTAACTTTGAAATGTGTAAATACTCAAAGGCAGACACAAGTTCTGTGGTATTTAATAGCATTTTCAGTGAGTTAGTTGAAGCTATTAAACCATCTACGGTTGTATACACTGATGGATCAAAGTCGGATGTTGGAGTTGGTTGCTCGTTTGTTGCCAATGGGAGAACTTATTTGTTTGGATTACCTGTGGGAACCAGTGTTTACACGGCTGAACTTTATGCTATTAGTAAAGCTCTGTCTGTAGTCTGTGTGCGTGGGCGTCGGGTGTTGGTGTGCACTGATTCGCTCAGTGCCCTGCAGTCAATTAGTGATATATATTCACGCCACCCGCTAGTTGCAGATGTCCACGGCACCGTAAAGCAGCTTAACGATAGAGGAGTAAGCGTTGTTTTCTGCTGGGTTCCGGGTCATGCTGGAATCTCGGGAAATGAGGCTGCTGATTTGGCCGCTAAGGAGGCAGCACGCCAACCGGCCTTCACGCAATATCTGACTGTGTCAGATTTCGTGGGCCTGGTGAAGCGTGTCATCACTGATTCCTGGCAGGTAGAATGGACTGGCTCTCATGGCAACAAGCTTCGTGAAATAAAAGATAATGTTAAGCCCTGGGATACGTCACTGAGGAAGAACAGAAGGGAAGAAGTTGTCATCGCGCGACTTAGAATTGGGCACACCAGATTAACTCATGGGTATCTCATGACGTCTGGTGATGCTCCAATTTGTGGCAGATGCGATTGTCCTTTGACAGTCAAACATGTTTTAATTGATTGCGTCTGCTACGCAGCTCTGCGTCGGCGATTCAAGATTCCCTCTGAATTAAGGTGTATACTCGGTGATGAAAGCCTCATTTTGGACGTGGTTTTAAAATTTTTACGATCCATTAGTGTGTACAACAGTGTCTGACAGTCTGGGGTGTTTCAATGTTTTATATGTGTAAATAGTTTTATTCTATAGTATATATTCTTATATTAGTTGTAAGTTGTATATATATGTCTGTTTTTATTATGAGGCCCCTTTACAGCCTTTTGCGACGTCCTATGTCTGTGATATTTTTTATTTTGAATGTAATTTTTAATTTTTTGGTTGTGATACTAGTTTTTAAGATTTTAATTATATAAGTGTCAATGTTATTATTGTCATTTATTCTGACTGTGATATTAGGTTTACGTTTATGTGTATATGTTTTTGTTTTTTAGCGTTTTTTATTTAATTTGTCTGTGATATTAGATTATAAGATTTTAAGTATTATATATATATATATATATAAAAGGCGTTCTGCACTCGGGCTTTTTTACACCCTTGTGTAGAACAGCAGGCGATGATAACTTCGCTAAGGTTTTTCGCCTTAAAAAAAAAAAAAAAAAATCCCCCTCAGATTATTTAAAAATTTTATCTTTAACGGCAGAACTGTATTGGACCCGTTCCCATGACCATCTCTTTCTAAAAATACGCTAACTGTTGTGCTGCGTTGAATTTATGACACCCCATATCATATTTCAACTCCACCTTCCTTTTTATAACACCCTTACCGACATTTACTAATATTTCAATATGAAATTAAAATAAAATTGACAATGTACCAAAAAGTCACACCACAAATTATAAAATAAATAAATGGTTAAACTTATTACTTCCCCTATCATATTACAACTCAACCTTTCTCTTTGTACTCCCCTTCCGACATCTACTAATATTTCAAATAAATAAAATAAAAATAAAATAAATTTGACAATATACTAAAAAGTCACACTACACCCTTCACTCTTATGTAAAGTTGTTAATGTAATCAAAGTGGATGGTGACGTGTCAAGCCATCTCGTTAGTACCATCTCACCCTATTTACACGGTGGATTTACTTATGATTATATCACCTTCAGTGAATATCGAGATCTGAGAATGAAAATATTTGGCAATGAGAGGGCGTCTATACTCCCGACGCAATATAACAGTAGGTGTGAGCCAAATATGGCCCACCTGTTGCGCCGAATGAAAGCTATAAAACATTTGTTATCTGAATTTCACTCGTCACCGAGTAACTTTCCTCAGAAAAATATTCGTGAATCCATACATAGTATGTTCCTAAATTACTCCCAAACCAGCATGTCGCAGGCATACTATTTGATTTACCAGAACTCGCACAAGATGTCGTTAAATGTAGCCGCCGACGGGCAAGTGCGACGTGAGATTTTAGAAGCGTACAAGGAGCCGTTCGTGATTGATTACAAAGCTGTCCTTCCAATATTCATTTATTTGGAAGCGCAGACTGAATTGGGTCCCATTGACGTGCCCACATTCTTCGACACAATACAAACTCCTGCCATCGCGGCAGTATTTCTTTATATATATAAAATGCTTAAAAGTTATTCAAAAGCATCCACGGATATCGTTGGTGTAAAAGACTTAAATATACCACGTAAAAATATAATAAAAGATGCTGAATTACTAGTAGGCTCATTATTGAACATAACCAACTTTTCAGTTGAAGATACTTTCCTGCTATCGTCATATGATAAAGCTGATTTAGATGACGTACTTGATTCGAAAGTCCCCGTTAATAATTTAAGCTCCATACGGTTTATAGTCGAAGGCCATGCCCACATTCAGCCTTTGCTCCGTAATGTCGCGAGTAGAAGCAATGTATTTATGAGGTTTTTCATTACTCATAGAGCATTGACCTGTTGCAATCATACGGATTTCGGAATAGATCCAATATTGGCAATGTCAGCGTTTAGACAATCTGCCTTTAACAATAAAACTTTACAAAACTGACTAAGATCCCTTTTAACAATCACCTATTCAATTTTAAAAAAAGTTTATTGATTGACTAGTCTTAGACGATACAAAGTAAAAGACGCTGTTTATAATGTAGTGTACGCATGGAGACAGGTGCCAGCTACCACTATCATTATATCGTGGAAGAAAGTATGGCCATCACACCCGCTACTTCCTGGTAATTTTCCTGATATCATATGTTGATGGTGTACCAGAGGGTTTGTGGAAGAATAGTTGTAGTTTTTCACACTGTGGTAGACCAATGACATATGATATCAGGAAAATTCGTGAAGAGATAGGAGAATTGAAGAATGTGATGTTTATGTATGCTACGACTGGATCTGGCACTACGTCTAATTTTGTTTTTGGAAAAGGCAAACTCAACGCGTACAATATGCTAAGTACTTCTGAGGAGCTACGCGCGAAAGCTTTACTGTTTTATGAAAAGGAAGCTAACAACAATACTCTTAAAAGAAATAGGAGAGAATTTTGTACTAAAACTATTCAGATGTACTAAGTCTAAAAGTTTAAACGAAAGTAGATATTCCTTATACCTCAAAGCAGTTGTAAAAATGTCATTAAAATCCAAATTTAACGTGGCGTCTCATCCTCCAACATTTAATGCTGCTGAGCAACAATCATTTTGAACTTACTACCAGTTTCAAAAATGGATTGGAGGTAAGAATATGGCTGCTACGGATTGGAGTTGGACTCTAACAAACATGTTATATTCGGTTCACTGAAAAATAACCACCGGTACGTAAAGAAGTAATTAACTTAGTTTCCTGCAACTGAAAAGTGTCCATTTGTAGTACAAAAGTGTACATTTGTATGAACAAACAGATATCTTAAGATTATTCGTCGCCATAATTAAGTCGAAAACAAAGTCAAAAAATGTTTCTGTAATATTTTAATACATATTTCTATTGGTTATGTGTTTGCTGGGTGAATATAGCGTAGGCACATACTTAAAGGTGTGCTCTACCTCTGCCGCGCCGCTCAATGTAAGGGTTTAGATGATTACAACCAACTCGGTTGTTATGCAAGTCATAATTGAAGTTTGACATGCCAATTTAAAGATTAAAATATGCCCTGTTTACCAGTTAAATTTTTTTGTATGAGCATTAAATTTAAGCTTTAAAAAATTGAAGTAAAACTTAAAAAGTTGTAACATTTTCTAAAATCATTTGTTAAGATAGGAAGGTATTTGTCGCAAATTAATCTGTATCAGTAAAAAGGATATCTCTTTTAGATTATAAATATACAAACTTAACGTGTTTACTTATTTATCAACACATTACAATACTGTTATATAAAAACACAAGGGTGGTAAATTGATAATTCTAATGGACACAAAGCAAACACCACAATTTCCTGTAACCAAATACAACTGGCGAACCAAATGTATTTTTTGCGAACACTAGAGTGGCCAGTCGCACTGAATCTTACAGGGTCACACAGTAAGGCACTATAGTTACTATACTATTTTTCAAGGCTGATGAGCTCTGAACGTATTTATTGCCTCCTACCAACTTAAACCTTTCAGTGCCAAAACAATATTTAAAAGTTTGATCTAAAGTGCCATTTAATTTGAATAAGGGTGTACAAAAAGTGTCAGCCCTTATTTCGAAAACTTACTGCTGGCGTAAGCCTGCCATTGCCGACTAAAATTTCAACGTTACAGAAAGATAAAATTTTCAGTTAAAAATTAATTTTTGTGTTCATAAAACCAGAAATCGTTTGAACACTAAAAATATTCAAAATAGTTTTTTCTAGTTTATTTAAAGTCACATTAACCGTTTAGTCATTTGCAACTACTAGGCCTAAGGGTTTTGGTACCTTAAAGGTGGTTTTAATGGTTAAAATTTCAGACCCTAGCTGGGAATTGAACCCGGGTCCTTTCGCTTTGTAGGCTAAAAAAGCGCTTGTCACTATGCCATGAAGGCGGTTTCAAAATACATTAGTCCATTAATTTTTGTTTAAAATTTAATTTGGAAATGTTTGGTTATTCGAACGTTGGCGTCCTGTTTTCCGGACATTAGCACTGAAAGGGTTAATAGCTAGCCAATGACTTTACCAGCAACGTTGCTAATAATTGCTCTTGTAGCTCAGTTAAATATTTTGTCAGCCATTTTTTTTTGGTCTTTCAATAACAATTAACCTATAAACATACAACCACCTAATTATTTTATAAAATATTGCATATTAACGTGCTCTATAATCGATGTGTTCAGTACAAGATGTAAGCCATGACTGAACTATTGCGGCTCTTATACGCATGCGTGCAATATGTTTGTCAGGTACAATCTGACAACGCTGGCAAACGTTCTGATTGGTCTTAACGTGTGGAACAGCAGAACTAATCAACTGTGAAAAGCATATTACACATTGTATACCAAGCTGAGAAGTCAGCAGCCATGAAGCGCCAGATAGTTTGAAGAGATAGTGAAGTTAAGCGCCAGATAGTTTATTTTGACTACCATTTTCTGCACCAGTAAACTTTCATAAAAAAAATACACCTTAGTTAATTTCTTTTCCCCACATGTTGTTTCCTATTACCTAATTACACTGAATTGTAGGCCAGACGATACGTGTTACTTAAACAACAAGTTGTAGAATCCTGTTATTGAACAGGCTATGTTTTTTCAGTAACACGTAATCAAAAAAATAGCTTTGTAATCCATCACTACCCCATAGACATTTAAAATTTCCAGATTAACTGGAAGCCGTTTTAAATATCTTCTGTTACCAATCTAACGCAGCACCACAACAAATATGACATATTACAGGTATAAATCATTTTTTTTTCGAGGTGTGTTCCTCTAGATCCACTAGTATTATTTTTACAAGTGATCTTGTAATAGTGTCATAAGCAGACACCAAAACCATAGAAAAAGCATTCCATTAAATATTGTCTATCCTGAAATTTGTTTCTGAAGTGATTTCAGCACGTTACATATCTTCTATTTCTCAATTGTAAAACTGACACAATTAAAAATTAGTCAAAACAAGTTTGTTTAATTATCTTGTCTGTCGTTAATAATTGTTACCTTCAAACACTAAAAATAACTTTGTAACACATTTCCCACATTAACAATTAACATGTTTATTACAGTAACTCCAGCAGATAAAATCCAATAATATTTTTTGTTTCCTTCAGAATCACTACATTTTTATCCATAGCTGATGATTCTAAAATAAGAGTATATTCAATGAACATGAACCTCAACTAGCTACAACACAATAGATGGTTAAATAGTAAAAGACAAAACTGAGCGTTAATAATTTCGTTCATTATTTAGAAGATACAAAAACCACAAAACAACATTAAGATCACCTAAACCAATTAAATTATCACCAAAATACTTTCACAAATGCTTCAGCAATGAATACTGTTGAGGAAGATTATATTTTATTAGCAATTTAACTTATTTCACCAGGAAAGAACATTCACTTAGCATAACAATTATATGGTATGGTTTTCGATAAGATTAATAGTCTCATCAAAGAGAAACATGGAATCTGATAAGCAACACTATTGCAGCCCAACAGCTACAAATATCAATAAGACAGCAAGAATAGATAAAATACCATCCTAATTTTTATTACATTGTGGAGAAGTTGCAAAACAAATTGTGTACAAACTTGTGTGCAGAATGTATAAAGAATATGGAGTACCATTACTTTAAAAAAAAAAAAGATTCCCATACCAAAAAAGTCGGGAGCGGAGAAGTGTGAACATTACCCAACATTAAAGAACTATTAATCAGCCTAATGAGCCATGCATCCAAGATGCTAACAAAAATTGTACACAAGAGAATAGAACACTGAGTACAAGAAGTGTTGAATGATGGCCAACTTAGATTTAGAAGGGGAATGAAACTCCAGATGCAATATTGGCTCGAAGATTATTTATTGAGAAAAGTATAAAGAAAAATGAAACATTTATGGCATTTGTAAACTTAAAAAAGCATTTAACTATCTGGACTAGAGTAAAATATCTAAAACCTTGAAAAGGTTAGGAATTTAACACAAAACAAGAAACATTATCTACGGTCTGACTAAGAATCAAATGGCTGTTTTGAGAATTGAGGGAAGGAAAAATGAAAAAAGCTGCTGTAAGAAAAGGTGTACGACATGGATGTTCAGTGTCACAAATACTTTTTAACTTCTATATATAAGAGGCTATGAAAGAAATGAAGGAAAAATTTGACGCAGGAATAAAAATTCGAAGAGAAACAATAAAAATGCTGATTCCCGATATATTAGCAGACACAGGAAGAACTCGAAGATATCTTAAATGGAATGGAACAGAAATCATGAGTAAGGATTATTCATGAAAATTAATAAAAACAAAACGAAAGTGTGCAGCAGCAAGAGTGGTCAGAAGAGATGGGGAAATTTAAAAATAGGCAACAAAAGAACATACAGGAAGTTGGGAAATTCTGCTATCTAGGGAGGAAAATAACAAAGGATGGTAGAAACACAAGTGATATCAATAGTAGGATTGCTCAAGCTAGAAAAGCCTCTGAAATGAAAAACAGCTTACCGACTACAAACATTAACTTACAGATTAGGAAAAATTTCTAAAAACACTACGTTCACAGTGTAGCATTAAACGAGAGTGAAATGTGGGTGATAAGAGGCTGTACAAAGAAAAGAGGATAAAAGCTTATGAAATGTGGTGTTGTAGGAAAATGTTAAAAGATTAGGTGGATGGACTAAATAAGTAATTTAGATGTTCTTAAGTGACTGGATGAAAAAAAGAATGGAAACTTTATACCATAAAATGGGATAGGCTAGTGGGATATATGTTGTTTATCAATAATGGAGGGTAATATTGAGGAGTAAAATTGAAGGGGGAGGCCAAGGTTAGAATATTCAACGCAAATTACACAAGATGTAGAGTGTTACAGGTATGTAGATATTAAACGATTTGTGCAAGATAGACAGCTTAAAGAACTGCATCAAAAGCAGTCAAGAGACTGATGACAAAAAAGTCTAACAAAGATAACATCGAAACGCGTATATACAAGGAATCAATGTAACACATGTGGCATACCAAAGTAAGCACTAAAACAGAACTGACTGGCCTCAGATGTTTTCAATTTCTTCAAAACATTCTAAGGCCAAATCCTAAATGTTCCAAAACATACTGTCAATACAAATGAATGCACAGCTGTCAGAAAGAAATATAAACATTGCCGGGCACAAAACAACATGTCATATTTGATAGGCTTTCTATTCATGAATTACAAAATTATAAACAAATATTTCAGGACAATGCAGAACATCTACAAAGACTTAATGGCTGACAATGGCGAAATGAACTTAACACAATGAAAATTTTTCATTTTAACATTTTTTGGGCTAAAAAGAAGAATATTCATTCATCCACCTAAAGCCATGTTAAGTACACCTCAACTAAACTTCACTTGACGTTAATGTACCAGCAGTTTCACCAGCCACACTGATTTTATTGGGTTTTCACTGATGATGGTTGGACACAAAACAAAACAGTATCCTTTATATATTTAGCCACTTTCAGTTAAAATCTATCTGGTCCTTATTTTTATGCTAACTTATAAATCTCGAATGCATCGTAAACCAACATTTCATTTCCCTCGTGTCTGAATCATAGTTTCTGTTGTCGAATTTGTCAGCTCAACCACATGCACCACTGAAACAAACAAAAAAAAAATACAAACACTGATTAGTCTTTTCAAAGTAACATTTTAAAAAATACTGCAATATTCTCGATTAAATAACATTAAAAAACCTCCCAACATAAAATTCCACAGAGCAAAAATTTATTATAACCATCAAAATTAACTACTACAAAACAAAGACAAGTAGGCTGCAAATTTCATATAGTAAAAATATTTTGTAAAAGGAAAACGTGAGGACACAGTGTCTTGGGCCAGTCTAAGCTAGTGGGAGTAGGTCTGTATGGAAAAGTCCGTTTAATAAGGAGACGGGGTGTGCGTGAGTAGCGCAACTTGACAATTATGTATTTGAGTTCTAACTAAGCGTATTCAAGTGATTAATTAGTTAGTGATTAGTTAGTAATTGAAGTATACTGTTATTCTACACAAATTTTATAATCTATCTTTGTTGTTTTATCTCATGTATTTATTTTTATCATTTACTGTATTGCTACTTATCAGATTTTAATTTCTAATGTAGTGTCATATATTATTTAAAGCGGTTTACTTTTTCATTGACTGTTCATCAGTTCTGAGTTCATATAAAATGAGTGAAAATAGGGGGAAAAATAAAGTTGGCAAAAAAAAGTCAAGTTTTGCATAGTCAAAGTCGTGAAATTATTATTAATAGTGTGATCACATTTTTTGACCGGGAAGTGAAAGAGGGACCTGGTGTATCATTGTTCTTCATTTCTTATAATAGTAACTAATAATATCAGGTAGAGTAGCAGCGTTCAAGCTGCCGTTGTTATGCGGTTCGGCTAGTATTACACGTGATGTGGAGTGGAAGAGGAATTTCTTTCTTACGACTATACCAATGAGTATGTTTAGAATGAATTTTTACCCTATAACAAAATTAAATAATGGAGTCAATGAAAAAAAAAGCCTAAAACATTTTTCTATTGAATATTAATATATTTCTTCAAGTACTCCCTTGCAAAGAACAAACAAAACCCAACTACATCTGATAATCAACTAAATTCATTTAATGGATTTTAAAAACTAAATTTAATTAAGTAGCAGCAAGCAAATCTTCTCCCAAAAATTCCCTTCGGGTAGAATGTATTATGAGAGCCAAAATTAAGAATTGCCTACATGATATGAAAGGCAGAATAAATAACAAACGTCAGAGAATCATTAACAATGTTATGCTAACTAATTTTAAATCAAAAGAAATGTTTTAATATTATATTGGGATGTTATAAAAGTAAAATTACTAATAAAAGTCAACCAACCAAATGTAAAAACAGAAGATATTTTGAAACTTTACTAAACTGCCACAGATCCAAATGAAACTTTTGAATTAACAAAAATAATTATTAAAAGTCTCAAGATGCAGAACCATAAAATTTTGGAGACAATTCAAAATCTAAAAATAACAGACCATTTAGAATTGACAACAAAATTAAATAATAGAGTCAATGAAAAAAAAGCCTAAAACATTTTTCTATTGAATATTAATATATTTCTTCAAGTACTCCCTTGCAACGAACAAACAAAACCCAACTACATCTGATAATCAACTAAATTCATTTAATGGATTTTAAAAACTAAATTTAATTAAGTAGCAGCAAGCAAATCTTCTCCCAAAAATTCCCTTCGGGTAGAATGTATCATGAGAGCCAAAATTAAGAATTGCCTACATGATATGAAGGCAGAATAAATAACAAACGTCAGAGAATCATTAACAATGCTATGCTAACTAATTTTAAATCAAAAGAAATTTTTTAACATTATATTGGGATGTTATAAAAGTAAAATTACTAATAAAAGTCAACCAACCAAATGTAAAACCAGAAGATATTTTGAAACTTTACTAAACTGCCACAGATCCAAATGAAACTTTTGAATTAACAAAAATAATTATTAAAAGTCTCAAGATGCAGAACCATAAAATTTTGGAGACAATTCAAAATCTAAAAATAACAGACCATTTAGAATTGATAATATGGTGGAAGAAATGAAATTTATGACCAATAAACTTTAACTAATATTAACCACTAGGTAGTAGGAATAGAACTGATTAAAATTATTTGTACATTGAATTATAAAATAAAATTATAAAAAAGTATGGTTTAAAGAAATGTTAGCCTATAATTAGATTGGACGAATGTAACACTCAAAATATCAATAATATTTAAACAAAACAGAGAAAGCACTACTGATATGGAACACTGACTTTATCAAGATATTACCATATGAAGGAGAATACTGAAACGAACAAAGTATGAAACAAAGTGATTTTTTTTTTTTTTTTTTTGTTTAACGTCCAACTTCTGCAATTACTGCTGATGCAGACGGTGAAGGATGATATGATTTTTTGTAACGTATGAAAATATGCCGTGCCTGAATGGGATTCGAACCCAAGACCGCACGATGAGAGGCGAGCACGTTACCAACTGCGCCAATGCGGCCGGCGAAACAAAGTGAACGCATAAAGAGAGTTGAATCTTTTATTTCTCTTGCCATAAAAGAATGTGTTAAGGAAGGAAGTATTGTTTTTTATGTCGATTTTTCGAGTTTAAACCACATATACACGTTTTCACACCCCGTGAACCCAAAAAAAAAACATGTTTTTAGCAATTTATCTGTGTCAGTCTGTGTGAACAGAATATCTCAAAAAAAAAGAATACCATACGTAGCTAAAATTTGAACTAAAGTTAGGTACCACTACAGGACAGACACAAACATTTTCATCAAAATCAGTCAACTGAAGTAGAAGTTCATTCATGCAATTTGTCACTTGTGTAATTTTTCAAAAACTGAACACTTTTTATTAAATTGCCTCATTTACTACACTTTTTACGTTCTACATGATACTGTTAGCACCATGTATGCTAAAATTCTTGGGACCATTGTTCTCTTAGAAAAAAAATGTTTTTATTTTCTCTATGATTGCGGCCTTAATATGCATTCTGGAGCAAAAAAGTAATAATCAAGGTTTTGTAGAATAATAAAACCACAATTTTTTTTGTGCACCGCTTAGTTTTCTGCCCCTCACTTAACTGACCCTCGGATTATCAAACCAGATTTAATAAAATAATGAACGTTGCTAGGAAAAGGCACAAACCATTTTAAGTACAAGGCTACACAGATACAAA
Organism: Catonia carolina; assembly: GCA_035578175.1. Classification (NCBI taxonomy): domain Eukaryota; kingdom Metazoa; phylum Arthropoda; class Insecta; order Hemiptera; family Achilidae; genus Catonia; species Catonia carolina. The sequence continues at coordinate 31,272,839 of JAQMRL010000001.1, forward strand.
ATTATAGTTTTGTTACAATAATATATTTCAATGTATAGTAGACTCTCAAAAATCCGGATCGCGCTAGTCCGGACGATGATTTTTTTTTTTTACTTTATTTTCTGAAAATTTACAACTTTTAAATTAACAACCAGTAAAGTTTTCATGGGATTGGCCCGATGAAATCAGAGGGAGGCTTTATCGGCGAACAAAGACGCTGTTCCTGAATTTAAGACCTTACTTTTTCAAATACTTGACGAAGAAGGAATTTCCGGTGACCAGCTGTATAATTGTGACGAGACTGGTCTGAACTATAAAATGTTGCCCACGAAAACTCTCGCATCCAAAAAAAGAAGCTTCAGCCTCGGGCTATAAAAAAAAGCAAGGAACGGGTTACGGTGTTGGCTTGTAGCAATGTGACCGGCAGTCATAAACTTAGGTTAACATTAATAGGAAAATCAAGAAAACCTACAGCTTTTAAAAATTTAAAAAAAGACGATGTGTTGCCACTTTGGTATACAAACCAACAAAAAGAGCATGGATGAATTCTACAATTTTTAAGACTTGGTTTTTTAATTAATTTGTACCTACTATAATTACTCTATATAATTATAATTACTCTATAATTGAGACATATATGACACATTTTGTTACGTGTTTGAAATCCGTAACTTGCAAATCTTACAAAAAGTGCAATCGAATCTTATTACGGTACAATAGCGTTAAGTTTAGTCAATGTTTGTGCTTCGTATATTGAATAATTACAGTACCAGTAGCCTACTGTAATTTATTAGGCCTACAGTGTTTTTTCAGAAGCTCACTCTTATAATAGCAGATAAATGTTAATGCTTATTGTCTGCTAATTATTCACCATAAAGACAAAAGAGAGTCTACTGTATTTAGAAAATTAAACAATACATGAAAAACGATCTATTTTAAAAATGATTATGTTATTTTTTCCCCGGTGGTGTGATAGTTGTGAATTATCATAAGGAGAACGCTGAGTAAGACGTGCATCTGCATTAGTATACTACTCTTGTATGTACTTCATTAGCACAGTGTAACTAATCAGCAATGAAATAGTATGGCTACAAAATACTATGGGTGTTGTCGATTTTCAACAACACTGACTGTACATCTAACTGAAGGTCAGAGGGTTATGCAGGGGTCGAAGTCAAGTATACGCATGCACAAGCCCAGCGTTCTCAGCAATGTTACCCCACCCCGCAAATGTTACGTTCCTGGATATTCACACTATTCACAGTACTGAAAGTCTAATACGCAGTGTAATAAAACGCTGTGAAGTTGAAACTAAACAAAAATACCTTTCACTGCCTCTTAACAAAAGCCATGAACGAGTGCCTGACTACTGTGATGTTTCTCTTCCCTTAATTCGAAAAATAAAGAAGGAAATTAAAGACATGAAGAAGCTCTTCTTCAACAGTTTTGTTGACAACTGATAAAAAAATGAAACAGTTAGGTAGATACTAGTGAGACTGACAGTCAAGAAGCCCGTGATAGCGATAGTAAAGAAGGTGATTCATTCATAGAAAATTTTGATCCAGTGCAATAAGGTAGCTGGTTACAGTAAATCAAACATTTTCTCGTCACGTAATTAAAGCTATAGGCAATATTTATATAAGAAAACATTTTCTCGGAATAAACCACAGCTTACACAAAATGTATGAAGAAACTGCACGGTAGTGAAATGTACGAGTAGTGTCTCACTGTTGAGGTTGGCAGCACTGTCATATTTACACTTCCCTTCCTCACAGCCCATCCATACGCAAAAGGCAATCGCGTGACTTCAGTATCTATATAAAGACAATAATAGCCAGCAGGCGATGGACCGCCCGGTTGGTCTTTGTCGCATATTACATGTGAGCCAACACATCGCCCGCTCAGTCCCGAAAGAGTTAAATAAAGCACAACCCCACTATAAAAAACTGTGGTGGGGATAACAGACCTGTTATAAACACCATAAATTTTACACTTCGCACTCAACTTTTATTCTCATGTGTCAATTACCTATCTTCAGTCTACTATAGTGTTGTGGAGATACAAAGTCTATACACGTCCTGATTTAACATACAAGTTAATTTACTTCAGACTATTACCATTTTATCGCTACTATATATAGACTGCGATTTAATAATAATTTGTGCGTGTTAGTCTGTACTTAATATTGGTGATAAAATTTAAAATAATTGAAAAATTAGAATCTAAAGTATAAACAGAGTCTATAATGAATGAGTACAGAATCGGGAAGACAAGGGTTATATATATATATATATATATATATATATATATATATATATATATATATATAAACCGGAAAAAATAAAATAAGTCATTTTTAAAATTTAAAATTTGAGTGCGAGAAGGTCACTTGAACGGAATCCGTAGCTTCATAAAAAATATTTCAAAATTGAAAACCCCAAATTATCAGATTCCTCGTTATCCGACCAAAAGTCTGTCAATTATAGTCAGGCACCCAAAGGGTTTACTGTAATTAGCAATTTTCTGTTATTTCATGGAAATCTGTAAAACAAAATGGGATTTTTGAATATCCCATACAAAAATGAGAATGGCACAGGAAGTACCCAGTGGTGAAAATTTTGATGCACAGAACATGATAGAATGGTTGGAATTTATAGTTAAAAATGACAAGAGGATTTCACATGATAACCGACGAGGAGATAGTCAATAAAATCACAAATGTTACGGAGGAAGCTAAATACTACTAGTGAAACAAGTGATGGGAACTCGAAAACTCAAAGTGACACATAGTACCACGCTCCAATATTCGAAAAGTTTGCTCGACTATTTGGAAAGTCAAGACAGTTCGTTGATGACTTATTTTATTTTTTCCGGTTTATATATATATATATATATATACACACATGATAACCGACGAGGAGATAGTCAATAAAATCACAAATGTTACGGAGGAAGCTAAATACTACTAGTGAAACAAGTGATGGGAACTCGAAAACTCAAAGTGACACATAGTACCACGCTCCAATATTCGAAAAGTTTGCTCGACTATTTGGAAAGTCAAGACAGTTCGTTGGGCGATATAATGGTATTGTGTAAAATACGAAGAGCTATTAAAAAAAATTAACATTTATTTTATGTCCTCACTGAACTTTTTTTTACTTAAACGCAATTTTAAAAACTTTTTTAAAATTTTTTAGAAGGATGTGTAATTTTCAAATGCCTAAAAATTTTTTTCCTGTTTTTTTTCTTTTTTTTATGAAGTGTTACAATATGTTTCAAAAATGGGTGATACAGTTATATTACGTGATACACAAAAAATGTGATATTTAAAAGTCTAACTTTGTACGAGCATATCTTATTTAATTATCTCAGTATAATAACAACATTTATAGCGTAATAAAATTAAATTCATTAGGAAGCGAAAGTAATTTTTTCAGAATTTTTTGATGAAAAATGAGCTTGTTAGAGTGGTGTAAAAAACCAAAATGGCCAGCAGAGTGTCCTACCGATCACGCGTTGTCACAATTCTGCTTGAACACCGTGCACTGATCGAAATGAGTTGAGAGGACGGTGGATGCAACACATTCTCTCTCTCTGTCTCGCTACCCTCCCTACTTGCCAACGTAATTGGCGAACATTATATCCATATGCCATTCACTCTGCATTAATAATAGTGAGTAAACAAAAAAAAATTTAAAATAGAGTAGCATCTTCAACATAATGGAAGAGTACCGAAATAGCTGTTCAATTGATTGTGTAAAACATTTAAAACCTATTACAACTTTACAATTTAGCCAAATGCATATCAATACAATTACAACTGTAATTATAAGTATAGGCATTTCATCTGGCGCGTGGAGGCTTCGAATGAATCAGCTTGCATAGGTATACTACATCCACCCGTCCCTCACCTATTGTTATAGACTGTTCATAAAATTAATGAATATATTTTTCTACATTTTATAGTGACATCGCATATGATCCTCACTTACCAATAACAGTTAAAAAAAAAATCTGGTGAACCACTAACACAACTTTCTCTTGCCAATGCAAAAAATTAACAATAAACCTAACAATAGTAATAAAACATTAGAAATAAACAAAAAACTAACCTCAATTAACATAGCATAATTTTTATCACGAGTGAGACGCAAAATGAAAATCACCTCAGTTTGTCTTAAAAATACGGAAAATCACTCTTTCACGCGAAACTAGGCTCTGTAACAAAAAATATTTTAAATAAATGTTGATCTTTTAATTTCCTATAAATTTGATTATATACACTTCCGTCGTAATTTGCAAGTAAAAATCAACCTCGTAATTATTAAAAAAAATTGTTCAAGGATTTTCAAGTACTAGACAATATTCAACTTTAAGCCCAGGGAATAATTACACAGGTGCACAAAAACTGCAACAAACTTCTTAAATCGAATCCTTAACGACAGTACAAAGAACAAGTATTTGATTCGTATGCACAAAACTACTAAAACATAATTTGAAAGACTTTTTGTTACGTAGCCACCGAACTGTACAACCTGCTTTCCCCCCAAAATAATAAAAGTACATAATCATACAAAAGCTAAATTACTAAAAATAGCTCAGTTGAAGCACTGGTATACAGAGTATTGGTAGACAAGGAATTGACAACAACACTTTTCAATCTGCGACCTCATTTACAATTCCGGAAAACTAGTATTTGAACAAAGGCAAAAAATTAATCTATCTTAAGACATAGGAACTTATACAGTATAAGTATAGGCATTTCATCTGGCGCGTGGAGGCTTTGAATGAATCAGCTTGCATATACTACATCCACCCGTCCCTCACCTATTCTTATAGACTGTTCATAAAACTAATTTATACATTTTTCTACATTTTATAGTGACATTCTTTTATTGTACGAGGCGTGTTTTTTAAGTAAGTACCGTTTTGGAATTAAAAAAAGACGTGCAAAGATATCGCAATAATTTTATTTTTACATGAAAGCCTGTACCTTTATCTACTTTTCTACATAATTTCCGTGAATATTGAGGCACTTGTCATAACGTGGCACCAGTTTTTGAATACCCTCCTGATAAAATTCTGCCGCCTGATTTGTTAACCACTGCATCACAAATGTTTTGACTTCGTTATCGTCTTGAAGACGCCGACCGCCCAGGTGTTTCTTCAAGTGCAGGAACAAATGGTAGTCGCTGGGCGCCAAATCAGGGCTGTATGGAGGATGATCTAGAGTTTCCCATTTAAATGATTTGATGAGATCTTTGGTCTGATTAGCAACATGTGGACGGGCATTGTCATGCAGCAAAATGATACCCTTACTCAACTTGCCACGTCTTTTGTTCTGGATTGCATGACGCAGATTTTTCAATGTCTCACAATAAGACGCTGCATTGATTGTCTCATTACGAGGCAGAAACTCCACTAGCAATACTCCTTTTCTGTCCCAAAAAACTGTGCACATGATTTTCCGGGCAGAAATTGTTTGCTTAAACTTCACTCTTTTGGGTGATGATGAATGTCGCCATTCCATGGATTGTTGTTTCGATTCTGGTGCGACGTAGGCCATCCATGTTTCATCACCAGTAACAATTTGGTCTAAAAAAACTTCACCTTCATTGTGGTACCGCTCAAGGAAAGTCAATGCTGCTCAACATTTGTGATGCAGTGGTTAACAAATCAGGTGGCAGAATTTTATCAGGAGGGTATTCAAAAACTGGTGCCACGTTATGACAAGTGCCTCAATATTCACGGAAATTATGTAGAAAAATAGATTAAGGCTTTCATGTAAAAATAAAATTATTGCGATATCTTTGCACGTCTTTTTTTAATTCCAAAACGGTACTTACTTAAAAAACACGCCTCGTAAATACAGTACAAAGCGAATGGGGAGTGATTTAATGTATTTATAATTAATAATCAGTTATTATTGTTATTATACAGTTATAGGCTTATATGTATGCATAGTTTATTTACTAATTAAAACTGGTTTTGACAGCAGCTGGTTTTAACTCATCAACTACATACGCTTAACTAACAAATGAAACGCACAGTGAATATTGTCATTCAGTGTTTCATCAATTGTCATTCAGTACAATCATTACGGTAATACAGTGTCAAGAGGTTTTTTATGTGTGCAGATCGAATAGTGTGCGTTAGTGTGAATAGTGTGTGTCGTGTTTGATTATAGTTCTACCTATTTTGATTTGTTAATTTTTATGGTTAAAGTACAAATTTACCTAATGTAGTGTTTATTATTTTGTCGTTTACTAGTTTACATTAAGCTTAAAATGTCTAAAATCGGAGGGAGTAAAGTTCTTTATAGCCAATCTCGGGAGAAAATTTCTAATGTGGTTACGTTTATGGCAGAGGAAGCAAAGCATGGTGTTTTTTCTACACATGTTAAGAAAATTATCGAACGCGTTAATGGAGCAACTGGTGTATCAAAACGTTCAATTACACGAATAAAACAAGAATCGAAAGTAATATTAAAAGGATCGTCACTGTCTTTTACGACACCCAAAAAACATTCGGTACGGGCTAAACCTGCTTCAGGTTTGGATAATTTTGACAGGAGTGTTATCCGTCAAAAAATAAATAATTTTTACACAGACGAAGGTGGAAAATGCTTACTAACAATAAATAAATTATTAATAATCAATTAATAATTAAAAATAGTAATAAAGACTATTAATAATCAATTAAAAACTTAAAGTAGGCTGTTTCAAAACTGTTACCAAAATTTTGTTAAAGTATAAATATTCTAAGAAATAGCTTTATAAATTATGGTTTTGTCTATATGAATATCATTGTATAAATGTACGATTTATAGAAAACTGTGTCATGCATTTTGTTAGTGGGCATTTTTAACACACCTTATAGTATTATAGGCTAAACTCTCTGCAAGCCAGATGAAATGCCTATAGCTATACTTTCTAACATCTTGCAAATAAGTAGAAATAAAAGTGTCTATGAACCGTAGTGAATAACCGTTGTAAAAAGGTAAAAAATAAATCTGTAATAATTAATATTACTATTAAATCGTTTTAAAGTATTGAATTTAAACAGATAAACAGATTTAAACAGTGAATTTAGACAATTTACAAGAGTTTAAACCTTCTACAACACGAGACCATGGGTGGGGGCATCGTGGCTGAAATTTCTCCACGTGGACACTTTACCCAAAACCTAATTGATTAGGATTGAAAAATAGAAAAAAAATACATTACACATAAGCTTAAGACTGGAATGGTTTACGATTGATCAAATTAAATAGCTCCCAACATTTTTGCCTAAGAGCAGGCAAGCAATTCCGCAATTCCTTATAAATTGGTCTGCACCAAGCACCGTGTTAATAGCAAAATACTTTCAAATTTTAAGTTAAACGTAATTTTAATTAGTTTTAATAAAAACTTAACCTTGGTCAAACAAAATTTAACATTTTATAAATAAATTTAAAGAAAATTTGTATTTAGTATGCAGGACAACTTACCTCAACAGAACAAGAGCTGCCACATCATCAAATGATCAAGAAAAACCCAAGCCAACAACCGCAGCAAGGCGGATGTGATCTCAAGAATGCCGGATACAGGCCTACCAACTAATACAGCCGCAGCGCAGTGGGAACCAATCCAAAGAACCAGAGTATAAAGAATGTACGTTATTCTATTGTATTGAACAATCGTTTTGTACATTCCGATATGAAAAACGGGTCACCGATTGTGTGTTATTTAGCTATCTTTATGTGTGTTATTTAAAATACTTTAATACAGCGTTAATTTCGACAAAAATTGTATGACATGTATGTTATTAGATGTTCATAATTTAAAGTTTTGCATGCTGTAGAAATAAATATCGGTGTATTTTTTTATTTAATTATTATTTTTCAAATTTATTATCTTATTTATTATTATTTAAAGAAAACTTCAGTTGTTCTTCTTTAATACCATAATGCGAATGGCAACTTGTCATGGTTTAAAACAACATGATTCAACAGGCAGTAGTTTTATCAACTGTGACTCACTCGTTCCTAATTACCGAAACAATGTTCGGGACCATTCGGGGCCCGCGGTCCACATTATGCCAATCACTGACGGATACGCGCGAAAAACAACCTATGTTTTATGGTCAAGAAAATTGTTCTCTAATAAAAAGCGGAAAATAGCTAATGAAATACACATCGGAAAAATCTTATCATTATACTCTAATTACGCTACAATCATGAGCTGCGCTATCCGACAATTCGGATGTGAATGAAGTAAGAAATGAAAACACGCGAACTCTAGCAATAGCAACTTTATTCCAAGTGTGCAAAATAAAAATTGTACAAACTCCCTGCTCGTCGCGCTTCACCGCAAACTAAAGTTTTTAATTTCTCTCACGTTGAATCCAAATCAGGACTGTACAAATGAAACCAGTTAGTACTGGATAAATACATTTTGTTAACATCAAATATGAATCACCTGCGAAGGGGAAAAATATCTGAGAATGTGTCTTATAAGAAAGAATCTAGCCTACATTTTTTTCTAAAATCTACTTTTTTTATATAAATGGTACGATCTCTTTGATTTTTGGTAGTTAGCATAATTTATTATGCAGAAATTGGATGTGGCAACTTTTTTGGATATCTGTCATGTTTAAATCATTTTCAAAAATTAGGAAAACGCAAAGAATAAAGGATTATAATACTGTAGGATGGTACAGTAATGTACCTGAATACAGAAACAATAAGTTGTTTACAATAGATAGTATAATACTGGCAGATAAAAGAACTAAACTTCGTACATCATCTTACACCGAACACATTATAGTAGAAGATGACTTCATCTTATCAATCGTAAATTTTTTGAAAATTTAAAAATATTGATGGTACTTTTTTGCCATCATTTTCCGATGTCCGTCCGTCACATCCAGATGTCAGAAACTACAAGAAATAGCAACAAACGGTTTTCGGATTCGTAATCTACACAAAACGTTAGTGGGCCTGGATTGGGTTTAAAGTTCCGGTTTAGACCGGAAGTGGCTCAAAACCGGAAGTCTTTAAATCAAAGTTTGAATTTTGAAACAAAAATAGTGTCATTCGATTCATCTTAAATAGCTAGTAGATACAGAAACCACTAATGGTTTTTGCCACAGGTCAAAGATAAGCATTTTTCTTTCTTACGAAATCTAAGTGGGCTTCATCTCTTACAATTTCTTTAGAAAAAATCTGGTGTGAAACACTCACACAACTTCCTCTTGCCAAAGCAAATAATGAACAATATAAACTAATATTAGTAATAAACATTAAAAATAAACAAAAAACTAACCTCAATAAACATAACCTAATTTTAATCATATACAGTAAAATCTCTCTATTGCGGAACTCTCTCTTTAGCGGCATTATTTGCCGACCCCGACCCTTTCGTATACTACGGTAATGTATTTAGCTCTCGTTATAGCGGCACAAAAATCTCTCTATAGCGGCAAAACAATATCTTCAGGATATGGATTTAGACGCCTATGTAGGGGCAGACAATGAATTAGCCACTTCAGCAGATGTTGGCGATGATGCAATAATCGAAAATGTCTTAAGCCAAAACAACGAGGAAGAAAGTGAAGATGACGATGAAATGGAAACAGAAATGTTGTCCCTTCAAGTAAACAGGCACTAGACGCTATTCTTGTTGTTTCCACGTACTGTCATTGCCAATATGTAAATAAAAATTTACAAGTTTTAAACATTGAAAATGAGATTGAAGACATGTTTTATAAATTGAAAACGAAACAAAATTTACAACTTATTTTACGAAATTAAATGTACTTCACAATTATTGTTTCCTTAATAACGAAAAAAATATATACTGTAGGCCTACTGTGTATTTTTATGTGTTTGTGTAGCCTATGTTTTAGGAGATTTTAATTGTATGTATCCTATGTTTATTACTGTTCAGTGAAAAACGAGTTTCAGTGCTAATTAATTTTAGGCTATCTATTACGGTATGTACTGTATGAATGATTATTGAAAAAAGTTCAATACGAAAAGTGAAATCCTATTGTTAAACATTAGTAACACAACATCTAATAAAACCAGTTTGTATCCAAATTTCTTGTTAAGTTAATAACCTACACTTTATGTAATTAATTTAAATATCTCACTGTATTGAAGTAATCTACTGTATTAAACATTCGTCATAAAGTTATCTATTCAGTAGTTTTTTAAAAACTTATTCCATGCACCATTTACATACGCATATAAGTTATTTTGTACAGAAAAATTAGTACTCCAACTTCCCCCCCCCCCCCCGCTGTTTATTACTCGCTCTCTCTATAACGGAACTCTCTTTATAGCGGCGGTACCTCATGGTCCCTTCAATTCCGCTACAGAGAGATTTTACTGTATATGAAAGACGCAAAATGAAAATCAACCTCAGTTTGGCTTAAAAATACTGAAAATCACTCTTTCACACTAAACTACTCTCTGTAGAGAAAAATGCGATAAATAAAAGTTGTAGATCTTTTAATTTCCTATAAATTTTACTATATATACTTTTGTCGTAAAATGCCGAAATCTTAAAAAGATCGATTTTTCACACGTTTTCGTGAGAAAAAAACAGAAAATTGCTAATTACCGCTAAACTAAACGTTATACGAAAAATTGTTTGAAATTAAAGTTGTAGAATTTTAAATTGTCTACAACTTTTATTATATACATTTCTGCGCTAAAATGCATATTAAAGCTGTATCTTAAAAAAATAATTATTAATTATTATTTATTAATTAAAAATAATAATTTTTACGTAAAAACAGCTTTACCAAGAATTTCAGCAAACATGGCGCCTACCCTATCTTGTAGAGCATAAAAAATTGAGTAAATCAGGCGATTTTTAAAAAAATTGTAGGACCAGTATTTTAGAAAATTGCAAAAAAGTGAAAAATTACACGAATTAACTACTACTTCCGGTTGACAGATTTTGGAGAAAGTGTTCGTGTCGGGTCCAGTAGTGTTATGTAACTTAAGTTTAAAGTTTCAAGTTCGTACGATGTTCAGTTCTTGAGATTTTCTGTATACACACACGCGCGCGCCCACACACACACACACACACACACAAACACAGACCACTCGTTAAGAACATTTTTTGGGTTCTGGGGGTCTGAAAACGTGTAGATCCAGTGAAAACTCGATTTCTAAAAATCGACATGAAAACAATACTTTCCTTCCTATATATTCATATGGGCAAGAGAAAGTAAAAATTGCCAACAGCATTTTTATGAGACGCGTCGTCTCATAAAACGGATTTTTTAATATTAACTTTTTTATTTTTTTTTCTATTATCAATGCGTCCTGGAGACTCCAGGAGGAGTATAGGACATGTCAGTTATAACACCTGAAATACATAGGCTATAAGAATCACACAATGTATCACTACTATCACGAAAGAAATTCTTGTACGCTATAAAAAGTTTCACCGATCAAGTAATTTTTCAGATTTTTTAAATTATCACAACATTTTAAAAATTGGGGTAATTTATTCATTAATTTTCTCCCTGCATAAGTAGGTTTTTGTTCAAACAATTTTGCGGACTGATTAGCCACATAATAATAATAATTTCTGTTTCTTGTGTTGATTGTGAACATTGAAATTCTGCATAAATTATTTTGTCTAACATACATAATCACCTCAAAAATGTAGAGAGAGGTAACTGTAAGCAATTTATGATACATACTATTTCTAAAATAAATAGTTCTGTTTCTTATCACATGGTCAGCCAATTAAATGACTGAATCATTTAAGAACAGAAGAGGTAAAGGTGTAAAAGACACTAATCAGAGTTATCTCCTCTGAAAGTAATGAATTTCATTGTACAGCCAGACCCTGTGGTGAATGAAGTGAAGGTGTCATTTGCAGAGTGGAAAATATGTGCTTTTCAGAGGGCTCGGCATGCTGATAAGCATACTTTTCTACTCAGTGAGAAAGGCAATGGTAAACCACCTCACTCCTCGCTTTACTTAGTAAAACCTCTACAGGTTCAAACCAGCCTTTCAGCTGATGACCTAAACAACAAAATGACATATTTTATAATAAAACATTTATTTTGTCAAAAGTCATTGTAAGTACATACTGCAGTTTTAAGTTATTTACCATAACAGACAGCATTCGTGGGCTGGTATTGGTAACTAAGCTTCCCCAAAACATTTTTTACTTTCTCTTGCCTATATGAAAATATAAGAAGGAAAGTATTGTTTTCATGTCAATTTTTCACCGGATCTACACGTTTATAGACCCCCTGAACCCAAAAAGCATGTTTTTAGCGATTGGTCTGTGCGTGAACAGAATATCTCAAGAACGGAACATCATACAAATTTAGAACTTGAAACTTAAGTTACATACCACTACCGGACCCGACACGAACATTTTCATCAAAATCGGTCAACCGGAAGTAGTAGTTAATTCGTATAATTTTTCACTTCTTTGCGATTTTCTCAAAAACTGGTCCTTCAATTTTTTTAAAAATCGCCTGGTTTACTCAATTTTTTATTCTCTACAAGATAAGGCAGGGGTTATGTTTTCTGAAATTCTTGGTGAGGCTGTTTTCACGTAAAAAAATAGTTTTTTTAAGATTACGGCTTTAATATGCATTTTAGCGCAAAAATTTATAAAATAAAAGTTGTAGAGAATTTAAAATTCTACAACTTTTATTTCTAACATTTTTTTGTATAATTCTTAGTTTAGCGGTAATTAGCGATTTTCTGTTTTTTCTCACGAAAATGTGTGAAAAATCGATTTTTTAAAGATTTCGGCCTTAGAATGCATTTTACGACAAAAGTGTATGTAATTCATTTAATAGGAAATAAAAAGATCTATAACTTTTATTATAGCATTTTCTCTACAGAGCCTAGTTTAGTGTGAAAGAGTGATTTTCCGTATTTTTAAGCCGAACAGGTTGATTTTCATTTTGCGTCTTTCACTCTTGATTAAAATAAGGTTATGTTTTTTGAGGTTAGTTTTTTGTTTATTTCTAATGTTAGGTTTATTGTTAATTATTTGCATTGGCAAGAGAAAGTTGTGTGAGTATTTCACATCAGATTTTTTTACACGATTCCATTGAGATACCATCGATAAATTTGGCATAATGCATTCTTATATTATGCACAATAAACATATATTTTATTAAAAAAAAAGTTTTTGTTTTTGTTTCCAGAAACTTACAATTAACCTAGTTTATATGAGTATTATATCAAATTAAAGCCCTAATAATTCTTCAGAGAATGGTGCACGTTTTAGCTCTGTAGGACAAATAGTTCTTGAGTTACAGGCTTTAGAAGATTAAAAAACGAAGCAAAAAACTATATTTTGCGAGTTTTTAAAAACATGCATGTTTTAGAAACTAAAAGTGACGAAATTGAAACGTTTTATTTTTGACTATATTAACGCATACTACACATAAATACCAAGTTTCATTCATTTTAAAATTAAAATTTTATTGGTTGATTTGTGATTTGGTGCAGAATGATCCGACCATGAAACTCAAAATTATTTGAATAAAACAGATTATTTAATTAATTAAGAATTTTTCCCGGGGACAGAGTAAATATTTAATTTAGAGTCTGTCTACGCTAAGAGTACTCCGACGTAGGCAACCAGCAATACAGTGAGCATGCGTATTAATTTAAAATGTGCACTGCATGATCAAAAACAAAATTCCATACAACCCTAATTATTCACTCTACGCTCAATATAATAAAAACACGTTCAATTCATTTGTTAGAAAATGTTTCATAAATCGAACATTAGTTTACAAATTATAACAGAAATTTTACTATTGTTACTCTTACATTGTTATTTATCGTTACATTATTTACTGTTATTACATTATTATTTATGATTAGTGGGTTTTTATTATAGACTCAGTTTTATTTTTGGTCACAAGTAATATAAGACTAAAGTGCTTGAATTATAACAGGAGAGTAAACAATTCCAGTAATTCGTTATTTTATATTTCAGATTGCTTATTTCTTATCATTAAAATTAATGTCTGTGACTAGTTTAATACAATTGTTTGCACTTGGCCATGTTTAACTCATTTTTAGTGTCATCAGTTATCTTTTGATATTGTATCGGTTCGTGTTGATTTTCTTCGTAGACTGAAGTTGAAAGTTTTGTAAGCTGTGTTTTGTTAACATGCGTGATAGTGAATGTGTTGAGTTTTTGAAACATAAAATGGTGAACATTAAAAAGTGGACAAAAATTGTTTTGTTAAATATAATGGTTAAAATAATTAATTAAGGAGTCTCTTTATGAAACTACAATAATTACAAGTAATCTGAACGGTTTAATGAAAATGCTAAAAGGATAATGTTTATTTTAGCTGGATGTATATATTTTAATGATAGAACGTAGTACAAGATAATTGTCAGGCGGAGAGGCAGATATGCGCTAACTAGTGCAAAACTTTCGTTTACAACCTATAGGCGCTTGCCTCACGCGGAGTATTCTTACAGTAGACAGACTATAGGAAGGCTTGACTGTATTAAGCACACCAAGTGGGGGCCCTCTACACTGTAGCATCGAATAACAGGTGATGCCAACTGCCTTAAAAAATACTGGACAGACACATTTGAGTATAAAAAAGATACACTTCAATGCTCATGGCACACAATGGTTGGATAAAGAAGAAAAAGGAATAATTAAATTAACAAAAATTTAATTCTTTATTAATTATTTAACAACTGATGTCTTTATCTTTTATTTAACAAACCTTCTGGTATTCGGCCAAGTGGACAGCTACTCCAATCGTAAACACCTGAAAAAAAATCAATCATTAAAAATATTTACTGATTTTAATGTTGAAAATATGAAAATTTCCTAGACTATAGCCAGGAGTCAAAGCCATCATAATATTTAAAATGAAAAATCTGGTCCAATATATTTTAAATGACTGTTTGTCCTTAACCCAATGACCGGTGGCCTATTTTATCATAACCGGCAGCAGAAAATGTGTCAAATGTAATGTGTTATTAAATTATTTATTTTCCAATCATTTTATAATCTTGGTAACACATATCATACATCAAAATGCTCAGAAAATCAAATATTTACGTACTATTACTAAAAATTAAATATTTACGGGTCCCCTCTTTAACTCCGCCCCCATTCACTACATGTATGAATACGGTTATAATTAACCTCTCTTACCCCCTAAAATTGAAACAAATAATAATTTTTTACAAGAATTCCATTATAGCCACTTTGTAGAGTTTTTTGTTCTGCAGAATATGATATAAATATTGTGTTGATGCACTGAAAACTTTTTTTTCTAAAGTCAATAATACAAGAATGCTACATAACTAAATATTTTCATGTCGACGCATAAATGATATACAGTTCAAAAGCAAATAAAAGAAACACTAAACAGAAGCTGATATTAGGGCTTTCATCGGTAACTTTTTCATCAAGCACACTATTTACTAAATCGCCTATTTCTTTATTTACATTGAAATTCATGATGAAATAATAATAAATAAATTTAACCTATAAAACACAAACACTTGCGAGTTGAGTTACTAAGAAATCAGTTTAGTTCCATAAACATCACTAAAACAACGAATTACGCAATAACTAATAATAATAAAATCATAATTGATGATTATCGTACACAAATCTAAATGAATATATTTATAATAACTAATAAACAAACACGAGTAAATGTGAACGACCTTTGCAAAGCAGATGACAACAAGTAACACCACCTTCCATGAGAATTATACATAAATTTCATTGGATAATACATCAACAACAATCACTTTTAAAAAACAAAAATATTTTTATTTTATAAAGCTCAATTTTCTGATTAAAAATATTTATTACTTGCCGTGGTTATGCAATACAGTTTTTACGTGATAATTTCAAAACTAATGCATTGTTGATCGACACGATTTATCGATGCTGCCGGTACAGAAAACTATCCACGTGTCGAAAAATCGATGCCTGCCGGTTGTAGGGTTAAATAAATAATAAATTAATTAATTAAATCAATAAAAATTAAATTAAATAAATAACAGAACTGATTTAAAAAAATTTTGCATGGTTTTAAAGAGGACACTTCTAGGATTCTGCACAAAATCCAAAATTGAAAGGCAGCTGACGTTATTTTTGCAAAGAAACAAAAAAAATCAGTTTTGGTGGTGCTACTATTCTGGTAGCAACATTGTGAAGTTCAGTTTATTTTAAAGGGTCATTATGGCGATTGGAATTGTCAATATCATTGTGAAATTGGTAGTTAAGAATAAATTAGTGTTATTGTGTCAATTAATTCATAGAGGTCAGGTGTTTAAACTTAAATTTTTAACTTCTACACATAAAAAACCTCTACATAAAAATTTCAGCAGGTCAGCACAAGAAAATGGCGTATTCATTTGTTTTAAGTTAAGTTAACCTACATAAATTCTGAAACTATAGTCAGGTGAACAAAAACAACACAGACTTGAAATGTCCCAAGAATTGATTAATTGGGTCAAAACTGACCCATAACTAAATAAGGTAATAATTAATTAAGGCATAATTAAATAAGGTAATCTCAACCAACAAAACGTGGGTTTTTGGGTGTGACTCATAGACACAATTCTTGAAATGGAAAATCCAAGTTCAGTACAAGTGAATTTTTTTTCTTTTTTTTGGTTTAACGTCCGACTGCTCTGCAATTACTGCTAATGCAGACGGTGAAGGATGAAATGATTTCTTGTAACGTATGAAAATATGCTGTGCTTGAATGGGATTCCAAAGAACGCATGATGACAGGTGAGCATGTTACCAACTACGCCAATGTGGCCGGCAGCACAAGTGAAAAAGATTGTTGAATGAAGACAATGATTTTCAATTCCACAGGTATTGTGCATTACGAATTTGCGCTGTGGAGGTAGTCAACTACGGTCGATTTCTTTATTGTAGATACCTGAGTTAGGGCCTTGTTTCTACAAAACCGCTTCTTTAATTTTAATGTACTATACACCACAATTTAACTGATTTCAATCAGCGTTACATAGCAGTTACATAGCCCTCTAGCGCAAAAAGCATTAGAGACTATCAAAAAGAATGTCTGCAATAATGCGACTGAAATGTCGATCAATTAGTAAACGTTACTATATAAAATTTACCTTTATCTTTTGACCAAATTGATTCAACAGGAAGCTCCATGTCAGATTTTTCTTCAGTGTTATTGTTCACCACAGTTAATCCAGTTTCATCCTTCAGCATTTCAACCGTGTAGACAGTTTTTGACAGACATTTACTTGGATTAGTGGCTGTGTACGCTGCAACCAATTGGATGATGCCAGACTTTGCAGATGGTTCTAGAGGAGGAGTTAAAATGTCGAGTAAACTGCAAACAACAAGAAACACTGGTTCTTGATAAATCCACAACTTTTTTTTATACAACAGTCAAACAGTCTTATATATAGTCTTTATATAAAACAGTCTTTGTTTTATAAAAATCTAATGTGAAACACTCACACAACGTTCTCTTGCCAATGCAAATAATTAACAATAAACCAAACATTAGTAATAAAACATTACAAATAAACAAAAAACTAACATCAATAAACATAACCCGATTTTAATCACGAGTGAAAGATGCAAAATGAAAATCGACCTCAGTTTGGCTTTAAAATACGGAAAAACACTCTTTCACACTAAACTACTCTCTGTAGAGAAAAATGCTTTAAATAAAAGTTGTAGACCTTTTAATTTCCTATAAAATTAATTATATACACTTATGTCGTAAAATGCATTCTAAGGCCGAAATCTTGAAAAAAATCGATTTTTCACACGTTTTTGTGAGAAAAAATGAAAATCGCTAATTACTGCTAAACTAAGCATTATACAAAAAAATATTTGAAATAAAAGTTGTAGGTTTTTAAATTCTCTACAACTTTTGTTACATAAATTTTTGTGCTAAATTGCATATTAAAACCGTAATCTTAAAAAAACTATGTTTTTACATGAAAACAGCCTCACCAAGAACTTCAGCAACAACTTTTATTATATAAATTTTTGTGCTAAATTGCATATTAAAGCCGTAATCTTAAAAAAACTATGTTTTTACGTGAAAACAGCCTCACCAAAAATTTCAGCAAACATGACCTCTACCCTATCTTGTAGAGAATAAAAAATTGAGTAAACCAGGCGATTTTTAAAAAAATCGTACGACCAGTTTTTGAGAAAATCGAAAAAAAGTGAAAAATTACACAAATACACTACTACTTCCGGTTGACCGATTTTGATGAAAATGTTCGTGTCGGGTCCGGTAGTGGTGTGTAACTTAAGTTTCAAGTTTCAAGTTCGTACGATGTTCCAATCTTGAGATATTTTGTATACACACACACAGACCAATCGCTAAAAACATGTTTTTTGGGTTCAGGGGGTCTGAAAATGTATAGATCCAGTGAAAACTTGATATCTTAAAATAGACATGAAAACAATACTTTCCTTCCTATATATTCATATAGGCAAGAGAAAGTAAAAATATGTCTTTTCTGACAAGTTTCAGTTAACACGTTGAGTGCCACCTAGAAATGACTAGAAGACTTTGTAAGCCCAACATACTTTTTTTAAATAATTAGGTTAAATAATGTATAAAAATGATATTTATCCTTAGTAGGGATTATATTGTACAATTTTACAGCAAAAAAAATAAAGACGCATACGTGGCGCCAGTGGCTCTGCGATTGAATTATCCGACTGAGGGGCTGCTAGACGCACATGTGGCGTCCGCTTTGTTTTTACTTTCTTTTGCCTATATAAATATATAGGAAGGAAAGTATTGTTTTCATGTCGATTTTTCGAAATCGAGTTTTCACCGAATCTACACATTTTCAGACCCCCTGAACCCAAAAAACATGTTTTTAGTGATTGGTCTGTGGGTGTGTGTATACAAAATATCTCAAGAACAGAACATCGTACGAACTTGAAACTTAAGTTACATACCACTACCGGACCCGACACAAACATTTTCATCAAAATCGGTCAACCGGAAGTAGTAGTTTATTCATGTAATTTTTCACTTTTTTGCAATTTTCTCAAAAACTGGTCCTACAATATTTTTTAAAATCGCCTGATTAATTAACTTTTTTATGCTCTACAAGATAAGGTAGGCGCCATAGTTGCTAAAATTCTTGGTGAGGCTGTTTTTGCGTAAAAGAATTGTTTTTTTAATTGCGGCTTTAATATGCATTTCAGCGCAAAAATGTATACAATAAAATTTGTAGAGAATTTGAAGTCCTACAACTTTTATTACAAACATTTTTTTGTATAACGCTTAGTTTAGCGGTAATTAGTGATTTTCTGCTTTTTTCTCACGAAAACATGTGAAAATCGATTTTTTTAAGATTTCGGCCTTAGTATGCATTGTATGACAAAAGTGTATTATTGAATTTATAGAAAATTAAAAGATCTACAACTTTTATTTAAAGCATTTTTTTGTACAGTGCCTAGTTTAGTGTGAAAGAGTGGTTTTCCGTATTTATAAGGCAAACTGAGATCGATTTTCATTTTTCGTCTTTCATATATGATTAATATTATGTTATGTTTATTGAGATTAGTTTTTTGTTTATTTCTAATGTTTTATTACTAATGTTAGTTTTATTGTTAATTAGTTGCATTGGCAAGAGAAAGTCGTGTGAGTTTTCACACCAGATTTTTTGTATTTATACACAACTAGCGCATGCATTGTCAGTTTCGTTACTGTTTTATTGTTTACGTATTAATCAAAAATGTATTGTATTATTAGTCTAATACTCGACAAAACTGTAAGTTGCTTAACAAAAGATCCTTGGTAAAACCGACAAAGAGGATGTATTACCTTACAACGACATCTTGTGAAACATTTTTCTATAAATACGATTGTTTTGACAGCAGTAAGCAGGAACGGCACCAGATGTGATTCATAAATTGTAAACATTTTACTGTACAAAATCCGCTGGTTCTATTAAAATTGTACCCTAGTACAGTGGTAGAAGGGGTTTTAACAAAGAAGGGGAATAAACAAAGAATGTTTTATTTGTTTTGTGTTTATTAGAAAAATTAAGAACAACGTTGATTTTAATCAGTAGTAGTACACTATAAATATTTTCTTTTTATAAGAATAAGAAGTAAGTTACATAGAAAATAACATTGATGATGAAATAATGATTGGTTATAGTAATCATAACCATTATAAACTGGTTAACAAGTTTCAAGCTGCTAGGCTAGTTTTGTTATCGCTGTCTGTTTTTTGTGGTCGGAAGATGTATTAGGAGTTGAAATTCATAGAAGACTTTCGGTACAGTACGGGAACAGTGTTTTGCCACAACAGAGTGTCTACGAATGGATTGAAAATTCAAAAATGGTCGCACAAGTGTTATGCACAATGAAGGAGCCAGACGACTGTTAACCGCCGTAAATGAAGAAAACATTGAGTGTTCACGTGAAATGATTCTCTTAGACAGACAAGTAACTATTGACGAAGTGGTACGTCTGCAAATTAGCCACGGATCTGCCTACGAAATCATTCACAACACACTTGGGTTTCATAAAGTTTGTGCAAGATGGGTCCCAAAACAACTGACACTGTTGCACAAACAAACACGCTTGGACACCTGCAAAAAACATTTGGATCGCTATGGTAACGAATGGCACAACTTCTTAGACAGGATCATTACTGGTGACGAAACATGGATCCATCATTACGAGCCGGAGAGTAAACGGCAGAGTATGGAATGGAAACATACAAATTCGCTGTACAAGAAAAAATTCAAGACCCAACCATCCGCAGGAAAACTGATGTTTACGGTTTTTTGGGACTCACAAAGTCCAGTACTGGAACATTATCAGGAAAGGGGCACAACAATAAACAGTGTACGTTACAGTGAGATGCTTACTGCCAAGCTAAAGCCTGCAATTCAAAGCAAACATCGAGGACTGCTGTCAAAAGGTGTTGTGTTGTTGCACGACAACACCCGTTCACATACTGCTGCCCACACTGCTGAAACGCTCCCGAAACTCAGTTTTGAAGTACTGGCTCATCCTCCATATAGTCCCAATCTTGCAGCTTCTGATTATCACTTGTTTGGTCCACTTAAAAAGGCATTAAGGGGCCGTCGATTTACCTCGGATGAAGCATTGAAAGAAGCAGTGCATTCTTGGCTCGCATCTCAACCAAAAACCTTATTTTATGAGGGCATCAGGAAACTTGAACAACGATGAACCAAGTGCATTGAAAAGCAAGGGAACTATGTCGAAAAATGATGTACTTGTAAGTTTCCTATTTGATTACAATAAAATTTTATAACTACATTGCGGATAATAATTGACTTACTCTCGTATATACAACATAAAGCACATTTAAAAAAAAATAGAAATCAGTTTGGATAACCAAAAATTTAGGATTGGTAGGGTTGTTGTGAAAGAAGAAATTAAAGAAGTACTAAGAAGAACAGAGGTAGTTGAAAACTTAAGTAGGCGCGCTGTCACTAAAATTGAAAAATCTAACATAGAAGAGAAGTTTAAACTTACCTAGGAATAAAAATTGATGTACAACTATTAGGTGACATAACAACCTTGTTTACAATATTCTCTATATCGTAATTATTCAACACAATATTTTTAGAAAAATTCAAATTCTTTAACGTCAATTTGTTAGATGAGAAGTTTTCATAGAGACCACCTCCTCTAAAGAAAAAATCAGCGAATGTTTCATTTTCTCTGTTACCGTCATAGGAACGGGTTTTAGGTCCCGGTGATCTTAATGATTCAGTCAAATGCGATATCCAACAAGCTGCCACAAGTTGTCTCGATGGAATATCATCATTGAGAGATATTTCGACTAATTTATTGAGCAGATCCGTCATTAAATGAGCTTCATGATACAATACCAATACTTCTGTCCATACAACAGATACACTTGGATGCAATTTAGTTCCAGTTGCTGAAATAAAAAAAAGTCTAAAGTGAAACACTGACACAACTTTCTCTTGCTAATGTAAATATAGAAATACAACCTATGTTTAACACGTTCACTGCGGCCCGGGTGAAGCGATGTTATTCGCTGTAGCTGAACCGTCGCCTGCCGCATTTATATGTTCCCCGCACACAGAAGCACACAAGGCCGCGGCGCTTCATATCCTCATATTCTCTCTACAATTACAATTTCTCGTGTGTATTTTCATTCAATACTTCTATTTCATATTTATACGTGTATGTTTATGTATTTTACTATAGATAAATGTATTGTTTATAATTTTAAAAATACACACATAAATGTATAAATACAAAACAAATGTAAAAGTCTGAATGTACTTTGCTTTTATCACGTAAACCTATGAGAAAAATTTAAAAACTTACAGGAATAAAAGGATAATAATAATAATTCATTTATGGCACTCTTAGCTGAATAACTGCGGTGTGGCCAAAGGTTTTTGAAAAGTTGAAAGTAAGTAATATTACGGTACAGACGGCAGACAGATATCAGTACCTGTGACGGCTTTACGATTTTTTCTTGTTTTCAACAATATTTTATTACCCTTTCTGTTCCCACGGCAGTAAGTCTTTCGTGGACAGGTAAAAATGCAATTCCAAAAATGGGGTCACCTAAGAAAAGAATTGAATAAGCCTACTAGTATACTATTATAAGTAAATGACCCTGCCGCTTTGTGTGACTGCGCACGCCTCGTAGGCTCCTAAAATTATAAATACTAAAAAAATATTTCTATAACCAATTTTTAAATGAGGCAAACATTTAAAAAAAATTAATACTACTAGTTTCTTTAAAAAAAGTTAACTTTAGGTCTGTATGTACGAAAAAATAGGCCTACTAAAAATAGCCTAAATTTAAAGCATTTAGGTATTACATTCGTATACACATATTTATTCATTTAGTTGCATTTTTGCCACACTTAATACTTACTAAGTATAGTAAATGTTGCGTAATTGTAATAAAAGTAATATAATGAAATAACATTTATTAATAACAAATAAAACAGCCCGTAAAACTCGAAACATAGAAGAAAATATATCAGGTTTTAAAACTCCACCAAAAAAAACCCGGTGGCGTTTCTTCAAAAGCTGAAGGTATACTGGCATAGAATGAACCTTTTTCTACGGCTGAACAATAAAAGAAATACAATTTACCCTAGCTGAACGCAGAAAGAAGAGATTATAAAACTGTATAAATGGACCACATATTTGTGGCGGCCCGCACCCTGGGACTGTTCAATATGCCACATAAATGTGGCGGCCGCACTGAACGTGTTAATTATTTAAAATTAAGTTTAACAATTTAAAATGAAAAATTTAACCTAATTTTCATCTTGAGTGAAAGATGCAAAATGAAAATAAACGTCTGTTAGACAAAAAAGAATAAGCACAATAACCAGGACTACAGATTTCCTACTAAAGGGTGATTCAAAAAGAGCGCCGGTTTTTAAACGGCTGGTAAATTTTTGTTTATCGGTTGGCAACATTGTTTGACCTCATTTCTATTTTGGAGAACATTCCGATTGACGATTCAGTTGTAGTTTCTCTTGTATGCACAGCGAGTGACAGTTTGGTGCGGCTTTTGGTCGGGCGGTGTCATCGGCCCTTACTTTTTTGAAAATCAAGAAGGACAAGCCGTGACAGTAAATGAAGACCGATACCGTATGATGATTAGGGAGTTTTTGTGGCGTCATTTGGATGGAATGGACATTGACGAGTTGTGGTTTCAGCAGGATGGTGCCACCTGTCACGCTGCACGAGAAACAATGTTGTTGCTCCGTGAACGGTTCCAGGATCGCATCATTTCTCGTAATTCCGACCATCAATGGCTACCAAGGTCGTGTGACTTGACGCCTTGTGACTTTCCTCTTTGGGGTCATCTGAAGTCATTGGCGTATGCCAATAAACCCCGAAACATCAATGACTTGAAGGAGGAAATTCGACGGGTTATCGGGCAAATGGAAGTTGAAACTTGTCGTGCAGTAATATCCAATTTCATGGACAGAGTTGATGCGTGCCAGCGCAGTAGAGGAGGACACATGCATGACACCATTTTTCATACATAAAATTGGAAGGAAAGATGAACTTGTTGATGTATTTATTTTCAGTTTTTCAATAAAATAAATCTCTTAATTTGATATATCAAAACCGGCGCTCTTTTTGAATCACCCTATAGAAAACTGAATACATAACAGACATCAAAACAGCACCGTGTCATTTGAAGACACTACAAAAAAATCTGGTGTGAAACACTCACACAATTTTCTCTTGCCAATGCAAATAATTAACAATAAACCTAACATTAGTAATAAAACATTGGAAATAAACAAAAAACTAACCTCAATAAACATAACCTAATTTTAATCATGAGTGAAAGATGCAAAATGAAAATCAACCTCAGTTAGGCTTGAAAATACGGAAAATCACTCTTTCACGTTAAACTAGGCTCTGTAGAGAAAAATGCTATAAATAAAAGTTGTAGAGCTTATAATTTCCTATAAATTTTATTATATACACTTTTGTCATAATATGAATACTAAGGCCAAAATCTAAAAAAAATCAATTTTTCACACGTTTTAGTGAAAAAAAAAAGAAGAAAATCGCTAATTACCGCTAAACTAAGAATTATACAAAAAAATGTTTGAAATAAAAGTTGTAGGATTTTAAGTTTTCTACAACTTTTATTATATAAATTTTTGCGCTATAATACATATTAAAGCCATAATCTTAAAAAAACACTTTTTCTCTACAGAGCCTAGTTTAGCGTAAAAGAGTGATTTCCCGTATTTTTAAGCCAAACTGAGGTTAATTTTCATGTATCTTTCACTCATGACTAAAATTAGGTTATGTTTTTTGAGGGTAGTTTTTGTTTATTTCTAATGTTTTATTACTTACTAATATTAGGTTATATTGGTCATTATTTGCATTGGCAAGAAAAAGTCGTGTGAGTGTTTCACACCATATTTTTATAAGTGTACCTTGATGGTACTTTTTTTTTCCGAACAGGCCTTCAATGGACCACGCTAATATCAATCTAGTTTGGCGGCTCCCTCCTTCTCCTCCAATACAGCTTCATGTTCTCGCTGTGTTGCGCTCTTCGTTCCTCCGTCCAGCGCATGTTTTCTCTAATCTTCCTGACACTCACAAGCGACTCTATTGATTGAATCCTCCCTCTAAACCTTATTCTAACCCTGCAGTCTTCTATCTTTATGTTTATTCTATTGAGGTCTTCTTTTACTTGTTTTATGTATGGGGGTGGATTCCTATAATTCCAGAATTTATCAAAAAGTTGTTTATTCAATCTATTGGGATCCATCCGCATCATGTGTCCTATGAATTTTAATCTTTTCTTCCGAATTGCTGTCTCAAGATTTTCAAAAGTTTTAAAACCGCCACCGTTCTTTATTTTGTATATATCTTCATTTGACTTCAATCTATATCCATTGTCTGTTTTATTTGGGCCATGTATCGTTCTCAAGATTCTCCTTTCTGTTCTCAAAAACTGTTCAAGATTTGGTACATTTGATGTTTCAGTTCCATAAAGTATTACTGGCCTGACAACCGTATCATAGTGTTTAAATTTGGCGTTGATGGACAGATTCTTCTTGTTGTAGACATTTTTAGTTAGGAACCTTAGTCTCTCAAAAACGATCTTCCTGTGTTGAAAAGCTTTTTTATCCGAACCATTCGAACTGATCACTTCGCCAAGATATTTAAAGCTACTTGTGTATTTAATTCTTCCAAATCTAGTATCCATGAATTTATTTTTTTGTTTCAAATTCGTCATGATGGTACTTTATGTAATTAATATGTATATTTTAATCTAAATTGTATTGACATATTCTATTTTGTGTTAACAGTAATTGAATAAAGAGTTATTATTATTATTAATAACTGAAGACCACCAAAAAGGAAGCAAACTCTCGCAGCTGAGGAAAGAAGGCCAGTGCAAGGCAAGGAACTAACCACTGGTATAAGAAGAATGCATATCAAGACAATCCAAGATTAGACAATATAATACTGTAATAAAACCTGGATCTCTGTATGTGAGTGAGTGCCTTAGAATTACTAAGAAGTTTGGTGTAAGGGAAGCAGAGAAATTTAAAAGAAAGAACCTCCGCAAGATAATGGGTTCGAAGATAATAGATGAACAATATAGGTAACGAGGTCGAGTAGAACTGTAAAAGGAAAATGAACGACCAATGGAAACAATTAGACTAAAATTTTACGGACACATGCGTAGAATAGATGACAACCGGTTGACAAACAAATTTTTAAGATGCTAAAAAGTAGACCTAACGTGTCGGATAAATGGTTTAAAGAAGTCAGAAAGGATTTTGAGAAAAACCTGAATAAACCGAGAAAACTTAATGCATCAAACCAAATTCAGACTTTAAGAGCTTCCATGGAGAGCAAAAACAGAATAATGGATGGACAGGAAAAAAGAAGAAAAGCTCAGCGTGAACGAATGATGAGAATGGGGATGCAAAAAGAGCTTCCAGAAATGTCTAAACAAACCTCACACGATCTAAAATTAGCTGTTGTGTTGTGTAGGTCATCAGCCGAAAGGCTGGTTTGAACCTGTAGAGGTTTTACTAAGTAAAATGAGGAGTGAGGTGGTTTACCATTGCCTTCCTCACTGAGTGGAAAAGTACACTTATCAGCATGCCGGGCCCTCTGAAAAGCACATATTTTCCGCTCTGTAAATGACACCTTCACTTCATTCACCACACGGTCTGGCTGTATAATGAAATTCATTACTTTCAGAGGAGATAACTCTGATTAGTGTCTTTTGCACCTCTACCTCTTCTGCTCCTAAATGATTCAGTCATTTAATTGGCTGAAAATGTGAAAAGAAACAGAACTATTTATTTTAGCCCTGCAATGAACAGATGGAGTGTAAATAATTTGACACTCCACCTGTCTGTTATGGGCAGTAAAATTAGCTATACGAAAAAAATTACATTATAAATTCAAAAGAAACTGACTGTGAATACACTCAGAAAATCATACTTACAATATTGTGAGTAATCATATGTAACAGGTAGAAATGTATCACAGTTAACCAAATTTTCAATGAATAAATTTGTATATTTCTTGTCATCTATATTGGCCAGCAGCAACCGTTTTAAGTAGTCTATTATATCTTTTAATATCGTCATAACTTTAAGTTTTTTCGTGACAACAGTTCCATCAACTGTTTTAAGTTCTGATGTGCCGACAGTTCCATCATCTGTTATATATGATTGTAACGTAAACTGACTGCTTTCAGTGTCTAAATTTTCACAAGTTGCATCGTTCACTAAAATGGAATCTACACAAAGTGATAATAAATGTGATCTGAAACATCCACAAAATAATTAACCATTAGTATTAGGAAAATAAAAAAAATTCTTTAAATCTGTTTTTATTTCCATTCTAAAACAGGGTCATTTACAGAGCGATAAAACAACCACAAAAAAAGTTTTGTAATACGTAATAATTTAAGTTCTTAGCATCATACACCGTCAGCTTGTACGCATAAGATAGCGCGGGGTAGCATATTCTGGAGTTCAGGAGCTGTAATGGTGCGTCTGCCCATAACGGACAGGTGGAGGTTAAATTATTTACACTCAATCTGTTCGTTGCTGGGCTAAAATAAATAGTTCTGTTTCTTATCACATGGTCAGCCAATTAAATGATTGAACCATTTAAGAACAGAAGAGGTAGAGGTGTAAAAGACACTAATCAGAGTTATCTCCTCTGAAAGTAATGAATTTCTTTATACAGCCAGACCCTGTGGTGAATGAAGTGAAGGTGTCATTTGCAGAGTGGAAAATGTGTGCTTTACAGAGGGCCCGGCATGCTGTTAAATGTACTTTTCCATTCAGTGAGGAAGGCAACGTTAAACCACCTCACTCCTCGATTTACTTAGTAAAACCTCTACAGGTTCAAACCAGCCTACAGGCTGATGACCTAAACAACAACAGCATCATACAATAAAAGCATAGAAAAGCAAAGAAGGTTAGTGAAATTTATTACATAAAATAGAAAAGCATGTTTAAATAAATGTTGTTGACTGTAGCCAAGTGTGCACTTTAGATTTCACGTACTGTCGATTCTTTAAATAATCGAAAAAGTCATTAGGGGTCCAAAAAGTCATTAGGGTAATCCAAAAAGTCATTAGAAAGTCATTAGGGGTGAGGTATAGTGAATAAGCAGGGTACAAAAGTCATTCAAATTTGACATCGTGAATAGCCTGAGCTGTAAAACAGGATGTATGTGAGGAGACATTTTCATGCTGCAACAATACACCCAAAGTCAAAAGTCCTTGAAACTTACTCATGATTGTAAAGCAAAGTTAATTTTTAACACGTTAAGGATGGCTGATGCAAATAGCATCACATACCGCACTAGAGTCTGTCTACGCTAAGAGTACTCCGACGTATGCAACCAGCAACACAAGTGAGCATGCTTATTAATCAAAAATACGCACAGCATGATCAAAAACAAAATTCCATAAACACTAATTTGCTCTAAGCTTAATATTTTAATGAAAACACGTTCAATTCATCTGTTAGAAAATATTTTATAAATCGAACATTAGTTTACTATTATTAACTAAAATTTTACATTGTTATTTTTCGTTACATTATTTACTATTATTACATTATTATTTATGATTAGTAGGTTTTTATTAATAAAGACTCAGTTTTATTCTTGGTCACAAGTAATAAAAAAAGGCTAATGCGCTTGAATTATAACAGGAGGGTAAACAATTCCAGTAATTCGTTGTTTATCATTTCAGATTGTTTACTTCATATCATTAAAATTAATGTCTGTGATTAGTTTAATACAACTTTTGCACTTGTCCATGTTGAACTCATTTTTCGTTTCATTAGTTATCTTTTGGTATTGTATCGGTTCGTTTTGATTTTTTTTTTTAGAATGAAGTTGAAAAGTTTTGTAAGCTGTTTTGTTAACATGCGTGATAGTAAATGTGTTGAGTTTTTGAAACATAAAAGGGGCAAACATTAAAAAGTAGAAAAAAATTGTTTTGTTAAATATAACGGTTAAAATAATTAATTAAGGAGTCTCTTTATGAAACTATAATAATTACAAGTAATCTGAACGTTATAATTAAAAACGCTTAAAGGATTACGTTTATTTTAGCTGGATGTAGATTGTAGATTTTTATGATTATGATGGAATGTATTGCAAGAAATTGTAAGGTGGAAAAGTAGATACGCGCTAAATAGAGTAAAAATTTTTTTTACAACCTATAGGCGCTTGCCTCACGCAGAGTAGTCTTACAGTAGACAGACTATACATTTTTAGAGCTTTTATTTAACCCTTTCGCTGCCACCGTTATTTTCGTTACATGATTTCATATGCCAATGTACGAGGCGTATTTTTAAAGTAAGTACCGTTTGAAAATAAAAAAAAAATAAAAGGAAATTTGCAAAAACTAATTTTATTTTCGGAATCTACATACTTTTATCTATTTTTCTACATAGTTTCCAAGTTTTTGTAAACACTTATCATATCGCACAACTAAATTTTGGAAACCTTCTTCATAAAAACTTGCCGCCTGCTGTGATAACCAAGAATTCACGGCCGTTTTCGATTCGTCGTCATCGTCATAACGGCTGCCGCCCAAGTGATGTTTCAGATGATGGAAGAGATGAAAGTTGCTCGGCGCAAGGTCAGGGTTGTAGGGTGGGTGGTCCAAAACTTCCCAGCCAAAAGAGTCCAATGCAGCTCGGGTCTGAGCGGCAGTGTGAGGGCTTGCATTATCGTGCAGAAACAAAATTCCTTTTGTGAGCATGCCACGTCTCTTGTTTTGAATTGCTCTGCGCAGCTTCCTCAGGATTTGGCAGTAGGCTTCTGCATTTATTGTCGTTCCTCGTTCCATAAAGTCGACCAGCAAAACACCATGCCTATCCCAAAACACGGACGCCATGATCTTGCGCTGTGACAAAGTCTGTTAGGCTTTGACCTTTACGGGAGAGTGCGTGTGTCTCCATTCCATGCTTTGTTGTTTCGATTCGGGAGTGAAATGCGAAATCCACGTTTCGTCTCCAGTTACGATCCGACTCAGGATGTCGTCACCATTTTCGTCATAACGTGTCAGAAAATTCAAGGAACTCTCGAGTCTTTTGTGTTTGTGCTCCTCCATCAGGAGTTTAGGGACCCAACGCGAGCACAGTTTCTTAAAGTTTAATTTTTCATTAACAATTTTGTAAATCACAGACCTCGAAACGTCGGGAAATTCGTCATCTGAAACATCACTTGGGCGGCAACCGTTATGACGATGACGACGATTTGAAAACGGCCGTGAATTCTTGGTTATCACAGCAGGCGGCAAGTTTTTATGAAGAA
This sequence comes from Catonia carolina, assembly GCA_035578175.1. NCBI lineage: Eukaryota > Metazoa > Arthropoda > Insecta > Hemiptera > Achilidae > Catonia > Catonia carolina. The sequence goes on from JAQMRL010000001.1 coordinate 31,303,162, forward strand.
GGTTTCCAAAATTTAGTTGTGCAATATGATAAGGGTTTACAAAAACTTGGAAACTATGTAGAAAAATAGATAAAAGTATGTAGATTCCGAAAATAAAATTAGTTTTTGCAAATTTCCTTTTATTTTTTTTTTTATTTTCAAACGGTACTTACTTTAAAAATACGCCTCGTATGTTTTACCATTTTTTATTGTATTTACTCTAAATATACGTACAAGTGCAAGATTTTTGCGAAAGCAGTAATTTACTAAAAAAAAGAAGAGTAGAATGTTTACTATGTGCCGAGGTCAAAATAGTAACGATGGGTTCACTGCCGGCTTTTAAAAAGAGATACAAGAGTGCGCTAGGCAGACCCGAAGCATATACGGAGCCGGCACAGGGAAAACATACCCGACTCCGAAGGGTGTTCAGACCCGGCAGTGAAAGGGTTAAACACCGGCACATGGGCAGTGTTAGTAAATGTTGTTCAGGCATTTAGACCAACCCTACAGACACTACAGTGAAGATCGTTTTTGTTACTTACTGCTTAGAACTTTTGGCCAGATTTAAAAGGTGTAGTCATTTTGGACCTCCCAGTGTGACGCAATTATATCATTTATTCCACGAATTTTGCTGTTCCTAATGATTTCTTTTTACCAACAAATGGTAAGAATAATACATTTTTACATAAAAATATATACAGTTAAGCCATCCTTAGTTTGCTCCTACTGTCAACAAACCAAAGCCAGCTACTACAGGGTGTACGCTAGTATCTACGACTTTATGGATGTTGTATTCCTATTAAGTTAACTAAGTTTTAAATTATAAGTACTTAAATTACTTAAAATATCAGTCATGACATGATGTAGGCCTAACAATTTCATTTATAAAAATACTTTTAAAAGTATTTTGTTGTTACTTTTTAATCAGCGTGTACACATTTTTACGTAATGCGCATGCTCAATGACGTCATTGTTTGTTTACAGTAGGAGCAAACTTAGAAAGGCTGGACTTTAGTTTAATTATTACTCCAAAGTATTAATTACTTTGGACACTTTACTTACTTACTTAGTAACAGGAATTATTCCTGTTACTTTGAGAACTAGCAATCTTTATGCACCGAATTTCTTACATACTGTACGTTATAATAATAATATAATAAATGGATGTACTTTTATAATCACACAACAAACGAAAAAACCGCATTTAATACTACACTATGCTTACTGATGAATAGATGAACAAATATGATCATTCGCGTGGCCAACTGATGCCTTGAGGCATCATGGCATTCTGTCACTGCAATGGTGTGTCGGCATAGCGGCACATTCACGATTCCAGCCTCTGGGCTCAACGTGTTAATCACTTTTTTTTAAGGTGAAAAACTAGGACGGTTATCATCGCCTATTTTCCTAAACAAGGGTGTTAAGGGCCCAAGTGTAGAACATACGAGGTGTGATTGGAAAGTTTTAAGAATGAATTTGCTACTGCTTATTTGTTTGGCGGGTGGGTACACGGAGAGTGGGGAGTGAGTCATTGCCTTGTCCTTGAACGCCCTCTGACAGGAAACTGCATTTCCTTTATTCAGTTCGCTGTGGCAGCTGGTTGAGTGCGGGTCTGTTAGTGCTAGTTGCCGGATTCTGTCTGTGTGAAAATGGACGTAAAAACGGAGCAATGAGTTTGTGTGAAATTTTGTTTTAAAACCGGGAAATCAGCTTCTGAGACTTACGAACTATTAAAAACAGCTTTTGAAGATAATTGTATGAGCCAGTCAAATGTTTTTGTCTGGTGGAAGACTCCAAGTTCACCACGACCGAAAAAAGCACGGCAAAGTCGGTCGAAGGTGAAGACAATGTTGGTGATTTTTTTGATACTACCGGTATTGTGCATCATGAATTTACGCCTGGAGGACAGACAATTAACCAGGAATACTACAAATGTGTCCTTCAGCGTTTGCGCGAAAAGGTGCAGAAGAAAAGGCCTGCTTTGTGGAAAGACAGGAGTTGGGTTCTACACCATGACAATGCTCCGGCTCATCGTGCCTTCTCCATCGTTGAATTTTTGACCAAATTCAATATTCCTGTGCTTCCACAACTGCCATATTCCCCTGATTTGGCCCCTGCGGACTTCTACCTGTTTCCTAAACTGAAATTTTCACTGAAAGGGAAGCGATTTGACTCAATTGAAGACATCCAGGCAAATACGGAGAGCGTTCTTAACACACTCCAGGAAAAAAATTTCCAGGAATGTTTCCAAAAGTGGAAACACCATTGGAGTCAGTGTGTTCAGTCGGAAGGGGACTATTTTGAAGGAGATGCATCACAGTAGCATGTAAGTACCACCATTGTACAATTACAAGCCTATTCTTAAAACTTTCCAATCACGCCTCGTACTTTTCTTACTATTAACTAAAAGTCTCACTAACTAGAAATATCACAGAAAATAAAATTTACATTAAATACTTATAGGATAAACATACAAACATAACCTTAAATCTAATATCACAGATGGAATAAATAACATTTACAACTTATCAAATTAAAATCTCACAAACTAGTATCACAGCCAACAAAATAAAATTTACATGAAAGGTAATATCACACATCTGTAGGATAACAAAAGGCTGTAAAGGAGCCATGAAAATAAAAAACATACATAAATACAGATATAAACTTAAAGCTAATATTATTATTACACTGTTATTACACTATTGTCAGACACTGTTATATACACTAATGGATCTAAGAAATCTTAAAATCAAATTCAAAACATGGCTTTTGTCACAGAGTACATCTCGTAACTCGAAGGGTATTTTAAATCGTCGACGCAGAGCTGCATAGCAGATGCAATCTACCAAAACATGTTCAATTGTCAAAGGACAATCACATCTGCCACACATTGGAGCATCACCAGACATCATGAGATACCCATGTGTTAATCTGGTGCGCCCAATTCTAAGTTGCGCGATGACAACTTCTTCCCTTCTGTTCTTCCTCAGCGACATAGGCCAGGGCTTAACATCATGTTTTACCATGAATCGCCATACTGCAATGTCATCCTAAGATGAATTGGTTTGACACTTTCACTATTCAGAAATTAAAATCACAGATCGCTGCTCTAACATGGTGCATGTTTATAATAGGGCAGCCATCTTGATACTGTCACTGCTGCCCTCCTCTTCATTCAGGATCACTCTGCCATCTGTTGGAAACATTTTGCAGCTCAGTGAACACTACAGCCACATAACAAATTGATCATACAACTTTTCAGAATTTTATTTCACTTTTTTAAGGTTTTCATTTGGTACACTTTCATATATAACAGGTGTTTTATTAAAGACGTAACCTTGATTATAAGAAGATAGAAGTAATACATCGGTAAATTTTCTGTCCCCCAATCGGTATGTTGGCAACAGTGTACTCAAGGCCAACTACCTCAGACAGTTAAAATGTTCCAGTCAAGCATTAGTGTGGTGACAGCAGTCATTTCGTTATATTGTGTCAGCAATGGTTTTTTCCAAGGAAAAACATGTGTTTATTGTAGAGACTTACCACAGCGAGTAAATCTTACAAATGTGTGCAAGATAAGTTTCAGTTGAAATTTCCCCGTTCTGCCATTCTGAATAAATCGTCAATACTGCGTTAGATAAATAAATTCCGTAAAATTGGGAGTGTACTCGATGAGAAACCACCTCACCAGCCAACAAAGTTAACCGCGGAAGTTCTCGAAGATTTGAAAAATCGTTTGACTCAATCACCTAACAAAAATCGTTTAGAAGATTATCATCGCAAGCTGGGCTAACATTAACTACTGTTTTAAGAGCTACGAAAAGGTTACATTTGCATCCTTGTCGTGTTGGTGTAACTCATGAACTGAAAGCTACAGACCATCAGAAACGATTACTATAATTACACGCGTTCTTTTCATTACACGCGCAGTCGTTTCGTTATATTGTGTCAGCAATGGTTTTTTCCAAGGAAAAACATGTGTTTATTGTAGAGACTTACCACAGCGAGTAAATCTTACAAATGTATGCAAGATAAGTTTCAGTTGAAATTTCCCCGTTCTGCCATTCTGAATAAATTGTCAATTACAGTTAAAATGTTCCAGTCAAGCTAATGCTTAGTTATGCGTATTAGGTAGTTGGCCTTGAGTACACTGTTGCCAACATACCAATTGGGGGACAGAAAATTTACCGATGTATCTTCTTATAATCAGGGTTGCACCCTTAATAAAACACCCATTATTATCAAAGAGATGTATAGAGGGTATAAATTCATAAGAACATCTTATCATCGGAAATATTGTGTGGTTTTTGATAAGAAATGGATTAAAACAAGAAAGTGTCTTGTCTCCAGCACTGTTTAGTCTAGTTATAGAGGGGATGAACCGGCAAGTGAGAGATATATCAGAAGATAACGACAATAAGATACTTATTTTTAGATCAGATGGAGTGAAAGAGCAGAGCATGACCAGTCAGTTGACCGGACGGTCTAGCACAATGAAAAAAAAATCTGGCGTGAAACACTCACACATTTTCTCTTGCCAGTGAAAATAATTAATAATAAACCTAACATTAGTAATGAAACATTAGAAATAAACAAAAACCTAACCTCAATAAACATAACCTAATTTTAATCATATATGAAAGACGCGAAATGAAGAAAATAAACCTCAGTTTGGGTTAAAAATACGGAAAATCGCTCTTGCATGCTAAAGTAGGCTCTTTAGAGAAAAATGCTCTAAATAAAAGTTGTAGATCATTTAATTTTCTATAAATTTGATTATATACACTTTTGTCATAAAAAGCATACTAAGGCCGAAATCTTTAAAAAAATCGATTTTTCACACGTTTTTGTGAGAAAAAAGCAGAAAATCGCTAATTACAGCTAAACTAAGCGTTATACAAAAAAATATTAAAAATAAAACTTGTAGAATTTTAATTTCTCCACAACTTTTATTATATACATTTTTGCGCTAAAATGCATATTAAAGCCGCAATCTTAAAAAAACAACTGTTTTACGCGAAAACAGCCTCACCAAGAATTTCAGCAAACATGGCACCTATCCTATCTAGTAGAGCATATAAAATTCAGTAAACCAGGCGATTTTTAAAAAAATCGTAGGACCATATTTTCAGATTATCGAAAAAAGTGAAAAATTATATGAATAAACTACTACTTCCGGTTGACCGATTTTGATGAAAATGTTCGTGTCAGGTCCAGTAGTGGTATGTAACTTAAGTTTCAAGTTTCAAGTTTGTACGATGTTCCTTTCTTGACATATTTTGTATACACACACACACACACACACACACACACACACACACACACCAATCGCTAAAAACATGTTTTTTGGGTTCAGGGGGTCTGAAAACGTGTAGATCCGGTGAAAACTCGATTTTGAAAAATCAACATGAAAACAATACTTTCCTTCATATATATTCATATAGGCAAGAGAAAGTAAAAATGGACTCAAGATAAACCAGGGTAAGAATGAAGGTGCCCATAACAGACAGGTGGAAAGTTAAATTATTTGTACTCAATCTGCTAGCTCCGGAGCAACAAAAGATAATTCTGTTTCTTATCACATGGTCAGCCAATTATATGACTGAAGGATTTAGGAAAAGAAGAGGTAGAGATGTAAAACACACTAGTTAAGAGTTACCTCCTGGTATGGAATAGAAGGGATAGAGAAAACTAAAATCTTATTCAAAAATAAATCTTTATAATGCATCCTGCAGTTTGAAACCAATTCCATTCCATACAATGAACTTATACAATAAATTTCACTAACCTTTTTTTAAACTGCTTCAACTTTTTTTTATCATCTTCACTTACACTTGTTTCGGTAGATCTACCATCATCAGAGTAAATAAACTTTTAAATAACATTTTTATTTATTTAAAATCTATAGATTTTAAATAAATAAAAAAGTTTTTAGTTTCAATTGTTATTTACTTTGATAATGGTGGATCCACCGAAACATGTGTAAGTGAAGATAAAAGTTGAAGCAGTTTAAAAAGAAGGTTAGTGAAATTTATTGTATAAGTTCATTGTATGGAATAAAATTTTATTATATGAAATTTAGTACCAGTCAGTTGTTCTGAGGAGCAAATGTAGGAAAATGACAGAAAAGGATTGGTCTAGACTTAAAACTAGGGAGATGAAATTCCTATAAGCAATAAAAGGTAAAATAAGAAGAGACAGAATGAGAGAAGTGGTTATTAGAGAGGATTTGAAAAAAGAAAGTATGAGAGAGTTGAGAAAATATCAAGGAGGAGGTGGAGCTGGAGGTTAATGGAGACTATGTGGACGCCCTAGAGGAAGATGGAAGGAGGGAATTAAATACAGTGTGGAGAGAAGAGAATAGACGTGGCAGCAGGTTGAAGAGGGGAAGTCTCCCGTGTTTTGGCAAAAGGATGTATGTGAAAAAAATCGGTTTTTTTTATTTACGATCCTAAGATACCTTTTTGCGCTTTTTTTCAAAAATCCTATCACCAAGTCTGTAAGAGTTATAGTTTTCAAGATATAATGATGGCAAAAAGCTGTATGTGCGTCTATTTTGAGAAATTTTAGAGACAAAATGGTGTATGAGTTAATAAATTGGTATTTGAAGATTGGCACAAAGATGTATGAACTCATTTCACCATTTTTCCTTTCTGAAAACACTGAAAATCCCGTTGCTATAAAACGGGAATATGATGTATGTGCGATTAATACTTTTTACTTGAGTAAACTGTGTTGTTAAAATAGTTTTAGTCAATGGTAAAAGGGGTTAAATGGCTTATGCTTCTTTTTGGTATGTTTTATAATCATTTGCATTTAGAGAAAGGCACACAGCAGAAGGATGTGTGTGCAAATAATACCTTTTTGCCTATGAAATGCTGAAAATTAACTATCCAAAAAAAACATAGAAAAAGGTGTATACCATATTTTACATTATGTTTGCTGCTGCTTGTGAACAGTCATTCCATAAGGCAAAAAGGTGTAAGAACTTAATACACCGTTTTGCCGCTCATACACAATGAGATTTTGTTTTGGTGTTAGATTCAGATTAGTCCAACCTTAGGCTGTATGTTCATACAGCCTAAGGTAATCTATTCATGCTAAGGCAAAAAGGGGTACATGGACTTTACAGCTTTTTGTCAATATAGACTGCGTTTGATGCAATTAACGAAATGGCTGTAAACAGTGGGTACACCTTTCTGCCATAGTTTCACTTATTTTTTTGGATTTTTTCCCATTAAGGCAAAATGGTTTAACTAAGTTTTTAGGGTTTTAACAAGTTTTTTTACAAATTTTTGACTATGTAGTCATAAACAGAACATTAAAAACTATAACCATATATAAAGTACTCATTTAGAAAGTCATTTACAACAAAACGGCCGCAATTTAAACTTTGAATGCAATTTCTGGAAAGTTGTGTTTTTGGGATACACCTTTTTGCCTTTATAGGGGAGAAGTGGTGGGAGGATTGAGAAAAATGGAGGAGCTTTTTTAACGCCCACACCCGGCATTAGTGGGAATGGGATCTGAATATATATGTCTATGTACAGTATGTACGCATACCATTCAAACACTCCATATTCTTGGTTTTTTGTTTATATACAATCAAATCAAACACACTGCCCGAGTTGTAACTACATTGGTTTTTTTCATCCTTATATTATTCACCTTCAATGGAGCCAAATTTTTAGTCTATTTCTTTTCTGCAGATAATACAGTTATTAACCCTTTATAGGTCATTAGTAAGTATACTTACCACAGGTTGATTATATGAAGAATAAGCTATGCAGTGGAACCTTATTGGCATTTTATGGTTTTACAGATGTTTTCTGGTAAGTAGGCTATCCACATTTTGAAATAAGCGCGCAGCGACCATTTGCTTCGTGAGTTGCACGATTGTGGTAAGGATTCATATCAGCGTATGCTACCACTTGTTTTGTTGTTACTTTTGTACAGTACTTAGAAAATTCGAGTTTTTTACGGGAAAGCAAACATTCATGCTATTATAAAGTTAAAATAAGTTACTCTACACATTTTTCTGCTATATAGAATTACAAGTTGTTTTAATAAGCATTCTTCACTAAACATTTTATAATTCCCATTTTAATAAATGTTCCTTGGTAAGTATACTTACCAGGGCTGAATATCAACAAAAAAGAAATATCTTATTGTTGTGGCACTAGAAATACATTATTCGAGTCCCTATAAAAAAAAATTTAACATTTTACAACATGTATATTTTTCCTCATATTTACTGCCCTATAAAGGGTTAAATTTCTTTAAAATTTTTCAACCTCATGCAGCCCCGAATTTTCTACCGTTTTCCTCTATTTGATTTATTTTTTAACATTACGTATGTCAGTTATCAATTGCCACGACCAATGGCCCTCGTCAAAATTCTATTGAAAAGAATCCCACAAAAGAAATTTAAAACGGGCGTGTTAAACTTCATTTAAATGATTTATCTGCTTATACTTTATCAGTTAAAATGCAAACTTAACAACTAATAAACTGGCAAGAGTATACAGGCCCTTGACAGCTTAAAACAAAATAGACAGAAAACTTTTAAAATTTCTTGCTCTTAAATTTAATTTGTATTATATATATATTTTATTAATATAGTTACAACATATTTTTATTTTATGTTAATTTGTTAAGGAATTCAATTAATGTGTCATATAACATAAATGTTATGGCAACATCAAGTCCTGTGCCTATTAGACGAACTTGCATACCGGTGTAAAAACCAATAGGCCCTTCATTTCTCCAGACATATTTAGCACAATCCCAGGTATTCTTGTACTTAATCGAAGCATCAAGTCCTTGCATTTTAGTTTTAATCACGTCGAATGGGCTGGAGAAGATAACCGATACACCCCCAGCATACAAACCAAAAATCCCGACCATCTGCACTGGAATATGAACACTAGCGTCACCTTTTGAATACCAGTCTTTCAATGAATCGATTATTAAAAATCGTACCGACAATCCCAAACTTTGTCTTAAAAGTGTCGGTGGTAAACCTTGGTATAAACCCCTTACACCAGAATCTTTAATGATCGACTGCACTCCATGAATTAATCCATGATACTTCGGTTCCACCATGAAATGATCGTGAATAAATTTTGTTTTAATCGTTTCCATTGGAGTGACAACAAATACGGATTCGCTGATTCCACATACAAAACCACACAACACTTTCATTTTCGCACTTAAATATTCATGATCGTCATTAAAATACCGTTTGAACGCTTCATAGGTACCAAATCTCATTCCTGTTTTTGGTACATTAAAAATTATGGGTACACTCATTCCGCGGTAAAAACCACGCAAACCTTTTGACTCTAAAGTCCTATTGATTATACTGATATAGGATCCATCATACACCACCACCTTATTTGTACCATATTTTAACTGTCGTTTAGTTTTAATCAAATCAATCGGATAATTTAAAAAGACTGTTAAAAAACCGGTCAGGCCACCAGTAAATAAACCTTTTGAAAAACTATGTTGATGTTGTTTATCACTGCAATACACATAAGCGGCTGAATTACCAAACATCCATGACCGGATAAATGGATTTTTGGTATTTTTCACCATCGGTTTACTTTTATTAAAATCCACCATAGTTTAACCACACGATTAACACGGACAATAGGAAATAATATGTTACACACAATGTAAACATAAAACAGCAATATTTAAAATTAAAACATCCAATGCCATTATAATAACTGTAATAAACAAATATACTTATTCAATCATATGATTATTTATGTATTTATTTACATTTTATAATGTTTATGGCAAGTTTTAGAACTTTAAAATATATATATATATATATATATCAATCGGGCAGTTCTTGAAAAAGAAAAAAATTTCTGATAACAAAATAAAAAAGAAAAAATTAAAAGAATTGCAGAGAAAAATTGGGTTTTAAAATATCTTTTGATACTAACAAAATATTAAAAGATTTGAAAGAAAGCATTATCACAGCTAAAATTTTCCTTTTTAACTTATTTATTTACTATTTTTACTTTCTCTTGCCTATATGAATATATAGGAAGGAAAGTATTGTTTTCATGTCGATTTTTCGAAATCGAGTTTTCACCGGATCTATACGTTTTCAGACCCCCTGAATCCAAAAAACATGTTTTTAGCGATTGGTTTTTGTGTGTGTCTGTGTGTCTGTGTGTGTGTGTGTGAACAGAATATCTCAAGAACGGAACATCGTACGAACTTGAAACTTGAAACTTAAGTTACATACCACTACCGGACGCGACACGAACATTTTCATCAAAATCGGTCAACCGGAAGTAGTAGTTTATTCGTATAATTTTTCAGTTTTTTGCGATTTTCTCAAAAACTGGTCCTACGATTTTTTTTAAAATCGCCTATTTTACTCAATTTTTTATTTTCTACAAGATAGGGTAGGCGCCATGTCTGCTGAAATTCTCGGTGAGGCTGTTTTCACGTAAAAACGTTGTTTTTTTAAGATTACGGCTTTAATATAAATTTTAGCGCAAAAACTTATATAATAAAAGTTGTAGAGAATTTAAAAACCTACAACTACTGTTTCAAACATTTTTTTGTATAACGCTTAGTTTAGCGGTAATTTGCGATTTTCTGTTTTTTTCTCACGAAAACGTGAGAAAAATCGATTTTTTTAACATTTCGGTCTTAGTATGCATTTTACGACAAAAGTGTATATAATAAAAGTTATAGAAAATTAAAAGATCTACAACTTTTGTTTAGAGAATTTTTCTCTACAGAGCCTAGTTTAGCGTGAAAGCGTGATTTTCCGTATTTTTAAGCCAAACTGAGTTCGATTGTCATTTTGCGTCATTCACTCATGATTAAAATAAGGTTATGTTTTTGAGGTTAGTTTTTGTTTATTTCTAATATTTTATTAATAATGTTAGGTTTATTATTAATCATTTGCATTGGCAAGAGAAAGTTGTGTGAGTGTTTCACACCAGATTTTTTATTTAAAGTTGCATAAACAGCTCGGTTATTCAACAACAGTGGGTTATCCACTACAGTGGATTTTACCATTAGTGATTTCTGTATCTACTCTTTAAGAGTAATTGAATAACCCTATTTTTGTTTCCAAATTCTGACTTCCGATTTCTTGACTTCCAGTTTTGGGCAACGTCCGGTTAACACCGGAACTTCAAACCCAATGATTTCTGTATCTACTCTTTAAGGAGAGACTGTATGATGGTTTTGACTGAAAATTTTGATTTTCGACTAATGTTTTTCAATAGTTTAGACCTAGATCTACCACAAAAACATTAAATTATGACAAAAAAATTATTTTAATGAAAAAAATTTAAGTTTTTATCAGGTTTAACCTAAAAAATTAACATGTCGCCGAAAACAAATATTTTCATATTTTTATGTTGCTTGTTTTAGTGCTAAAAGAATTTTAGTTTTTTTAAAAATATGTTTCACTATTTTTAATATTCTATGCTGTTAGTGCAGCTTCTAACCAACTGCTGATGGTAAATTAAACTTGTTTGTGTACAGTTTGTTTTTTTACTTGTGCCTTTTCCCGTAAATTTAGATTTTGAAAACATAAGTACGTTTTTCTCAGAAACCGTTTAACCTACCACACTGAAATTTTTACCAGTTAATTATCATGTACATGCACATTCACCGACATTGTTTTACTTTCTCAGGTGCTCAAAAAATTAGCAATTTATATAAAAGACGTAGAAAAAAAATTGTAAAAATTTTATGTTATTCGTTATTCTTTAAAAAACTTTATGGTCCAACAGATTAAATTGAAATAATGTCAGTAGCTAAAAGCACCCTACAACTACAAGTGTGTAAAGTTTCTTTTTTCTATGTTTCACCAATCCTATGAAAAATGTACCTAAAAATAGCAAATTTAACATTGGCGGGGTACAAAGTAAAGTCTCCCCTTAACAGAATTTGAATGACACTATTTTTGTGTCCAAATTTTGACTATATTTCTTGACTTCCTGTTTTCATCCGATTCCAGTCGAAACCGAAACTTCGAACCCAATTTAAGCCCACTAACTTTTTGTGTAGATTACGTATCCGAAACCGTTTGTTGCTATCTTTTGCTATCTTTTTTTTCCTATCTTTTTTTTGCTATCTTTTGCAGTTTTTGACATCTGGGTGTGACAGACGAACAGACATAGGAAAATTATAAGATAGCAATTAAAATTACCACAGATTAAACACATCCATAATAACTCTGCACCAAGTACAGTGGACCCTCACTTTATGATGCACTCACATTACGATATTTCACTTTACGATGTGTCATCAAATTAGTCATCGGATTCCCAAAGTCGCACGTGCACCTGACCTTCCAATCGTCAACTCCTACAGTAAGAAGTTCTGATCGAATGTACTCCCTCCCTCTTGTCAAGATACGCTCGACCATGCTACCCGCACCCTCGCATCATCAGCTCAAGGTTGTTTCCGTTTTTCAGTTTTGTCACAGCACCCATACTAATTAGTATTGTTACGTGTATCATTGTTACGCCGAAGTGGCACATCATCTGCAAATTAGCCACGGTTCTGCCTACGAAATCATTCACAACACACTTGAGTTTCATAAAGTTTGTGCAAGATGGGTCCCAAAACAACTGACACTGTTGCATAAACAAACATGCTTGGGCATCTGCAAAAAACATTTGGATCGCTACGGTAATGAACGGCATAACTTTTTAGACAGGATCATTACTGGTGACGAAACATGGATCCATCATTACGAGCTGGAGAGTAAACGGCAGAGTATGGAATGGAAATATCCAAATTCGCTGTACAAGAAAAAATTCAAGACCTAACCGTCCGCAGGAAAACTGATGCTTACGGTTTTTTGGGACTCACAAAGTCCAGTACTGGAACATTGTCAGGAAAGGGGCACAACAATAGACAGTGTACGTTACATTGAGATGCTTACTGCCAAGCTAAAGCCTGCAATTCAAAGCAAACGCCTAGGACTGCAGTCAAAAGGTGTTGTATTGTTGCAAGACAACGCCCGTCCGCATACTGCTGCCGACACTGCTGAAACGCTCCAGAAACTCAGTTTTGAAGTACTGGCTCATCCTCCATATAGTTCTGATCTTGTTCCTTCTGATTATCACTTGTTTGGTCCACGCATTGAAAGAAGCGGTGCATTCTTGGCTTGCATCTCAACCAAAAACCTTCTTTTATGAGGCCATCAGGAAACTTGAACAACGATGGACCAAGTGTGTTGAAAAGCAAGGGGACTATGTCGAAAAATAATGTACTTGTAAGTTTCCTATTTGATTACAATATAAAATTTTATAACTACATTGCGGATAATAATTGACTTACCCTCGTATATAAAAAACTTTTAATATTTACCCTTTTTATCTCCAACTTGTTACAAACCCTTTCGCGGTGCACACCGCTTCTTCAGGTAAAAACATAAAGCTTCTAGAATAATTATTATGAAGACTGCATCATTCTATGACAAAGTTTTGATGAATCAAACATAATTATTCTAGAAGCTTTATGTTATTATCTGAAGAAGTGAAGCGCACCGCTAAAGTGCTCATTGGAGAAAAAGAAAGCAGTAAAAAAAGGGTAAATATTTAAAGTTTTATTCTTATCAAACATTCTATGTAGGATTATCAGCAGCTGTATTATTTTAAAATTGAAATACATATATTTCTAAACCACCAGAATACGGTAACAGTAAACACTTACTAATGTTTAAAGCACTTTTGTGTATCTTGCACACATCTTCAGTAATGCCTTTTAAAATTTTCATGATAAAATTTTAAAACTTCCTACTCCTACAATGGCAGATAAGGAATCTAAAATTATAAACATGGTTTATCTAAACTGCATGGAAATCTCTCGGAAACTGATTCTATAGCTAAAAATAAGAAAAAAAGTTTCCAATAATAAAAATTGCCGTTAAACCTAGAAAAGTGTTATTTACAATTTTTTGCGGTTCCATTTTTTTCAAAAACTGCAAATATTACAGTTTTGGAACTAATTTTATTGAATTTTACAGGCTTAAAAACATAAGAAACCATAATATTACCACTAAATTTGGGTTTCTAGAGTTTCAGTGACGTGTTATTTCATGGGAGGAGCTGAAATCCGAACAAAATCTTTCGCTAGCCATAACTTGCTAAAGAATGGTTTTCGGAGCCATGTTTTTCAGAAACATTTTTCTTATTTTTAGCTATAGAATCCAGATCTGAGATATTGCTTGGCAGTTTAGATACATCCTGTATAAAAGTTTCAAATATTATAAAAAAAACATTACATCAATATGAATTCTGTTGCTATGATACTAAATAATAACTTATAATTATACTAATTAATACTTATTATAATATTATATATATCTGTGGTGATAGGTATAAAGGTCTTAAGTCAAAAATTGTTGGTTTTGAGAAGTGCACTACCCAGTGTAAAAAAAATTTCTCTTTCAATTGATACAAAGGGCTTAAGTGTAGATAACTTCTGAAGTGAATTATGTTGTCTTGTCTGAATGGATTTATAAAAATTTTCTCTTCGCGTAACGATATAAAAGTCTTATTTGTAAATTATACCTTTATATTTTAGTTTCTCAGCCTTTTTTAGTTGTACAAAAGTCTTAAGTTGAGTTAATACCTTTATATCAACAGTAGTTCATTTAGTTAAGATTTAGTTTCTCAGTCCTGTTTAGCTGTAAGAAAGGTCTTTAGATAAGTTAACCTTTATACCAATATTAGTTTATTTTTTACCAATATCAATTGCTGAGATCAACTCGAAAAAAATCAGTTGAAGTAGTCGAAATGACAAGAAACCAAAGGGAAACTCGTGACTTAAGTAACTACAATAAGAATTTACCAGGTCAAAAAGTATTAAGTTACACTGCAATCTCTATAAAAGTCTTAAGTCGTGAATTGCCTCCCCAAAAAGGGCCACAGCGTAGACGTAAAAGGGATTTTTATTTTTGTTATTAAGTAGAAAACAAAAGAAATGTATAACAAATTATAAAAACAATTGTTGAAAGAGACAATTGCAAAGACTATCCTTAAATAATAAAATATATATAACTTACTGCCTCAAATTTTCATTTGCTTCTACTGGAAAATGACTATTCTCAAGTTAAGACCTTTATAATTATCACTAAAGATATATTATTTATACTTATAATTATATTTATAAATAATAACTAAATAATTACACACATTTATCTTCGGAAATGAAATTGTTGACATAATTGAAAATGTTTACAGAAATGGCACTGGTGTACAATAATGACATTTCAATTGTTACAAGCTGGTTAATACAGTATGCCAACTGACATGTCAGGCATAAATTTACCTATGCATTATTTCAACTTTCTACCTGTAATGTTTCAGTTGTGCCCTTTTTGAAGCACCCATTATTAACACATTTGAGTATTAACAAACAGTTACACGTGACACACATTGAGAAAAATGCCACAATAAATATGATTCAACTAGTACAACTAATTTTTACAAGTAGGCCACCACAGTATAAAAATATAGTATTTCTATTTCATATAATGAATTAATATAATAATTTCACTAACCTTCTTTTTAAACTGCGTCACCTTTATTTTAATTCTTACTTACACGTGTTTCGGTGGATCCACCATCATCAGCGTAAATGAAAAATTGAAACTAAAAATTTTTTCTCACTTATTTAAAATTTACAGAAGATGATACATCTTCAGTCACTTGTATAAAACTGATTTATAATTAATTTATTTAAATTTATCCCTTCTCATATTTACTGTAGATAGCAGCAGCAGTCAATATCACTTCATCATTCCTAAATTTGACCTGTTCATTCAAATTGTCTTGCTTTTGCTTTTTTAAATATTTATAAATATGGAACATCTCATATTTTTCAATTTTATTTTTATTTTCTATATTACATTGTTCTATTATATTAAAATGTTCATCTATTTTACCAAATTTATGTTTTTCTTCTTTTAATATGATTGGTATAGTTAGATATAATGTAGTCACATTTCAGTGCTTTTTTATGTTCATTATACCTCATTTGAAAATTACGACTAGTCATACCACTGTAAAATTTTGCTATCTACAGTAAATATAAGAAGGGATAAATTAAAATAAATTAATTATAAATCAGTTTTATACAAGTGACTGAAGATGTATCATCATCTTCTGTAAATTTTAAATAAGTGAGATAAAAACTTTTTTAGTTTCAATTTTTCATTTACTCTGATGATGGTGGATCCACCAAAACACGTGTAAGAATTAAAATAAAGGTGACGCAGTTTAAAAAGAAGGTTAGTGAAATTATTATATTATTAATTCATTATATGAAATAGAAATAATTTCAAACTGCAGGATGCATTATAAAGATTTATTTTTGAATAAATATAGTACATACCTTAGTTGATTATTTGGTATTTCTTCTATCTTATTAAAGTTGGCAAACTTAAATAATTTGCTTGCCTGCCACAGATTCAAAACTATAGATACAATTTTACTTGTAGTTACATCAGGAGAATAGTTTATAATAAAATCTTCAGCTTCCACAGCTTCAACTTTCCAATAATTGTTCTGGAATATGAAATTGATATCATAAACAGTGTTATAGTGAGTTCACGGTAAGAACCAACTGTCGAATCAACAAACTGCATCTGTGGTAGTACGTGTAAATACACCACACAAATACATGCAACAGCCTAGCATTAGTCACCAGGTGGACACCAACACCTTCATAACTGCTTAACAATAACAATGAACAGCCGCGTTCCCTAACATCAATAAAATCTTTCCCTTATCACTTAATTTTGTTTAAAATTCAGTTGCATACTACTCCGTATTGTTTATAAGCTTATTCAATGTTTATATTACAAATTATTCGTGTGTGTCATTTTTAATTTTATGATATTAAATAAGTTTTCAATTTAGTTGGCTTTGTTATTTTTAACTGTTCGGTTCGGTTTAATTGTGCGTCTAGTTCGAATAGTGCTTTTAGTTTCATGTACGTTTTAATTTTATTGTAGTTCTTACTTTATACGACTGTATGAACAAAAGTAAGTTTGTTTCTATTTTTGCTGAAAAAGTTTATATTAATTTATAGTGATGACTAACGCACCCGAGTCCTCTATTTACAAACAACAAAAAGGTAAACCTTTGAGAATAAAGTAAGTGAGTTTTAAAATTAGTAAACAATAATAATTTTATTTATAAAGTAAGCATTTAAAATTATAAAAAAATATTTAAGTATTTAATTTTATTAAGCTAAAGAATTAACTACTAGTCATAAGATTATTAAGCACGAGTCGTTTCGCATACGCCTGCTATGAAAATCACATAATACTTTTGGTGCATACGGTTCTGGAGCTATGTCGTCATTCACTGTTTGTTTATTTCGCAGTTGGTTCTTAAAATGAATTTGGTATAAAAGTAATGTAAAAAAATCTGGTGTGAAACACTCACACAACTTTCTCTTGCCAATGCAAATAATGACCAATATAACCTAAACATTAGTAATACAACATTAGAAATAAACAAAAAACTAACCTCAAAAACATAACCTTATTTTAATCATGAGTGAGTGAAACACTTAAAATGAAAATCAACCTCAGTTTGGCTTAAAAATACGGAAAATCACTCTTTCACGTTAAACTAGGCTCTGTAGAGAAAAATGCTCTAAATAAAAGTCATAGATCTTTTAATTTCCTATAAATTTTATTAAATACATTTTTGTCGTAAAACGCATACTAATACTGAATTCTTAAAAAAAGAAAGATTTTTCACATGTTTTCGTGAGAAAAAACAGAAAATCGCTAATTACTGCTAAACTAAGCGTAATACAAAAAAAATGTTTGAAATAAAAGTTGTAGGATTTTAAATTCTCTACATTTTTTTATTATATAAAATTTTGCGCTAAAATGCATATTAAAGCCGTAATCTTAAAAAAACAAATTTTTTATGTGAAAACAGCCTCACCAAGAATTTCAGCAAACATGGTGCCTACCCTATCTTGTAGAGCGTAAAAATTTAAGTAAATGAGGCGATTTTAAAAAAATTCGTAGGACCAGTTTTTGAGAAAATCGCAAAAAAGTGAAAAATTACACGAATAAACTACTACTACTTCCAGTTGACCGATTTTGATGAAAATGTTCGTGTTGGGTCCAGTAGTGGTATGTAACTTAAGTTTCAAGTTTCAAGTTCGTACAATGTTCCGTTCTTGAAATATTCTGTTCACACACACACACACACAGAGACCAATCACTAAAACATGTTTTTTGGGTTCAGGGGTCTGAAAACGTGTAGATCCGGTGAAGAGTGGATTTCTTAAAATCGACATGAAAACAATACTTTCCTTCCTATATATTCATATAGGCAAGAGAAAGTAAAAATTCAATAAAAAATATTTAAACCATAATTCCAACATTGTAACAAACATATAAACAATTACTGGGAGATTTTTGTTTAATTTTTTTTTTATGTATACTGATTAGACAATTAAAGAATGCTTTTATTTTATACACCAAAATTGATTATGTAACAGAATTAGTGAAGAGCGTTCACTGTTCAACCAATCACTGTGATCACGGTGACAGTGATTTTGCCTTCACCGTTACTTTTGATAGTTACTAGTGATTTAGCAATAACTGTGTATTTTCTTAGTAAATTTTTCAGCTGTTATCATGAAATAACAATAATGTTTTCAGTTGTTATTTCATGATAATTGAAGTTTTGATAAATTAAAAAAATGGGCTACATATATAAATAAAATAAAAATTTTGCCTAAAACTAAATTAGTAATAAAAATAACATTTTGTAGAAAAAAGAGAAAGTACAAGAAACAATATTTACAACTGAAAAATAAAAACCGCACATTATAAATAAAACAGCTAGGTAAAACGTGGCGTGCAATAAAAATAATACTGTAATGTAATTGTGTGTCGCGATCAGAGATGTAAAGGAACTACCCTCGTTTTATTTAGTCAAGTAGATGAAAAACACAACAAGGGGAAGAGACAAAGAGTGCATAAAAGTTGAAGTAAAAAAGAATGGACGTGCTGGTTTTCAAAGGAGAGGCAACAAGGAGAGCACTAAGCCCAGTGAACAGACCAAGATATCTTACGTAGCTATCATAGGGGCCTTGAAGAAGAGTAAGCATATTCTGTTGTTTTGCCTATTAACTGTGAACAGTGAATGAGTGAGTGAATTTGCTCACTAGTTCCTACGGTAAAGAATTTGTTCTCTCTCAAAACTGACAGTGAACAGTGAATGAGTAAGTAACTGATTTTTGTAAAAGTGATTGAAGGAACGAGAGGTCTGTTACTCTTCTATCTGTAGAATTATGGTCACCGTGTCGTCCTGCCTTAAACAGTGAACAGAGAATGAGTAAGCAATCTTTGTAACAGTGACTGGGGAATGAGAGGCTCTACTATATTGTAGAAGTACAGTGAACATTCGCCTGTCTTCAAGTGACAGAAGAGTAAGCGATCTATAACAGTGACTGGGGAACGGTTACTCGCCTATCTGAATAACTGTGGTCACCGTGAATTATAAGTAACCGTGACTCGTTCACAGTGACAGTTCTTTTGTCTCTTCTCTAAACAGAATCCAGATTACTTTCAGACAAAATCCCTCTGAAAACTATTACTGGTGTAACATTCCCTCATCTTTTAATGCTTCATAAATTTACTGAATTTCAAAAAATGATTATCACAAATATTATTCCAAATGAAACAGGGGCAAATGAAGAACAGGAAAAATTTTGAAACATTCACCTGTATGAAAATCTTCAGATAAATGAGACTGGATTTACTGTTTTGTTTAATTAACACGTTGGTGATAGCTGACGCCTCTCAGGCATCATTGTTCTTTCATATTCCTAAACGTGTTATTTCTTTGCTAACAGCTAAGTACATTGGTTCAGAAATGTTTGCTCTGTCCTAGAGTGAAAATCATTTTAAGATATCAGCTCTCAGTTTTATAAATATCAGTTTGTTTGTAATTGCTAATACAGTTTTTGTTTAATTGATGTCGTTAGTATTAATTAATCATCTTAAGCCTTCATTTTAACAATAAAAAATCTGGCGTGAAACACTCACACAACTTTCTCTTACCAATGCAAATAATTAACAATATAATGTAACATTAGTAATAAACAAAAAACTAACCTCAATTAACATAACCTTATTTTAATCATGAGTGAAAGACGGAAAATGAAAATCAACCTCAGTTTGGCTTTAAAATACGGAAAATAACTCTTTCACGCTAAACTAGGCTCTGTAGAGAAAAATGCTCAAAATAAAAGTTGTAGATTTCTTAATTTTCTGTAAATTTTATTATATACACTTTTGTCATAAAATGCGTACTAAGGCCATAATATTAAAAAAATCGATTTTTCACACGTTTTCATGAGGGAAAAAAACAGAAAACTGCAAATTACCGCTAAACTAAGCGTTATACAAAAAAATGTTTGAATTAAAAGTTTTATAATTTTAAATTTCCTACAACTTTTTTTTTTTTTTTTTACGCCCTGGAGACTCCAGGAGGAGTATAGGACATGTCGTCAGATGTAACACCTGAAATACATATAAGATACACACTATGTATCACTACTATCAAGAAAGAAATTCTTGTACGCTATAAAAAGTTTCACCGATCAAGTAATTTTTTAAATTTTTTTTAAAGGAATTCAAATCCTCACAACACTTTAAAGATTGGGGTAATTTATTTATGAATTTTCTCCCTGCATAAGTAGGTTTTTGTTCAAACAATTTTGTGGAGTGATTAGCCACATAATAATCATTCCTGTTTCTCGTGTTATGATTGTGAACATTGAAATTCTGCATAAAATTATTTTGCCTAACATACATAATCACCTCAAAAATGTAGAGACAGGGAACTGTAAGCAATTTAAGCTCCTTAAATAGTGGCCTGCATGAGGTTAGCTGGTTAGCTCCCACCATACACCTAATAGCTTTCTTTTGAATTTTAAAAACCCTATTCATATTACCCATGCTAGAATTACCCCATACTAAAATACCATACCGGATATGAGACAGAATGAGGCCATGATAAGCTGCCATTAGTAATTTTTTATCATTTAATCTGGCGATTTGTTTTAGTGCAAATACCCCAGATGATATTTTACTACAAACTTGATTGATATAGAAGTCCCAAGACAAAGATCTATCTAGAGATACGCCCAGGAACTTCACTGTTTCTACATGCTCTAAACTATTATTATGAATAAATACATCCACTTCTCTACTTTCTTTAACGTTATGTTTATTTTTGAACTGCAAGTACTGACACTTTTTCCCATTAACTGTTAATAACATTTGATTCAAGAACTGCACCACGGACTCTATGTTAACATGTGTATTTACTTCAAGAGCATCTACCAGTGAACTGTTACTGATTACTGAAGTATCATCAGCAAACAACAAAGCTCTGCCATTAGGTATGACTTCTGGTAACCTATTAATGTACAATAGAAACAGAATTGGACCTAAAACTGACCCCTGTGGAACGCCTGCTTTGACTTCAAGCTTTCCAGATACAACTTTTGTAAGTTTCCCTCTAACAACCCTAGTTAACTCCACACACTGTAATCTATTAATAAGGTAAGATTGAAACCATTTCAACTCTACATCCCTAACGCCTAATGACTCTAGTGTTTTCAATAAAATTTCATGATCAACACAATCGAAAGCTTTACTCAGATCCAGAAACACTGCCAATGCTTTCTCCCCGGCGTCCAATATATCAACTACTTGCTCCACAAGTGAAACAATTGCAGTTTTAGTTGATCTACCTTTTTGGAAACCATGCTGATCCTCTGAGATGATTAGGTTTTCAGTCAAGAAACTGATTAACCTAATAAATACTACCTTTTCAAAAATTTTACTGATTGTGTTTAAAATACTTATGCGTCTATAATTTTCAACTAACTGGCTATCTCCATTCTTAAATATAGGCAATATTTTTGCCTCCTTCAGTTTGTTTGGAAATACACCTGCTTCAAGTGAGAAGTTAATCAAATGAAGGAGAGGAGTAATTAAAAGATGTTTACATTCTTTAACAATTATACTAGAAATCCCATCTAACCCACATGTTTTCTTACTTTTCAAACTATCAATAACTGTTCTAATTCCTCCCTTGAAACTAGGCTAAATAAGAATTGATTAACTACCTTGTTACCTTTTGGATCATAACATCCCACTGTTTCCCTAATCTGTTGTTTAAGTTTTAAAGCTACTTCCTGGTAATATTTGTTAAAATAATTACAAATTTCTATACCATTCTCTATAAGTTCATTGTTTTTGTTAACAATATTAGGTATATCAGTAAAACTTTTGTTGCTAACTACACCTCGATTCTTATTAATTATTTCCCATATTGCTGAGTTTAGATTTGGTGAATTATGAAGAACTTCAGCAGTTTTTTTACATTTAGCTCTCTGGACTTCTCTGGCATAATGTTTTTTAATAGTTTTGTACCTTTGTTCATTAAAGGTAGTCCTATGTGAAAGAAAATCTGAGTATGCATCTCTAACTTCAACCTCATTTGCAAAATTTCCCCTGTGACCCACTCATCTGTTTCACTGACAATATTTTTTACATCTTTCTTTTTAATTGGACAATTATTATTATAATGAAATTTTAATGTCTCAATAAAATTATGATATTTTTGATTAATGTCAGATGAATTGAAAACCGTCTTCCAATCCTCTTTGGATAAACTATGTAACAAACAATTAATATTCCCTTGGTCTTCCTGCCTAAATTCTTTAATATTTTTTTGATTTGGGACATGACTACCTAAATCCTGAATCTCTAATACTTGGCAGCCGTGATCAGAGAGCTCTGAACCCCTTAACCTAACCTGACAACTCTCCATATTTGTTAATGTATTATATACATTGTTGCGCTGAAATGCATATTAAAGCCGCAATCTTAAAAAAACAATTTTTTTATGCGGAAACAGCCTCACCAAGAATTTCAGCACAAATGGCGGCTACCCTATCTTGTAGAGCAAAAAAATTTAGTAAACCAGGCGATTTAAAAAAAATCGTAGGACCAGTTTTTGAGTAAATTGCAAAAAAGTTAAAAATTATACGAATAAACTACTACTTCCGGTTGACTGATTTTGATGAAAATGTTCGTGTCGGATCCGGTAGTGGTATACAACTGAAGTTTCAAGTTCGTACGATGTTCCGTTCTTGAGATATTTTGTATACATACACACAAGCATGCACGCACGCACGCACGCACACACACACAGACCGATCGCTAAAAACATGTTTTTTGGGTTCAGGGGGTCTGAAAAAGTGTAGATCCGGTGAAAACTCGATTTTGGAAAATCGACATGAAAACAATACTTTCTTTCCTATATATTCATATAGGCAAGAGAAAGTTAAAAAATTACCACCAAAAATAATACTCACGTATAACCAATCCATACATGAACCAGCTGCAAGAGTCATTAAATCAATTGATGGCAGATTACTTCCATGGGCTGCTTCATGACGAATAGACACTACCCAATCAGGAATACCCCACTTTTTAGCAATATTGTAAATAGTAATTTTTTTTGTCAATTTTTTATTATACAGGTGCGACACATGGTTGACGAACCTGTCAAACAATATAATTAAAGTATAACAGAAAATTAAAGGTGATATTAAAAAAACCAATGTTAAAAATTTGTAACCCACTAGAGGTTGGTCTAGAGGTAGAGTCGTCGCCAAAATCAGCTGTTCAACAGCTGATTTTCGGTGACGAAGGTTCCTGGTTCAAATCCTAGTAAAGGTACAGTCCAGCCTCTCTAAGTTTGCTCCTAATGTAAACAAATAATGACGTCACTGAGCATGCGCATTATATCAAAATGTGTACACGCTGATTAAAAAGTAACAACAAAATACTTTCAAAAGTATTTAAATACAAAATACTTTTAAAAGTATTTTTATAAATGAAATTGTTAGGCCTACATCATATCACGACTGATGTTTTTAGTACTTTAAGTACTTATAATTTAAAAAATAGTTATCTTAATAGGAATACGACATCCATAAAGTCACGGACTCTAGCGTGCACCCTGTAGTAGCTGGTTTTGGTTTGTTGACAGTAGGAGCAAACTTAGAGCGGCTGAACTATAGTTACTTTTATACGGATTTGAATGCTAGACAGTGGTTACCGGTGTACTTTGATGGTTGGGATTCAATTAACCATACTCTCTCAGGAATGGTCGGCCTAGGTCTGTACAAGACTACATCTCATTTACACGTCATACACATCATCCTTATCTCATTGGGTCATGGGGTTGCTTATTGTTCTGAATTGAACAGATTGCAACGTACACAAATTAGGGATTACAAAAAAAAAATTTACAAGCCAATACAGAATTTGAATGCTAGCCAGTGGTTACCGGTGTACTTTGATGGTTGGGTTTCAATTAACCATACTCTCTCAGGAATGGTCGGCCTGGGTCTGTACAAGACTACATCTCATTTACATGTCATACATCTCATCCTTATCTCATTGGGTCATGGGGTTGCTTATTGTTCTGAATTGAACAGATTGCAACGTACACATATTAGGAATTAAAAAAACAAAATACAGAATTTACAATTACTAAACCATCTATTGTCACCATTACTACCATCAACACTTTGATGTCCAAGCTGTTAAGTGTGGCTAAGATCCATAAAACCAGAGGTTTCAAAGGTTTAAAAAAAAATCTGGTGTGAAACACTCACACAACTTTCTCTTGCCAATGCAAATAATTAACAATAAACCTTAGTAATAAACAAAAAAACATTAGTAATAAAACATTAGAAATAAACAAAAAACATAACCTAATTTTAATCATGAAACGCGCAAAATGAAAATCAACCTCAGTTTGGCTTAAAAATACGGAAAATCACTCTTTCACGCTAAACTAGGCTCTGTAGAAAAAAATGCTTCAAATAAAAGTTGTAGATCTTTTAATTTCCTACAAATTTTATTATACACTTTTGTTGTAAAATGCATTCTAAGGCCGAAATCTTTAAAAAATCGATTTTTCACACGTTTTTGTGAGGAAAAAAAACAGAAAATCGCTAATTATCGCTAAACTGAGCATTATACAAAAAAATATTTGAAATAAAAGTTGTAGAATTTTAATCTCTCCACAATTTTTATGGTATACATTTTTGCGCTAAAATGCATTTTTAAGTCGCAATCTTAAAAAAACAGCCTTACCAAGAATTTCAGCAAACATGCCGCCTACCCTATCTTGTAGAGCATAAAAAATTTAGTCAACGTGGCGATTTTAAAAAAAATTGTAGGACCAGTTTTTGAGAAAATCGCAAAAAAGTGAAAAATTACACGAATAAACTACTACTGGTTGACCGATTTTGATGGAAATGTTCGTGTCGGGTCTGGTAGTGGTATGCAACTTAAATTCCAAGTTTCAAGTTCGTACGATGTTCCGTTCTCGAGATATTCTGTATATATATTCACACACACACACACACACACAGACCAATTGCTAAAAACATACACACAAAAAACTTGCAAAACTAACCAATATTACCAGAAGAAAGACTTGTGATTACTTTGAGGAAATACGTATTTTGAACATTTTGACTACCGATACTCAATTTTATAAAGCATTGTTTGGCAAGTAATATTTTTTTAAAGTTATTTTTATAGACCTATGTTATTATAATTAACAAGTTGTTATTATTTATAAATACATAATATACGACGCCAAGTACACTGGAACCTGCCAGCAGAGCACCACGAAGGTTTATACAAAACAAACCCGTGAGCTGATACACGCAGGTTCCCCACCAGCGTTTACTATGAAACATCTGATTAAAATACAATGGCATATTTCTGCTAACAGGTTTTCGCATGTAAGCTACCTGTCATCAGCAACCTGCGACCAGCATTCACTGTGCGGCTACCCTACGGACACAATATTAAAAAATTCCAGTTTTTTTTTACAGATTTTGAAGAGCAAAATACAGAAAATCACTTACTGATGCTAAACTAAGCTTTGCAGAAGAAATTCTTGAAATATAAATAGTAGGCTTTATAATTTCCTCCAACTTTAGTTATATATACTTTTGTCCTAAAATGCATATTAAATAAACATGAAAACAATACTTTCTATTCTATTAAATATTCCTACAGAGCAAGAGAAAGTAATAAATGCTATATATTTTGGAGTAAACTGTTTTGGATGCGAAACACAAACCCTAAGAAGAAAAGAAAGACAAAGGTAAGAGGCGTTTGAAGTGAACTAGAACATGATTAGAGAAAACCAAATGGACTGAAAGAACTACTTAACTATTTTTCAGGGCTGATTAGCTCTGAACATACGCATTGCCCATTATGCACTTCATAGCTAGCAAATAACCTGCCAGCTCTGTTATATATTTCGTCAACCATTTTTTTTTGGTCTTTCAATAATAATTATAACCTATGAACATACAATCAGAATCCTATGAACATACAATATTATAAAGTATTGCATGTTAACGCGCTCTATAATTGATGTATTCAGTAAAAGATCCAAGACACGAGTGAACTACTGTGGCTCTTTTACGCAAGCACGCGTAATGTTTGTCAGGCTGAAACATTCGTACAATCTGACAACGCTGGTAAACGTTCTGATTGGTGTAAACGCGTGGAACAGCAGAGCTCATCAACAGTGAAAAGCATTATAGTTTACAGTGAAACACTGACTGACTAGGATACAATAAGAGAAGAAGATTAAATTAAAACTATGTTAGACGAACCAGTAGAAGGCAAAAAGAGGGTGAAGAATAAAAGTAATATAGGCACTTCAAGAGGGTGGACCTACAAGCTACAAGAAATTATGACGATGACAGAAACAGAACAAGGTAACCTCATCATATTGAAACCATTGTAGCACGATTTGGAATTAACTAGAAACACAGATATAACTTACAAAATAATCAATTGAAAAACAATGTTGTAAATATATATTCGAACTTAAATTTTTGTTTTCCTTTTCAACATTTTTTTAATACCCTTTAAAACTATCTTTTAAATGCTACCAGAGTAAACCGATAATTATTTGTCTATTTTCCAATAAAAATTTTTAGAAAACATTTTTTCCAAACAAAAAGCACTCTACTAACCTTTTGAAAATGATAGCGGCAGTCTCATAAAATAATACTGAAATAATTTTTTTTTTCAAAATTTCATACAAGCCTTGGAAGAAGTTATGCCAGAAAGGAAAATTAAGTGCCAAGAAAGTGTTGTTACCTTTTTTTCTTAATATAAACATCTAAATAATTTATCTTCATACAGACCAGATTCTATGAGTCATCTACGAAAAGTTTACAAAACATGTTGAATGGGATACTGATGTAGCTTTAAAAAATCTGGTGTGAAACACTCTCACAACTTTCTCTTGCCAATGCAAATAATTAACAATAAACCTAACGTTATTAATAAAATATGAGAAATAAACAAAAAACTAACCTCAAAAACGTAACCTTATTTTAATCATGAGTGAATGATGCAAAATGAAAATCGAACTCAGTTTGGCTTAAAAAAAACGGAAAATCACACTTTCACGCTAAAATAGGCTTTGTAGTGAAAAATGCTTTAAATAAAAGTTGTAGATCTTTTTATTTCCTATAAAATTTATTATATACACTTTTGTCGTAATATGCATCCTAAGGCCGAAATCTTAAAAAAAATCGATTTTTCACACGTTTTCGTGAGAAAAAAATCAGAAAATCACTAATTACTGCTAAACTAAGCGTTATACAAAAAAAATGTTTTAAATAAAAGTTGTAGCATTTTAAATTATCTAAAACTTTTATTGTATAAATTTTTGCGCTAAATTGCATATTAAAGCCGTAATCTTAAAAAAACTATGTTTGTACGTAAAAACAGCCTCACCCAGAATTTCAGCAAACATGACGCCTACCCTATCTTGTAGAGAATAAAAAATTGAGTAAACCAGGCGATTTAAAAAAAAATCGTAGGACCAGTTTTTGAGAAAAACGCAAAAAAGTGAAAAATTACACGAATAAACAACTACTTCCGGTTGACCGATTTTGATGAAAATGTTCGTGTCGGGTCCGGTAGTGATATGTAACTTAAGTTTTAAGTTTCAAATTCGTACGATGTTTTCATTCTTGAGATATTCTGTTCACACACACACACACACACACGCAGACCAATCGCTAAAAACTTGTTTTTTGGGTTCAGGGGGTCTGAAAACAAATAGATCCGGTGAAAACTCGATTTCTAAAAATCAACATGAAAACAATACTTTCCTTCCTGTATATTCATATAGACAAGAGAAAGTAAAAATTTGAGACAGACAAAACAGCAACGTTTTTTTAAAAGTTGTGTAGCTTGATCTGACTAGTATTAATCAGTTAATAAACCTCACTAACCTTTCACCAACAATTAAAAAAAAAATGTTTTTAAACCCTACAATCCAATGAACCATATCAAACCAATGATCAACAATGGACCACGGATACAAGCCATGAAAATTTCAGTACAACCAAACCGAGGCGAAAGTAGAAAACAAAAAACATTTTTTAGCAATGTAAACTAACCTTGAAAGTACAGTTGAACACATCAGTAGCAAATCCTTTTGAGAAAGGAAACTATTATCATTCTTCAGTAATAATTGAACCTGTAAAACTTCCATTGTACATTCTATGGCAGTTGGAAGTTTTGGACACCTGTAAACAATAACGTGAATAAATAAATTATAAAATTAATTTTACATTTACAATACTAAAGTATATTTTACCAAATTTAAATGGAATCGCTGATTAACGGTTTTCGCTTTTTCTAGAAAAAAAAAATCTGGTGTGAAACACACACACAACTTTCTCTTGCCAGTGCAAATAATTAACAATAAACCTAACATTAGTAATAAAACATTAGAAATAAACAAAAAACTAACCTCAATAAACATAACCTAATTTTAATCATATATGAAAGACGCAAAATGAAAATCGATCTGTTTGACTTAAAATTACGGAAAATTACTCTTTCACGCTAAACTAGGCTCTCTAGAGAAAAATGCTCTAAATAAAAGTTGTAGATCTTTTAATTTTCTATAAATTAGATTATAAACACTTTTCTCGTAAAATGCATACTAAGGCCGAAATCTTAAAAAAATCAATTTTTTATACATTTTCGTGAGAAAAAACAGAAAATCGCTAATTACGGCTAAACTAAGCGTTATACAAAAAATGGTTGAAATAAAAGTTGTAGAATTTTAAATTTTCTACATTTTTTTTTTTTTAAATTCCTAATTTGCGTACGTTGCAATCTGTTAAATTTAGAACAATAAGCAACCCCATGACCCAATGAGATGAGGATGATGTAAATGAGGTGTAGTCTTGTACAGACCCAGGCCGACCATTCCTGAGAGAGTATGGTTAATTAAACCCCAACCATCTAAGTACACCGGTAACCACTGTCTAGTATTCAAATCCGTATAAAAGTAACTACTTTTTACTAGGATTTGAACCAGGACAAAAAAATTTGAATATTTTTTATTGAATAAATTTTTGCGCTATAATACATATTAATGCCGTAATCTTAAAAAAACATTTTTTTACATAAAAACAACCTCACCAAGAATTTCAGCAAATATAGCGCCTACCCTATCTTGTAGAGCATAAAAAATTTAGTAAACCAGGCGATTTTAAAAAAAATTGTAGGACCAGTTTTTGAGAAAATCGCAAAAAAGTGAAAAATTACACGAATAAATTACTACTTCCGGTTGACCGTTTTTGATGAAAATGTTCCTGTCGGGTCCGGTAGTGGTATGTAACTTAAGTTTCAAGTTTCAAGTTCGTACGATGTTCCGTTCTTGAGATATTATGTTCGCACACGCACACACACACACCAATTGCTAAAAACATGTTTTTAGGGTTCAGGGGGTCTGAAAACGTGTAGATCTGGTGAAAACTCGATTCTGAAAAATCAACATGACAATACTTTCATTCCTATATATTCATATAGGCAAGAGAAAGTAATGAAATTCTGATATTACTAATATATTTTCTACGATTGATAATTACGATACCTAATATACAATTGATACTCTCAATAATATCAATCACACAGAGGGTGGCACTTAAGTCACTTTGTCCAATTTAAAGTGGACAAAGGCCCCAATTTGTCGCTGGATAAGTGACTGAAAACTAATACGGAAAATCACTCTTTCACCCTAAAATAGATTCTGTAGAGAAAAATGCTTCAAATAAAAGTTGTAGATCTTTTAATTTCCTATAAATTTTATTATATACACTTTGTTGTAAAATGCATACTAAGGCCGAAATCTTAAAAAAATCGATTTTTCACACGTTTTCGTGAGAAAAAAACAGAAAATTGCTAATTACCGCTAAACTAGGTGTTATACAAAAAAATGTTTGGAATAAAAGTTGTAGAATTTTAAATTCTCTACATTTTTTATTATAAAAATGTTTGCGCTAAAATGCACATTAAAGCTGTAATCTTAAAAAAACAATTTTTTTACATGAAAACAGCTTCACCAAGAATTTCAGCAAACTTAGCGCCTACCCTATCTTGTAAAGCATAAAAATTCAGTAAACTAGGCGATTTTAAAAAATATTGTAGGACCTGTTTTTGAGAAAAACGCAAAAATGTGAAAAATTACATGAATAAAGCTACTACTTCCGGTTGACCGATTTTGATGAAAATGTTCGTGTCGGGCCCGGTAGTGGTATGTAGCTTAAGTTCTAAGTTTCAAGTATGTACGATGTTCCGTTTTTGAGATCCATTCCAAATCAATTTACTGGTAAACTTAATATAAAATCTTCAACAACCTTTTATACGGTTTCTAATAAAATCGATCGTGGCTGACGAGACATTTGTACATTTGCAGTGATTTCTGTTGTTTCAGATTTCTTTATTAAAATTTAATTGTTGCAGGCTTTGTAACAACATACCAGAAAACTCAGCACTAAATTCATTATAAACATCATTTTCAGCTGCATTTAATAATACTTTCACCAACTGCAGCGTGTGGACTCATTGTTCTTAGTATGAGGGTTATCCAGAAAAAAACCTCTGTTTATGCGTAGCAGGAAAAGTAGTACGCGTAGCGTGGCCGAGTTGATATCACTGCGCGCAGTGAATCAGTACGCTTCTAACTGTGCAAGGCGGAGCATCGTACGTTCGTGCGTTGTCCTTTTATAACCTCAAAACATGAGTGCCGTAATAGAAAATCCCGCCAAGTGTGAATTGCATGGCGTTATAAGATTTCTGTGGGCAAAAAATCTCTCAGCGGCCGAAATTCATCGTGAATTGTGTGCGGTTTATGGCCCAAACATTATGAGTGAAGGTGTAGTCCATCAATGGGTGCGTTTTTTTAAAAATGGAAGAACAAACGTTCACGATGATGAAAGAAGTGGTAGGCCTTCTCTTGTCACTGACGACCTAGAGAACAAAGTGAATGAAAAAGTTCGTGAGGACCGTCATTTCACAATCTCGGAACTCTCTCATCATTTTCCTCAAATTTCTCGGAGTCTCGTACAAGAGATAGTGACAGAAAAACTAGGCTACCATAAGTTTTGCACTTGTTGGGTACCAAAACTGCTGACTGATGTCCACAAAACAAAAAGAATGAGTTCTGCCATAGACTTTCTTTCTCGGTATGACTTTGAAGGAGAAGAATTTTTAAACAGGATTGTTACTGGCGATAAGACATGGGTAGCCTACGTGAATACTGAGACAAAACAGCAGTCAATACAATGGGGACATACCACTTCTCCAAACAAGCCAAAGAAAGTCTGTCAAACTTTGTCGACGAGGAAACTTATGACTACCGGTTTTTGGGATGCTAAGGGCATCTTACTCGTTGATTTTATGGAACGTGGAATGACCATCACTTCTGCTGTCTACTGTGAAACTTCAAACAGGCTAAGAAGAGCGATCCAAAACAAGCGTCGTGGCCTTGACACAGTGTTGTGTTTGTGCATGACAACGCTCGCCCGCATACAGCTCGAAGAACAAATGAACTTTTGGCCACGTTTAAATGGGACGTTTTCGATCATCACCCCATACAGCCCAGACTTGGCTCCTAGTGACTTTCACCTGTTCCCGAACATGAAGCGGTGGCTTTCATCTCAGCGGTTCGCCAATGACAAAGAGCTTCAAAACGCCGTGAATGGTTGGCTACATTCAAAGGCGGCAGATTTTTATGCAGAGGGTATTTCAAAGACTGTTCCAAGGTACGACTAGTGCTTGAATCTGTTTGGTGACTATGTCGAAAAATAGAGAAAAACTGTAGTTTTAATATGTATTATAATAAAGTTTTTGTATCTTCACTTGATTACTTTTTATTTCAAAACGGAGGTTATTTTCTGGATAACCCTCGTACACATTTTAGAACACATCAAAATACTACTACACAAAGATCGACAACAGATAATCCTAAACAAATCAATAAGTAGTTTTAGTAAACAAAGGGTAATCGCACAGTGAATGGTGGTTGCAGGTTGCTATGACAGGTCACTTACAAGCGACAACCTGCTAGCAGAAATTTTACTTAGATGCTTCACAGTAAACGCTGGTGGCAGAACCTGTGCATATCGCTTACAGGTTTGTTTTCTATAACCTACGTGCTGCTCTGCTGGCAGTTTGCTAATGTACAGGTCATTTGTTCTAGCTAGAAGCTTTCCCTCCAACGCTGTGTGCCGCTGAGCTGTTCTGTTTAGTGGTGGGGGAAGCACCTCGTAGTTGTAACATAGTATACGGTTAGAAAGAGAGGGAATGATCATTAAGTGAGAAGGAGACAACACTCTCCCCTTTGAAACTATCCCTACTCTACCTACTTGCCCTCCCCTTACAAGCTTCTTCCAAAAACAAACGTACTATACTTAACGTTGTATAATACGTAAATGCTGATAAGTCCTATGCACCCTGGAGTCTCCAAGGCGCAAAGTGGATGCAGATTGTTAACGTCTAAATATTAATAAATATATCTTAAATATCTAAATATTAAACGTTTGCAGTCATTCGCTTGTATTAAAAAACCTGTCTTTATCTTTTTATAATTGCAGAAAACAATGATGTTACTCGCCATATAAGTTTCTGTTTTTAATAAAGTCACTAACAGTATCGTCTATAAAAGAAAACAATTTAGTCTAAATGTTTTCCATATGCTATCATAATAATTCACCATCACTGCTGCTACTGGAATTCATCTTGAAATACCGACAACTGAATGAAGGTTTAAGTGCATACTACATGCTCCCAATGTGCACACTCACCAGCGTGAATCAGTAGGTACCTGCGATCAGCGCCATCCAATAAACTGAAAACAGCAACCTGCGACCAGCGTTCACAGTGCGCTAACCCTAATATTATACATGATGCTGCCTACTTAATTTTTGAAAAAAATGTCTCACAGTATATACCTACCTTATTTTCCACAAAGACATCCTGTCATATGCTTCACTTTGTAACCCTCTGTCATTTGAATATATTTTTTTAAATACATCATTCCATTCTGATCTGAAATTTTAAAAAAAAATTGTTAAGACAATTAATTCATTTTTCAGTACTGTCCTAGAGGCAGATCTTTTTTTGTTTTACTTACGACCGTACTGGAAACAGAGTAAAGTGGAGCAAAACTCCATTACTGCTAAGACAGAATAGAGTTTCATCAGTGCATTGGCAGACTAATTCATACAGTATCTTTGGTAGATTGAATTGCTAAAGTAGTATATCTCTTCATGATAATACCAATCACTAACACAAAGTAAACAACAAAGAATATTAAGAGATACTGTGTAAAACAAAAATTTAATTTTTTCCGCAGTCTTCAAGAACAAGATTTGGTAATTTCAAAGTACAATTATCCAGAATTATCACTTTCAATTAGCTGTATATATATTGAAATGCCTTCTCTCACAGTATGTGACTAAATATGAACGGGTATTTTCCAGAATTTAGCAGATTAATAATTACTTACTTCGAATACCAAGGGACAACTCGTTTGGTCAAATCGGTAGTCAAATCCACCAATTCCATCTTTTCCATTTCTTAAATACTACTCGCCACTAATCCCAGCACTTGACGATGTTTACTTATTTTATTATTCGATAACAAACTTCAACTTCTTTCTATCACCACGTGAGAAACAGATTTGTACACATAACCTAACAATTCTGTGCAAACGTACCTACGTGAATAGAAAGCCAATTTTAGGACTATGTTATACACGTGTACAGAGGAATGTTGGTTAATCCAATAAAGTTTATTAATGCAAATGTACACTATTTACAAACTTAACTGTTATTTTCTAAGTATTTCCCTTAAGTTTTACAGATCACAAAGTTTATTAAAGAATAAAAAATGTACAGTTGACAAATTTGACTCATAGTCCCTACAAATAGCTTTTATTAGGGACATATTCAAAAAAAAGTTACATGAGTAATTCAGAATATTACATATCTGGGTAATATTCTGAATTACAATTATTATACTGAATAATTGGGTAATTCAGAATATTACCCAGATATGTAATTCAGAATACATATCTGGGTAATATGTATTCTGAATACATATTACCCAGTATATGAATATATGGTTTAAATATGTTTGTTATCAAACAAGGTATACTATATAATATATACCGTTCCACATATTATGTGGAACGATAACACTGTTATGGGAATTTTAATTACCGTTGCTGACATTATGAAGCATGCGAAGAAAAGTAAACAAACTAAACAATATACGTCATTCATGCTATTGCATGAAAGCACTTATAATAACGAACAAATTAAAATTGTGCGGTAATGTACACAGTTTGGATAATACCATTGGAGCTGCAAATTCCGCTAGTTTTTTAATACTATTGTGAATATGTCAACATACTCCCGGTGTAATGTGGTGTACTATGCGTAGTGTAGAACCAGTGTTGTTTATGCAGTACGGTATACGTATTTATAATGGAAGTTGGTAAGTGTAGTACTAATTTCAGCAATTATGTTCTTATTTATTTATTGTGGTTTGCATGATTTCTATTATTTATTTTAAACAACCACATAATTTGATTGCTGCATTCTAAAGGATCTCTTACTTTAATACCAATTGGTAGATGTGAATCTGAACAGGGAGTTGTTATCCAGTTATTTCTTTAAGCCATTTTCTCCTCATAAAGTTACTCACCCAACCATTGCTATTTAACAGTTTAAACCTAATTTTAATTGGCTGGTATGGAGACCAGTGTATATTCTCATTATTCAAAAAACGTTATCTATACACGGTTACATCATGCACTAAAAGCGTATGTTACTACAAAATTACAGTAGAATCGTCTAGCCACTAACTTGGTAAGTCAAAATTGGCAAAATACTAAAGAATGCGATGCCAGTGATCCATATATTAGATTATTTGAGCCCAAAAATGTGGATAAAACTAATTTTCAGCTCTAACTCAATTTTGTTCTTAACTATTTTATTGTTCTGTGCTGATTGATACTCTAGTAATAGACATGATTAACTTACTTAAATTTCATACCTAGAGTAAAACTTTACAAATATCTGAAACCATTGCCAAAACACTTCTGCTGTGCTTAGTCAACTATATTACAACTTTTATCATGCATTGAAGTTGTGGTTAATTCTCATGTAATAAAGTAGTTACATCTACTTTATCTAGGCCTATTGCTTGAATAAAAGAATATTCCTGCATAGTCTTTGCACAGTTGTACATACTCGTGATATTTAAAATAATAAAGTAGTTGACTTTATGTGAGCTTCACCAGGTAGTACATGACATTATCCATTACTTCCTCTTGGAGTTTCCTTGATGAAGTTCACAAACAGCATAGCTTTCTGCTGAGCAGGCTTCAGATAGGCAGTTATAGTCACGAGTTTGCCCTTGTTTGCAACGAGGGGTAAAGGGGGAAAAGCATCAGTGCGCATACGCGACTGCTTTAATTTCAGTACGACAAACATAACTCTTATACTATACCCAGAGCATATACAGTAAATCGCGGAACCTTTTGTAGTTTAACTGTACGAATATAACTCTTTTTTACCGTAAACACAAATGTCGGTTTCTTGAAAACGTGGTCGAACTATTCACAGTGCTGAACGCAATGTAATAAAATATTATGAAGTTGAAGTTAAACAAAAATGCCTAACCGTGCCGCTTAACAGAAGCCGTGAGCGAGCGGCTAACTGCTGTGATGTTTCTCTTTGCACAATTTGAAAAATAAAGAAGGAAACTAAGGACGTGAAGAAGCTATTCTTCAACAGTTTTGTTGACAACTGGTATAAAAAGGAAACGGTTAGGTAAATACTTGATAGACTGATAATGTAAACGCCAATGACAGCAATAGTAAAGAAGGTGTTTCATTCATAATTACAGTAAATCAAACATTTCTTAGTCATGTAATTAAGTTATAGGCAATATTACAGGTCACATTAATTTCTTATAAGGTTTATGAAGAAAACATTTTCTCGGACCACAGCTTACAAAATGTATCTAGAAACTGCAAGGTAGTGAAATGTACGAGTAGTGTCTCACTGTAGAAGTTGGCAGCACTGCAGATATTCCACTTCCCTTTCTCACAGCCCATACATATGCAAAAGGCAATCTCATGACTTCAGTATCTATAACATACAATAGGATTTGGAAACAACGTACTATTAGGAAGTCAGGTTGATCAAATAGGATTATGTGAAGTTTCGGTACCCAACTAAACTAATTGTTTAGATGACCGCACGGGATTAGTATTATATGTTTCTTCTATGAATACCGGTTTTTGAAATGCATTATTGGTACAAGAGCTTCAGATATGACCTATAATCTATTGCTAAAATAAATGCATTATCCTTTTTTTTAAAATAAAACTCATCTTGCACCGATTTATTTTCTTCATTGATGCTTTAGAATTGAAGTTTTAGTCACCATTTAAGTTAATTTAAAAATAAGGGTTGTACATAAGTTATGACGAATTTTCTAGGAACTAAAAACTCTAAACAAATAACATTGTTGTAAACACATCACTTGTGAAAGGCAGGGAGCTACTACTGAAAAATACATTTTTGTCATGTGACTCATTCCCATAACCCAAAGAATTTTAGAGTGTCATAAGAATTAGATATAAGCCTTCCCATTCCAGAGTTAAATGCCATCAATGTGTTATCTAAACTCTATTGGAGCTAAGTTGTTATGAACAATTTCATTTGAAAATTATTGATTATGCTTCTAAAGTTAATTACTATGTTGGAAAAAGTTGTTGGACTTCTTTGGCTTGTGCCAATGACTCTGTTGTGTCTCATGAGTCACCATCATTATCCTTTTCTTTATCCCTTTCAAAGTTTCCTTGGGTCTGGCCCAACACAACAGGTGGCCTCTCCTCCTGCTTTATAATTGAACCAACTCTGCTCGATTGCTCTTTTGGCATGGCACCTTTTCTCCAATTTATCCATAACTGAATCCCATCTAGAGGTAGACCACTATTGGTCTGCTCCTTGGTCTTTTTCTCTCTGTCTCTAAGTTTAGTATAAATTTCACCAGTATTTCCTCCTCCATCCTACTGACATGACCAAACCATGTCAGCTTTGTCTGTCCAACCCTCCATAAAGCCTAGTTCACACGGGTCGAGTATTTTAGTCGAGTAGCAACGGTCGAGTAATTTAGTAACTGTCCGCTCATGTGAATTTAGTGCATTTTGTGGCTGCACGGAGGCGGGATCTTGCTCGTAAAGTACGTTTGGGAAGTGGTTTTTTTTTTTTTTTTTTTGGTTTAACGTCCGACTGTTCTGCAATTACTGCTAATGCAGACGGTGAAGGATGAAATGATTTTTGTAACGTATGAAAATATGCCGTGCCTGAATGGGATTCGAACCCAAGACCGCATGATGAGAGGTGAGCACGTTACCAACTGCGCAATTACCAAGTAACAGCACGTTACCAATTGGGAAGTGGTGGGGGTAAGCTACTTAACTGTGCACTCGACCGTTCTACTCGACTAACTAAACTACTCGACTAAAACGACGTGTCCAAACAAGTCGAGTACTAAATTACTAATCTACTCGACCCGTGTAAAGTAGGCTTAACAGGCTGTCC
This sequence comes from Catonia carolina, assembly GCA_035578175.1. Lineage (NCBI taxonomy): Eukaryota > Metazoa > Arthropoda > Insecta > Hemiptera > Achilidae > Catonia > Catonia carolina. The sequence continues at coordinate 31,341,253 of JAQMRL010000001.1, forward strand.
ATTTCCAATTCACTAATTATCACATGATTTCTTATTCTATCTATTCTTGTCTTTCTCAGCATACTCCACTTGAAATTTATCTCTGCTACCTAGATTCCATTTTCTACCTACTTTCCTCCAGTTCAATATCTCAGCTGCATAAGTGAAAATGTTCACGAAGTATGAGTTACAGTTCAGCCATCCTTAGTTTGCTCCTTTAGTCAACAAACCAAAGCCAGCTACTGCAGGGTGCATGCTAGGGTCCACGACTGTATGGATGTCGTATTCCTATTAAGTTAACTATATTTTTAATTATAAGTACTTAAATTACTTAAAACATCAGTCATGATATGATGTATGCCTAACAATTTTATTTATAAAAATACTTTTTAAAGTATTTTGTATTTAAATACTTTTGAAGTTATTTTGTTGTTACTTTTAAATCAGCGTGTATACATTTTTATATAATGCGCATGCGCAGTGATGTCATTATTTGTTTACATTAGGAGTAAACTAAGAGAGGCTGGACTTTATATGTAGCTACATAAAACTTGTAACATTTCATGAGTATCCAAATTAAATAATGAAGCTCATATGCAATATATAAATCATAATATGGCCATCTTGCACTATTCTCGAGTGATGTAGTTTTTTGAATGTGGGTAATTAATTTGTTTTAAAAAGGTTTTTTTCTAAGTGTACTCAGCTCACGACTATCCAGCCTAACATGGCAGTAGCCCTGGCCAGATGGCGAAATAGCCTGATAAAGACGTAATTGGTTTTATGTGCGCAGTAATTCTTACTGATTAGCGATAACTGAATAATTTTATAGTTTGTAGGGTACATTAATTTGTGTTTTCTTTTTATGCGCAGTTAAAGGATTTTGTAAAAGGTAAATAATTAACTTAATGTAGAGTAAAAGTAGGGTATGCTACAATAAACATAATACACAGTATTGTTGATTACAGATTAAATCCTTGAAATTTATTATACAGCAATACGATGTACAAAACATGATTGAAAATATGTTAAACCTAGGATTAATCATACAACATGACATCGTACTGTCCGAGTGTATAACTTTACTATGTAACCTTTACACAATTCTAAGGTAACTCAACGGCAAAACAAAATGCAGTAAATGACATTTATCATTTTTTTCGTCATTAATTATTTATTTTTACCCAGGACCCAGATAGTACAAAGGTCCGTATATTGGGGGGGGGGGGGGATTATCCAATTTCAAGCCTAGTGTACTGTTGCAGTTTATAATAGGCTTCAGCAATTTGTAATTTGTGTTTCAGGTGTAACTGAGAATGGAATTATCGATTCAAAATATAGAAAAGGTAATTTCTTTGGTGTCTATATGTTGAATTGCTTAAATCCAAAGTATAAATCAAAAATATATATTGGATTTACTACAAATCCAAAAAGAAGATTGTTACAACATAATAAAGGTATATGGTTTGGCGGGGCAAAGAAAACCACTTGTAGAGGCCCATGGTAAGTCATCTTCCAGTTTGGTACAATATTAATATATATCTTGGCCTCCTCTTTGATTGTTGTTTAGGTCATCAGCCAAAAGGCTGGTTTGAACCTGTACAGGTTTTACTAAGTAAATCGAGGATTAGGTGGTTCACCATTGCCTTCCTCACTGAGTGGAAAAGTACACTTATCAGCATGCCACGCCCTCTGAAAAGCATATATTTTCCACTCTGCAAATGACACTTTCACTTCATTCGCCACAGGGTCTGGCTGTATAATGAAATTCATTACTTTCAGAGGAGATAACTCTGATTAGTGTCTTTTACACCTCTACCTCTTCTGTTCTTAAATTATTCAGTCATTTAATTGGCTGACCATGTGATAAGAAACAGAACTATTTATTTTAGCCCTGCAACTAACAGATTGAGTGTAAATAATTTGACACTCCACCTGTCTGTTATGGGCAATCCTCTTTGATTGAAATGTCTATAAACAGGCTAAGTAAATAGACAGCATTAATTTTGCGGTGAATGATCGTAATACACTGTGGTAAATGTGATCATAAACGTGCACGCCTGTTCTTAGCGTATTTGGATTCTTGATGTGGATTTAGGTAATGACCTTTAGAATATGCAAATGTACTGTGAGAATTTCTAGTTCCCTTACGTCTATCTGCACAATTCTCTGAGCTGGAGGTTCCCCAAGATTATAATGACTCTCTTTTGGAGGATCAAAACTCTGTGTAGGTTCCCAGCTGAAGTGCCTCCCCACTCTACGAATACATAATGGAGATGTGACTCAAACATTGCTTAGTAGGCAATCTTGGCTGCTGTCATGTCTCTTAAGGTACGATTTCGATCCTCGCTGCCATGGCAACTCACTGCCGCGTCCAATGCATCGCACTGCCGTAGCAGCGGCATTATGTTTTCGAGTATCGGTGCTAGCGGCAGCTGCTAGACAAGTTGATCATAGAATGGATACAATGTACTACTCCTCCGACATACAACTGTTGACACATGTCGAATGTAAAAAAATGAGATTACATTTACAAGCAGAAGAAGAAGAGGATGATGAGATATTGATGTTGATGCTACAACGGAAACGCAAAGCTGTAAATAAAACATGCAAAACCCGTGAAGAGGAAGGTTGCTTTCAGATACTTATTGAACGGCACTTGAAACGTGAAGACCTGTTGAAAAAATACTGTAGGCTAAATTATTCCCAATTCGAAACAGTGTTAAGTTTGGTGGCTGACTATTTAAAGAAAAAGAATTTTCACCAATCTTTTTCCATATATTTTCCCTGAGTACAGCATCTTTATAACCCGCCGTACTAGCATCCTAAATAATTGGATGTTTGCAGACAACTTCAACCAGCTTTTCATCATCACACACCGAAAAATTTGACATGATTGTCTGTATTGGTGGTCATTTCTACTACACGCTGCCGCTGCCAGAGTGCTTCTGGCGCGGCCTGGCGGCTGGACAGCTTGAGCAGCGCAGCTCAGGCAGCGCCGCATGTGCTGCTGCGGCGGATGTCAGAAACGTCCCTATAACAAATGAATTGAACCAGTAGTTAGCAGCCGCTGCTACGGCAGCGCGATGCAATGGCAGCGGCAGCGTGCAGCCACGGCAGCGAGGATCGAAATCGTACCTTTATGTTCTTCTCCATATTACATACAGCAGTGTGTTGAGCTGGCTGCGTAGGGATTTGATGTAGGAAATCCATGTAAGTCAATCATCAACTGTTATACCAAGGTATTTAGTTGAGCTAGCCTCCTCCACATTGAGTAAACTTCCAGTGGTAGCTGTTTTGCCTTGATTTTATTCATTACCAGGTCGCAGCTGTGACATTATTGAATGGCCATGTTCAGGACTATGTACAATGAAACTTCCAGTTGATTAGGGTCTTTTCTGCCTAGCAGTAGTATAAATATAACCAACTACGGTGGCATGTGGGCCGCACATGCGCAGTAAGTAGCTCCCCCACCACAGCGTCAACTAAAGATACAGGCTGCCTCTAAAGTAGTACTCGCTACTCATTGTGTTGTGTTCATGCGGTAATCGTTTTGACATTGGTGTCGCTGTCGAAAACCACACCCCGTCAAAATTAGTTGCGCGCGCACAAAATACGGAGAAAATGTCTGCGATTCATTATAGAGTAATTGGCAATAAGTTTTTTTCTAAATGATGTACCTACCATAAGTTTTGACAGGCCCAAAAGAAAGGTACGTCATAACCTCATTCTGTTATATTTACTATACGGTTCTTTTTGTTAAAATGTCAAACAACTGATATTGTGCGTGTGTAGTTGATTTCTAAGGGCACTAAGTTGCGGCTCTTACGGTGTTACGTGTTTTCCGTGCTTCTGTATGGGGTGGAGACTTGGACGTTGACGAAGGCAACCACTGCTAAACTTGAAGCCTTCGAACTTTGGTTGTACAGAAGAATGTTGAAGATACCATGGACGGACAGGGTGACCAACACCGAGGTACTGCGCCGAATGAGTAAGGAACCAGAGGTAATAAACATCATAAAGTGTCGCAAGTTGGAATACCTTGGTCATATTATGAGGAACCACAGTAGATATGAACTGTTGCAGCGCATCCTGCAGGGTAGATTGGATGGTGGAAGACGGCCAGGCCGAAGAAGAATATCCTGGCTTGCTAACCTGAGTGACTGGTATGGACAGAGCTCAGCCCAACTTTTCCGCATTGCAGAGGACAGGACCAAGATAGCTATGATGGTAGCCAACGTTCGAATCGGACAGGCACGTTAAGAAGAAGAAGTTGATTTCTAAAATTTGACGTATGTTTCTTATAAAGTTCACAACTATTAAAATTAATTCAGCTTCTTGGAATATTAACAGGAAGTAGACACCAGACACGATCTATCTTTGACTTCCCTTCAAAAAGTGATTTTTTTCAAGCTCGTTTATTGTTTCTCTTTCTGCCCTACATACATCAAATTACAGATAAAATTTTATATTTTATAACAAAATAATAAAACGCATATTATGTAATCCTGGAAAAGAAGTTAGGGCCTATATTAGCCTACGTGATACACAAAAAATACGATGAGATTTAAACGTCTAATTTTGTACGAGCGTATCTTGTATAAATATTAGAGTATAATAATAACATTTTTAGTGTAATAAAATAAGATCCATTAGGAAGCGAAAGTAATATTTTCAGAATTTTTTGATGAAAAATAAGCTTGTTAGAGTGTAGTGAACGAAACTGGCCGGCAGAGTGCCCTACCGTACCGCGTATTGTCACTATTGCGCTTGAACACCGTGCACTGATTGAAATGAGTTGAGGGGAAAGGCTGACGCACCACATTCTCTCTCTGTCCCACTACCCTCCCTACATGCCGCCGTAGTTGGCGAACAGTATACTGCGTCATGAGCATAGATGATAAAATTGCTATAATTTTCAATATAATTTCAGAAAATCCTTTGTGAAAATAACAAATAGTAGAAGCCCTAGTGCAGATCCTTGGGAACTCTGCGTTTGATGACTCTTGTGTCTGGTTTAATGGGGTAGTAACAGAGTAACATGGAAAGATTTTTTGAAATTTAGAAAAAGCTATTAGGTGAATTATGAGAGTTGACCTCCTAACCTCATGCAGATGATTATATAAGGTGCTTCAATTTCGTACAGTTCCTTCTTTGTATATCTTTGAAGTGATAATGTACGTTAAGCAATATACTTTTTTACTGAATTTAAATGTTCACAAACACTATACAAGAAACAGAATTGATTATTATGTTGCTAATCACAACACTAAATTGTTTTAACTGAAGCCTACTTATGCAGGTCAAAAATACATCAATAAATGATTACAAGCTTTAAAAAGTTGTAAGTTAAGTTTGTTAAAAAAAAGCTAAAAGAATACTTGATTGATGAAACATTTTACACTGTATACGAATTCCTTTTTAAATATTTTTTGGTTGATAAACATAATAAACTTCTAATTAAACGTTAAGGCAAGTTGTGTATTATTTGATACACAAGTAAGTAATGGTAATAAATGATTGGTAAGTAATGAATTTAACATGTTACAATTTAGACTTGCCAATTTTATCTTGACTTGTCCTCTACTTCTTTTTGGAGTCTCCTTGTTTAGTTTTTTCAATTTTATTTTGGTCGCGCTCCTGCCTCCTTGATTTCTTTCGGTGTTCGTCGTCGTTGGACCACGACCGTTTATGTTCGTTGTCATAGCAACCAATTTTGTTTATTCTGTTCACTATTGCATGAAAACGTTGTTATTCAAAGTTTTACAAGTATTATAATGGTCCTGCGCCGATTAGCGATTTTGTCTTGAGTAAGTAATTTCATTATTCATTCAATTAACACTCCTTGATGCAGTTATATGAAAAAATGTTTGTAACTAATAGAATTGTGAGAAAATGAATTGAACGACTTCTGTTTAATGTTCTTTAACATGACATTGTTAAACCATTGATCCTTTTCAGTTGGAATATGATAATAAAATTTACAATTACAGTAGTACCTCGACAATTTGGCCCTCGAAAAACCGGACCCTCCAGTAATCCGGCCCGTCTAAATTTTTTTGGTTTAACGTCCAATTGTTCTGCAATTACTGCGAATGCAGACGGTCTTCACCAAAAAATTATTTCATCCTTCGATGAAATAATTTTTTGTAACGTATGAAAATATGCCGTGCTTGAATGGGATTCGAACCCAAGACCGCATGATGAGATGCGAGCTCGTTACCAACTACGCCAATGCGGCTGGCCCCCACCCGATTCTAAAAGTTGTAGTTTTAAGAGAAAAACTGATAATAATTAGTAGATACAATTTTACACACGCTTACATTCTATATTATTTTATAGTCAATTAGTACAGTACAAAATAGAATTGTATTGTACAGTAATTAATCACGCGAAACGCAAAGATTAATTAATTAATCACGCAAAGATTTAAAATTTCAGTTGTGGTTTGTTGTGTTGGATTTAATTTACTTTTCTAATAAAGAGTTACTGTATTAAACAAAATGCGTAATTATTAAAAACCTCCAACTCTAAGATTTTATTGTAAATGAATGTACAGTGACCTTTTTACTCTACACATGAAATTACTGTATTTAGGTTTTAGTAATTGAAGGAGCCAGTTTTGAGAAGTGCCTACAAACCGAGTACATAGAACAGCAGTGCTTGCTGTTAACTTCTTAGAGGAGCTATTAGGGGTCTCAAATTCATTACATTTTAAACGGTCTCTCGATAGTCCGGCTTTTTCGTAAATCCAGCCTGCCGGCCGACCATTTAAGCCGGATTATCAAGGTCTTACTGTATTTCATTGTATTAAATTAAATTAATTGTCTCTTTATTTGTGTTTTACAGGGAAATGGTCGTAATTGTTCATCAGTTTCCAAATAAAATATCGGCATTAACCGTATGTATAAAATACTTGTGTAAATATTTTTTATTTACTCTACATTACGTAAATATTTTCTAAGACCCTGCTCACTGTTTTTAGAAGTTAGTGTAAAGGCTCGATTATACATAACGAGTAGGTCTATAGTTGTGAGATAGTGCTCTCAGCCGAGTGCTTGGTTGGTATAAACGTATTACCAAGCGTTCGGCCCAGTAGAATGGCAAGACAGTCACTCGGACTCTGTTCTATTTACTAGACTTAGTACTCAATCCCTCCCCTCTCTACCAGTATTGACTCGCTATCCCGCTCGGCCTGTTTAAAGACCCACTCGGTGCATATTCGCCACTCGTTTCACTTCCGCTTTGTCATTATTTCTTAGAATTTTATGTTTATGTTAAAAATGGTAAATATTAAATGGGAATGTGATACAACAGTAAAATTCATTCAAGTGTATAAATTACACTCACGTGTGGATTTTTAAGTCTTAGAAATATTGCTGGTTTTGGGATACAAGAGGTTAACAATAAAATTAAAAGTTTAAGTTCTATTACAACCTATTTTAAGTTCTATTAGTTTAAGTTCTATTCTATAGTTTAAGTTCAAAATTCTTAGTTCTTAGTTTAAATTCTATAGTTTAAGTTCTATTACCAACTAGCTGGCTTTTTGATCGAAACTGAACTGGCTTGCCGCAAAAGTTGAAAAGAGAAAAATACTTTTAAACACTTCTTTGTTTACACCACTGACTCTCGATGTAGTGACATTTAACTGTCTCACCACTACTTGTTATGTGTAATGAATGTTTCTACGCCAGGGTCCCGGGTTCGACTCCCGGTCAGGTTTGGCATTTTTTCATTACTCATTTTCATCTATCACCCTTCTCACCATCTGCATTAACAGTAATTGCAAAATAGTCGGACGTTAAAAAAAAAAAAAAAAAGAAGTTTTATGGTTGAGATGATTTACAAATGTTTATATTAGCGGCCTTGTGGCACAGTGGTTTGCGAGTTAGATCAAATTAGATAATAAAGGATGGGCGTGGGTCATTTCAGTCCCTTAGCATTGCAACTCAGAGCCTATTTTATTATTATACCATCTCTCCTTGTTTACTCAAGTTTTAGGAGAATGCTTATCAAGTCTTTCTGTGGAAGATTGCCCTCCAGATTTATTTACTCAAAAATTCATTCTTCCCTTTCTTCAGTCCATCTTCATAGCTTGCCAGTCACCACAATTTTATTCATAATAATATCCTTGAACAGTGGTCACCAACTGACGGATTGGACCAACATTACCAGTGGACAGAATTCATAGAGTTGGCCTATTATAAAACATCCGGTTGTATGTATCAGCTGGTTGTATGTTCGTAGGTTATCTATATATTAATAGCAAGCAGGTTTTTTTTCAACATGATTTTAACTACCTGAACCTTCACCGATTTTCCCCGAAGTGGGCTCAAATTAATCATCTGTTCGAGTAGATTTGCAGAAAACTATCCAAAATCAAATATTTCGATTTATGATCGTAAAATAGGAGGTCTAAAATAGATTGGAGAGGGGGCAAGTTCAACGAACTGAAGTATAGGCCTCTCTCATTCTCTATCTATCCCTCCCACATCTCGCACAGCTATTTCAGTTTGGAGAGGAGGCAAGTTCAACGAACTAAAGTGTAGGCCTACCAACGCGTTGGCATTGCCTACCAACGCAGGAAGAAGACGAGGCACGCCTCGAAGTGCTCGAACGGTATCAGTTCGTCAGGCACCTTATTATAATGCGCGAAGACAAAATTCAATTATATTACGAATTGGGTTGCGTACCGCACTTGATAAAACCCGAAATAATTTGGAAATTAGTAACATCGGAAATCTAAGAAAATTTTCGTGATTTAGAAGTCATAACAGGAGAAGACAGTTCCCAATCCGTTTAGCATTTGCGATTACAATAAATAAATCCCAAGGCGAAACATTCAACAAAGTTGCCCTTTATCTGCCACAGCCGGTATTTTCACATGGACAATTGTACGTTGCTATGTCACGTGTCAGATCATTTGATAGCCTAAAAATTCAATTAATGCCACATAACAATAAAACAAAAAATGTTGTTTACAAAGAAGTTCTATAAAAAAAAATTTACACTTTCGTGCAGGTTTTCCCGCACAGGTTCACCTAGGAATTGTTAATGAAGGACCAAAAAAAATGGCTGACGAAATATATAACAGAGCTACGTGAGCAAGAATTGGCAACGTTGCTGGCAAGCCATTGGCAAACTATGAAGTGGGTAGGAGGCAATGCAAACATTAAGAGCTCATCAACTTTGAAAAATAGTGTAGTATAATTTATACCTCTACCTGTTCTGTTCTTAAATGCTTCAGTCATATAATTGGTTGACCGTGTGATAAGAAACAGAACTATTTTTTGTAACCTTGGAACTAGAAGATAGAGTGCAAATAATTTAACACTCCAACTGCCTGTTTTCGGCAAAACCCTGTTGATTACACAAAATAATTATTTAAAGGAACTGCTTAGTTTATGCAACTCTTGTGTGATGGACTTCTAGTTCATTAGTTCAACCAACCCTTTGGCTAATCATCTAAACAACTTTTTATATCTAACAAAAACAGAGATAATGGCAGGCTTTAAACAAGAACTTCAGAGCCTGCAACTAAGCAATGGAGAAAAAATAAAGATAGTTCAGAAATTTAAGTATCTCGGTGAAATAATCACATGGAATCTGAATGAAAAGCCTGCAATTGAGAACAGAGTAACCAAACTGAAACAGGCCCAAAGAACCACCTGGCCCATATATAAGAAGAAGTCCCTATCAATTAACTCCAAAATCAGGCATTATAACTCTGTAATCAAGCCAGAGGCTACATATGCTTGTGAGACCCTTTTCAACTTGAACACTCGATCAACCACGGACAAACTTCAAAAGATAGACAGAAGAACATTAAGAACAGCCATTAATTTCAAGCATCAAGTCCAAGGAAAATGGTGAAAAAGGTCCAAGGAAAATGGTCCCCAACAATATAGTTTATAAGGAAAATGAGCCGATATTGGACACAATGAGGAAGAGGAGAGTCGCTTTCTTTGGCCACCTTAGCAGACTGCCTGACTCAAGACTCATTAAACAGCTCCTTGACTACCAAATGAAGAATAAGATCCAAAACAAATGGATACAGGAAGTCATGTCAGACATGAGGAACTTGAATATAAATGAAGAAATGATCCAGAGACGAGAAGAGAAGACCATCCTAAAGGAAAAGAGGATAACCCAACTGCCTTTCAGAGAAAGAAGACAGCCGAATGCAGCTGTAGCAGAGAGATTGAGAGCCACCAGGTCAAGGAATATGAAATTGATGTGGGAACGAAGAAAGCAACAGTGTGGTGCCACAACTAACTCCTCAAGGAACGCATGTCCATGAGTGACTTGAGTGCTCCAATTGGGGCGTAAATTAAAAAAAAAAGTCAAATTTATTGACGTGTTGATTAATTATTAAATAAAGAAATAATTTAAATTATATTAAGGGGAGCAGACTGATTTTAATGAAAAATATAGATTTTTCAATTTTACCATTTATTGATAGATCGTTTTCCCTTATTTAAATTGATATATAACACGATATTCGTTGCTTTTTCTGTTGAGAAAAATTATTTTTTTACGTTGATGGAGTACGTAGTGTACGTTTCGATATTTTTTCTTGTTTTTCATTCTTGTAAGTTGAGATTAATACAATCATGTCACTGCTCCAACATTACGGAGATCGTGTTCACGTAAAAACAACAATTTCTAGAACGCATAGGAATCAGCTGTAAACCAAGATAAATATTGGTGTGTTTTTGTTTGGAAGTTAATTCCAATTGGCAATAGGTGTTTCTGTTACGGTATTATGATTTTACTATATCCACATTTTCCGCTTATTGTATTTTTTGACTTTAGGTACACTTATTTCAGGAACCATTCAACCTAGGAGTGTGAAATTTCGCACACAACAATTAAGTATTCAGGTGTGTATTTACTCAGAAGTATTTCAAAAATTTTGGAGTTTTTATTTTTTGGGTGTCTTTTTCATAAAAAAAATGTGGGCTACAATTGAAAATTTTTGGAGAATAAAAAACATTTTTAGATTGGATAAAGATAAATGAAAAAGCTCTGTTACAAATTTGTAAAAGGGTACAGTAGATAGGTGTGCCAAAGCTCACCTTTGTAGCTTTCCTACAAAAAATCTACCTAAATTAGTATTACAGGTATAGGGATATTGAAAATGATCTGCTCCCTTTAATAGAAAATATTGTCCAGTAGAACTTATGTTTAGGAGTTTACTTCAATTTATAAAAATTTTTTTTTCTAGTTTGAATGGGCTTGGCACTTTTGAGTGGGTCATTTCAGTCCCTTAGCATTGCAACTCAGAGCCTATTTTATTATTATACCATCTCTCCTTGTTTACTCAAGTTTTAGGAGAATGCTTATCAAGTCTTTCTGTGGAAGATTGCCCTCCAGATTTATTTACTCAAAAATTCATTCTTCCCTTTCTTCAGTCCATCTTCATAGCTTGCCAGTCACCACAATTTTATTCATAATAATATCCTTGAACAGTGGTCACCAACTGACGGATTGGACCAACATTACCAGTGGACAGAATTCATAGAGTTGGCCTATTATAAAACATCCGGTTGTATGTATCAGCTGGTTGTATGTTCGTAGGTTATCTATATATTAATAGCAAGCAGGTTTTTTTTCAACATGATTTTAACTACCTGAACCTTCACCGATTTTCCCCGAAGTGGGCTCAAATTAATCATCTGTTCGAGTAGATTTGCAGAAAACTATCCAAAATCAAATATTTCGATTTATGATCGTAAAATAGGAGGTCTAAAATAGATTGGAGAGGGGGCAAGTTCAACGAACTGAAGTATAGGCCTCTCTCATTCTCTATCTATCCCTCCCACATCTCGCACAGCTATTTCAGTTTGGAGAGGAGGCAAGTTCAACGAACTAAAGTGTAGGCCTACCAACGCGTTGGCATTGCCTACCAACGCAGGAAGAAGACGAGGCACGCCTCGAAGTGCTCGAACGGTATCAGTTCGTCAGGCACCTTATTATAATGCGCGAAGACAAAATTCAATTATATTACGAATTGGGTTGCGTACCGCACTTGATAAAACCCGAAATAATTTGGAAATTAGTAACATCGGAAATCTAAGAAAATTTTCGTGATTTAGAAGTCATAACAGGAGAAGACAGTTCCCAATCCGTTTAGCATTTGCGATTACAATAAATAAATCCCAAGGCGAAACATTCAACAAAGTTGCCCTTTATCTGCCACAGCCGGTATTTTCACATGGACAATTGTACGTTGCTATGTCACGTGTCAGATCATTTGATAGCCTAAAAATTCAATTAATGCCACATAACAATAAAACAAAAAATGTTGTTTACAAAGAAGTTCTATAAAAAAAAATTTACACTTTCGTGCAGGTTTTCCCGCACAGGTTCACCTAGGAATTGTTAATGAAGGACCAAAAAAAATGGCTGACGAAATATATAACAGAGCTACGTGAGCAAGAATTGGCAACGTTGCTGGCAAGCCATTGGCAAACTATGAAGTGGGTAGGAGGCAATGCAAACATTAAGAGCTCATCAACTTTGAAAAATAGTGTAGTATAATTTATACCTCTACCTGTTCTGTTCTTAAATGCTTCAGTCATATAATTGGTTGACCGTGTGATAAGAAACAGAACTATTTTTTGTAACCTTGGAACTAGAAGATAGAGTGCAAATAATTTAACACTCCAACTGCCTGTTTTCGGCAAAACCCTGTTGATTACACAAAATAATTATTTAAAGGAACTGCTTAGTTTATGCAACTCTTGTGTGATGGACTTCTAGTTCATTAGTTCAACCAACCCTTTGGCTAATCATCTAAACAACTTTTTATATCTAACAAAAACAGAGATAATGGCAGGCTTTAAACAAGAACTTCAGAGCCTGCAACTAAGCAATGGAGAAAAAATAAAGATAGTTCAGAAATTTAAGTATCTCGGTGAAATAATCACATGGAATCTGAATGAAAAGCCTGCAATTGAGAACAGAGTAACCAAACTGAAACAGGCCCAAAGAACCACCTGGCCCATATATAAGAAGAAGTCCCTATCAATTAACTCCAAAATCAGGCATTATAACTCTGTAATCAAGCCAGAGGCTACATATGCTTGTGAGACCCTTTTCAACTTGAACACTCGATCAACCACGGACAAACTTCAAAAGATAGACAGAAGAACATTAAGAACAGCCATTAATTTCAAGCATCAAGTCCAAGGAAAATGGTGAAAAAGGTCCAAGGAAAATGGTCCCCAACAATATAGTTTATAAGGAAAATGAGCCGATATTGGACACAATGAGGAAGAGGAGAGTCGCTTTCTTTGGCCACCTTAGCAGACTGCCTGACTCAAGACTCATTAAACAGCTCCTTGACTACCAAATGAAGAATAAGATCCAAAACAAATGGATACAGGAAGTCATGTCAGACATGAGGAACTTGAATATAAATGAAGAAATGATCCAGAGACGAGAAGAGAAGACCATCCTAAAGGAAAAGAGGATAACCCAACTGCCTTTCAGAGAAAGAAGACAGCCGAATGCAGCTGTAGCAGAGAGATTGAGAGCCACCAGGTCAAGGAATATGAAATTGATGTGGGAACGAAGAAAGCAACAGTGTGGTGCCACAACTAACTCCTCAAGGAACGCATGTCCATGAGTGACTTGAGTGCTCCAATTGGGGCGTAAATTAAAAAAAAAAGTCAAATTTATTGACGTGTTGATTAATTATTAAATAAAGAAATAATTTAAATTATATTAAGGGGAGCAGACTGATTTTAATGAAAAATATAGATTTTTCAATTTTACCATTTATTGATAGATCGTTTTCCCTTATTTAAATTGATATATAACACGATATTCGTTGCTTTTTCTGTTGAGAAAAATTATTTTTTTACGTTGATGGAGTACGTAGTGTACGTTTCGATATTTTTTCTTGTTTTTCATTCTTGTAAGTTGAGATTAATACAATCATGTCACTGCTCCAACATTACGGAGATCGTGTTCACGTAAAAACAACAATTTCTAGAACGCATAGGAATCAGCTGTAAACCAAGATAAATATTGGTGTGTTTTTGTTTGGAAGTTAATTCCAATTGGCAATAGGTGTTTCTGTTACGGTATTATGATTTTACTATATCCACATTTTCCGCTTATTGTATTTTTTGACTTTAGGTACACTTATTTCAGGAACCATTCAACCTAGGAGTGTGAAATTTCGCACACAACAATTAAGTATTCAGGTGTGTATTTACTCAGAAGTATTTCAAAAATTTTGGAGTTTTTATTTTTTGGGTGTCTTTTTCATAAAAAAAATGTGGGCTACAATTGAAAATTTTTGGAGAATAAAAAACATTTTTAGATTGGATAAAGATAAATGAAAAAGCTCTGTTACAAATTTGTAAAAGGGTACAGTAGATAGGTGTGCCAAAGCTCACCTTTGTAGCTTTCCTACAAAAAATCTACCTAAATTAGTATTACAGGTATAGGGATATTGAAAATGATCTGCTCCCTTTAATAGAAAATATTGTCCAGTAGAACTTATGTTTAGGAGTTTACTTCAATTTATAAAAATTTTTTTTTCTAGTTTGAATGGGCTTGGCACTTTTGAGTGGGTCATTTCAGTCCCTTAGCATTGCAACTCAGAGCCTATTTTATTATTATACCATCTCTCCTTGTTTACTCAAGTTTTAGGAGAATGCTTATCAAGTCTTTCTGTGGAAGATTGCCCTCCAGATTTATTTACTCAAAAATTCATTCTTCCCTTTCTTCAGTCCATCTTCATAGCTTGCCAGTCACCACAATTTTATTCATAATAATATCCTTGAACAGTGGTCACCAACTGACGGATTGGACCAACATTACCAGTGGACAGAATTCATAGAGTTGGCCTATTATAAAACATCCGGTTGTATGTATCAGCTGGTTGTATGTTCGTAGGTTATCTATATATTAATAGCAAGCAGGTTTTTTTTCAACATGATTTTAACTACCTGAACCTTCACCGATTTTCCCCGAAGTGGGCTCAAATTAATCATCTGTTCGAGTAGATTTGCAGAAAACTATCCAAAATCAAATATTTCGATTTATGATCGTAAAATAGGAGGTCTAAAATAGATTGGAGAGGGGGCAAGTTCAACGAACTGAAGTATAGGCCTCTCTCATTCTCTATCTATCCCTCCCACATCTCGCACAGCTATTTCAGTTTGGAGAGGAGGCAAGTTCAACGAACTAAAGTGTAGGCCTACCAACGCGTTGGCATTGCCTACCAACGCAGGAAGAAGACGAGGCACGCCTCGAAGTGCTCGAACGGTATCAGTTCGTCAGGCACCTTATTATAATGCGCGAAGACAAAATTCAATTATATTACGAATTGGGTTGCGTACCGCACTTGATAAAACCCGAAATAATTTGGAAATTAGTAACATCGGAAATCTAAGAAAATTTTCGTGATTTAGAAGTCATAACAGGAGAAGACAGTTCCCAATCCGTTTAGCATTTGCGATTACAATAAATAAATCCCAAGGCGAAACATTCAACAAAGTTGCCCTTTATCTGCCACAGCCGGTATTTTCACATGGACAATTGTACGTTGCTATGTCACGTGTCAGATCATTTGATAGCCTAAAAATTCAATTAATGCCACATAACAATAAAACAAAAAATGTTGTTTACAAAGAAGTTCTATAAAAAAAAATTTACACTTTCGTGCAGGTTTTCCCGCACAGGTTCACCTAGGAATTGTTAATGAAGGACCAAAAAAAATGGCTGACGAAATATATAACAGAGCTACGTGAGCAAGAATTGGCAACGTTGCTGGCAAGCCATTGGCAAACTATGAAGTGGGTAGGAGGCAATGCAAACATTAAGAGCTCATCAACTTTGAAAAATAGTGTAGTATAATTTATACCTCTACCTGTTCTGTTCTTAAATGCTTCAGTCATATAATTGGTTGACCGTGTGATAAGAAACAGAACTATTTTTTGTAACCTTGGAACTAGAAGATAGAGTGCAAATAATTTAACACTCCAACTGCCTGTTTTCGGCAAAACCCTGTTGATTACACAAAATAATTATTTAAAGGAACTGCTTAGTTTATGCAACTCTTGTGTGATGGACTTCTAGTTCATTAGTTCAACCAACCCTTTGGCTAATCATCTAAACAACTTTTTATATCTAACAAAAACAGAGATAATGGCAGGCTTTAAACAAGAACTTCAGAGCCTGCAACTAAGCAATGGAGAAAAAATAAAGATAGTTCAGAAATTTAAGTATCTCGGTGAAATAATCACATGGAATCTGAATGAAAAGCCTGCAATTGAGAACAGAGTAACCAAACTGAAACAGGCCCAAAGAACCACCTGGCCCATATATAAGAAGAAGTCCCTATCAATTAACTCCAAAATCAGGCATTATAACTCTGTAATCAAGCCAGAGGCTACATATGCTTGTGAGACCCTTTTCAACTTGAACACTCGATCAACCACGGACAAACTTCAAAAGATAGACAGAAGAACATTAAGAACAGCCATTAATTTCAAGCATCAAGTCCAAGGAAAATGGTGAAAAAGGTCCAAGGAAAATGGTCCCCAACAATATAGTTTATAAGGAAAATGAGCCGATATTGGACACAATGAGGAAGAGGAGAGTCGCTTTCTTTGGCCACCTTAGCAGACTGCCTGACTCAAGACTCATTAAACAGCTCCTTGACTACCAAATGAAGAATAAGATCCAAAACAAATGGATACAGGAAGTCATGTCAGACATGAGGAACTTGAATATAAATGAAGAAATGATCCAGAGACGAGAAGAGAAGACCATCCTAAAGGAAAAGAGGATAACCCAACTGCCTTTCAGAGAAAGAAGACAGCCGAATGCAGCTGTAGCAGAGAGATTGAGAGCCACCAGGTCAAGGAATATGAAATTGATGTGGGAACGAAGAAAGCAACAGTGTGGTGCCACAACTAACTCCTCAAGGAACGCATGTCCATGAGTGACTTGAGTGCTCCAATTGGGGCGTAAATTAAAAAAAAAAGTCAAATTTATTGACGTGTTGATTAATTATTAAATAAAGAAATAATTTAAATTATATTAAGGGGAGCAGACTGATTTTAATGAAAAATATAGATTTTTCAATTTTACCATTTATTGATAGATCGTTTTCCCTTATTTAAATTGATATATAACACGATATTCGTTGCTTTTTCTGTTGAGAAAAATTATTTTTTTACGTTGATGGAGTACGTAGTGTACGTTTCGATATTTTTTCTTGTTTTTCATTCTTGTAAGTTGAGATTAATACAATCATGTCACTGCTCCAACATTACGGAGATCGTGTTCACGTAAAAACAACAATTTCTAGAACGCATAGGAATCAGCTGTAAACCAAGATAAATATTGGTGTGTTTTTGTTTGGAAGTTAATTCCAATTGGCAATAGGTGTTTCTGTTACGGTATTATGATTTTACTATATCCACATTTTCCGCTTATTGTATTTTTTGACTTTAGGTACACTTATTTCAGGAACCATTCAACCTAGGAGTGTGAAATTTCGCACACAACAATTAAGTATTCAGGTGTGTATTTACTCAGAAGTATTTCAAAAATTTTGGAGTTTTTATTTTTTGGGTGTCTTTTTCATAAAAAAAATGTGGGCTACAATTGAAAATTTTTGGAGAATAAAAAACATTTTTAGATTGGATAAAGATAAATGAAAAAGCTCTGTTACAAATTTGTAAAAGGGTACAGTAGATAGGTGTGCCAAAGCTCACCTTTGTAGCTTTCCTACAAAAAATCTACCTAAATTAGTATTACAGGTATAGGGATATTGAAAATGATCTGCTCCCTTTAATAGAAAATATTGTCCAGTAGAACTTATGTTTTGGAGTTTACTTCAATTTATAAAAATTTTTTTTTCTAGTTTGAATGGGCTTGGCAAAATCCACATAGATCCAGAAGATTGAAGAACTTTGAAGCAAGGCGTTATAGAGAGTCACAGTTTGATTACTACTGTCGTGCTCTTCAACAGCTTCTGTCTGTTGGCCCATGGATGAAACTTCCTCTTGAGATGTCTTGGCTTAATGATAACTATATGAGCACAATTGTAAGATTTTATATTTGTCTTATATTCAAAGTAAATCCTTATAATGCATCCTGCAGCTTGAAATCAGTTCTATTTCATAAATAGGGTGATTCAAAACTATACGGCAATCTCTTGGGAAATGATGTATAGTGAATACACATACTATATGTGCGGCAATCCTATTCCAGTAAATAAGACAAGAACAGTTGTTCAAGTTTTATTTTGTTGTACTTTATTTCAGCCATTATTATTAACCAGTTTTAAAATAGTTTCTTAAATGGAGTATTATAAGAAAGTTTATTATGTAATATAGGCATTTTCTTTTTTAATTTAATTGACAAGGCAGAAAATGAATGTTAGCTTGTAAAAGTTGAAGTTGAAGAAGTAGATAGAAGATTAAGTGTAAGTGCATTGTGAACGCTGATCACTTACAAGCAGGAGCGTGCTAGTAGGAATATGCCATTATATTTTAATCGGACGTCTCACTGTAAACACTGGTGGGGAAACCTGCACGCTGGTCATCTGCGCATGAGCTCACGGGTTTGTTTTTTATAAACCTGCCTTCTGCTTGCTGGCAGGTTGCTAAGTGTACTTGGCGTCGTTATAATACTTATTCATAAATAATAACAACTTGTTTATTAGGTAATTATAACGTAGGTTTATAAAATTAACTTTAATTGATTATCACTAGCCCAACAATGCTTTATCTTCTTCTTCTTCTTCTTCTTACTATCAAGGATTAGGCATAACCCTGTTCTGAACTCACAAACCATCCTGTACGTCCACACAACACTGCACATCTCGACTACTGCCATCTTCTTCGAGGTCTTCCCACCTCCCTTCTTCCAACTGGAACATATTCCATCACTTTTAGAGATATTGTCTCCTCTGGCATCCGTTCCAAATGTTGCCACCATTGATTCCGGTACTGTTCCACAGTGCTTTATAATATTGAATATCAGTAGTTAAATTGTTCAAAATATGTATCTCAAAGTAATCACAAGTCTTTCTTCCAATAATATTGGTTGCTTGTGCAAGTTGCACCATCGTTTTTGTGAACGAAGTTCTACTTTTGACAGTATGAAATTAAACATTTACTGAGTCATTCTAATGGTTTTAAAAATTTGCCTCTCTATCTTTTTTTAATTGCAGAAAAGATGATGATAGTCGCCGTACAATTTTCTGTTCTAATTAATGTCACTAACGGTATTATCTTTAAATGATAATAATTTAGTGTATACGTTTTCCATTAGAAATAATTCATCATCACTGCTGCTACTGGAACTCATTTTGAATGCCGACAACTGAATGAAGGTTAAGCGCTTAGTTACATGCTCCCACTATGCGGGCTCGCCACCGTGAATCAGCACCTGTCACCAGCGACCAGTGTTCACTGTGTGCTTACCCTAAGGGAAGTGGGCGGTCCTATTCTATCCGACTCTGTTATGTGACAACTTAGACTCGCTTTCAACATACTCATTTATTTAATGCACAGTTTTTATGGAAGTGTACTACCTATAAATGTTATATTTATAGTCCACTGCTTTATGGGTACAAAATATGGACATTGACACATTGGTGTCAGATAATACGATGAAGTATCAAAACAAATATCTTATGTATGCTGGATTTGTATTTAAACTACAGCACACTAGCATTGTTATTAAATGTTCTACTGGTAATGTTAGAATGATCCTACAAGTGCCTCAGTGAAGAACATCTTTAGTTAGCTTTTGCCAGGAGGTTTTTCACAACTTTTGTCCATCCAGACATTATACTGTAATTACAAATGATATTTATGAATAAAATTTTCAGATGCAATACTTGTAGATAACTAAATAAATAATGAAAACATATTTTTGGCTAATGAATTGGTGAATAAATAAAGAAGGTGATTTGCAGATTATGCCGATTGGCGTCACCCTAGATCTTTCGCTCCAGTGATTTGTAGGCATTGCCAATGCAACTGTGATTTTTGCCTCAATGCTCAATGTGGTAAGTAAAAAAGAAAGCCAAGCCTGGAGGTTTTAAATGAGTGTCTGCAGATGATTTGAAAGATTTAAATGGACTAACAGAGTAAGGAGTAAAAACGTACTAGCTTAGTGGACCTGGAAAAAATTCAATAATGCCAATTGGCGGCATCCACCCATGAATGCTCTTATTTATTTGTTTACCTATTCATCAGCAAAATACATATTTTTGTATTCATTTATTGTCTAGTTTCTACAAAACTTATTTTGAAAATTGTATTTATAATTTTTCCAGTTAGAAATTATTACTTATTGTTCAATAGTACATTAGATTTATAGAAATGATTAGAATAACAAGACTAAAATTTTATGGACACTTGTGTAGAATGGATGTTAACCGATTGAATTCAAATTTTTAAGATACTAAATAACAGACTTAAGGTTAACACGTTCAGCGCCATGGACACATATGTGGCGCCAAGCAGTACCTCATCTGCTGCACCGAGAGCACCACGTTTGTGTCCCACACAGTATTATTATTCTGGCGTTCTTACATCATCGGTTTTTCAGTTGTGCTCTTTATATTTTAGTGGCGTGTTAATTGAACTACAGTAAATGTGTATCGGTTCGTGGTTTCAGTTTTTTTGTTTTAATAAGTGTTTATAATGGCTGATGACATTATAAGTGTTTATAACTGTTATGATGACTATAACCAATCATTATTATATCATCAATGTTATTTTCTATGTAACTTGCTCCTTATTTTTGTAAACAGAAAATATTTATAGTGTAGGACTACTCATTAAAATCAACATTGTTCTTAATTTTTCTAATAAACACAAAACAAATAAAACATTCTTTGTTTATTAGTCAAACCCCTTCTACCACTATACTAGGGTACAATTTTAATAGAACCAGTGGATTTTGTGCAGTAAAATGTTAACAATTTATAAATCATATCCGGTGCCATTCCTGCTTACTGCTGTCAAAACAATCGTATTTATAGAAAAATATTTTACAAGATGTCATCATAAGGTAAAAAATCCCCTTTGTCGGTTTTACCAAGGATCTTTTGTTATGCAACTTAAAGTTTTGTCGAATATTAGACTAACAATACAATACATTTTTGATTAATACGTAAACAATAAAACAGTAACGGAACTGAAAATGCATGCACTAGTAGTGCATAAATACAAAAAACAAAGCGGATGCAACATGTGTGTCCAGCGGCCCCTCAGTCGGATAATTCAATCGCAGGGCCACTGGCGCCACGTATGTGTCTATTTATTTTGCTGTAAAATTGCTCAATATAATCCCTACTAAGGATAAATATCATTTTTATACATTATTTAACCTAATTATTTAAAAAAAGTATGTTGGGCTTACAAAGTCTTCTAGGCATTTCTAGGTGGCACTCAACGTGTTAAGGTGTCGGATAAATGGTTTAAAGAAATCAGAAAGGATATTGATAAAACCGGAATGAATCGAGAAAATTTAATTAATCAAACCAAATTCAAACACTGACTTTAAGGGCTTCCATGAAAAGCAAAAACAAAAGAGAGGAAAAAAGCCTACAGTGAACGAATGCTGAGAATGTGGGTTGCAAAAAGAGCTTCCAGAAACGTCTAACGTTACCTCACGTGGTCTAAAATTGGCCCTGTACAAGAAATAAAAAATAGTGCATAAGACATTGTGAGTTTACTAATTATTATTCTTACCTTTTCTTGGTAAAGAGAAGTCACTAGGAACACGGAAATTTATAAAATAACATAATAATAATTAAAAATAAATCGCACTAGGGTGTCCGAATAGACACACTTTTAAAATTCATTCTGAAATTCCCGCCAACAGGTAACTAAAGACGACATTTACCATATCACTCGTAGGATCGATCTAAATGCCTGAACAGCATTTACTAACACTGTCAGAGTGATGTCAACTGGCATTATTTGTTCCTGGAAATATACTTGATTTGTCATCTGTCCCAATGAGTTAAAAGAATGTGGCGCTTGGAGATGAAGGGAAAAGACCTAAAATGATGCAGATGAGTTCAGTTATGGATGACTTGGGGAAAAAGATGAGATGCCTAGAGAGCAATGGAGAAGAGATGGTTGGTGAAGAGGAATAAAGAGGATGATTATGGTATTTGTTTAATTTAAAGTTTATTTTACTAAGACGGTAGAATATTACATTGTTAAAAATATTTTTTCAGTGTCATTCTTTAAGGGGGTAGTAAACTCAAGAAGATGATTTTTTTAAAATTTCAATTGTTTTTGCATTTATTTGAAGTTTAAAATTTTATGAATCACAGTATTTGTTTACTTTGTTTGTACGTTGATAAAAAGTTATAAAAACATTTGTTTAAAATAAAGCTCACTAGCAAAGCAAGTGAAATTATTCTTCAGCTTTAAGTTTTCCGGAAATGCAGTTTTTGCATGATTCTTGGGAATTAAATATTTCGGTTAGTATTGGAGATAATTATTGAATGATGTTTTTTTTCAAATGTTCATAATTTCTTCCTCTGTTATCTGTGGAATGATTATTACAGAAACCTTAGTAGGGATTTAATTAAAAAATAATTTGTGAATACATAAAATAAATATTTTGAAAATATGTTTTTTCTTCAATAAATTCCTTGTAAGACAAAATACACATAAGCGCATACAACAGATAATAGACAGCAATTTTCTGTATTTCGTAGCATAAGAATCATGTCGATATCTTTCTTGTTTCCTGAGATATTTGATTCCCCGTAAAAGCCAACTTTTCCAACCTTACCCTTATATTAAGGGCTGTAATTAATTTTATGGCTTGGTTCAAATGGTAGATTATTACTAGTAAATTGCTCTTTTATTTAAAATAATAATGATAAATTATAGCCTGAAATTTTGATTTTCATTTTCTGGGTTGATTACCCCCTTAACGTAAATTGTATAAATCTTCTAATATGTATGTTTTATTTATTTCAGTACGGCCACATACCTAATCATATGCCTTGGCAAGTAAATACAGAAACATTTTCATTAAATCTTAGCAGCTCTGTTACCAGGCAGAATTCAGATACGATTAAAAAGAAAGAAGGACAAGCTTTCATACTTCGTCAGTGTTGGTTGTGCAAACACGTTGTTCCAAAAGATGAGTTGACAACGTGTATTTATGAAAACTGTAGTGAAGCATTTCATATAATTTGCCTCGCTGAAGCTTTTTCAGATGATGATTCACTTTTACCAGTCGAAGGAACGTGTCCAAAATGTAAGGAGAAGATGTTGTGGGGTGATTTAGTTCGAAATAGAGATGCTATGTTAAATACAGAGTAGTGTGTTAGTTCAGTGTGCTCTCTAAAGTTGTATCTACGCAAAGCATAAAAGAAAATATCACGTTAATAAAAAACCAGGGCATTTTTTCATGTCAGTTTCCTTTTTCCTCACTAAATTCTAAACAATCTCTTTATTCCACAACTCCAGTATCTTTCTATCTCTTCCTCCTCCTCCTCCTCCTCCTCTTTCTTTCGCTATGTTACTAGATCATCCTATAAACAAATAAATTCACCATTTTTTCTTTGAACTTCTTCGCTTTCTTGTGTATTCCGTCCATGGTTATTATGAACTGAACGTTGGATAATAACATTTCCTGCTTCAGACCACTCGTTTTTCCATTATGTGTACGAGATACATAAATGAACTTAAAAAAAGGTAAATATTTGTGTGCATGAATTAAAAATTATTTATATAAAAATAAAGGAGACTGCCTTCTTGGCGTAGTGGTTTGCACACTACCCTACAACACTGAAGATACTGGGTTCAATTCCAGCTAGGTTCTTCAAATGCATCATCATTATCTTTTTCATCCCTCTCCCAAGTTTTCTCTGGTCAGGCCAAAGACAACTCCTCTTCGCTTCAATCTATCACTGAACCATCTCTCCTCCATTTTTTTTGGCATCACATCTTTTTCCCAATTCATTCATAATTGAATCCATCAATCTCATTCTGGCTCTACCTCTTGTTCTTTTTCCCTCCATCTCAAGTACAGCAGTCCTCCCTCCCGACTGTCCATTTCCAGTTGTTCCCTAACTACATAATTTCATATTCTATCCCTTCTTGTCTGCCCCAGCATACTCTTTTTGAACTTCATTTCAACTGCCTGGATTCTGCTTTCTACCTTCTTTCCCCTAGTCCTTGTCTCAGTTGTATAAGTTAAATTGGCACAAATTTTCATTATACATAATTTTCTAATAATGCATAAGAACTCTTGCTTTCAGATTAAGTCTCTCACACTGAGGGTTTTGAAACTTTTACAAATAAATACAAAAACCCACCATTCCAGTTCTGTATCCACTATAGCCTCTAATGACCAAGCTGCTAATGAGACTTAATTGTTTTAACAAATGACTTATTTTAATAACACAGCTATTATCTGTTGACCATCAAACAATTTTAGAACTATAAACTGAATCTTTAATCTTGTACTATGTTAAGAAATTTCTTCTTCATCCATTATTGGAAATAGACCTCTCCTGTTTACTTCCACCATTTCTTATTCTACGCCCTTCTTGCCCAGTTATATCCTGCCACCAGTTTCAAGACATTTCTCCACCGTATTGGTAAAAGACCTGAACCACTCTTTTTCAGCACTTTCCCTGGTCAATGTCGTCAATCCACTGATCATCTGACTTCCTCATCGAGCGTCAGTAAATGGTGCCCATCACCATTTTAGTGATGCCTGGTGTTTTTATACATGTATTAATTTAGTTTTTTCGTGAATATCTACAAGTACCGGGTGTTTTATGAAGGACGCAACCCTGATTATAAGAAGATAGAAGTATTACAATGTTTTCATTGCAATTTCCTATTCATTTGTAAAATAATAATTTAGATAAATTAATAATTTGTAAAGTACGGAAAATAAAAATATGCCGTAGATTGTGCCTTTTAACATAGGTTGCGTCCTTAATAAAACACCCGATTCTTCCTTGGAAAAAACCGTTGCTGACACAATATAACGAAACGACTGCTGTCACCACACTAATGCTTGACTGGAACATTTTAACTGTCCTAGGTAGTTGGCCTTGAGTACACTGTTGTCAACATACCGATTGGGGGACAGGAAATTTACCGATGTATTACTTCTATCTTCTTATAATCAGGGTTGCGTCCTTAATAAAACACCCGTTATAATAAAATGTAATGTGATATGTAGTTTTATATTTACCTAGATTTTAATATTTATTCCATTAGTTATAATGAAGTTTTAAAACCATTTAAAATGTTTAAATATGTGGCTCATGAAACTTGGTTGTTTCTGTTAATGTTTAAAAAATAAAATTTAGTTTTATTCTTGTGATATAGCTTTGGTGTATTTATGTGATAAATTACGTCTATTTTTGTATAATCTATTGAATTAAATGAAAAACAAAGTTATTTTTATATTATTTATTTCCTTATTAAGTGTATTAAAATAAATCCCTAGAGTAAAAATTCTTTACCTTGAAAATTTTATTGTTCATTACTTCAAATAGTTCTTGTTCTTTAGTCTGACCACTAGAAGGTTGGGTTTACTGATTAAGGGGAGATGGCACAATGGTTTTAACTCAAAATTTCAATTTTTTGTTTTTTATGTTTTTCAATAGTTTAGACCTAGATCTATCAGAAAAACATTAAATTACATCAAAAAAAGAATTTTTTATGAAAAAATTAAGTTTTTATCAGGTTTACCACCGAAAAATTATGTTACCGAGAACGAAGATTTTTCACAATTTTATACTGCTCGTTTTAGTGCAAAGAGAAATTTAGTTTTTAGAATATCTGCATCACTGTTTTTTGTATTCTCAGCTGTTGATTCAGCTTTCTAAACAACTGTTGATGGGAAATTTACTTGTTTGTGTACATTTTGTTTTTGATTTGTGCCTTCTTGTTTTTGCATTTTCCCGTAAATTTAGATTTTTAACACTAGGTACATTTTTCTCAGAAACCAATATACCTACCAGGCTGAAATTTTTACCAGTTAATTATTTTGTATATCCACATATACCGACATTTTTATGACTTCCTCAGGTGCTCCAAAAATTAGTAATACGCAAAAAACGTAGAAAATAATTTGTAAAAATTTTATGTTATTCGTTATTTTAAAAAAAAATGGTTTGTTCCAAAGATTAAATTAAAAAAATCTTACTAGCTGGAGAAGAAACCCGACACCTATGGTGTGTAAAGTTTAATTTCCCTATCTTTTACCAATCCTATTAAAAATGTACCTAAAAATAGCATATTTAACTTTGGTGGGATACAAAGTACAGTCTCCCCTTAAAACAATAATTTTGAGGTTTTTTAATCCAATACACTTTCCTCTCTGGCTTAAAAGTGTAAATGCTTATCAGTAAGTATGTCTTCCTGAAAAGCACCATCACTTTGCATACCTAGTAACACTGTAAGTAGTAGTTTTTACAAGTTTGAAGTCAAACTCTAAGTTTAAACAAGGCTCGACAATAAAAAGTTAGAGCAAAGTTGAAGATTCTGTGTTATATTCCTGGATAATATCTGTATAAATATCTTAGTACATTTATATAGGATCTTATGGTACACCAAAAAAAAAAAAATTTGGAAAAAGTTGACAGATGTAGGGGCACAATATTACATACTGTTATTTTATGGAATAACTACATATCTTGTGTGATTATGAAGGGAATCTTTTGTTGAAAATTCCACCATTTATGGCTCACAGGTTTGGACTTTTCAACCAAGGCTGGTTTGAACCTGTAGAGGCTTCGCTAAATAAAATGAGGAGTGAGCCTCATTGCCTTACTCGGAGGGGAAAAGTATACTTATCAGAATACCAGGCCCTCTGAAAAGCAACTTCTTTCCACCCTGCTAATGACACCTTCACTTCATTCACCAGAGGGTGTGGCTGTATAATGAAACTCATTAATCTGAAAGGAGATAACTCTGATTAGTGTATTTATACCTCTTCTGTTCTTAAATATTTTAATCATACCTATAATTGGCTGACCATGTGATAAGAAACAGAACTTTTTTTGTAGCCCTGGAACTAGCAGATGAGTGCATGTAATTTAACACTCCACCTGTCTGATATGGGAAACTATAGGATTAAGATGTGCTTAATAGGAATAAATGGTGTTTTTGGTTGTGGTAAATGGCTTAGAGCTGTATAGAATGGCTGCTATAATCATGTATGAGACATTTAAGTGAGGTTGTTTTAGTTTACAAAGCAAACAGATTGTGTGTACAAGCACTTCTTAAAGTTCTTATTTTATCACTTACTGTAGTTTTTTGGGATTGGGCAGAGTATAGCTGGTGAAGAATGTACAGATTGTACCAGTCTTTAATTATCAGAATAGTGGAAGGAACAATGTGAAGAGGTGATAGTAGAAGTTAGATTTTAGACTACCCAAGACATGGTTATGTGGCTATGGAGACCACATTGGTATAATATCTGTACATATTTCTGTGAAATTTTAATTGACTTGACATTATTCTTAATAATTTGTTGCAGAGCTTCAATATAATTCAGAGCATTAAAAATTTTTATGTATGTAATCAAAATTTATAAATCAGTTATTAGATAGATGGAAAATGGACAAAATTTTTGAAAACTTAAGGAGCAGTTGTTAACATAAGCTTTTTTTGTTCGGTGTATGCAAAGACCTAAAATGCCGTTAATGGATTTTTGATACCTTTATGTTTCCCAGAAACATTTACCCTATGTACCAGAAAACTGAAAATGGTAAATCTAATCCATAAGGAGGATTCAGAGAGCGAAAATGATAAGGACTTAATTGTTTGTCAAACTACCTGGAAAAATCTGAAATTGGCCCCTTACGGATGCTATGCTATCCCAAAAATTTTGAAAAATTTAACCGTTACACTTGAAAAAACTTTCAGTGGCATGTGGTTCAGCATCCCAAATTGCATAAATTTTTATTAACTTAGAAACTTTGGGTTGCACTTTCTCTCCAAATGTGAGTAAAAACCAGTTTTCTTCATTAATTGGGACAAGTGATCGCATAGTTAAAGAGGTCTGGCTGATTCCAAACTGCAAAAGGTTGAAGAAAAGCAGGCAATCCATTACAATGCCTCTACATTAAATTTTGAGCCACCAGAAAATTATTGAAAAACTTAAGGAAGCTTTAAAACTAAAAAGTGAATAGAAGCTTTTTTTATCGACAATCGACCATAACATAAACGCTCTGTTAATATTCTTCATTTAACCCAATCCAAGAGTGGGAAAAAAGTGAAAAATTTATTTCTTCAATTACGTAAAAAAAATGTTAGAAAATTACAAAGCCCATGTGAAATAAATCAGAGCTATTTTTGGGGGAGGGCCTGACCCAGAAATTTTGAAAAAATGAAGCTGCAAAGTGAAAAAATAAATGGAACCATTTTTGTCGACAACTGCCCATAAAGCCCTATTCAAATTTTTCATCAAACGCTATCCAAGACTGGAAAAAGTGAAAAGTTTGTTTTATTCCATTACATAGAGATATGTAACTGGGCAAATGAAAAAGTAGAGAAGCATTCTTGAAGGCAATTGTAAATAACTTACGGCCCTGTTAATTTTTCATCCAAGGTACTATACAACACCTTGAACAGGTAGACTTTGGAGCATGCAGCACCATGAAGCTTATTGACTACACATAACCTTGAACACTTAGGTATTCTAATACACCTGATCCCTCAGGCGTGGCTAATTCAGCATTTTTAGCAAATTGTACCTCTATGGTTCTGATCCACCAAGTGGTTAGCGCAACTGGCTTCTACGCCAGGGGTCCTGGGTTCGATTCCCGGTCAGGTCTGGCTTTTTTTTCACATTGTTCCTTCCACTATTCCGATAATTAAAGACTGGTACATTCTGCATATTCTTCACCAGCTGTCCTCTACTCAATCCCAAAAAACTACAGTAAGTGATAAAATGAGTATTTTAGGAAGTGTTTGTACACACAAGTACACATACACACAATCTGTTTGCTTTGTAAACTAATTGTCTCATTAATTTTCTTATATTATTATTCTTCACCGTCTGCCTTAATAGAAATTGCAAAACAGTCAAACGTAAAACCAAAAAAAAAAAAAAATAACCCCACTGAGTAAACCATGGAAAAGACACTGGAGTGGTGAGTACAGAATATATCGTCTATAGAAACTGAAATGATATAAAGGTGTCAGATAGGATAGAAAACAGAAGTGAATTTAGAAGAAAGGTCAAAGAATTTAAAGGGGTCCAAGAAATAGAAAATATGGCAACAAGAAATGGCCAGAAAACAGAGCTCAGTGGAACATTATAAAAATAAAGAAAATTTTAATCAATGAAAACAAATATACAATCATTAATAGCCTAAATTATAAAGTAGAAGGAAACAAAATTGATTTGTAGTAAGTTATATTGCACCAGTGAAAAACTAATCATTAGTTTGTTGGTATACTCCCACCTGATACCAAATATTCAATGCTGAGGTGATACTGCAACAAATGAGATTATTTTTATCCCTTCTATAGGTATTCTTTTTTTTTTTTTGTTCACGAATTGACCTGCTATGGATCACGTTACCAAGTTGTTCCTCTGGCCTAATGTATTTGCCAGCTTCCCTTGCGTTCGGCCCATAACGCCTTCATTCTCGCGCTTTGTTGGTGTCTCCTTTCCTCTGACCATTCGCCGCCATTTCCCCGGCGCATCCTCCTGCTCTCGATCGCCCCAGATTCCCTTATCACTGCTCTATAGTGCTCTCTGTCCTGTGTGTCCCGCGGTGTTAGTCCTATCTGTTCCAGATCCAGTTTAGTTTCCTTGGCCCATGTGTAGTTCTTCTTTCCCCGGTTCACAAAGTCGAATACCTGTTTGACCAATCTATTGTTACTCATCCTGCTGAGATGCCCAAATAATACCAGTCTGCGCTTCCTCATCCGTGAGACGATGCTCTCTGAGAATTTCTTTTCTATATTCTTTTTTATATAAATAAAAATTGTATTTTGTATTCAAATACTGAGTTTTTTATCAATGTTCCAGAATAAAAAATTTTCCTTTAGATCAGGTTTAAGAAAATTAATGTATTAATTTAATCTTAATTTTATAGTTAAAGTAGTCAGCAATCCACTGAATTATAGTACTGTAATATTGGGAACTCAATGTCTTCTATTTTATGGTTGTATAAAATGCACTGCTGGATTAATGTAGGATGTTTTAGATTCCAGTCCTTGATGATGATGTACCATAAGTTTATTTTTGGTAATAATCTGAAATTTTTTTAGGCAAAATGTTATTTTGAAGAGTTTTCTTTAAAGTTTCTTTTAAAAGTTTCGAATGAATAGTCTTAATTATTTGCAATCTGGTGTTTATAAGGCATCAAATCGGTGTAAGTACATAAACTTAGTTTGTAGGGTAGGTACCTTACATTTTAATCTATTCATTAATTTTGGCGGTTTGAATTACCACAGATAAAGTACTTGTGTCTCCCACTGAATTTTCTATTATCAGTTGCATTACAACTCAGTACATAGTTCAACTTGTACTTCTAAATACAATTAAAATTGTATCGTTCAATAAAATACTATTAATTTATATCATTAACTGAAGTCAAGTTATTTATTATATTAACGCACAACACATGTCTATGAATCAAGAACTGTCAATGTCCGTGGCAGTTGTAATCTTAACAATGCGTACGGACTAATTCTAGTTATCATTTTGATAAAAGCAAACGATTCGTTACTAAAACCCTCAGTTTGTTGTTTACGTAAGAATAAAAAGTATACGTAACAAAAAAATAAAATAAACAAGTAGGACACTTGAACAGAGTAAAATTTCTTATTGGTAGTGATGTACACCTTACGTACATAACGGCTCGGCTACTTTTAATTGATATCACTCTTACATTTGCGAATCATTATTTATGAAAATTATTTCTAAAACAGGATAACGATATCCCACTCTCTAGTCAAGAAAAGAAAAGCCATTACGAATGAACAAGGTTGAGTGATTATATAACATAAATCCTCTTTGCTGCCTATATGACAGATATTTATTTTTTGTGTGAAGTAATGGATCCGTATAATAGAATGGATAATTAAATTTGTCTCTTGTATAAGTTAAATTAACTATTTTAACTTCTTTTGTTTAGATAAGAATAATTTGTGAATAAAAGAGTGAACAAAAATTTTATAGTTTCTTCCTCCAGAAGTATGACTTCTTTGTAACTTTCATTTTCTGGTGACTGATAGCTTTTATTGCGTTTTACACCTAATCCTAGAGAATTTTAATATACGTGTAATGCATTTGTGGAAAGTGTTAACATATTATTTTCTAGTTTACTTTTTATTTTAATTATTTATATTTAGTAATTCATTTATTTAGAGAATTAATAATACCAGATTTAAACCGTTTTTAAAGTAATCTAATGTTTTGTTATTGGTGAATCTGAGTTGTTACGTTATTATTGTGTTGCAATATTTTTAACAGGTTATCATATATGATTATGACGTTTTACTTATAAAGCGTTACTTGATATTATAACTGATTATATTTATTTAATTTATGTTTCCTTTCGAATTAGCATTTGAAATTAAGGATATTAGCGCATATTTTTGCTATCAGTAAATAAAAACATAACCTATGTTTTTAAATTATTCATATATTGCAGATTTTATGCGACATAAATTTCTACTGCATATCCCTCTCCAATTTTCTTTGGTGAGTAAATATATATTTTAAAACTATGTATAAATTTTAACGAAATTGTATTCATAAATTAATTTTACTAAAAGTGGGAGTGGTGACATGTACTTTTCACTGTAGCATGTATTTACTTTTTCTTAGTTATCTGTTTAGTGTTTCTCTTAAAGAGGTTCACCATAATGTTAGCAAGTTGAATAAAATTGTTAAGTTGAGCATAACAGTTTTGTTGCTTAACTTTTTTAATATTTTATTTGAAAACAGCTTACTGAAAATCATATTGTGCTATTAGCCTACTTTTTGTATAGCTGAGGTATCCCAACAAAACTATGCCTTAACTCTGCTTGTTTAGTGATAAAACCAGATACATTATTTTATAATAATGATTTAGGTACTGGATTATCTTCAGTATGTGTCATCAGGTCCCATAGTCCATTAAAATGTAGTATTTGACTAAAGTGTCTACCACTTAAATTGGGTAGTTGCTAAAGTTCTAATACTCTATAACAATTAAGTAATTTTCATTGTGCTGTTGTTATCCATTTAATTCATTACTGTAATTTCCAGTCCTTAAAATATTTTATATGTATGTTTTTGTATAGATAACAAATATTAATGAATCAGCATTTGTTCTGCTTAAAAAAATTATTTTATGCAGTGATTTGATGGAAAATATTATAAATGTTTTTATATTTCAGTTTTAAACGTATAATAAAATCCGTGTTATTCAAAATAATTGAGGCAAACCTATTTTGGAAAACTGATTTGTTTATTTTATAACCTGGTTTTAAGAAATATGTAACATGGAATAAATTGTATATTGATTAAGAACTTCGTATTTTAAACTTACGATAACTATTATCATTTTAGATTCTATATATTTTAATTGAAATACAATTTGGTATTTTACTGAAAATATTAAACCTAATTATTTTTACTGCATTTTTTAAGAACCAAAATTTTCTTCTCGACTTCATAAAGTTTTTCATATTCAAACGGCTTCATTGTTTTCTGATTGATGTCTTAACTCAATGCCTTTGTGGTTTTTTTCTTTATTCTTTGTCCAATCTGATCCAGACAAAATATCATCTCTAAGATCTGTTATAACAGTGGGCAACAATTCACTATTTTTATTCTTTCTACAGCTTGTAATATTTCATCAGTAGTAAAAACAATGCATATTATGTTTGCGTGAGATTCTGCTTTAAAGTAACCAAACTTTTTGTGTTAGGATTTGTGAACTATAAGAGAAGCAGGCAGAGAAAACAAAGTAAACTGGAATGCAATTAGATGTCCACTTAATTTTCATTTTGTTTGTGTAAATTATGTAGAGCAGAAATTAATTGATTTTTGGTCATTTTCGATAACTGGGATTCTAACTATAAAAGGGTTTCAAAATGTTAATGTAGATTCCTCCTGTTTGTTTAAAGATATTTTTCGTTCTGAAAATAATTTTTAAATAGTTAGAAATTTTTGTATAGTTTAGATGGTGAATTACAGAGTAGTGTGGGTAGAGACAGAACTATTTTTCATTGAACTAGCAGAATGTGCAGTTAATTTAATATTTCACCTGCGTGTGCTCTTTCTAAGCATATATTTAATAGATTCTTTTATCACTAACTGTTGAATTGTGAATAATATTTATGAATAGTTCAAGAACAGTAGGATGATAAAACTTCTCGATTGGAAAAACCCCAAGAGTAGGATGTTTTTACTAAAGCATGTTGCCTACTTGTTTTTTTACTGCAATATGAAATATCAAAAATAAATCTTTATAATGCATCCTGCAGTTTGAAATTAATTCTATTTTATATAATGAATGTATATAATAAATTTCACTAACCTTCTTTTTAAACTGCGTCAACTTTTATCTTTACTTACACATGTTTCGTTGGATCCACCATCATCAGAGTAAATAACATAATTGAAACTAAAAAGTTTTTTAATTTTATTTATTTAAAATCTATAGAAGATGATACATATTCAGTCATTTGTATAAAACTCTTTTACAAATTTTTAGCCAAATGACTGAAGATATATCTATAGATTTTAAATTAAAAATTTTTTTAGTTTCAATTATGTTATTTACTCTGATGATGGTGGATCCACCGAAACACGTGCAAGTGAAGATAAAAGTTAATGCAGTTTAAAGAGAAGGTTAGTTAAATTTATGATACAAATTCATTATATAAAATAGAATTAATTATAAAGTCTGATTGATATGTTGTTTTGCCACATGTAGCCTACTTGGAAAATGCCGAAGGTTAAAATTTTTGTCTTTGTTGGGTGCTTTATTATCTATTTTTTTTTTCCTAATTTGTGTACGTTGCAATCTGTTCAATTCAGAACAATAAGCAACCCCATGACCCAATGAGATGAGGATGATGTGTATGACGTGTAAATGAGGTGTAGTCTTGAACAGACCCAGGCCGACCATTCCTGAGAGAGTATGGTTAATTGAACCCCAACCATCAAAGTACACCGGTAACCACTGTCTAGTATTCAAATCCGTATAAAAGTAACTACCTTTACTAGGATTTGAACCGGGAACCTTTGTCTCCGAAAATCAGCTGTTAAACAGCTGATTTTGCAAAACATACACGCCTGTTGTAAAAACTAAAATAAAATAAATTATGTAATTAGAAATTGATACCTAAAACCTAATAAAAACATGCAAAATAATCTGAATATTATTTTTGTGTGAATTAGTTATCTAAAAACATAAACCGATCTTAAAGCGACACGAAATACAACTAAATGATGCACGTTGATGATTAGGTTAGTTTGTTTACTAGTTTGGTATGGCGACATCGATTCAATTAATTCCGTTTATATCGATAATCGGTAGTAGTCAATTATCGAAAACTACAAGAATAAATTTTTAAAACATCCCGTAGAGACCAGCACACTACAACAACTTTGTTAAATGCGTATTTTCATACAAAATCAGCTGTGAAAACTGAGTCGGATGGAGTCCGACATACAAGTGGAACGGTAATACTATTGTGTCGGATCATATCTGACAGTCGAGTGGAAAGGGTTAAGGTTATATTACATAGCTTCCTGTAAGTTGCTTTAGTTGTTACTCATTGTTCTTCTAAGAACGGTTAAGTTTGTTGTTAACTAAAATCATTTATTTAATGATCGGAGTTTGAAACCCAAGAACATTGTGCGAATTTATTCTCACGGGTCCACTATGCTAGTAATTATTATTATGAATAACTTATAATGTAAAAATTTGTTATGGAACTGAATTTTTGAATTCACTCTTGAACAAATAAAACTGAAATATAAAATATTTTGTACATGTTCGGTAGTGTGCATTAGACAATTTAAATTGCAGCTTTGGTGTTTATCTACTCCACTCTTTGCCCCTCGCCATGCAACGACTGTACAGTCAAAAAAGTATAAAATCGCTACCGTAATGTGCGACTCATGCATGCTTTGTTTTCACTGTTATTAATAATCTGTCAAGACATAATGATGTGACTAATTTGTTTTCATATGATTTTCTGTTTATTATTTATATTCTTGCCCATAACAGACAGGTGGAGTGCCAAATTATTTACACTCATTCTGTTAGTTGCAGGGCTAAAATAAATAGTTCTGTTTCTTATCACATGGTCAGCCAATTAAATGACTGAATCATTTAAGAACAGAAGAGGTAGAGGTGTAAAGGACACTAATCAGAGTTATCTCCTCTGAAAGTAATGAATTTCATTATACAGCCAGACCCTGTGGTGAATGAAGTGATGAAAGTGTCATTTGCAGAGTGGAAAATATATGCTTTTCAGAGGGCCCGGCATGCTGATAAGTGTACTTTTCCACTCAGTGAGGAAGGCAATGGTAAACCACCTCACTCCTCGATTTACTTAGTAAAACCTCTACAGGTTCAAACCAGCCTTTTGGCTGATGACCTAAACAACACTATTTATATTCAGACCAATTTCTTTTGTTAGTTGCGTGCGTCTGTAGAGTACAGTTTAGTGAGTTTTTGCAGTTACGTTCTTGTAATTTATAATTTAAATTTTTACCGGGACAAATTAAAAACGCATTTAAAAATGCAATAGTTATTTGTATGTTTGTAAATTGAAATAAGGTTGTAGGCGTTTGCGTACATTAAAATTTGTAGACCTTGTTGAAAGAATAGGTTATGGATATACTTTATGCGTAACTGCGTGTACACGTAGAGCAAGAGTTGTGCCAGTTCGAATTGTCCACAGTATAATAGGGTAACACTTGAAACTGAAAGTTTATACACATATTCTTCATACGATTCAGCTGAAATACAGTACAATTGTGAAAATTTAGGTTAGTTCTGTTGGTTTTACATTTTTATAATAATTAATAATGATTGCACCTGTAAAACAAAAGTTCTTGAAATGGCTCTATTTCAAGAATAAAGACTTCTTTGTTTGTTGAAACACTTGTTATAAAAATTTATCATGTACCCTAAGCAAGCCTAGTAGTAATGGAACATGGACTAATTCCTTAATTTTCAACCAATAATTCAAAGACTGATTTCTGTAATCAATTAATATTAATGTTCTGTTTTATATTTAAAAAAACTTTTTCCATTTACCTTATACTGTTTCTTATACTTTTCCCTTACAAACACTTTCCTGGTGCACGCATTGCTTCTTCAGATAGTAATAATAGCTTCTAGAAAATCACTCAACTAATATTAGTTTGATATAGTTTGACGAACTGAAAAATAATCGACTAATTAGTTAAGAGCGAATAACACAGATGACTGAATATTATTTAGTTGTTAATATTATTATGTATAAATATACACTACAGTATCTCTCATGAAAATGGTCCGATAGTGATTACGCAGGTGGAGCGCCTCCCCCCCTCCTCATACCCACCAACGCCTATTGTCATATTCGTGTTTCTGGTCAAGAAATAAAACCCTGTTCCAGCGATATTTTCGAAACAAAAACAACGTTGTGTAGTGTGAATTTTTCGTGTCATTTCTAAAAATAGATTCTTGGAGTGAGAATTCTAGGTAGACAGAGCGCGAACAAACTGATCACCTTATTGATAAGGTAAGTAACGGAGGAATCCTTGCGTTTTTAGTCACATTTTAAAGTCAAATAACTTATTTTTCCACTCGGTAACCTACGACAAATGATATATGAAATTAAATCCAAAATTTTGTATTTTATAACAAAATTATAAAAACTATATGTCGTTGATTTGCAAAAAACAGTTATTCGTTGTCGAACGCATTAATTGTCGCAAAATTTAGGTTACCTAACTTTGTGCACGCATAACTGATCTAACGATCACAGTACTATAATAACTTTTATGTAGTAATAAAATATGCATCATTAGGAACACACACTATTTTTTTTTTTTTGATAAAAAAGGGCTTACGATGGCTAGTTAGGGAGACCTCTAAAAATTCTTGCAGATTTGAATAAAATGGGCGGGCAGCGATCTGGCAACCATGCTTCAACTACCATCGGACTATTTTCGTGCGGGTTATTATGGCATGTGCATGGCGATCAGTAAGTGCCTTCACTGTTCACCCAACCCAAACAAAGATCAGTTTTAATTTATTTTGAAAATTAAAGTTAATCACAGTGTGTTATTTCTGTGATTAGTTGTTGCCGATTGGATTGCAAAATACTTCTTTAATTATTGTGGGTTTAATTTTTAAAATTGGACTAATTTTTTTATATATGTAATATTTGTGATTGGCTTTAGAAATCAAAGATTTAGAAACAAAGATTCGTAATTATGATTTTTTTACGATATTAAATTAGTTTATTGTTATTTCGTTATGTTAATTATGAAATTCAGATTCGGCTAGTTTTTATTTTAATACGTATTTTATTGAATTGAGAGATAGGGTGACTGAATTTATGTAACTTTCGAGCATATGACAGAAATTATTTGACTAATGGTTAGTTGTAATAGTCAAAGTTATGTTATTTTAGTTATGAGTGGGGAAGGCTGTTCGACTAATTTTCAAAATCATTTGACAAATTTCTCTGTATTGTTAAATGATTCATTGGTTTTAATAATTGATTAATATTAGTTGTTAGTCACCCCATGACTACAAGGGAGCCTTTTAGTAAATTTCCTGGCTATTGAGGTTACCACCTTCATGTGATTTTCCAAATATTCTTTTGAATATCTACCAAACAAGGAGGTACTCAATAGAAACCCGATTAGCATTGCCTGGGGTGAGGCTTGCGTCGTATGCGTGTCTCCCGCTAGACCTGTGTAGCGCAACTCGTTGCCAATTAATTGTTACATGTGTTGTTGATCTGGCTTGTTGTGTTTGCCTGTTGTGATTTTTGTTGCTTGTGCTGTTTTTTTTCCCTTCGTGACTGTAAAATTTTGCTTTTTGCTCGGAAAACACGCCGCTGAATCGATTTTGGTGTTCAAAACAGTTTACAAAGATGATGCTGTAGAAAACAGTCAAGTGTATGAATGGTTTTCTTGATTTTTACAAATGTTGATATGTTGATTGATGACAAACCTCAGTCTGGACGCCCATCAACTGGTCAAACAGACGAAAATGTTGAGAAAGTTTGTGAACTTCTATGTTTCACCAGCCCACCCATTAAATAAAGCTTTTTATTTGGAGGTTTTAAGAAGATTGTGCAACAGTGTTTGTCAAAAAAGACCCGATTGGTGGCAGACAAGGGACTAGTTTTTCCAACACGACTACACACCCGCACACAAAGCCATCTCTGTTTGCCAATGTTTGGCAAATAATGGCATAATTCCGCTGCCCTGTGTACCTTACTCACCTGACCCGTGTCCTGCTCTGTGTGATAATTTCTTCTTTTCACGCTTGAAGAGGGGTATGAAAAGACTCTGATTTGACAACATTGATGAGGTCAAGAATGAAACGAGGGAAAAGCTGTCACCCATTATTGATAAGGAGTATAAAAAATGTTCGATTGGACAAATGTATCAAGTATAATGGAGAATACTTTGAAGGGGATAAGGTTCTTTTGTAAATAAATTGAAATACATAACTTATAAAAACTTTGCAGTGGTTAGAGCATGTAAACGGAATGCGGGAGGATAGGATACCTAAGCAGACACTGGGCTATAAGCCGGAGGGCTGGAGAGAACGAGGACGCCCGAGAAAGAGATGGGCAGATTTGAGAGGTGCGGAACAGGCAGAGATGCCTAATCCTTGAAAGGCAGAAGAAGAAGAAAATAAAAAATATTCCTTTTTCTTTTGGATATCCCTCATAGATACCAAAGAGGGCAATATTCAGTTCAAGTTCAGTAGAATATTGGCAAGATCAATTGAGCGCTGACAGTGAAGATACAAGTGCAGCTATAAAGTTGCTGCTTGTTATGAGCGTGCACCTTCACTACCGTACGATTAGATGTACGTTCGTTGGCCTAATTTACGTACTGTTGTACTTGATCTCAACATAACCTCATTGTTTTATAAACAAAACTTTTTTGAAATAACATACTGTAAACAAATCTTAAAAAAAACTAGACAATGAACCGACGTACATTTTTCATACTGTAAGTTATCTACAGCTACAGATTTCCCGTTCTTATCTATTTTTTACTGCTTCTGTATTGCCGATTTTTTTTTCATGTTTCCCCCTGACTGCCTATCGCATACCACAGGTTTGGAACGGCTGTGTTTTGCAGTTTTTGTGTATAACATTTGTGAACAAATATTTTTGTGACTTTTTTTTAAAGTAATTCAGTAATAAGCGAGATTTTTTAAGTTTGTAAGCACACTATTTGTTAAAGAAAGGAGAAAGGAAGGTTGGGATATAGCTTACATCTCAAGATCCATCTACTTACAATTTTAGGCTCTTATTTTTTAGCGAAAACAATTTTAATTTCTAATCGTTTATCATAGTTGTTTCTCTGGTATAGCAAATTTGAGTGTTAGATCACACTGAACTGCTAATCAGAAGGTTTTTGGTTCAATTCCTGGTGAGATTTGGGAAACGTTCATGACCACTGGTACTGTTTCGTAACCCAATGTAATTACCAGTAATGAAGCTGTATATACAAAATTAGGGTAAGCGCACAGTGACGACTGGTGACAGTTCGCTTATAAGCGGGAACCTGCTATCAGAAATATGCCATTATATTTTAATCAGACGTCCCACAGTAAATAATGGTGGCGGAACTTGCGCATATCAACTCACGGGTTTGTTTTGTGTAAACTAGTGTGCTTCTCTGCTGGCAGGTTGCTAATGTACTAGGCGTTGTATAATACGTATTCATATATAACAACTTGTTAATTAAAATTGTAACTTAAGATGTTGTGGGTACAGAATTGTTAATATTTAAATATTAACCCTTTGGAAACTGACTGTTTCTTGTTAAACAGAAGAATTGCAAAAATCAAAACGCGCTCTCAAAACAACTGTTTTATCTAACGTCCTTACCAACAAAAAATTCTGAAAAAAATTACAGTTGATTCATATAATACGTACGCGCCTTTTGAATATAATTACAAGAAAATCGTTTCATAATTCTTTGCGTTTAGGCGAGCGAAATTTTCAACCATGAAAATTTTTGTGTTTACTTTATATTTTTCACTATAATGGGCTTAAATTTCTATTTCATATAATGAATTAATATAATAATTTCACTAACCTTCTTTTTAAACTGCGTCACCTTTATTTTATTCCTACTTACACGTGTTTCGGTGGATCCACCATCATCAGAGTAAATGAAAAATTGAAACTAAAAATTATTTTCATTTATTTAAAATTTACAGAAGATGATCCATCTTCAGTCACTTGTATAAAACTGTATAAAACTGTATAAAACTTGTATAAAGTAAAGGTGACGCAGTTTAAAAAGAAGGTTAGTGAAATTATTATATTAATTCATTATATGAAATAGAAATATTTCAAACTGCAGGATGCATTATAAAGATTTATTTTTGAATGGGCTTAAATTTCAGTTTAGCAAAAATATTTATAAAACATGTTTTGTAGACAAGAGTTTACTGGAATAAATGTTGTTTTTTATTTAAATTTCCGTAAATATTTGACGAAGTTACAAAATGTTCAACATGAGTCCATTTACACATCACAGGGAAGCATGAAAGAATGGTATTTTACATTCTTTACGGTGATGTCACAGAGCCACTATTATATTTAGGTTACAGCTGTAAGCAAAGCAATGTAGAAAATTCTTTTTTCTCCAACCACGTGTTAAAAATTGCCTAGGTGCGGTTAGAAGGAAGCTGTTTACATGTCCTTTGCAACCCGGCAAAGTGTCGAATTTTTTGCCTCTGTGATGGTAAATCCCCTCCTGAAAAGTAAAATTGACTCTTCTTTCCGTTTCAAGGGCAAACACCATAAGAGCATCGTCATAGCTTTAACACAAACTAAAGAACATGCATGTACATTGACTTACACTTGACCTACACGGATTTCCATTTAAAACAAACAATTCTCAAACCATCAACGCTACCTACACACTACAGAGGGAATAAAAATTTTCCCTGTTATGATATTCTATTTCTGAAAACACTATCAGATGCATTTTTTTCTTTTTTTTTTTTTGTCATCAGTCTCTCGACTGGTTTGATGCAGTTCTCCAACCTGTTCTATCTTGCGCAAGTCGTTTCATATCTACATACCTGTAACACCCTACATCTTTTGTAATTTGCTTTATATATTCTAATCTTTGCCTCCCTCTACAATTTACTCCCTCAATGTTACCCTCCATTATTGATAGCCCAATACCTGGATGTCTTAGGATATGCCCCACTAGCCTATCACTTCTTTTGGTAAGATGCTTCCATATACTTCTTTTTTCATCCACTCGCCTAAGAACCTCTAAATTACTTATTTTGTCCGCCCACCTAATCTTTAACATTTTCCTATAATACCACATTTCAAAAGCTTCTATCCTCTTCCGTTCTACAGCCCCTATCACCCACGTTTCACTTCCGTATAATGCTACACTCCAAACATAATGTTTTAAGAAATTTTTCCTAATCTGTAAATCAATGTTTGTAGTCAGTAAGCTGTTTTTCATTTTAAAGGCTTTTCTAGCTTGAGCAATTCTACTCTTGATATCACTCGTGCTTCTACCATCCTTTGTTATTTTACTCCCTAGATAGCAGAATTCCCCAACTTCCTGTATGTTTTCGTTGCCTACTTTTAAATTTCCCATCTCTTCTAAACCACTCTTGCTGCTGCACAACACTTTCGTTTTGTTCTTATTAATTTTCATGAAGTAATCCTTCCTCAAGATCTCATCCATTCCATTTAAGGCCTCCTCTAGTTCATTCTTTGCCTCGGCTAATACTACTATATCATCGGCGAATCTCAACATTTTTATTGTTTCTCCTTGAATTTTTATTCCTACGTCAAATTTCTCCTTCACTTCATTTATAGCCTCTTCTATATACAAGTTAAAAAGTAGTGGTGACAAAGAACAACCTTGTCGTACACCTTTTCTTACAGCAGCCTCTTTTTCGTACCCCTCGATTCTCAAAACAGCCTATCAGATTCATTAAGCATCATTATTGTATATATTATAAGCTAGTTAAATTACGATTGTATTGTTAAATATGTTTTAAGAGAGCAGTATTGGGTTTTACCTGTTGCTCTCACATGTAAAACTTTATTAAATAAATAAATTAAAGAAT
This sequence comes from Catonia carolina, assembly GCA_035578175.1. Classification (NCBI taxonomy): domain Eukaryota; kingdom Metazoa; phylum Arthropoda; class Insecta; order Hemiptera; family Achilidae; genus Catonia; species Catonia carolina. Next base: position 31,383,551 of record JAQMRL010000001.1, read on the forward strand.
TTCCTACAAGAAAAGTGCAATATTTATTGGTCTCCGATTTATACTGACCTTGCAGAAGCACGTTTTATCGCCCCAACTACAATCCATTCGGCATCATCTAAAATTAGATTACCAGCGTGAACAGGGTTAATAAATAGTACATCTTAAATATCTAAATATTAAACGTTTCCTGAGTCATTCTCTTGTATTTAAAAAAAATCTGGTGTGAAATACTCACACAACTTTCTCTTGCCAATGCAAATATTTAACAATATAACCTAACATTAGTAATAAAACATTAGAAATAAACAAAAAACTAACCTCTAAAAATATAACCTTATTTTAATCATGACTGAAAGACGCAAAATGAAAATCGAACTCAGTTCGGCTTAAAAATACGGAAAATCATTCTTTCACATTAAACTAGGCTCTGTAGAGAAAAATGCTTTAAATAAAAGTTGTAGATCTTTTAATTTCCTATAAAATTTAGTATATACACTTTTGTCATAAAATGCATACTAAGGCCGAAATGTTAAAAAAATTGATTTTTCACACGTTTTCGTGAGAACAAAAAACAGAAAATCGCTAATTACTGCTAAACTAAGCGTTATACAAAAAAAATGTTTGGATTAAAAGTTGTAGAATTTTAAATTCTCTACAACTTTTATTATATAAATTTTTGCTCTAAATTGCATATTATAAAGCCGTAATCTTAAAAAAAACTATGTTTTTACATAAAAACAGCCTCACCCAGAATTTCAGCAAACATGACGCCTACCCTATCTTGTAGAGAATAAAAAATTGAGTAAACCAGGCGATTTTAAAAAAAATCGTAGGACCAGTTTTTGAGAAAATCGCAAAAAAGTGAAAAATTACACGAATAAACTACTACTTCCGGTTGACCGATTTTGATGAAAATGTTCGTGTCGGGTCCGGTAGTGGTATGTAACTTAAGTTTCAAGTTCGTACGATGTTCCGTTCTTGAGATATTCTGTTCACACACAGACAGACACACACACACAGACCAATCGCTAAAAACATGTTTTTTGGGTTCAGGGGGTCTGAAAACGTATAGATCCGGTGAAAACTCGATTTCGAAAAATCGACATGAAAACAATACTTTCCTTTCTTTATATTCATATAGGCAAGAGAAAGTAAAAAAACATGTCTATCATTTTTTAATTGCAGAAAACGTTTATGATACCGCCATACAATTTTCAGTTCTAATTAATGACACTAACAGTATCATTGTTAAAAGATAATTTAGTTTAAACGTTTTCCATTAAAAATAAATTCATAATCACTGCTGCTGCTAGAATCTTGAAATACTAACAACTGAATGAAGGTTGAAGCGTGTATTACATGCTCCCACAGTGCGCACTCGCCCGCGTGTCTGTGACCTGCTGCAACCAGCGCTCTCTGTATGCTCACGCTTAAATTAAACACAAAAATTAAATTTGCGTAGTTTGCACAGCTTCTGTGTGTTGGACTTTCATTTATGTATGTGTAATCTGTAATAGATTTGTGTCTATAAAGAAATAAATGTTTTCTGTTTCAGATATTTCTCTGATTTACTTGCCGCTGTTGAACTTGTATGGCAAAACATTAACCTGGGCCCAGTTCTATACTGAAGTCTTTCTCCAATCACATTCTTTTAAGCTTTTGAGCTTAATTTTTTTCGGTATGTATCGCATGCTGCACTATTTATTTTTTTCAGTTTTTAGTTTCAGGGGTTCTGAAAACGTGTAGATCCGGTGAAAATTTTATTTTGAAAAATCGACGTGAAAACAGTATTTTCCTTCCTATATATATTCATCTGCCCATAACAGACAGGTGGAGTGTCAAATTATTTACACTCAATCTGTTCGTTGCAGGGCTAAAATAAATAGTTCTGTTTCTTTTCACATATTCAGCCAATTAAATTACTGAATCATTTAGGAACAGAAGAGGTAGAGGTGTAAAAGACGCTAATCAGAGTTATCTCCTCTCTGAAAGTAATGAATTTCATTATACAGCCAGACCCTGTGGTGAATGAAGTGAAGGTGTCATTTGCAGAGTGGAAAATATGTGCTTTTCAGAGGGCCCGGCATGCTGATACGCGTACTCTTCCACTCGGTGAGGAAGGCAATGGTAAACCACCTCACTCCTCGTTTTACTTAGTAAAACCTCTACAGGTTCAAACCAGCCTTTCGGGTGATGACCTAAACAACAACATATATTCATATCGGCAAGAGAAAGTAAAAAGGGTTTTCGAGAAATCATATATCTGTAATATTAAAACTTTTAAACTTAAATGTAATGTCAAATTAAATGTTAAATTAATCTCTACAATGTGTCTGTTTTTAAATATTCCCAGAAAAGAATTACTAACACTTTGATAAAAAAAAAAAATTATGTGACTAGCTATCATAAAACTGAAGCTTATGATTTTTCTTGTGTTTTAAGACTCGTAAAATTGTGATTAATGGGAAAGTTTGAGTTAAGTTTTTTAAGGGGTGTGTCAGTTATAAATTATTAATTTTTAAAAAAAATTCTTCCAGATTTAATAGGGACTAATTTTATTCAGAACAATTTTGATTATATATTTAGGCAAAAACGAAATTGCTAACAAAAATGGTTTTTTGGTTTTTTTTTTCAAAGTGGGCTCTCCTTTCTTAATTAATGATGAAGATATATCTATTTAACACCAATTGTTAGTATTGTATTTTATTCATATGTATTCAGCTGCGAATGGGATAAGAGAATGTTTATTTCTTGCCATGATCTTTGAGTTGGAATGTTGACATTCTTGAATTTATCTGTGCTTGAAATTAACATGAATTTTTCAGGGTAAAATTTTAAGTTGCTGATTCAGAGAGAGAAAGTTATTATGTACAAATACGTGTAAATGTGAAATTTTTGTTTAATATGTCTTCCCGCTAATGAATATCAATAAAAACTGTCTAGTAGTAACGGAATAATAGTTATCTTGTTGATAATGTTTGTTTTTTGATTAAAATTTAATACTTGTGTAATTGATTTAATAGCATATCCTTTTAACGTATGAAGATTTTTTTATAGCTTTTAATTTTCCATAATATGATTTTACTTTTGTGTATTTGTTTAAACTTTTAAGGTGAGACTGTATGATGGTTTTAACTGAAAATTTCAATTTTTGGTTTTTTATGTTTTTCAATTGTTTAGATCTAGATCTACCACAAAAACATTAATTTACGACAAAAAATAATTGTTTTAAAGAAAAAAAATTTAAGTTTTTATCAGGTTTATCCTAAAAAATTAACATGTCGCCAAGGACAAAATATTTTTTTCATATTTTTATATTGCTCGTTATAGTGGCAAAAGAATTGTAGTTTTTTTTTAAATATTTGCTTCATTACTTTTAATTTTCTCCGTTGTTGGTGCAGATTTCTTAATCAACTGTTGATGGGAAATTAAACATGTTTGTGTACATTTTGTTTTTCATTTGTGCCTTTCCTGTAAATTTAGATTTTTAACTCTAAGGTACGTTTGACTCAGAATCCATTTAACCTACCAGGCTAAAATGTTTACCAGTTAATTATCATGTACATTCACCGACATTGTTTTTACTTCCTCAGGTGCTCAAAAAATTAGTAATATGCAAAAAAACGTAGAAAAAAATTGTAAAAATTTTTATTTTAATCGTTATTCTTTTAAAAACTTTATGGTCCAACAGATTAAATTGAAAAAATGTCAGTAGCTAAAACCACCCGACAACTATAAGTGTGTAATCTTTGATTTTCGTATGTTTCACCAATCCTATGAAAAATGTACCTAAATATAGCAAATTTATCATTGGCGGGATACAAAGTACAGTCTCCCCTTAAGTTTGTTTCAATTGAAGTCAATATATAATGGTAGAATTCTTTTGAGTAAATGATTGTGGAAAGAAAATTCTATTCTTGTTCAGTGTTGTGCTTATTTTCAATTATAATTTATATTATATAAATATGAAATGTGTTTTTAAAAAGAAACTGAACGTCTACTTAAGCGTGTGTAGTATTATTGTCAGCTTCAAATTCTTGCTTTACAGACAGCTCCACCTTGCCCCTCAGTTTCCTGTATTGCGCCATTTAGTACAGTAGAACTAATTTAAGGTTATGTCGTACAATAAATTTGTCAGTTTTTTAAAAATTTTATTATGAAGAAAGTAATAAGTTTACATCAAATTCAAATTAATCTCCTTCTAAGTAAGTACTCTCCTTGGCTAGTGATGCACTTATTCCGACATTGATTCCATGATTGGAAGCATTTTTGGAAGGCTTCTTTTGGAAGGGCCTTTTTGGTCTTTTGGAAAGGCGCTCTCTCAGTGTCGGGAATGGTTGCCTTTTAGCGCGGTTTTTATTTTTGGTAAAAGCCAGAAGTCACATCATGCTAAATCCGGAGAGTAAGGTAGATGTTGAGACAGGAATCTTTTCCTTTGGCCAAAAACTTGCAGATCAGAAGTGAGTTGTGGCACGGGGTGTTGTCAATTAAAAGTCTCAAAACGGATTCACACTCTTTCATCTTATTTGGAAATTATTAGTTAAAATGCTTTGCACTGACCCAATTCTTCATTCAATTCTTGGTAAGCTTTTAATTGTCAATCACCTGTTTGAACAAATAAATTTTATACGTTTTTTACTTTCTCTTGCCTGTATGAGTATATAGGAAGGAAAGTATTGTTTTCTTGTCGATTTTTTGAAATTGAGTTTTCACCGGATCTACACTCCCTGAACCCCTGATCCTTAGACCCCCCTGAACCCGAAAAATGTGTTTTTAGCGATTGGTCTGTCTGTGTGTGTGTGAACATAATATCTCAAGAACGAAACATCGTATGAACGTGAAACTTAAGTTAGATACCATTATCGGACCAAACACGAACATTTTCATCAAAATCTGTCAACCAGAAGTAGTAGTTTATTCGTGTCATTTTTCACTTTTTTGCGATTTTCTCAAAAACAGGACCTACGATTTTTTTTAAAATTGCCTAGTTTACTAAATTCTTTATGCTTTACAAGATAGGATAGGCGTCATGTCTGCTAAATTCTTGGAGGGGCTGTTTTTGCGTAAAAAATGGTTTATTAAGATTGCGACTTTTTTTATGCATTTTAGCTCAAAAATGTATTTAGTAAAAGTTGTAGAGAATTTAAAATTCTACAACTTTCATTTCAAACATTTTTTTGTATAACACTTCGTTTAGTGGTAATTAGCAATTTTCTGTTTTTCTTCTCATGAAATCGTGTAAAAAATCGATTTTTTAAAGATTTCAGCCATATTATGCATTTTACGACAAAAAAGCATAATCACATTTGTAGGAAATTGAAAGATCTACAATTTTTATTTAGAGAATTTTTCTCTATAGAGCCTAGTTTAGTGTGAAAGAGTGATTTTCCGTATTTTTAAGCTAAACCTAGGTTGATTTTCACTTTACGTCTTTCACTCATGATTTAAATAACATGTTTTTTGAGGTTAGTTTTTTTGTTTATTTCTAATGTTTTATTACTTATGTTAGGTTATTATTGTTATATATTTGCATTGGCAAGATAAAGTGTGAGTGCTTCACTCCAGATTTTTTTTCACGTTTTCGTCTGGTTTTGAGGTCGAAGGACATCCCGACTGTTGCTAGTCTTCAATCGACTTATTTATGCTTTGAAGTCGCTCATGCCACTTGTAACCAGTCTCCAGAGTCACCGTACACTGATTTTAACATTTAACGAGCTTTTGTGGCTCATTTTTGCAATTTAAAACAAAACACCAACACAATTTGTTCAAAACCCATGATGTGCGACAGACACGGTAAACATAACCTTACTCTTCCAACTCTGGAAGCTGACTGACATGTCACAGTTTGTTCAAACTTGACACTGGCTTTCTCATAGAATCAGGCTATTGGACTTATTTGTTAAAATGGATATAGTGTCAGCAGTTTGTTCATAATAAAATTATTCATCATATTTTTTGATTAAACTACATCTAATAAAATGAAAATCGAAACGGAACTGTGTAATACATCAATAACTATTGTATTTAGAGACTTTACTGATGATTTAATATGCTCTTGTGCTTGTGTGAGTGGGGTAATTGTACAAAAAGTGGATGGAAAATGCAATCCACCAAAACTGTGGCTAACTTTGTCACAATGATAATGATGCATACATTTACTTGGTCTTACCATCAAGAAAATCTTAACATTTTGTATTATTTTTTTTAACAACTGTTTTTAGGGTTAAAAAAATGTGGTTTCCTTTACGCATAATTTGACTGGACAATGTCCTAATATGTTTTGTAATGCATTCTGTATAATGTAATGTGGCCAGTTGATGACATGTCTAACAGAGGAAATTTCTGTCTTGTTTACAAATGTTTTAAACTTCCGATTTTTTGGTTACATCTGTTGTGTTTTCTTTTTTAGTTTTCATTTGTGATTAGATTGTTGAAGGGGTGTTAGTGACAATACTAATTTTAGGATCCGTATGTGATTGATACGGCATTGTATTGTTACAGTTTTTGCTGTTTTTTAAAAGTCGCCATCACGTGGGGCCAAACGAAAATGGAGAACTGCTACGACGTCGATGTCGGCGAAACGGATGAACCGTCGACTTCGAGTTCAGCAGTTCCATTCCCGATGGTGGAAGCGTTCCAGAAGGTGAATAATCCATCGGCTTCGCTTGCCATGTTCTATCCACAGCTTGCCGGTTATGAATTGCATCCGTTTTTACTGAATTCTCACCATGACAAAAACCAAAACGACGTCGATGTCAACAACGTGGATAAAAGTAAACTCGAGTATGACCACAACCAGGCACTGATCGGAGCATCGTCTATGATGTCTGAACAGGTAAGACAAAAGTATAAAGAAAAACAAAAACTGACGCGCAGAAGAGGAAACGAATACCCGCCGGGGCCAATGGATCATCCTGTCAACAACACGGGCGAATACCCCGTAAAAAATTGTAAAACATTCTTTTGCAGAGCATGCGGAAAATCGTTTAAATTCCAGACGTCGTTGCTCCGGCATAACAATAAAGTACATATCAGCAAATACCAATGTCCGACTTGTAACAGAGTTTTCTCCAGACAGGCGTATCTGGATGTTCACACTTCTAAACAAGGAAGCTCTTGCTTTTTAGGTAACTATGTCGCTACTAAATCAAATAGATCAAAACCAAAGTAACAATTTTAATTAGTCTTATTTTTGTAATATGCTTTTTTTCAACACCACCTCTATCCAATCTTATTATTAAACTGTCAATTCATTTGAAATTAAAACCGTTGGGTAATCTACATTTAATGTGTCAATAGCTGTATAAAAAGTAAAAAAAAGCAGAGCTCTGTGTCTTGCAAATCAAATAAGATGTCAGAATACCATTAACGATATTATTGAGCTGCTAAAATTAAATCAATGGAGCATACAAATCATTTGGATAGAGATGGTGGAATAATTAAATTGTATTTCTATTTTGATTGAAAACCGATATAATATGACGATGTGCTATTGAAATCGGCACAATTCTCTGTGGGTACATGATGTTTTATTATCGTTAAAGTAAGGTGTGTAATGTGCCTTTTAAAATAAATAATAAATTGATATATATATTATATGTATGCCAAGGCATATTTTTTATTATTACATGGTGATAAGAATTTTCGTTTTGAAATAAAAAAAAATACAAATATTTTAAATAAATTAGGGTTAATTGTTGTAAAATTTATGATAATTTTTTTCTCTTGTTACCTTCGAAGTTTTATCTCTGATCTTTATCGTCATTGGTTTCGTTTGAAATTTCTATGTAAAAAATGCGTAATTGAGTTCTATATTTCAAAAAAATTTTGTACAGCGGTAATACCGAAAGTAAAGTCTCTAATTGTTAAAAAAAAGTACAAAGAAACGTTTGTTTTCAATAATGTTTACATTATTTAAAATCTTGAACATTTATCTTTTTTTTCTACGCATTTGTCATTTTAGGTGATGAATTTTTGTAGGCTCACGTCAGAACTGCTCGAGCGGTAGGGTGAGCGGGTCAACTAGAGAATAGTGTGCGATGGTGCGATGAGTCATTGACTCATTGCTGTGGGTTGTTTTCTATCAGCATGCACACACCTTCCAATTTTGCAACTTCTCTGTAAAAATCATATGATTGTTGTTTGCGGGAAACCTTATGAATCAGAAATACATAGATCGTCCTAAGTGATTCGCTAATTTTTACACATGGTTCGCTCAACTTTCATGAATGTCTTGTTAGCAATTGACAATGTTTTACTTTGTTGTAAATTTCAATACAACCAGTTGCAAACTCCCTAAATGACTCGTAATACACTTCTGTCAATTAGTACTGAATTTTGATCAGTTTAATGGGCTTTGCATTTAAAAATTAAATGAGGGCGGAAACTTTACTCTGGGCGATAGCATCAAGTATGAGCTCCATCACAAATAGCTGCCAAACCAAGATTGAGGATCTCAGCAAGTTGGTTGCAGAATTATTTAGTGTGGTGGAAATTAAAAAAAAAAAGAGTAGTGTTACGAACGGTTTCTCTGTATCCCCAGCACTTTGGAATTTGTACTTACGGGATTACCCTTGTAGCTTATTTGTTAGGGTTTATTATAAAAATTATGTTGTGATTGTACAGTGATGACTGTTCAGAATTTTTTTAAGTGTGTTGTCGGCTGATTCAAATGTAAAAGGAACATATTATATTGTTACCATAAAGGTAAGACAGTGATTTGTACAGTCTGGTAGATCTAAATATGGTGCCTGCTTGTTTGTTATATTACGCATACAATTAAAAAATTGAAAGAAAAAATCATTCTTTTATGTTTATTTGCATCAATGTCGATTAAATTTTCCTCTAGCTTTTTGTAATGTATGGTATTTGAAAGCATTTTTATTAATTTTTTAATACATATTTTATAGTTCTAGTATTTTTGGTGTACTTCTTTTGTGTAGGATGTTAATTTTGAATATTTTGTAATTGAGTACTATTTTTTTTTCTTGTAAGTTTCTATTTTTATTTGTCAGATTCTTTTAGATCTGACATTCGGAGTAATCTAATTTGATATCGCTTAAAAATAATTTAGTGCATTCCATTTTTTGTAGTATATATTTCTGTCAGGAATGGTTAATTTTTTTATGTATGGCTAGGAATACGTATTTTACTGTGTAGTATAATAAATAAAAATCTGATGGTTATTTCACATTTACTGTTGAGACGGTTTTGGGAAATTTAATGGTTCATTGTAGATGGGTTGTAATTGGTTTATACAATGTAATATTGTACACGACCATTTTATTTGTACTACAATTTAAATACGTGCCAACATGGCGTTACCTGTTGGTAATGGCTTAAAAATGAGTTGCCCCAAAACATAGTGTTCCCAACTTCGGTTTATACAGTGGAAGCTTCTTATGGATTAATTATTTTACTTTGAAACGATAGGTAGTTGTTTTTATTGTACTAGCAGTGAATGTGAAACGTACCTTCTCATGGCTGTACTTTATGTTTTTGATTGATCAGTGTTACGTCTGATGTGTGATTGAGGTAGCAATCCTATACTCATTGTTCTGTTAAATTATATTTAATGACTGTGATTCATTTGTTTTTCACAATAAAAGTGTTAATAATTGGAAAAATATTAGTCAGGTTTCAAAACATTTTTAATATGAAATAAAATTGATACTGTATCATTTAAGTCTTACGTCGCAAATAAGAATCATGCTAAATTTCCTTTGTGTATTACATATTTCTGTATTCAGTACATTTCATTCTTTTTAAAAAGATTTCTATGTCACAAAAATTTAATAAGTTCACAAACAACCATTAATTTTATCGTGTTGGCATTTTCAGAATTATTTTTATTTATTATAAAAAGTAATGTTTTGTTGGTTGTACTTATTCATTTGATTTCTGTCTTTTTCATTAATTATTAGTAAAATTTCAGTGCTTTCTTCTTAAAATAAATATTGTACCGATCTGTATTTTTTTTTTAACCTTGTCCTGTTTTGCGCTTTTTGAATTATTGGCTGTAAGTAATTTAATATATTGGTTTGAATTTTATCCAGCGTTTTTCAAAAAATTATTATTATTAAGTTATAATTCATCAAAAGTTTAGAAAATGTCGGCATATAAATGGTCAGTAATTCACCCTCGGCTGATTTCACTGCTAATAATTTGGGATAAAGGGGATGTATGGCGGTGTACTGAGTTGTTAGTTTTGGATGAAGCCAGTCATTCTTCGACATTGGTTTGTGTTTTTCCATTCAGGGTTTTATGTATAAACAATGTCTTTCAATACTAATTCCTTGTTTCTACTCGTGTAACAGTATTTTTTAATAATCAGTGTTGCCGTAAGATTTTTTTCGATATACTTATCATTCATGGAAACAGAAATTTGTAAACACTTAAGGGTATGTGCACAGCACTTGTTTGTGCTGATGATTTCTCTGAACATGCCATATTGGGCCAATATTCTACCCACAATGCACCTCAATTACTAAGTTTTCTAAATTTTGATAAGTTATATACCCTGTTTCTATTACTATTTCTTCCCCGAGTCTATTCATTTTGCTCCCATTTAACTTTAGCTGTTTGTCAGGTTTACTTTTGACTCCCTTTTTCTAAAACTGTATTTTTTTTTTTTTAGAATTAAAGAATATAAATATTTTCGATCATTAAAATTTATAATTTTGTAAGCATGCTGTCCTTGCGTATTGATTTGTCAAAATTTGTACGCAAGAACCATGAATGGATCGGATATCAAAGTAAACTACAAGACTTCACAGAAAACACACATGTAATATTAAAATCACAAAGTTTCTGACAAAATAAAGTACTTTTGAAGTCCAGTCTTTCTTAGTTTGCTCCTAATGTAAACAAATAATGATGTCACTGAGCATGCGCATTATATAAAAATGAGTACATGCTGATTAAAAAGTAATAACAAAATACTTTCAAAAGTATTTAAAAAATAAAAGAATAAATAAAAAAGTATTAAAAATACTTTTAAAAGTATTTTTATAAATGAAATTGTTAGGCCTACATCATATCATGATTGATGTTTTAAGTACTTATAATTTAAAACACAGTTAACTTAATAGGAATACGACATCCATAAAGTCGCGGACTCTAGCGTGCACCCTGTAATATCTGGCTTTGGTTTGTTGACAGTAGGAGCAAACTAACAACGGTTGAACTTTAACATGTCTACGAATCTGGCATTCTAGGCTCACGCATGAATACATACTTCGAAAGACTGATAGACCAACCTGTTATTTTTGCAACGATACTACATTGATTTAAAATACGTACTCATACTGGGCCGAGGATTGTTTGATCTAAGAGAACACAAAATATGAAATTCATGCTAACATAAATAAATACTGAGTATTTTCTAACCAAAAAAAGTTATTTTTAATTTATTAAAAATTTTCTTTTGAATTGTGTATAGGATTGCGAACTCTTGATGGCTGCTTTTTTTTTGTTCCGTTGTTAATGTCTTAAGTATTGTGGGGGGTTTAGTTGTGTTCGTTTTCAATTTTTAATTATATTTAGTTAATACATTTTATTAATCTTTACGCGATGTCGTTGAGTGTAGTTTTTAAGTAGTGAATATCTGAGATTTTAATTCTTTTATTTTTTTAATGTAATAAAAATGAAAAAAAGTAGGAATATGGTATTGTATTACTGAAACGTAACAACAAAATCAAATGATATTTTCGTTTTCAGTTTATTAAAGTTTTCTAGTAGCATGAAAATATATTGCGTTAAGCGATTTTAATTTCCGTTGATGTTATTTTATTTGTATTATGATTATGATTATTATTTTATTTTACGGAATAACCCTAATAGATATGTGGATGTAAATAAATGAATAAATAAATAAATAGTTATTTTATTAAAAATAAAAGATGTGTAGTAAGAATTAATATATATGAATACTGTATATGATTGTTATATATTTTTGCAGATTATAATATAATATAACTATATCAATAATATTTTATTATATAATTGCGTTATTTAACGTATTTAGTACTTAATTGCATAAAAATGATTATTTCTTCTATTTGTTGCTGTTTTACTTCATCATGCGTATTATAGTATTTTTCTTTTCTTCTTTCTTGTTATTATTATTAGTAAATTTTTATTTTATTATGTATTTATATATATATATATTATGGGGATTTTATTTTGTTATTTCTTTTTTTTAATGCGATCATTTCTAATCGATTGATTGTTGTTAAATTCCTGATTTTAGTCTTTTGTTTTTGTATTTTTTTCCAAAGAACAAAACGGATTTGATTTTGTTTTGTTATTATTATTTTAAAGAAATTATTGTTGTTAAAAAGAAAATGGGTTAATTTATGAATTTTTTTTTAGGGAATTTTCTTTAAGAATAGAATAATTAATAATATTTTTTTTTGTTAAACACACAATTCCATTAGTTTATAAAAATTGTTTTGTTTTTATTTAGTATATCTGCAGTTTCTAGTTCAGCTTGAAAAATATATTCAAAGAAAAAGTTTTTTTGCTGGATGTGTGTTGTCTGTAGATATGTGAAATGTTGCCGGCAGTTGTTTATGATTTTTTTTCATTGAGTTATTGTAACTAAAAGAAATTGTGAGACAATTTTATGGTGCTAAGAAAAATTAGTGAAAGTTGAAAAATAATCTATTAAGCGGCAATAAAAACTTGTTATTTATCTTAAATTGTCTTATTTTTTTGTTTAGGCCCACTTAAAGACATTTTTGGTACTTCTCTTTGCAGCCCTCTTTCCCAGTATTCTTTCACTGTAGGTTTTTCTCGTTTCTTCCACCTGTCTGATATTCATTCTCATCACATTGTTTGTAGAGCTTCCCAGAGGCTCAGATCCCTTCATGCATGTTGGTAAAGGCTCCCCAAAATCTGAGGGCCTGTGTGCGTGTTATGAAGCAACTGAGGATTCCCACTTGGGAATATGGTTACCAACTGGTGTAGTTCTATTTAAGAGACAGTCCAACATGCATAATAAATTTACTTTAAAGTAACTAAAGTCGGAGAGATTCTTTTTTTTATGTGCCGTTTCCTCCCAAGGAGGTTGGCAGTAATGATTTCAGATACTGCAGCTCTAATCAGTGGAGCTGCAACAGAACCATGTTCTCAAGATGGGACAGACAACTCATTCCTGTTTTAGAACTTCAGTTATTAGCTGTACAGCTCTCCTGTTCAGTTGAATAAAGCAGATGCTCCACCTATTCAGGGTGCACTTCAAAGTCTGGACCTTACCAACCATCTTTGGCAGAAGATTTTTCCAGCTATGGTCGTTCAAAACTCTTCTCGGTATAGGAAAACCAACCTTATCTCAATATTACTGTATATTTAAGAGAAAAATTGCACTTTTAGAATATTGAATGATCTGTCTTATTCTGAATATTGTGTGACTTACACTCTTATTCCTTGGTACCCTAGAATTGTCTACTTTAAAAAAATTTTCCTGTGTTTAGTAGAAGCATTTGTCTTCTCGTATTTTGGTGTCAGGTTTACGAACTTGATTGTTTTCCAGTGAATTGCATTAACATGTTTGATCATCTTAATTTTAATGTCTCAAGTTTTGATTTTTAATTTAGAGTTGTGTATGTATAAAACAAATTGCGTGTTCATGATTTGTTTTATGTATATTTAAAAAAAAAAAAAATTGCTAAATTATTTTAAGTAATGAATTGTGAACTAGGAGGTAATTTCTAGTAATTTTATAATAAAATGTTAAGACCAAAGGATAAGTAATATTGTTATGAGTCTTTACTTGATTTGTAAAGTATGTATGTAAAGTAATGTATTTTGTAGCTTGTAAATAATAATATTTTCTTTTCTGTTCTTCCTCAGCTGCTATCTTTCGGTAAATTAATGTAAATATTTGTCGGATCCAGTTGTAATTGATTGATCTTTTTTGAAAATATTTCTTTTGCTGTTATATAATCTGTTATGGTTGATAAAAAATATTACACTATGATTATACTATTACATAAGTAACCAAAACGGTAGCTTTGTCAATGATTTCTGAAAAAAATTTTATTCTTTATATCGTATTAATCTGTTTGTTTACGGATTTTTATATTTATATAAATATCATATTCATATTAAAACCCCAGTCTAACAAATTACTTTGAAGGTGTTGTGTTCAGATTTTATCCTGTATAACAAATTACTGCTTCACGTATCGTGACAATATTGGTTATCATCAAAGCTACTTGAGTTTAATCAAATGCTTGATAAAAAATGGTTAACCGAATTTACACCATACAACTTCTGAAGATTCGCCAACCATTATTGATCTGTACCGTGCTTACCCTCTTGTGTTTTTCACCTTTCATGACATGACCAAAGTGTACTCCAGTTTTCAATGTTTCATGTTATTTATAGCTTCCATCTTTTTATTTAACATCTCCAAGACATATGTATATATTTATTGATTTGAGGATTTACATGCCCGAGCTATTTCTCGCTTCCTAAGCACCACCTCTCTTTGTCTTGCCAGTCCCCATTGGAGAGCCGTTGCAAAGACATTGCCTTCTGCACACCATCCAATTATGTCACTCTTGGTCTACCCTTCTTTCTTCTACTGGCTGGCGTCCACTTTCATACCGTCTTTGGCCACCTATCATTCTCCATTCTCTACAAATGGCCAAACCATTTTAATTGCTTCCGGGTTCTGGTATCCATGATATTTCCTTGAACGCCAATTCTCCTAATTTCGGAATTTGATCAATGCGCGACACTCCACAGTTTCCGCTCCAGAAATCCATCTACACCGCTTTTAAACGATCCTTCTGTCTCTTTGTCAGTACCCACACGTCCCCATCTAGGTGCACACCATATCCAGGATAGCATGATAAATCTTTGTCTCCTTCCATATTTTATCATTCCAAATGACAGAATTTAACTGCCCTATGACCCTTTGCCCGTGCGAAATCTTGCTGTTTACTTCCACTGCAGTTGTTCCACTCTTATCAAAGATGACTCCCAAGTATTTAAAACTTTCACAGCTTTTCACGACACCCCTACCTAGCTGAATATCATTTCCTGGCTCACCAACAGTAAGGTGTTCAGTCTTGTCTACATTCATACTGAAGCCCCATCTTTCATATTCCTCTTGCAACTTTTTCCAAGAAAAAGCAAAATTGTCCAAGACATACACGTTCAAATATTTATTATTTATCTGTCCTTTGTATTCACAGCAATAGCCTTTACATCTTCACACATCTTGAATGTCTCGAGTGTTTTTACCTTAATCTGGCTTATTGTCGAAGTCCCCACTCCATACAATAACACTGAGAACACATCAGTTGATAAATCTGATTTCAAGCCGGAGTCTGAGATATCCTTACGGTTTAAAATTCTATTTATTCTTCTAAGGCAGCAAGGATTTCTTCAGTACATGATTCGATCTCCATTGTGATACTTGTAATTTTTGTTCACTCGGCATCCCTGATACCTGAAGCAGTCTGCTACTTCTAAAATGGTGTCTTGAATTCTAGTATCAGATACTATAGCATGAACCACGGTGAATGATGTCATTAAGGATTATAATTGCTATGATCTTAAAAAAACTAAGAATGAAATTGTTGAGTTACCCTTATACATTAATGTCATAAGTCAATTGCTGTATCACTAGACTGGGGTTTAGTGTGACTAAATACTTTTTCCATTATTAATTATGTAATTTAGTTTTTTTATCGAAAACACATGTATGTCGATTAACTTAATAAATGTTGCATTGAATTTTCAAGTATTGTTTATTAAAAACAAAAAAGTATATACCGTTTTTATAAATTGTATGTTTTGTTTTAAATTAAATTTAAGTCAAACCATGTATACAACAGTACCACTCATGTAGTTGTACTAATAAAACGTAGTATTTTAACACGTTCAGCACGGCGGCTAGAATCACGGGTGCTTCGCTACGCTGACCTGCCATTACAGTGAAAATATACCATGCTGCCTTAATGCGGCATCAGGCCACGGAAACGATCTTCCTTATTTGCTTATCTACTCACTTGCTCAATTTAGCACAATATTCTACGCATTTGTTGTTTCTACGAAATTTATGTTTGAAATTAACTTTTTAATTATTAGAAAAATTTATGCTTATAAGTTATTAAATTATTGACAATTATTTTTATGAGTAAAATAAAAAAAAAAACAAAAATTATGTTTCATAATAAAAAATATTAAATTCACAAAATTTAATATGTAAAATTAAAATTAAAATTTTTAAAATGTAAATACGAGGCGTATTTTTAAAGTAAGTACCGTTTGAAAATAAAAAAAAAATAAAAGAAAATTTGCAAAAACTAATTTTATTTTTGGAATCTACATACTTTTATCTATTTTTCTACATAGTTTCCAAGTTTTTGTAAACACTTATCATATCGCACAACTAAATTTTGGAAACCTTCTTCATAAAAACTTGCCGCCTGCTGTGATAACCAAGAATTCACGGCCGTTTTCAAATCGTCGTCATCGTCATAACGGTTGCCGCCCAAGTGATGTTTCAGATGACGAATTTCCCGACGTTTTGAGGTCTGTGATTTACAAAATTGTTAATGAAAAATTAAACTTTAAGAAACTGTGCTTGCGTTGGGTCCCTAAACTCCTGACGGAGGAGCACAAACACAAAAGACTCGAGAGTTCCTTGAATTTTCTGACACGTAATGACGAAAATGGTGACGACATCCTGAGTCGGATCGTAACTGGAGACGAAACGTGGATTTCGCATTTCACTCCCGAATGGAAACAACAAAGCATGGAATGGAGACACACGCACTCTCCCGTAAAGGTCAAAGCCTAACAGACTTTGTCACAGCGCAAGATCATGGCGTCCGTGTTTTGGGATAGGCATGGTGTTTTGCTGGTCGACTTTATGGAACGAGGAACGACAATAAATGCAGAAGCCTACTGCCAAATCCTGAGGAAGCTGCGCAGAGCAATTCAAAACAAGAGACGTGGCATGCTCACAAAAGGAATTTTGTTTCTGCACGATAATGCAAGCCCTCACACTGCCGCTCAGACCCGAGCTGCATTGGACTCTTTTGGCTGGGAAGTTTTGGACCACCCACCCTACAACCCTGACCGTGCGCCGAGCAACTTTCATCTCTTCCGTCATCTGAAACATCACTTGGGCGGCAGCCGTTATGACGATGATGACGAGTTGAAAACGGCCGTGAATTCTTGGTTATCACAGCAGGCGGCAAGTTTTTATGAAGAAGGTTTCCAAAATTTAGTTGTGCGATATGATAAGTGTTTACAAAAACTTGGAAACTATGTAGAAAAATAGATAAAAGTATGTAGATTCCAAAAATAAAATTAGTTTTTGCAAATTTTCTTTTATTTTTTTTTTATTTTCAAACGGTACTTACTTTAAAAATACGCCTCGTATTAAAATTTTGTAAAATTTTTTTTAAATATCCCAGAATAAAAACAAATATATTTGTTAACAATAAATTTATTAATAATTTTTAGTGAGATCATGGCAATATGGAAAAATTAGTAATAAAAGTACTTTTATTCGTACAAAATTATTGTATGATCGTAATTATAATAGTACAGTATATTATATAACGTACAGTAGGCCTGCAAAGCAAACGCAGGGCATAGAAATCGCGAGTTCAGAAAGTAACAGAAATTTCTTTTGAGTAATAATTAAACTATTTTTACGTAAAAATGTGTTATTCTTACCTTTTATTTGCAAGAAGAAGTCACTGGGAATGAAGAAATTCATAGAATAAATGATATATTTAAATAAAACAATAAAATTACATGGCACTAGGACGTCCGAATAGACTACACTTTTAAAATTTGTTCAAAAATTCCTGGCAGTTGGTAACGAAAGATGATCTTCACAGTGGCACTCGTAGAATAGATCTGAACCCCTGAACAACCTTTACTAACAGTACCAGTACACCGGCGATTTATCAAAAGCTATAGAAATGTGGTATTGTATATGCCGCCTTAAGGCAGCATCAGTCTCTGGAATGAACCTCGATTTGCCACCTTAAGGCGGTATCCGTACTGAGCGTGTTAATATAAATATAAAAATGGTTTATGTAGTTGAATTTGGTTTCAATAGTGTAAATTATATTTTGAAATTTATTTATTTTTCTATGAAAGTGTATTTTTCACCTATATCTATGAAGTTATAATGTTGTTCATTACATGTGTGTAAATGGTTGAAACTTTTGCTTTACTGTTGGAATAATACAAAATTTAAGACTTAACTATACAAACAGGAAAATGTTTTCAAAAAAATTGGTACCTAATCGCTGTTGTCTTGTTTGATAAACAATTTTATGTGTAGTAGAACTTCCCTTTTCCAAATAAAAGGGCTGATTAATCCATTTCAAATATTGAGAATTTGGGACATTATATGTGTCGAAATTCAAGTTTAAAAATAACTAGATTGAAAAACTTAAAAAACATACTGTTCTGAATTCAAGGTTTTTAATTAACAGATATTCGTTATTTCTTTATAAAAAAAAGAAATTGTTTACATTTTTTGGGCTGCAATGTTTCTTGATGTCTTCAAATTCTTCGGAACTGTCTTCTTACACGTTGAGCGAAATGTATCACAATCTGCAATTTTATATTTAAGCTTCCAGGAAATGATTTTCGTGAACTTCAAATGCAAATCATTCCTGAGAAGCATTAAAATCCCTTCTTGGCTGTAACATGGTTATCATCAACTATATTCAGTTTGACCCGATGTAATGTCTTGCCTTGTTTTCCTACTCATGTAAACGGTTATTGAAATTCAAAAATTTTCTATACACTTGCAAAATTTTCCATTTTGCAATCTTAATTTGTATTAATTTTTGTAGTTTGAGTTAAAGGGAGGTTGTACTCTGCATTTTGTATGCTATAATAACTTAATTTGACCTTGTTGCTACTTAAAAATACTGTGTTATTGCGTAACCGACAAAGTTAATTTTTTTGTTAATTTTACTATAAGTTATTTGCGCCTGAAAACTAGTATTTTGCTACAAACAAAAATTGCCAAAAAATTTGTGTGCTTTTCTGGTCTTTAACAGGTTGGCTGCCGCCCATGTTAAAGGAAACCCCTTCCCGACAGGCCGCGCAATAAAAACACAGTTTCTTTTTAATTATGCGTTTATTATTGTATTAATATAAAAAAACCATTAATACAATTAAAAATAATGAAAAAAATTTGAGTTCACCGGTTTAAATTAATTAGATAAAAAACTAATACGATAAAACAACAAACTAAACTAAAAAATGGACTAAATTCACAATAAAACATTGGAAGCGAATGGCATCAGTTCTCTCGCGTGTCATTAGAGTTCTTATGGCTTCTCAAAGATGTTGCTACCGTACAAATACGCAAAAAAATGCCATAGAGGCCGTATTAAAATCACAACACTCTCCAAGCAGGCCGCGAAAAGATATTAACAAAATTGTAGAATAGGAATTGAGTAGCAACCGTATTACTCACGGCCTGTGGGTAACAAAAGCGTGAGTAGCGCCGGCGCATCTCATGGCAGCCAACCTGTTAATTTATTTTCCTGTTTGTGTTGTTTAGCTATTAGAAAATTTGTTAAAGCGTTTGATTCTATTTTGAATATTAACGTTTAAAATTAAATTACACATTGATCTCGTTTGTAAATGTAAATGGGAAATGTCTTGGGTAGTATAGTTATATTAAAAAAATGAATAGTAGGTATATTATGCAATTTGTAGTGATGTGCCTTGCTTGTTCATTTACAAGTATAGTCTGGTTAATATGATATTAAATCACATTTTAACAGTATGTGAGAAATGAGGATTCAGTAAATGTATTGTTTGTTTGTGCCTTAATCATGGTCTCTGTGGTTTTCATTAAATGGATTTTTGAATTTTTAATTATATTTGTTCATTGATTGCTTGCTGCATCGTTATTAATAATTATAAGGGTTTGCATTGTGAATCACTTAACGGTTCTAAGATTACAATTTTGTAATATGGTTTAATGCAGTAAACTCTAAGAGTTAGTATTTTATTATGGTAGAAAGCCAAAAATTTCTTCTTACAACTATATTTATTTAACAATAAAACTTAATAACTTTTAAAAAATTGATGATATAAACATATGTCCTGTTTTCCACTTTTTATAAAAATTTGTGCTTTCTTTGCGTGTAATTTTATCTGCATTACTTGTAGGCCTACATGGATATAGAAAATTAAACTTATAATTTCAGCACAAAAATTTTAAAATAAATTATTTTATAAATATTTACGGTCCAGCTGATCTAAATTTAAAATCTAACAATGTGTAACTAGGCAACGAAAATAAAAAAAAAAAAAATCATTATACGTACAAGATCTTTAAAAATTGTATGCTTTCGGAGGGGTGCATTCTATTACACCATTCATTGCTATATTAATTAAAAATATAATCGAATATTACTCCATTCATTTCAATATTAATCATTCATTATTTACATGAATCATTATAATTATTATACTAATACTATATACGAATACACAACATATTAATAATTATATGAATCAATATTAATGAAGAGAACCGATATTCAAACAATTTTATTTCATCTATTAATTGGATTGCCACATACTATATCATTTATCTCCATCTTTTCATAGGTCAACCGACATCTCTTTTACCTTCTGGAGCATAACAGTGCGCCTGTTTAGGTATCCTGTGATCTGACATCCTTGCCAATTGCTGTCTCTACCTTTGGCGATAATCCCTTATCTTTTCATTCAAGTTGTAAATATCCAGTTCTGATTTTCTTATTCCGTATTCTTTCCAAGCGTGTACTCCCCTTAGTCCTTCGGAGAAATCTTACTCTGCCATCCAGATTTTCCACTCTTGGGTTTTTGTTGTTGTCCTTGCGTCACTTCCATACAGAATAACTGGAGCTTAACTTTATAGAATAAGTTTTGTGATTTTTCTTGCACATTTACCCAAAGTCGTCCCGTATATCCTCTAGAATTGGCTCTATATTTCTGCTCTATATCCAGATCCTACATCACGCCCTAAATAATGAAAGTGAGATACTCTCTCGATACCGGTATTATCCGCAACTATTTTTGAACGAACGGGATATTTGCCCTTAAAGGCCGTTATTTTGGTTTTATCAATGGAAATTTTTAAGCCAAATTCTTAACATTGTGTAACACATGGATTGCCCGTTGAAGATCATCTGTCTATTGCACAATCCAGACGTCATCCGCAAATAAAAAGTGCATTCAAATAACTACTTTCATTTAATTTAATACCATATCTTTGTTTAAAAAATTAATATAATTCCTTGAATGGTGTGATTGTTGTTTTCAATATTTTAAGGCCCCCAGCAGCCGCAGGGTACACTCGGGTTAAATTACCACTGCTTGTATTCGATAAATTATATTGTATTTTTCATTCATGGATTATGGATACCGTTGGGAAAATTTTGTTTTATTTGGTATGACTTTCAACATTAAATTTTCACCCCGTAAACAATCTTTTAGACTATTATTAAAAGATTAAGTGCTAGCCGCATTGGTGTAGTTGGTAACCATTTCGTCTTTCATCGTACGGTTGTGGGTTCGAATCCCACTAAGGCACGGCATATTTTCATATTGTTACAAATAAATCATTACATCCTCCAGTTACAATCAAACGTCGTCGTTAATGATCGCTGCAATTGATGCGACGTTAAATAAATTAATTAAAGAAAAAGATTTAGTGTATTTGGTGAAAACTATTTTTTGTTTTGAAATAATGCAATGATGCAATCATTTTCAAAAATCATCTTTAATGAAAATCATTTCGACTTGTTTCTGATATTTTTCATTCTCTTGATTATAAATAATATATATTATATAAAATGATACAATTAAAAGTGGATGTTATGAAAGTACTTTTCAAGCGATTTGTAGTTATAAAATTACATGAGGCTTGTATTCATTCATGTATCTTAAAAAGAAATTGTAAATAGAATAGGTTAACTGTAATAATAAATTAAATGTTATCGTGTATTTTGGATAATGAAACATTATACGAGCATTAATCTTATCTGTCGGTTATTAATTATGTTTTTACGGTCAAGTGCTTTTGTAATAACAACATCGTTTCTATCTTTTTGTTGCTTCAATCTTGCTGTCGTTCAACTTCCTATTTTTATTTTTATTTATTCTTCTTCCTTAATTTATAATTTTTTGAATGTATTTTATCGTGTTATCTACAGTAATCTTGGTTTTATCTTTCACAATTCAGTTAAAAAAAATTTAAAATATGTATTTATTTATTGTTTTAAAATTTATTTATTATTATGTATGTATGTTTAAGTAATTTTTCCATAATACAATTTTTTTTATATATTTTAACCCTTCAAGTGTCTGAACAATTTTTAAGAGTTTGACTGTATATTCTGTTTAAGACTGTACGAAAATTTTATCAGAAAAAATTGGAGAAAGATTATATTTCCAATAATTTTTGTACTTAAAGAATTATTTTTGTAAACGCCCTGATATTTAAACGTTAGCGTTTTATCTACAACTTACAGGTATTAGCACTGTGTAAAACATTGGCATCCAGTTTCCAAAAGTTGGCACTTAATGGGTTAAATCGTATTTAAAAATTTAACTGTATTTTGGAATGTAAATAAGGTTATTATGCAAAGTTGGATCGGTCTGGGAACGTTTTATAGTTTAGATTTTTGGAAGGGTTGATTTTTTGTAATTGTTATTTAGTACACGAGTATTTAATAAAGTAATATATGTTGTATGGTATATGTATTGTAAGATGTCATAAAAACTACAGTTGTGACAGTTTTTTTGAAAACTGAATCTAATCATAGATTGAATACAATTTGATTTATTTCCTAATTTTATTACTATATAGTGAATCATCTTAAGTCGGTTGATTCTAACTTGGGATCTCTGAAAAAGTTAGACCAATTTATGAAATTAAATCGTAAAATATGAAGGTTATAAAAGTCATTTTGGTGAATAAGTGAGCGCAGAAAGTTTTTAAATTTACATTTTAAAGAGAAAAAATTTAAAAATTTTGATGTTTGTAATGTGCATTTTAACATTTTGTAAAATTTATTTCTACCATGATTTACATCAATTTTTTTCACAAGGGCTGTCCGGGTTAAACAAAAAATTATCCGAGCAGATCATTTTTCTTGCCAGGAAAAAATGAGATCTTGTTGAAGCAATAGGAGACCCAGATAAACCATTTTATTATCCTGATCCGTACTTTATGGATTTTGTTTTTAGTTTTTTCTAAATTCTTTTAAGTATGCTTAAACTTTTTTCTCAGCTTCTATAAAAGAAAAGAGATGATTTTTTTATAATTGTCAATCTTACTTAGTTTATTTTTCAGTATTCATTTAAAAAAAAATATGAAGAAAAAACATTTTGAGAAAATTAAAATTTGTGCACTTTGAGTATGTAAAAGATTGTGAGCAATAAGCACGTGTCGATTGATATTGAGATAATTGTGCAAATGTTAACATATGTAAAATTGGGATTATACAGACTCCCCTTGTTTTTTTTTAATTTTTATTTTTATTATCCTGGAACAGCTCCAATCCCGTTAATGCAGGAAATTTTTTTAAAACTGTACATTGTTGTATGCTATAGAATGTATTAGAGACAGGTTTTTTAAAACATTAATAAAATAATGAAAAATATTGTGTTATTTAACATTCGGTTAAAAGATACAAATGCCTATAATAGTGTTTTGGAAAGATTTAAAACTCATCTCATCTCACTCAAAATATGTTCAATAAAGTTATCTGAATGAATGTTGAAATTTTTTTAAAAATTTCGGGTATAATTTTTTGTATTTCTTTAAGAAATATGGCCGAATATTTTACAAAGTTAAAGCGTTTAATTGGTTAATTTGGTAGCACTATATTAAAATCGGTTTAAAAATTTTGTATTAATTAATTTTTAATCGATAACAATTCGGGTTAATTAGTAGTAAAATTGTTTTAGGTTTTTAACGTGGTGTATTACAGTCATCATTCTTGTTTGTTGTTTTAATTGAGCGCTAAAATTATCTTGTTATTTATTCAACATATTCCGTATGATAATTTCATTGTAATGTGTAGGTACTTACACAACTGTATTTTGTATTTAAAATTTTAAAAATTATTCCCCGAATGAACCTTTTATATATTAGTCTTATTTTATCATCGAATGTTTCAGTGAAGAAATTTTATTTAAAAAAAAAAATCAAATGTTTTAAATGAAAGTACTATGTGACCAAACGTTAAGTGTCAATATTTAAATTATCGGGCCAATATTTCATATTTTAACACTCCATTACACGGGTAAAAATTGTTACATGGTTTCACGCATAGCAGGGATTCCCTTGACATAGAAAAACCATTTATTTCTAGTATTATTTGATATTTTCTTTCACTATAAAAATCTATTAAAAACGAAGTATACATTTTGCAGATTTTTATTAAGTAATAAAAAATATTTGTTTTGTAACTTGATTCTGTCTTTTACCAAGCAGCAGTTACATTTGTATGTGCGGATTCCATCCTTAAGGAAAGTTTTCCAAAAGGTTTGAACATATTGTACTTTTATTACATTTTGCTATAGTACACAATATATAAAGAAATAATTTATAAAAACTATATCATATAATGGAAAGCAAATCCCGTTTTTAGATTTTAGCAAATTGAGAAAAAAATAACAACACTGTTACTTGCGTGAGCAGTAAATCATTGCTAGAAACTAAGAATGACAACTAACTGATTTTACTACCATTTTATGTTGTGATTGGGTGTGAAAATAAAGCCTCCGATAACTCATTAAAACAAAATTATTTAAAAAAAGTTTGGCGATTGTGGGGATTCCGTACTGCACATGTTATGGAGCATTTAAAGAAAATTTTATTGTATACATTTTTGTAATGTGTGTCGATACCAATATTTTTTGATTCTTGATAGCAAGTTTCTTACAAATATTGGACTTTGATAAACAATCATTGCCAATGTCTTTATTTTAAATACTTTCACAATTAGTAGTCAACTTTTTTGTCCCACTAATTAAATAAAATTGTACAATTAAACTTAGTCGTAAAATATAATCAAAGTAAAACTGAAAAATTATTTTTTATGTTATAACTTTCACGATGTACACAATAAAATGACATGGATGCACAATGAAACACAACTTAACCTCTTTTAATAACCTCATGCGCGTAACCGTAGGTAGAAGTAATAGGTTTACTAAAATCCAATGCTAACGAAATATGTAAAACATTTTTCTAGTGAAAAATTTTCATTTAACTCCCTCAAGCCAAAATTACCCAACTGTACGAATATTAAGTAAAAAAATTATGGTATTTTGCCATGGTTCAAAAATTAGGAATTCAATTTTTTTCTGTTGATTCTCAATACCGATTATTTTTCCTAGTATCAATGTTGTCGAGAATTGACACCATTGATACTAATAAATGTATTTCAATCTACTTTTTCCTGTGTTATTTTAATGTCAATTAAATTGTAGCAATTGTAATTTTATTATTCATTGGATTATGTATTCGTTTGTTTCTAAATATTGTGAAAGTTATACATCTTTTACATCTGAAATTTTTATTTGTATTTTGATTTATGAATAAATGTAATTGTAAAATATTTGAGAGGTGATTTAAAAATGTATTCGATTCAAACAACTGCAGATATATTAAACGGTACAATAGTGTAATAAAAATACTACTGTATTTGTACAATTCAAATTAATAAGTAAATAATTTATGTAACTTCAAATTTACTAAATGTTTATAAGTTGGCTGTTCATTTCAAGATAGATTATCTATTGGTTCAGGCGTTAAAAGATAGTTATAACATGTTGAATTCTAAATAATATTTAGGAAGTTAAATTTATATACTTATTTCTGGAATGGAAAGAATGATACACTGCTTATTTATGTAAAGATTAATAACAGACACTTCAGATTGTAAATTATAACAAATTTAACTTATATTTTTTTGATTTTAGTATAATTTTAAAATCTTTATAATGCATCCTGCAGCTTGTATTCATTCAATCCTATTGCAAAAAAATATTTAGCTTTTCATTGCCGTTACAGCTGCTATATCATTTGTTCTTTTTTTACCTTTTTTATTTAATCTGAATTTTTACTGACATGTTTGGTGGATCCATCCTCATATTATAGTACATAAAATTGAAACTAAATTTTTTTTAAAATTCACGGATGTTGTACCTTTAGTCATTTGTATAAAATATCTGTAAATTTTAGTGAATTTTTTTAAAAAAAAAGTTTAGTTTCAAATTTGTGTTAACTGATGATGGTGGATCCAGTGAAATGTGTCAGTAGAAAGTAGGATTATTATAAAAAAGGGTAAAAAGCAAGTGATTTAACAGCTGTAACAGGTAAGTGAAATATTTTTACAATAGGATTTAGTATACAATAGGATTTAGTATTGTGTGTCGGCATGGTGCTGTAATTATGCACATGACTTAAGATCTAAAAAGTTTCTTTGTCAAATCTTAGTACGATCCATTTTTTTTCAGTTACGTAATAAAACACTATTATACATTTCAGGAAAATTTTTTTTCAAAATAACTTTTGTATAGTCAGTGTCTTCTGTTTTCGATGATTGATTTCTGATGGTTCTGTTGAATGCTTTACTAGTTGGTTTTAAGAAGGGTGAAGGGCTGCTCGAGGCTGGATCTAATACTTAACGAGGAAATTAGATGAGAATTGGGTGTATTTAGCTTGAAAAAGTGGAGAAGTACCGGACTCAATGGAGGCGACATTTGGAACGGATGCCAGAGGAGAGAATACCTCAAAAAGTGACAGAATATGTTCCAATTGGAAGAAGGGAGGTGGGAAGACCTTGAAGAAGATGGCAGTAGTCCAGATGTTTGGGTTGGACTGTCTCGTGTTTCTGTAGACGTGCAGGATGGTTTGTGAGTTCAGAACAGGCTTATGCCTAATCCTTGATAGTAAGAAGAGGAAGACTAATTGGTTTGTTCTATTGGTTTAATAATTCGCCTTGCAGATGGGCTGTATGATGTAAAAGTGCTGCTTCCTGAGCACAAATCTGTTCACCAACTGTAGTACAGTACCCTTCATCCCACTCGGTTGCTTAGCTTAGCAGGGGCAAGTTTACCAGTTAGTGAGAATTCTTAAAAACTGATTCTTTTGTTTATATTTATTGTCGTCACTCTTGTGTGTTGTAGCAATTTTTAATTGTACCATCCCTTATTCAGACGTTTACTTACATAAACACTCGATAGCTACACAATTTTATTCACTTCTTTCGCACCCTTAAGAGCACTAATTTTATTTCCAAAAAGTACATAGAATTAAAGTAATTTCAGTTGCATGTTATAGATACTGAAGTCACAAGATTGGCTTTTGCGTGTGGATGGGCTGTGAGGAAGGGAAGTGTACATATGACAGTGCTGCCAACCTCAACAGTGAGCACTACTCGTACATTTTACTACCGTGCAGTTTCTATGTACATTTTGTAAGCTGTGGTTTAATCCAAGAAAATTATCTTCATAAACCTTATAAGAAATAAATCTGACCTGTAATACTGCCTATAGTTTAATAACATGACTAGAAATGATTAATTTACTGTAATTGCCAGCTCTACCTTTTTCCATTGGAACAAATTTTCTACGAATGAATCACCTTGTTTACTATCGCTGTCACCGGCGTCTTCACTATCAGTCTCACTAGTATCTACCTAACCGTTTCCTTTTTTTACCAGGTGTCAACAAAACTGTTGAAGAATAGCATCTTCATGTCTTTAATTTCCCTCTTTATTTTTCGAATTGTGGGAAGAGAAACATCACAGTAGTTAGCCACTTGCTCATGGCTCTTGTTAAGAGGCAGTGAAAGATATTTTTGTTCAGTTTCAACTTCACAGCGTTTTATTACACGGCGTATTAGACTTTGTTCAGCACTGTGAATAGTCTGCCCACATTTTTGAGAAACTAACATTTCTGTTTACGGTAACAAACAGTTATATTCATACCGTTAACCTACAAAAGGTTCCGCGATGTACTGTTTAAGGCTATACTCTGGGTATAGTATAAGTTGTTACGTTTGTTGTACTGAAATCAAAGCAGTCATGCATGCGCACTGACGCTTTTCCCCTTTTACCCCTCGTTGCAAGCAAGGACAAACTCGTGACTCAAGTGACTATATAATATCTAGAAAACTACGCTGTCATGTAAATTTGAAACATCTCTACAATGTAATCTGGTCTTCTAATCTATTATTTTATGATTCAAAATATAATAAAATTGTTTACAAGTTCAAACTTTTTGTTTTTATATTAATCTTGTTTAAAGTTTACATTTTTGTTACATGGACTTTTAAATTTGTGGAATGGCTAAAAATATAACTTTTTTGTGGTTTTGTCTTACAGGCTTATTCACAGTTCTTCAGAACATAGTATGTCTTGTACATTTAGTATTATGTCCCCTTAAAATGCAATGTTTTCAAGAATATTATCTTACTAAACGTTTCAATTCTATTATCACATTAAGTAAATAAAAAATAATTTGAAGTGAATAATGTTTTTATATTATTTATTCACCAAATACAAACATCATTGATTGACAAAATAATAATAATAATAATAATAATGAAATTACGTAACTGATAAAAAGCTCTATTTAAATTTATTGTCTATATGATAACACAATAATTTACATTTAATGTAAATCAAAACGTTTATAAACAATAGTGTCTGTTATATCGATTTTTTATTTATAGTTATAAATAATTATGTTTTAGTACATTCATAAAGAAAAAGAAAACAGTCTTACCAACTTATAAATTTTTAGTTTAAAAAAATTCAGGTTAATAAAATGACTATTAAAAAAAACAATGAAATTATCTACACTGATTTATTTTATTATCCAATTAGTTAACAGTTTTTATTATTTTATTACATTTATTATATTTGCATAAGTGGGTGTATGTGTTATACTCTGTCTGGTTGTGTGCGTGTATACACACACTGTTTTTTTTATTATAGTTTTTTAATTATAATTATTATTTTTAGTACTATTATTATTACTATTCTGTTAATTGTGTATCGAAAGAAAAGAAATCATTTAAAGATAGAAAGAAATATATATTTTTATTTATTGAAAATAAATGATGAATATTTATACTTATATAGTTAGTAATTCTATTACATTATTATATATTATATTATATTATATAAAAGATATTAATTTAGTTTTTATACTTTTTAAATGTATATATTGGATTTGTATATGTATGCAATAAATATTATTATTATTATTATGATTATTATTATTCATATAATTACTTATATTTTCATAATTTTATTTTATTTTAATTATTATTATTAAATTATGTAATCAATAAATTGTTAGAAAATGTGTTAAATTGGTGTTTTATTTGATTTGTTTCCCTCTATGTACTCGAATTAATTGTTAAGTAATTGATTGTGTTTTTTTCAAATTTTCATTATTAATAAGATTCTGAGTAGCCTTATTCACAAAGAGTGCACCGTTATAACACGGCTTAAACACCCCTTAATCTGCATTATAGTTTAGCCGTTCTTAGTTTGCTCCTACTGTCAACAAACAAAAGCCACCTACTACAGGGTGTACGCTAGAGTCTACGATTTTACGGATGTCGTATTCCTATTAAGTTAACTATTTTTTAAATTATAAGTACTTAAAGTACTAAAAACATCAATCATGATATGATGTAGGCCTAACAATTTCATTTAGAAAAATACTTTTAAAAGTATTTTCTATTTAAATACTTTTGAAAGTATTTTCTATTTAAATACTTTTGAAAGTATTTTGTTGTTACTTTTTTATCAGCGTGTGTACATATTTTGATATGATGCGCATGCTCAGTGATGTCATTATTTGTTTACATTAGGAGCAAACTAAGAGAGGCTGGACTATAAATACAGTAGAATCTCAGTAGTTCGGCCTGTTCAGGACCGAGAGGGTGCCGGATTACTGAAAATCCCGGATTACTGGATGTGTTGGAATTTTAGAACTATAAATTATAAATTTAAACAAAAAATGAATATGTATTGATTTCTATGTGATTTTAAATTAAATAAACTGATTAAAAAAAGTTTGCTGAGTACTTGTGTAGTCATTGTACTAAACATAATTATCGGCTATTGACATCGCCTAGTGCGGTGTGGGGTGCTCGTGTTCTGAGAATTACGTTTTGTTGTCAATTCAGCATGAAGTACAGAGTATGACCCAGTTCTGGTTTTTGGATAAAAGGCCAAAAATTATTCCATTTAACAATAATTAAGGTCGCTTATTCATTTCTTTAATCAAATCCTAAACATACATGGTATATTAAATCCGCTGTAATTAGGTCGAGTTGATTTCCTTAATTCAATTTAAATCTTTTACCAAAATCTGTCCTGGGTAAAGTTTCATACTTTTAGGCCTAATACTTTAAGAGCCGGACTATCGAGATTTTACTGTAATAAGTTTTACGCTAAATATTTTATTAATGTAGGCATTGGCTGGACATGTAAGATAAAAAAATACATGGTCTATTTGGAAGTCTTATGTTTTAAATGGAATTGTAAATTAACTGTGATCTTAGAATCTTAAATCTTAAAGGATAAAATGCATTACTGTTAGGTGTTTAAATAATGCTTGGGCCTCGCACAGAAAAAAAGATTCTTTAGAAAATTGGTTGTAAACTGAGGTGGTCATTGGATACAGATTTATAAAATAAACAAACAAGCTACAATAAAACATAATAAGCGAACAATATAATTTTATATTGTAGTCTGTTCCACTTAATTTTAGAACTGTTGTAAACAAATCATGTTAGCATATAGTAAAATTCGGTTATAACGAAGTCTGTTGCGACAAAAATCCAGTAATAATGTATGAAAATAGAAAATTTGGTTGGTTTTATATGTTATCAACACATTGTAAAGTGTGATGTAACAAAATGGAATCCAGTTGTAATGAACTAATCACCTTCCTTGAAATGTTGTTTAGGTCATCAGCCGAAAGGCTGGTTTGAACCTTATTACAAGGTGGTTTACGATTGCCTTCCTCACTAAATGGTAAAGTACGCTTATCAGCATGCCAGGTAAATACATTCGGGTGGACAGAAACGGGCCCTCTGAAAAGCACACATTTTCCACTCTGCAATGACACCTTCACTTCATTCACCTCAGGGTCTGGCTGTATAATGAAATTACTCCCAGAGGAGATAACTCTGATTAGTATCTTTACCTCTACCTCTTCTGTTCTTAAATTATTGAATTGGCTGACCATGTGATAAGAAACGGAACTATTTATTTTAGCCCTGCAACAAACAGATTGAGTGTAAATAATTTGACACTCTACCTGTCTGTTATGGGCAGCCTTCCTTGAAATAATAATAGACAAATATATTCTCTGGGAAATTGGAAACAGAGTTTTCTTAATAATAAACATTATTTTTTTAATTGCTTTAAATTTTGTTTTCTTCCTTTTTTAATGTTTTCATTAATGTGTGTTACGTGTATTTACATGAAGGTATTTGTGCAGTAAAGTTATTTAAATAGCCCTGTATCACATGTAAAGTTTTGTGTTTAATTTTGGGTGTCACCTCATCATGGATTTTTGGTGAGTATTAAAACCTTAGAAAGAACCTTAAAAATCTTTACTTAAAAGATTTTTTTAAAGTCGCATCAAGATCTGTAGTCATTAGCGATTACTTTGTGTGTTGGGGAGTTATCAGTAAACTGCAGTATTATCTCGATCACCTCAGCCCAGACCTACTGGGCATTGATCCCGTGATCTTTTATGTCTAGAACAGCTGATTACTAAATGTTGCTAACCGTTTAGCCGCACAGGTGGCATAAAAAATTTTTATTTATGATTTTTACTTGAGAATTTAGACTAATATTTGTTATTCTGGTAATTGGCTGCGCATGTAAAATAATACAGTACTACATAGAATGTTATGGCTTGTAGGCTCATTTGGTTATATTGAACAAAATGTCGGCCCCTTGAATTTTGTTATGACTGAATTTTAGTGCCGTTGAAACCATGAGACTGATGTGACTGGCACCAGTCATGCTAATGACTTGTCAACATATTATGTTCATGTCTTCTAATATAGTAATACTTTGGAGCTTCTTGTGTGGGGTTAAGCGATTTATTCTTCCTCAGACAATGTTCTGTGGTTGAGTACAAATTTAATTGGTTGTAAATCTGTCGTCAGAATTATAGGAAAACTTGCACTCACTAAGTATTTTCTGTAATGTCAATTATGCATACAGCTAATTGCAGAGTAGAGCATTTGCTTACATTGGTTCCAAAGATTTTTACTTTCTCTTGCCTATATGAATATATAGGAAGGAAAGTATTGTTTTCATGTCGATTTTTCGAAATCGAGTTTTCACCGGATCTATACGTTTTCAGACCCCCTGAACCCAAAAAACATGTTTTTAGCGATTGGTCTGTGTGTGTGTGTGTGTGTGTCTGTGTGTGAACAGAATATCTCAAGAACGGAACATCGTACGAACTTGAAACTTGAAACTTAAGTTACATACCACTACCGGACGCGACACGAACATTTTCATCAAAATCGGTCAACCGGAAGTAGTAGTTTATTCGTATAATTTTTCAGTTTTTTGCGATTTTCTCAAAAACTGGTCCGATTTTTTTAAAAATCGCCTATTTTACTCAATTTTTTATTCTCTACAAGATAGGGTAGGCGCCATGTTTGCTGAAATTCTCGGTGAGGCCGTTTTCACGTAAAAACGTTGTTTTTTTAAGATTACGGCTTTAATATAAATTTTAGCGCAAAAACTTATATAATAAAAGTTGTAGAGAATTTAAAAACCTACAACTTCTGTTTCAAACATTTTTTTGTATAACGCTTAGTTTAGCGGTAATTTGCGATTTTCTGTTTTTTTTCTCACGAAAACGTGAGAAAAATCGATTTTTTTAACATTTCGGTCTTAGTATGCATTTTACGACAAAAGTGTATATAATTAAATTTATAGAAAATTAAAAGATCTACAACTTTTGTTTAGAGCATTTTTCTCTACAGAGCCTAGTTTAGCGTGAAAGCGTGATTTTCCGTATTTTTAAGCCAAACTGAGTTCGATTGTCATTTTGCGTCATTCACTCATGATTAAAATAAGGTTATGTTTTTGAGGTTAGTTTTTGTTCATTTCTAATGTTTTAATACTAATGTTAGGTTTATTGTTAATTATTTGCATTGGCAAGAGAAAGTTGTGTGAGTGTTTCACACCAGATTTTTATTTATAAAGACATTACAAATTTCGATATTCTATAAGAAAACCATAGTTTTCAAATTTCATCTCATTGGAATAATATTTTTGTTGTGAGTAGTAGTACAGACACTCATGTACTTCCAAAACCCATTGACTTCTGAGGCTGTTTTTTTTAAATTTTTACGTCGTGACTTTTGCTATTGCTGCTAATACAGATGGTGAGAAGAATGGAAGATGAAAAAAAATGTCAGACCTGACTGGGATGAAATTGTGAAATGTTGAAGCTGGATTAAGATATTAAGGTTAATGGAGACAGAATTGTAAAATAAACAAACAAAGCTAAGATAAAACGTAATATATTTTATAACAACAGAATTATTACAGTAATCACAAAACAAATTTATACAAAAATGTACTTAAATAAAAAAGATATAAGAAACAATAAGTAATTATAAATTCTAATACAAACCTAGGTAAGTATGTACTTTATTGTGAAACCACACATAAATTAACTGTAATAAATTTGCTTAACTGTTAATCTTAACAAAAAGGATGGAAATATTCCACTGGAGTTTTTGACCAAGAATAGTATTCAGATTAACTAATGTCCCCTAGCCGTGGGAGTGAGAGAATGCATAACGCTCTCGCTCACACATGCCATAAGCACCGTTCCAATAACATTGTCTGTAATTTTACTCGTTGTTGTGAGCAAGCGTTTATGCATGCAGTAAACTAACAAGCAAAATAACGACTGTAGTATGTTTTCAGATTTTAATTATAACGGTAAAGACCTTTGAGTGCATGCGTAGTTATGCCACATATCTCCCTCTCACTCGCTCGGCTATGGGACATTATCGTCTGATACCTATACAAGCTGGTTTATAAAAATATGATATTCCATGTGGCTTATGGAAAGTGGGAGCTGTGTATAGTCATTGTAATTTATGACCTGAACAAACAGTCAATAGGGAAGTTCCAAATGATTTGTGGAAGTATCAGTAGGACATTGGCGAAAAAAGCTACCACAAACACAATAATGAAATTTTATAAAACAATGGCAGCTCCAATACTCCTCTATGGTAGTGAATCTTGGGTCACATCAAAAACACTTGAGAGTAAAGTGCAGGCAGCGGAGATGAAATTTCTTCGCAGAACTAAGGGCTGTGACAGGAGAGATCACATCAGGAATGAGGAAATAAGGAGGGAGCTGAACATCTTCTGCCTGAATGAGAGAGTTGCATCGTATCGCCAACAGTGGAAAGAACATGTTGAACGAATGTCAGCCGATAGGCTTCCACTAAAAATTTACAAGTATCAACCGGTAGGCAAAAGAGGTATAGGCAGGCCACGGAAAAGGTGGCAATGATTGTAAAAAAAAAACAAATTTTATAAGATAGACTTAAATTTATCATTGATAAAATATGAATTACATATTTAATATAGATGTTTTCTAAAATTATTAATATAAGCTGAATGTGAGTCGGAACAGGCCATGGCCTAATCCCTGTTTGAAAGAAGAATAAGACAAACAGTCATTAATTTACTATTTGCTTGTGTTTGTTAATTTATCTAACAGTACAATTTATAGAAACTAGTGATAGGGCTTATTTAACATAACAGGATTAATATCATGATTACTGGATTGAGGCAGTTATCATGGTAACAGGTTATTAAAAACACCCTGTTAGCTGTTACTTTACAACACTGTGATTCATAGCCGTTTAATAAACTTGTGTACGAATGATTCTTGTCCGACTTAAAATTGAATGAAGTTATCGATAACCTTTTTGTCTAATAACACCACTTTTAAGGGGAGACTGTACTTTGTATCCTGCCAATCTTAAATTTGCTATTTCTAGGTACAGTTTTTATAGGATTGGTAAAAGATGGGGAGGGTCTTTTCCGTTTTCTGTATGCCACTATCAAATCCGAATTCCCTGAAGGGTTACACAATTCTCCCACTCCTGCGTCTAGTGTGCCAATCTGACTAGCAATATTTACAGTCTGCCATGAATTTTGTAGAGTTACTTAACAATATTCGGACGGAGGAAGATGCTGCAGAGTTACTTAAGGAAAAGGGGTTATTACATAATCCCAGAAGATGAGACAACTAAAAAAGTGTGTGAAACACTCACATGGCTTTCTCTTCCCAATGTAAATAATTAAAAAAATACAACGTAAAAGTATAATGTAGCCTAGTAAAAGTAAACAATTTAATTAAAAAATATAACTTAATAGTGATGTAGTAATGACAAAATAAAACAATGAAAATACGAAATAAAACAACAGAACGTGTAACACAGGACTGTATACTGGTAATGGGAAGGACGTGTGTACGCGTGCGTGAGTGTGGCTGTCTCATTGAGTATTCAGTAAGCCAGAGAGTGGCAGAAATGAACAAGTGTGCAACCCTTCAGGGAATTCGGATTTGATAGTGGCATACAGAAAACAGAAAAGACCCGATAGGGAAATGAAACTTTACACACTATAGGTGTCGGGTTTCTTCTTAAGCTGCAGACATTTTTTCAATTTAATCTTTGGAACACACCATTTTTTTTTTAAATTACGAATAACATAAAATTTTTATAAATTGTTTTCCACGTGTTTTGTGTATTACTAATTTTTGGAGCACCTGAGGAAGTCATAAAAATGTCGGTATATGAGGCTATACAAGATAATTAACTGGTAAAAATTTCAGCCTGGTAGGTTTATTGGTTTCTGAGAAAAATGTATCTTAGTGTTAAAAATCTAAATGTACGGGAAAAGGTAAGAAACAAGAAGGCACAAATCAAAAACAATATGTACACAAGTAAATTTCCCATCAACTATTGTTTAGAAAACTGAACCAGCAGCTGAGAATATTAAAAACTGGGATGTAGATATTTTAGAAACTAAAATCTCTTTGCACTAAAACGAGCAGTATAAATTATGAAAAAAATATTCGTTCTTCGAAAGACGATAATTTTTCTTTGTAAACCTGATAAAAAGTTAAATTTTCATAAAAAAATGTTTCTTTAACGTAATTTAATGTTTTTCTGGTAGATCTAGGCCTAAACTATTGAATAACATAAAAAACCAGAAATTTTGAGTTAAAACCATCGTGCAATCTCCCCTTAAAACTACAAACTTAGTTCAGCCGTTGTTAGTTTGCTCCTACTGTCAACAAACAAAAGCCACCGACTGCAGGGTGCACGCTAGAGTCTCCGACTTTACGGATGTCGTATTCCTATTAAGTTAACTATTTTTTAAATTATAAGTACTTAAAGTACTAAAAACATCAGTCACGATATGATATAGGCCTAACAATTTCATTTAGAAAAATACTTTTAAAAGTATTTTGTATTTAATTACTCATGAAAGTATTTTGTTGTTACTTTTTAATCAGCGTGTACACATTTTGATATAATGCGTATGCTCAGTGACGTCATTATTTGTTTACATTAGGAGCAAACTAAGAAAGGCTGGACTGTACGTTATAACACTGTTATTAATACAAAAACAAGGTGACAAAGCTCACTGAATCTCTCATGGACACAAAGTTAAGACAAACAGCACTATTTCCGGCAACCAAACACAACCACGCAATATTTGCGAAGACATGGGTGGCCAGTCACACTGAATCTTTCACGGACACAAAGCAAGGCACTATAGTTACTATACATTGTACGCCTAACCGAGAAGTCAGCAGCCTTGCATCCATAAAGGCGTCGGCAGGATTAAAGCAAGTCAATACTCAAAACAACAAACCTTCCAGCGAGTCATGATGTCGCCGCTGGTCGGTTTGTTTTGACTACCATTTTTTGTGCCAATAAACCGTTGTAAAAAAATCTACATGTTAGTGAATAATTTAATTCACTTCTTTTCTGCATGTCTTGTGCTATTACATATTACTATTGTGTTATAGGCTGGACAATAACAATGTTATTTTAATAACAGGTTACAGAATCCTGTTATCGAGTAGGCTGTTATTTTCAGTATCATGTTATCAAAAAATAGCTATTGCTTGAGTTGCAGCTCCGTGTAGTTGGAAGGAATCCAGTGCGTTGTTATAGTAGTGGGAGAATGAATGAGTTAGTCAGTTGTTTTTGTTTTTTATAGTAGGGGAGACTGTTGTACCTCGGATCACAATTTACATTTATATTTTTAAAAAATCCATTTTTTAAAATAGAACAACGGAAAAATTCTGATCTGATAGCACCATTATTCTTCACACTCAGTAATTTTTTGAGAATTTTAATAGTTAACAGTTTTGGAAAAAAATTATTTATATTTTTTGAAATATTATGAATGGTACAAGACCATAATGTACCATGGATCACACCCTAGTGTACCTTTGATCATTAACATCATGTACCTAGAAGGTTGATAATACCTAGTCTATGTATTAAAACAAGTTTTTTTATACAGAAATTTTTATTTGAATGTGTTTCTTTACAAAATGAAATAACATTTACGAATATAACCTAATTAAAATAAAAAATTATTAGACAACTAAAATTACACATGTAAATTAGATTTTTAAGTTAAATTAGTCAACTAAATTATTTAACATTAAAATTAGAAAAGTCTACTTGAAACCACAACTGTCCTTCAGTTCTTGCTGAGCCACGTAATTCTACTGGGTTTGGTAGTTTTACCACAATATCTTCTGCTACAACATCAAATACTTCTTCAGATTCTTTTACAAATTTGCTGCCATTTCTAATCCGTTTGTAGAATTGAATCTGGTATTCAAAATGCTGTTGATCGTTTGAGATAATTTTTCCTACATATTGCACTGGTGGCCCATTCTTTTTACTAAATCCTACCAAAACATATTCCCCCTCTTCAAATGTTGCTCTTTCAAAATTACTTTCTTCTTGGCTTTCATAAATTTCTTGATTTATTACATCCAATAGGTCTGTTTCGTCATCTTCATCTTCTAAAACCAAATCTGTATCTTCATTTTAAGATTCACTGTCAAAATCTAACTTTTTTTTTGTAACTGCCTTTCTTATTCTTGTTTGTTTTCTTTGCATTTAAGATTTTGGGCATTGGTTTTAACGTCTTCTTTTTCTCTCGAATTTACCTTTTTCTGGGGTATCTGTAGCTATTTTAGACGACCCAGGTTTTTGTCCTTTTTGTAGGCCTAACTTTTTTCTAGCAAAGGCCTTAGGGTAAGGTTGGATCTGTTCCGGAGTTACGATAGGCTTAATAGTCATAGGCTTACTATTTTGAGCAACCTTCTCATTTTGAAAATGATTTACTGGTGAAGCTTGGATTTCTGACGGCCCTGAAATAATTTCCCAAGAACAGCTTGTTTCATTTCTCTCTGAAGACAAGATGTTATCTTCCCCAATGTCAGTAATGACGTTCGTCTGACATGATGTTACCAACCTGTTTTGCACCTTTAGATGCAACAACCTTTGGAGGGTTTTGTACTGTTGTTACCCCAGTCTCGTCCTGATTCCAAATTCTTTCGAGTGGGAATGGTCCAAAGCGCTTGTGAACATCGTCCAAATTATCAAAAAATTTACTCACATTAGTTTTATTAAAACTAGTTGCACGAGACAAACTAGTTTTTTCAGGTTTTCTTATTGCTAGTCCACCTTCCTCAGAATGCCGTTTTAAAAATAGCCTCATCCACTCTTCTCCTGCAAGTTTATGTTCATTCCATGTAGAAGGGAAGTTCTTTTGGTTTGCAACAGCAAATTTATAAGCTAATTCTCGAACCCCTTTTTTAGACAAGCCATAATTCATTTTTGCTACAGTTTTAATGTAATTAACTAATTTTAGTTCCTCTTCTTCTGTAAAAACTTTTTTGACATCATAGCTAGCTTTATATTCAAAGTTTTTTGCACCAGACGTTTTGAAACTATTAACATGTTGTACAAGTGTAGCAAATTTAACATTAAAAACCCTACAAGCTTCTCTTATTGAAATCCTCTTCTCTGGAGATCCCGTAACAGGTTCAACTGCTTTTTTCATTGACTTAGGGTCAATAGGATTTCTTTTTTTCCCACTTTTACTTCGTGGCATATTGATCTAAAACAAAGAACGAAAAAATGTAACACCATGTACCTATGATCAGTGATCAAAGGTACACAATGTTGTTTTGATTCAAGGTACATGATGGTGCGTATTTCTATACTTAACTCCCCCATAAATTTTAGGTTATGTTTAAAATGAAATGTGACATATCATATTACTCACCAAGAATCACTGATTCAGACATAATGTGATTTAAAACACTTAAAGCAATAGTAATCTTGAAAAAATAAGTGAAATGAAAATTTATTACTTTTTGTAATTGAAAATTTTATTTCTATTTTACAAGAAAACAACACTACTGGATCAACCACTCTGAGAATGGTTACTCTGCACCATAGAGTAATAAAGCATTACTCTAGAGTAATAATTACTCTTGTAAAGCAATTATTGCTTTATTACTCTATGCTCTGCACTATATTGAGTAAGCTTTAACCTAGTACAGTTTTTGTTGCATAGGTAGCAGTACCTGTCAAGAAACTGAAGGGTGATCAAGGTACAACAGTTTCCCCTAGTGTTTCACAGCTGATGCATTTGTAGTGGTAGCGTGTACTAACTTGACTAAAAAAATATTCTTATCATCCGGCGTGTTAATTTAACAAATACCTACCGGGTTATTAACTTGGTCGGATTCATAATATTTAACTTACCAATTTATATCAAATATTACATTCACGACCGCAAAATTTGTAGTGAAAAAACCAGAAACCAGGAAATTCAGTTCAGATCACAAGCCAAAAGAAGTGGGCGAAAATGGACAGATGAAGAGAAAAGGCGCAGAGTGAGAGGATGAAAGGTTTTTGGGAAGCTAAAAGGAGGAACAGAGCCACCAGCAAGAGCTAGATTTTTGTGTTTTTAGCGCTCTCCTTAAGGGGACTATACGCAAATAATAATAATAAAAAAATGTAATAAATACAAATAAATATGTGATACACGGAAAGTTTGAAAATGAATGTTTTGTATCAGAATAATACAACAGTCGTTCTCCCAGCATGCGTCACTCATTCATTATACCTCACCCGTACCCTTCAGCCCGCAACTACACACAGCTTGGAACCGCACAATATATTTCTCATCACTAATAGAAACCCATTCATAAATTAAGATATAATGACATAAAGATAATAATTTTATGCCAAAAGTATATCGGGAAGATAGGTAATTGTATAACGTGGTTAAAATAAACATGGACCTCAAGCAAAAAAAGATTCTTCAAAAAATTGGTTGTAAACTGAGATGGTCATTGGATAGACAAATAATTCAAGATAGCTGAATTTTATACTACAATTGGGCAGTGCAACTCCTCATTACCATTTGGATGTTAGGGCTACACTACTAAATCATCTGCCAAATGAATGGATTGGTCATGCTGGTCTCAATAATGCTCTCTTGAACTGACCTCCTCAATCACCTTATAATTATCTCTCCGTGTTTTTTTTCTTTATGGGGATTTGTCAAGAATAAAGTGTTTACGTACTACTTTGCCAGAAAGCAAATGTGAACTCCAGCAACGTATCACTGCAACCATTGAATCGATCGACCAAAACTTGTAAAAGTCTGGCCAGAGCTTGATTACAGACTTTATATCGTCACATTGATGACAAAGTTGCAAATCTGCAAAATGAATTTGTAATTGAATCGTAATTTTTCATTACCGCAAAAAAACACCTTCCTGACTCAACTTTAACATTTTTACCACTTTCTAAAGTCCAATTTTTCAGTTAGATGCAAAAACACAAATTCATATCGCTTAGTAACGGTAAGAGATGTAGTTTCGCAACTTTGTCACAACGTGCATTGATCAGAAGATGAAATTCGCCTAAAATGCAGATTCGCAACTTTGCTACTAACACGACGATATGTGTCCTGTCACAAAGGGTGCCCAAATTGAACAATGTGATACTATCAGAGATCAAACTTTTTAAGTTTTTCTTTCATTGTAACTACAGCTATTTTGTACGATAAAATCAATTCAGAATTATGTACATTTAAAGTCATGAACATTATTTAGGCTACCCCATATTTGTTTGTGGTCTGATACACAGTTCTTGGTTGGTTCGTACAGGACAAACATGTCAACTCTTCCAATAAAAGAAAATATCAACAGATAGGTATTCTGATTATTTGTGCACCAAAAAAGGTTAACCGTGTACACTGACTTTTTTTTAGAATAAACCATGCAGATAGAGGTGTCACCAGCATAACATGTTAGAGTTAAGTGGCCCAAAATTATGGTAATTTAACATTTTCAAGTAAATTAGCATAGTATAAGGATTATATTACTGCAAGAATCTTAAAAAATTACAAGCTTAAAATCTTAATCTTAAAAAAATACAACTAAGAACTCCAGATACAACATGTGTTAAAGTATAACTTTGTGATTTATTTATAAATATAGGTATAGAAAATAATAAATAAATAAAACAAAAATTGTTGCGTAATTGCCTCACTCGAGTGTAGAAAGTACTAGCATGGAAGATAATTTTGTTAAATAGAAATAAAAATAAATAGTTAAGCAATTTAATTAGCAGCTATTTGATGAGAACCACCTTAATGTAATTAAAATTAGCAATAACAATGAAAACGTACACAAGTAACACAATGGTTAGTTAATTCAATTTATATTATTAATTAATTAATTAATTGTCTTATAAAATTGTAATTATCAACAATATATTGTAACAAAATATAATATATATATTACTTCAGAAACGTACAATAGTATCAGTTTTATTTACACTATGTATAAAATATCTCCAAAAAATACATTTCTATAAAATATATTTATATTGTAAAAGATTGTCATTGCATGACTCTTTTGAACGCAGAGTAATTTGAAGTCTTGCTACACAGAATGGATAGTTCAACACAGAACTTTGTGTATGATTACATTAAGATTGTAATGGGTGTTTTTTTTAGAGGTATAGAACTTTAAAATGAAATAAAACACAGAATAATTGAACAATTGACGTGGAATTGGTTTTATTTTAAAGATAATTATTTGTCATTTTTATTTAAAAATAATTTCCGGCATGTGGCTGGCTCGGATGTGGTCCAATCGAGACGTCCAATTTGTGACCACTTTTTGCAGCATTTGGGGCCATATATTGGTAATAACGCGGTGAATGTTGCCTTCCAAGTCGTCAATTGTCTGTGGCTTATTGGCATAGACTAGCGACTTCACATACCCCCACAGAAAATAGTCCAGCGGTGTTAGATCGCACGACCTTGGAGGCCAATTTACAGGTCCAGAACGTGAAATTATGCGTTCATCAAACGTTTCCTTCAGTAAATCGATTGTGGCACGCGCTGTGTGACATGTTGCACCATCTTGTTGAAACCACAGCTCTCCAACATTAAGGCAATACAATTCAGTAACAAAAAAGTCATTGATCATGGCTCTGTAGCGGTCACCATTGACTAACATTCTGCCCGGCATCACTTTTGAAGAAGTAAGGACCAATGACTCCACCAGCCCATAAAGCACACCAAATAGTCACTTTTTCTGGATGTAAAGGCTTCTCAGCAATATATCGAGGATTACCTTCACTCCAAATGTGGCAGTTTTGTTTATTCACGTAGCCATTCAACCAAAAATGGGCTTCATCACCGAACAAAATTTTCATGTGAAAATCGGGATCAACAGTGATAAGTTTCACGAACCGAACCATGATTTTCAAAATAAATCTGCACAATTTGCAAGCGTTGTTCAGGCGTCAGTCTATTCATTATAAAATGGCAAACCAAACTGAACATAAATTACAAAACAGTTTTCAAAATGGCCACCATGGAAATCGGTACTGCCAACTTAAAGTTCTATACCTCTAAAAAAACAACCTTTATAATCCTTGTATAATTATAAAGGATTGTAC
Source organism: Catonia carolina (assembly GCA_035578175.1). Taxonomy (NCBI): domain Eukaryota; kingdom Metazoa; phylum Arthropoda; class Insecta; order Hemiptera; family Achilidae; genus Catonia; species Catonia carolina. The sequence goes on from JAQMRL010000001.1 coordinate 31,426,677, forward strand.
TAGGATTGGGGAAGTCATAATTAGGGAGACCTTTGGCAACAAACTAAACATTATCAGCATCAAATTTTATAATCTGAAACATGAAATCATTAAACGAATTGTATTTATGCAAGACTCTGATTCTTACACATAACAAAAAAATCATACCACAAGAAAATGTTCAAGCATAATAAGTCCAAAGATACTAGATGGATAGTATAAAGTTTACAAGAAAGAGAATAACTGTACAAGAAAAACTAACGGTTAATCTTCTTTATGTACCATGACCTTTCTAAACAACCCTCTGGTTCTCATAAAAGCACTTTATGGCTAAGAATGTTAAAAAAAATATTTCTAGAAAAATGGTTGCGCCACAATTTGAATTTGTAGTTGAAAGGTTGAGGGCGCCACTGTCGTTTATGTCGTAGCAGCTGACGACACACTCGCTCGCCAGTACGCGCCGGAGACAGTCGGTCCGCAACTTTTATTGTAGTGCGCCGCCACGCTTTATGAACCGCACGCCTATACGCGCACCCGGAAAACGGCCTACAACCGGAAATTCATATGAAGAAATCGCTCTTTGGAAGAAGACAACAGTATAGTGGGTATACCTATCCCTTATTCCTGTCTATCCCCTTTTACCCCCCACTCATCACGAGTTCGATTCACCCTGGAAAAGGAGGTAAGAGGCTGCTTAATTTTGTATTTTTCTTCACATCGCGTTCCGGGTATGTCAACCAAATAAATAGGGCACAAGACGCGCAACATCAAGCGCATCGCATACAGTCCACTGCTCTGGAGGAGGGTCCCGCGGGATCCTTCGTTTGTTTTCGTTTTTTGTCTCCGCACGGGGACAAACGCACCGCAACACGCTCGCATCGACGCATTGTTTGGTACTCTCGGCCCGGATTTTTCGAACAATCGAAATTGTGCTATTTTTTATTTGGTTACGAAAAAGAAGTAATTCATTATTTTTCTACTTTTACGCAAGCAAAATTTCTTGCTGGTTTATTCAAGAAAGTTTTGAAAAACAATTTACGTTTAATCTATAAATTGGTTAAAGTACGCCGCACTGAACTACTTCATTATCTTATCTATCTACTGTGGAATATTAAAATTCGTTATCATTTACTACCGATGCAAATTAAAATTATTTTAATTTCGTTACAAATTAAATTAAATTATTACTGTCAAATATTTTCATACTATAAATATTAATGAACTTTTGTATCAACGCTAATTCATTTAATTTATTTTTTACATTTTCGGCCTGTGCTATTACTGAGTTTTTTGTGAATATAAAATTCATATTTAGAATAAAATTACCTTTATTTCAAGTGGTCACAACCCATACAAGATTTATAATAATTTTTTATCGCTTTTTTCTGCTTAAATATTCATAATGTCAGCTAAAAAGGACTTGAAAGTTTTTGAGGCAAAAAAGGAAACTTTGTTTCAAAGAATTCAACGCTTATATGATATGATAGAGAATCTTAACGACAGTAAAATAAGAAATAATTTTTTAATATTATTTCAGTCGCTAGAATCGACTAAAATCGAATTTGAACAAGTTATTCATAAAATAAATGAACTGAATTTAGAAATTAATGCTGATGCTAGCCCTAATTTTCAACCCATAAATGCATTTGACGAAATATATTGTGCTGTTGTACAGTGCGTTCATTAAGTCGCGCACATCCAAATAAACGAGTCTGTAAACAGCGGGAATTTATATTAGTTCTAGTGGCTACCGCAAGATAGCACCACTGGTAATATAAACAACAGATGTGAAGCACATTATTGTGTGTACATGTTACAACAGGCCTGCAGTATAGTTTAGATTACGATAAGGTAAACATGTCGTTTTCCCAAGAGCAACGAGTGTTCCTTCTTGAACAGTATTTTACCAGTCATTCATATGAATTTGTTATTGAGCAATTTCGTGTGACATATCCGGATGTAAGTGTGCCTAACAAGTCGACCTTAACCAGATTAATTCGACGTTTCTGTGAAACCAGAACAGTTGCAGACAAGAAGAGATCAGGGAGACCAGTCATTTTAACTGACGCTAAACTGGCTGAGGTTAGAAATGTTATGCAGCAGTCGCACTAGTGCTTTATAAGCACTACCCAATGAAATTTGTGATTGTGTTGATAGCCTTCGTAGGCTTTTTGAAGGTGACTGCTGCATAACATTTCTAACATCAGCCAGTTTAGCGTCAGTTAAAATGACTGGTCTCCCTGATCTCTTCTTGTCTGCAACTGTTCCGGTTTCACGGAAACGTCGAATTAATCTGGTTAAGGTCGACTTGTTAGGCACACTTACATCCGGATATGTCACACGAAATTGCTCAATAACAAATTCATATGAATGACTGGTAAAATACTGTTCAAGAAGGAACACTCGTTGCTCTTGGGAAAACGACATGTTTACCTTATCGTAATCTAAACAATACTGCAGGCCTGTTGTAACATGTACACACAATAATGTGCTTCACATCTGTTGTTTATATTACCAGTGGTGCTATCTTGCGGTAGCCACTGGAACTAATATAAATTCCCGCTGTTTACAGACTTGTTTATTTGGATGTGCGCGACTTAATGAACGCACTGTAGTTTCTTATAATAACATAAATAAACAAAAACTAGATAACAAACCAGCTGTTTCAACTGAACTTGTAAAACCAAAGGTTAGACTACCTACGCTAGAATTACCGTCATTTTCGGGCGAATTTAACGAATGGCCGATTTTTTATCAAAGTTTTAAATCTTTAATTCATGATAACGCACAGTTAACAGAAGCTGACAAGATTCGTTATTTAACTAGTAAGCTTACAAAAAAGTCTTTAGCTTTAGTTTCTGGAATACCTCCGTTGGCGGAAAATTATGAAATTATTTGGTCAACGCTGTTAGAAAAATATCAGGACCCAAGAAGTCTCGCTACAGCTTATTTAAAGCAAATTTTTGAATTTAAAATTATAACGTCTGAGTCAGCTAATAATTTAGACACATTTTTACAAAATTTTGTTGCACCTATTGAAGCTATAAAACGGCTTAATATTAATAATCTTGATGATTTTATATTTGTGCATTTAGCGCTAAATAAACTTGATTCTCAAACTGTACATGATTTTGAAATGACTCTTGTTGACAAGACCATACCAACTATTATTCAACTTGTGAATTTTATTAAAAAACATTCAAATGCATTATCACGAATTGCTCACCCTAAATCTAAGATTACGCATTCATTTGTTGTGAATAAATCACCTAATTCAAAATATTTTAAATCAAATTCAAAGGCGACTTGTCCTGTTTGCAATAAATCTCAAGACCACGCTGTTTATTCATGTTCTGAATTTAAGAAGTTAAGCCCCCCTGAAAGGTATAACTTTGCAAAAAATAAATCCTTATGCATTAATTGTTTATCTCAAATGCATAATACGACCGCATGTAAGTCAAGAAATAGGTGTTCCGTCTGTGATAAAAAACATCATACTACGCTTCATTTTTTAAAATCTAGTGTCGAGTCTTCAAACCCACGGGTATCAACTTCACCATTACAATTATTGTCGTCTAATGTAATTGGCGCTCAGGGATCAAGTAACTCTTCAGTATCGTTGAATAAAACATCAGACAGTCCGCAAACATTGGCTTGTGCAAACATAGGTCAACGTATTTCAAGCTCTATTATTTTATCAACTGCTAAAGTAAATGTCTATGATACTTTAGGGAATCCTCATGTGGTCCGAGTTCTTTTAGATTCTGCCAGCCAATCTAATTTTCTTACTGTTGATTGCTGTAAAAGACTGATGCTAGTGAAAAATAAAATTCAAACTTCTGTTCGGGGAATCGGTGCGTTTGCACAATCTGTAAAATTTTGCACTGAAGCAAGCTTTTCTTCTCGTTCTAATTCACAAGATCGCTACTCTCTGAATTTTCTTGTTGTGGATAAAATTACGGATAACTTACCTACCGTATCTATTCCGTTAGGTTTACTTTCACACTTGCAAGGTGTAACACTCGCTGATGAAGATTTTCATAAACCTGGAAAAATTGACATGCTTATAGGAGCTGAATTATTTCCGTATCTCATTGGACCAGGAAAAATCATCGGCCCTCCTAATACCCCCATAGCTCTTCAGTCTAATTTGGGGTACATTGTCATGGGAAAAATTGAAGATACTGTTACACCTCCTGATAGTCAAGTCTTTTGTACCACCACTGAAGTTCCACTAGAAAAATTGGTATCTAAGTTTTGGGATTTAGAAGAAATTCCGAAGGTCGAACATTTTAATGAAGATGAAAAAATTTGTGAGCAAATTTTTGTAGATACTTTTTCTCGTAACGACTCTGGTCGCTTTATAGTTTCTTTGCCTTTTAAGAACAATCGCCCTGTATTAGGAAATTCTCGTTTCTTATGTGAAAAGAGGTTTTTAAATTTGGAAAGGAGATTAGAATTAAATTCCCAATTAAAGATCGACTATCACAAATTTATGCAAGATTATATTGATCGCGAGCACATGTCTAAATGTGATGATACTATTGATGGTTGTTTTTTACCTCATCATTGTGTTTTGAAGCCAGACAGTACTAGTACCCGGTTGAGGGTTGTTTTCGATGCTAGCGCAAAAACTGACAACAATACATCACTAAATGATATTTTATATACGGGAGCTAAGTTGCATACTGATTTATCGGCTATCCTTCTAGGGTTTCGACTATTTCCATTTGTGTTAACCGCTGATATTCGACAAATGTATCGTCAGATACTCATTCATCCCAAACATAAAAAATTTCAAAAAATTCTATGGCGTTTTTCCGCTGACCAGGAAATTAGTTCTTGGACGCTTAATACCGTGACATTTGGAGTCAAACCTGCGCCTTTTTTAGCGTTAAGAGTAATAAAACAGCTAGCGCAAGAAGAAAAAGATAATTACCCATTCGCGGCCGTAGTAGCTGATAGAGACTTTTACATTGATGACTTAGCAACTAGCGTAGAATCAGAAAAAGATTGCATGCTTTTATATTCGCAATTGGAAAGTATGTTTCAAGCCGGTGGTTTTGAGCTAGTTAAATGGGCTACTAATTCGGTTAAAATTTTAGAAAAAATTCCCGCAGAAAAACGCTTTCCTTGTGCTATTGATTTTAAAGAGAATGACTCTATAAAAATCTTGGGCCTACAGTGGATCTCGTCTTCTGATGAATTCACCTTTAAAGTTAATTCGCCAAATACAATTTGCACCAAACGTGCCGTTCTTTCTTCTTTGGCAAGAATATTCGATCCACTAGGGATGTTAGCACCGCTTACGATCACTGCCAAGATTTTAATTAAAGATTTTTGGAACTCGAAATTAGATTGGGATGATCCTGCTCCAACTTCGTTTCCAGCTGTTAAAATTTGGAAGGAGTTTCAAGAAGAACTTCCATTACTTGCTAATATAAGAATACCACGACATATATTCGTAGAACACAACTGTAACGCGGATTTAATTTGTTTCTCGGACGCGTCAGAGAAGGCTTATGGAGCTGTCTTGTATGTACGCTCTATTCTTAATAATAACAATGTTATTGTCTCTTTACTTTGCGCTAAGTCTCGTGTCGCTCCGCAGAAAGCTATGTCCATACCTCGCTTGGAGTTATGCGCTGCTGTTCTTCTCGCACGGCTCGTTCACTTTGTTGGTCGAACGTACTCCACTAGATTTAAATTTCAAAGGATATTCGCCTTCACTGACTCCACCGTCGTCCTTCAGTGGATTTCATCGCCTTCGGCACGCTGGAAGACCTTCGTCGCCAACAGAGTCGCCGTAATTCAAGACAAAATTCCTGCATCTAACTGGAGACATATCAGAAGTTCTGAAAACCCAGCTGATTGTTTGTCACGCGGATTATTACCCAAGGGATTGATAAGTCATCCGCTATGGTTCGCTGGACCTTCTTGGCTTCACCAAGACCCGCTGATTTGGCCTACCGCCGAGTGGAAAAACGCTGGAGAAGAATGCCCAGAAGAACGACGCACCGTCATCGCTATTGCAACGGTAGAGGAACATCCATTTCAGAAGCTGATAAACTACTTCTCTTCGTACGACAAACTTCTACGTGCCACGGCGTACGTCTGGAGATTCATACGCAGAAGTCACTGTAATGGGAATCGGATCACTGTAGCTGAAATTGAACATGCAGAACGCTCCTTGATTCACTACCTGCAACGGAAATATTTTAATAAAGATATCATTGCTTTGAAAATTGGAAAATTTACTTCACCTAAAATTCGAAAATTAAATCCTTTTCTAGATGAAGACGCTCTTATTAAAGTTGGAGGACGCCTACGCAATTCAAATTTGGAGTATCACCATAAGCATCCGATTTTATTACCTAAGAATGACCATTGTGTTGATTTATTAATAGATAAATTTCATAAGGTCAATTTTCATACAGGTCCCAATTTGGTTCTTTCCTTGCTACGCCAGAAATATTGGATTGTTGGAGGTAGAGGAGTAGTCCGCCATCGCCTACAAAATTGCAATTTTTGTTTTAAATATCGACCTAAGAATACATTTCCACTTATGGGAAACCTGCCTACGCCACGCATTACAGAATCTAAACCATTCTTACATACTGGAACTGATTTTGCTGGACCCATTTATACTACGATGTCAAAAAATAGAGGAGTGCGTTCTCAAAAATCATATATTTGTATTTTCATTTGTTTATCCGTTAAAGCAATACATCTTGAACTGGTTTCTGACTTGTCTACGAACGCCTTCATGTGTGCATTAAAGAGGTTTCTTGCAAGAAGAGGTCCCATACATACATTGTACTCGGATTGCGGGACAAATTTTATTGGTGCAAAGTCCCAATTGAACGAAATATATGACCTTTTGGACTCCGAAGTATACAAGTCAAAATTAAACAACGAACTGACTAGCAGAAAAATAGAATGGAAATTTAATCCTCCGCCTGCGCCACATTTTGGTGGCCTTTGGGAATCCAACATAAGATCTGTTAAATCACATTTATTTAAAGTAATTGGCAATCAAATTTTAACATTTGAAGAGATGTCAACAGTACTCACGCAAATAGAGGGTCTTCTCAATTCACGTCCTCTCTGCGCTCTTAGCTCGGATCCAAACGATCTTGCACCGCTTACGCCTGCTCATTTTTTGCTGCAACAACCGCTTACGAATATTCCTGCCATAGATACAACTTCTATTCCTGTAAATAGGCTAACTCGCTATCAATTAATTGACAAACTTGTGCAAGATTTTTGGAAACGCTGGCGATTGGAATACTTGCATACTCTTCAGACCAGGGAAAAATGGAATACGCCTTCGAAACCCGTCCATGTGGGTACTGTCGTTCTTATAAATAAAGACAATTTACCACCATTTCGCTGGCCAATTGGCATAATCGAAGAACTTTACCCTGGATCTGACAATATCGCTAGAGTCGCTCTAGTTCGTTCTAATAGCGGTTCTTTTAAACGTCCTGTGACAAAGCTTTGTCCTTTGCCACAGCAATAATACTTCTTGTAAAATAAAAAAAAAAATTGTATATAGTGTAAATAACTTTGTGCAAGTTGCACATCGCCAAGAAATTTGTTTTTGTTTTCTTTTGTTTTTTCATGTTTCGCATTTACTTTATGTTTTTATGTTGGCTGAAAATGATCTTTTCAGGGCGGGGGGAAATGGTTGCGCCACAATTTGAATTTGTAGTTGAAAGGTTGAGGGCGCCACTGTCGTTTATGTCGTAGCAGCTGACGACACACTCGCTCGCCAGTACGCGCTGGAGACAGTCGGTCCGCAACTTTTATTGTAGTGCGCCGCCACGCTTTATGAACCACACGCCTATACGCGCACCCGGAAAACGGCCTACAACCGGAAATTCATATGAAGAAATCGCTCTTTGGAAGAAGACAGCAGTATAGTGGGTATACCTATCCCTTATTCCTGTCTATCCCCTTTTACCCCCCACTCATCACGAGTTCGATTCACCCTGGAAAAGGAGGTAAGAGGCTGCTTAATTTTGTATTTTTCTTCACATCGCGTTCCGGGTATGTCAACCAAATAAATAGGGCACAAGACGCGCAACATCAAGCGCATCGCATACAGTCCACTGCTCTGGAGGAGGGTCCCGCGGGATCCTTCGTTTGTTTTCGTTTTTTGTCTCCGCACGGGGACAAACGCACCGCAACACGCTCGCATCGGCGCTACCAGAGAATAACTGTACAAGAAAAACTAACGGTTAATCTTCTTTATGTACCATGACCTTTCTAAACAACCCTCTGGTTCTCATAAAAGCACTTTATGGCTAAGAATGTTAAAAAAAATATTTCTAGAAAAATTGGAAGGGGTGATGCTTTTGACAAACACAAGAACCAGCTCTAGTGGTAAAAGAAAAATGGCTGCCATCAGTGATCAGAGTTGTGAAAAAATAAGAATGATTTCTGAGCTCTGTAATTATTTAGGAATCTAAAAAATTAAAATCATTTGACTATAAAATGGTCAAGCAAGGTTATTAAAAAAAAAATTGTTCTGGAAAACTAAAATAAATCCATAATAAGGTACAGTATATTAACAAGTTTTTTTAGCGTTTATTTATCATCAGGAACTATACTTTATTGACAACTACTCAATTTCATTGCTGTATCTCTTGTCATGGTTCGGCACGATTTTTTTTTGAACAGGGACTCCCAGTGGAGTTTGTTCAGGAATGGCTGTCAGCTGGTCACCATACAAAGTTGCTTGCCCAACCAGTGTTATTTAACAATTAATAGTGACTTTCTACCAGGTGACTGACTGGGCTGGCTTGAAGGCCACATTAACAATTAACATCATACAATCATACATTACATTTTCCGACATAGTGTGGAAATCCAAAATTATGAGTAGGCCTACTGAACAAGATATAAAATTAAATTTCAGTTAAATCAACATACTTCTGCGAATGAATTGGATAATATCTCAAAATGAGGTAGGTGTATGATGTACATACTTAATGTAAACATAGCTTTAAGATTCATTAAGTATATCATGGTACTTAAATTGTAATTTTTTAAAAGACTGCTAAATAGCGAGATAATAAAAAATGAAGACTAAAATTCTGTGGACATCTGTATAGAATGGATGACGAATCAAATTTTGAAAACACTAAACAACAGATCTAGGTTTTTAATAATGGCTTAAAGAAATCAGAAAAGATATTGAGAAAATATATTTAATTTTATTCATGTGGCCCACAATCCTTTACATCTTTATTCAAAAAATTTTTAGTTTTTGGCAGGGATCCTAAAGATTTCTCTGCTTTCTGCATTCTACAGCCCATCATCTTTCTTTCCAGTTAATCTTCCTGATATATCTCGCAACCTTAGAGTCTTGCACTCCCTGTACCCATGTTTTTCAAGGGCGACCAACCATCTTACTTAACAATTAATAGCGACAGTGTTATATGAAACAAAAAAGAAGATATTTATTTCTATTTCATATAATGAATTAATACAATAATTTCACTAACCTTCTTTTTAAACTGCGTCACCTTTATTTTAATTTTCACTTACACGTGTTTCGGTGGATCCACCATCATCAGAGTGATGACTGAAGATGTATCATCTTCTATAGATTTTTAATAAATAAAGTTTTTAGTTTCAATTATATGTTATTTACTCTGATGATGGTGGATCCACCGAAACACGTGTAAGTGAAAATTAAAATAAAGGTGACGCAGTTTAAAAAGAAGGTTAGTGAAATTATTGTATTAATTCATTATATGAAATAGAAATATTTAAAACTGCAGGATGCATTATAAAGATTTATTTTTGAATGAAGATATTTATTGACTGTAAAAATATACCAACCATGTAGACACCATGTTTCAAGGTACCAGAGCATTTTTTTTTGGTTTCTGTGGTGAAGAATGTACAGTCCAGCCTCTCTTAGTTTGCTCCTAATGTAAACAAATAATGACGTCACTGAGCATGCGCATTATATCAAAATGTGTACACGCTGATTAAAAAGTAATAGCAAAATACTTTCAAAAGTATTTAAATACAAAATACTTTTAATTTTTTTTTATAAATGAAATTGTTAGGCCTACATCATATCATGACTAATGTTTTTAGTACTTTAAGTACCTATAATTTAAAAAAATAGTTAACTTAATAGGAATACGACATCCGTAAAGTCGCAGACTCTAGCGTGCACCCTGTAGTAGGTGGCTTTTGTTTGTTGACAGTAGGAGCAAACTAAGAGGGGCTGAACTTTTTTTGTAGGATGGTTGTGTTGGGTTGGGCCTCTTTCTATAAGGATGGAAAAGGAACAGCCTTTAAGACCAAGTACCTGGTTCGTATTCTGTTAACTGAAGCCTGAGAACCAGTTTCGTGCGTTAAGTCTTCATTCCCCACATGTTCCACTCTAGAGATCCTGCATCACCTTCGTAACTAGTCCATCACTAAGGCTTCCAGTCTGGAGCACAAATCGCAGCACTAAGCACAACAATGTATTTATGGACCCCACAAAAGATACAGCTACTTCTTTGTGCTCATCTGTATTTCACTATACCAGAGCATAGCATTCTTTGTAAAGCAGCTCTAACCTGAATGGTCCTTCATATTCTGCTTACTTGTTTCCTCAGATGAAAAAATACAGTTATAAGTGGGTAACAGTATTTTTATACCTATTTTTGAACAAACAAACTACAATTTAAAAAAGTTTCAACCTAACTGTTATTTTAAGTTTTAAACCAGGGATATTCACCGTTTACATAGTAATGCTCTACAGAACGGAGGGAGATTAAAAAAGGAAACTTATAAAAAGCAAGGTCAGACGATAAAAACACATTTTTCAGTAATAAAGCACATAATTCTTTTAGCAAGAACTTCAGATTACTCAGTAAAAATATATACTAATACAATCAGTAATAATACTAGAAAGGCACACCAATATAGAGCTATGATTTTGTAAATCATAAAAATATAAATTATTTTTCTATTTTAATTTTAAATCACTGGCTTCATATATTTTTTCCACAAATTATTGCACAATCCTCATCAAGGTTCGGTTAATTCTTTTTACAAAATTAAGAAACCCTCAGTATTAAAAATATCTAATTGACCTAATTATTTAAATTTCAGCCTTTAAAATTTACCTACTTTGAAAGGGAGAACTGAGGTGAAAATTTTTAGTCACTTTGCTAAAACAAAAAAAAAACCAGTTTTTTATTAATTTACGCTCTTAGAGACTTATATAGGCGAAACATTCCTCTGAAGTAATATATTTTTTGTAAATTAATAATTGGAGTTTTTTTGTGTTTTGAACCTGCTTTACTTACTTTGTTTATTTAGTTTTGAAATTCATGTATTAATGTTTTCTAATAGTTTAAAATGTATCTATTTAAAGAATTCGCATATTTACGAATTGTTTTTCATCAGATGGAATACTGGAAAATGAGTTAAGTAAAAGGGTGCAAAAGGTAAGTGGTTTCTGCCAAACTGTGATAGCCTTAGGGATCAAAAAGTTCCTATGCACCATGGGGAAAAAGGTAGAAAGTAGAATCCAGGCAGCAGAGATGAGGTTCAAGAGGAGTATGCTGGGGAAAACAAGAATATGTAGAATAAGATAAAAAAATAACTGGAAATAGACAGCCTGTAAAGGAGGGTTGAACAGACAAAGCTGAGATGGTTTGGCCATGTCAGTAGGATGGAGGAGGGAAGCCTGCCAAAAAGAATGCTTTATTTGGAGATGGACTGAAAAAGACCAAGAATGAAGTGGACAGGTTCAGTTAAGGAAGAATTGAGAGAAAGATGCGAAGCCATAACAAAAATGAAGGAGAGGTAGGTCAGTGATAGAGAGAGATGGAAAGGAGTTATGTTGGGCCCAACCTGAGGCAGGCGCGGATCCAGGACTTTGATTGGGGGGGGGGCGAACGGGGAGATTTGGGGTACACCCCCAACCAAAGGGGAGTCCGGAGGTCCTCTCCCAGAAAATTTTTGTATTTTTGAGTTCAAAATAACGTTTTAGAGCTCTATTTTTCAAAGACTGATTGATAATACTTTAGTCACTTTAAAGTTGAAAAGTACCAGTCTTTTGCTACGTGCCTCCCTTAACATTTTTCATATACCACTTGGTCAGTTAGGGGTGGGGGGGGGGGCGATCGCCCCCTGGATCCGCGCCTGACCTGAGGGTTGGAAGAGCAATAAAGAAGTATCCATCATCACAAAAATTGTTTAATTAGCCTGAAATTGTTACTGCAGGTTCATCAGAATGTAGTTTTTTACATAAAAGAAATTTTATCCTGAGCTATGACAAAGGTAAACATAGATTTAACAAATAAGAAAAAATGGGAAATATCAAAAATATGGTAATTATTAAGTTGTTGCATTACACAAAAAACCTATGGTTATTATACAACAATACAGAAGTTGATATTTTCATCTCAGTTACCCTTAATTACTAAAAAAATCTGAGCAAGCCTTTTAAATGAAATACAGTAAACTCCCTACTCCTCATGACTGAAAACCAGATTAACCAAAGCCTGGTCTGTTTAAAACTATATTGAAATAATGCTTTTAACCAAAAAAAAAACATTTTCAACTAATAAAAAATGATAAGCACCAGAAAATTTATTTAAAATCAAATTCAAAACTTCTTATTTAAAAACAATTCGTATAATAATTATTTTAAAAAACCTTAGTTTTTTATTACAATATTAAAATTTATATTTTCTAGGAAAATTTAACACAGATAAAGAACATAATACAGGAAAAATATTATTCTTAAATACCTTAGAATTATTTGTTAGACAAAAAATAAATAAACATCTCAATACACAGAATGAATAAATAAATAAAAAAATCTATGGAAGACATTATACTCGCATATATACAACCTAACCTAACGAGAAAATTAGTAATATTTTGAATATTACTTTTGAAAATATTATAAATTTTATTGCATTAAAAAAAATTTGTACTTGTACAAAAAGTATTAAAAAATTTAAGTTATGGAAGACAAATTTAAATACTGGTAGCTAAGGTTGTTCCAGACCATTTTTATTAACAATAATTTTTTAAATTAAAATTTAGAAGTATTATTTTAGAACTCCATGGTTTTTTATAATAAAAATAGATATTAAGTGTCATTTGTAAAACTTATTGTTATGATAAAAATTTGAAGTTTCTAAAACAAAGAAAAAATTATAATATTGTATCATAAAAGTAAGTTATATAAATTTTCCTGTTATCCTAAAATGCTTTTATTTCTCATGTATGTAGTGAATTTTACACCCGTATAACTTGTATAATTACTGTGAAGTAATCTTGTTTAGTGTTTACTTTTAAACAGAACATATTACACAAGTGATTCAGGAAGATAAAATTATTTTACCCAACCTAAAAAAGTAGGTTTTCCCAACATCAGCACTCATGTTTTTTAACCCCTAATGTGTGTAGCCTACGTTACAATCTGTTCAATTCAGAAAAATACACGTCCCCATGATCCAATGAAATGAGGATGATGTGTATGACGTATAAGTTAAAATACAGTCTTCTACAGACCCAGGCCAACCATTCCTGGGAGAGTATGGCTAATTGAATCCTAACCATCAAAGTACACCTGTAAAAATTGTCTAGTATTCAAATGCTAGTAAAAGTAACTGACTATACTCAGTTCACCGTAAGAAAGATCTCAAGTAAACAAATAATGACGTCACTGAGCATGCGCATTATATAAATATGTGTACACGCTGATTAAAAAGTAACAACAAAATACTTCCAAAAGTATTTAAGTACCTATAAAATACTTTTAAAAGTATTTTTATAAATGAAACTGTTCTCATCTTTGTATAAATGAAACTACATCATATATCATGACTGATGTTTTAAGTATTGATCAATAAATGTATAAAAACGTTAGGCCTATACTTTATTTCCATTCTTTTTCATATATAAATGTGGTTACAATTGATGCGTATAACCTTTCATCTGTATGACGAAACAAGAGACCTTTAAAAGTAAAAATTTTTATTTTAATGATTAGTCATCTAATATTAGTTTAGTCACTCGTTATTTCACATTTGAATTTGACGATGACTTATTCAAACCCATAAATCTCTCTCCACATTTTTGACAAAGAACATGTCGTCGTTATATTGTACTACCAGTTCGATTTTCAATTAGGAATTTAGTGTTGTATGTAGTATTTTTTGGTTTTTTTATTTCTATTTATTGTTTAATTCTGCGTATGGTTAAAAGCATGTATCAGTTGTCATTGTGGTGCTTCGTTAAAAGTGTTGCATTTTTTCTGAGTCACCGTTTTATCAGCTGATTTGATAACTGCTGTTTGTTTACTCGAGATTTACTTTCTTACGATGAACCGAGTATACCAGTATTTAGGAGTTAGTATTCGTTTGATCTCTTGACGAGTGTTTATTAAGTGAGCTATCGGTGTGTAGTACATGTCATGTATCCGGGCATTGTAGTGGTAAACTATTGTTATACTATCTTATAGTGTAAGTGCATTATATTCAGTTTTTGTGAATGTGCTTTGTGTATAATTGTTTGTAAGTAGTACTATGTAAATTATTAAGTTATTTATTGTATTACTTCATTATAAGTAGTTTATTATTTATTTTGTAAATGTTTTAGTAGTAATAAATACTTGTAATTGTAAACTTCAGTGTATTAATTATTTAATTACCTAGATCCCGAAACGTACCTTAGCGATAAGTGTCACAATATGTTTCATGTAATTATATCAAGAAATGTTGAAGTTTGACTTAATTTTGCAGTGCCACAATAAGTGTAAAATATTCCACAAGCTGTAAATTGATTATAAAAAAATCACTGTAAATGTATTTATAGTCCAGCCTCTCTTAGTTTGCTCCTAATGTAAACAAATAATGACGTCACTGAGCATGCGCATTATATCAAAATGTGTACACGCTGAATAAAAAGTAACAACAAAATACTTTCAGAAGTATTTAAATACAAAGTACTTTTAAAAATATTTTTTTAAATGAAATTGTTAGGCCTCCTACATCATATCATGACTGATATTTTTAGTACTTTAAAAGTAATTATAATTTAAAAAATATTTAACTTAATAGGAATACAACATCCGTAAAGTCGCAGACTCTAGCGTGCACCCTGTAGTAGGTGGCTTTGGTTTGTTGACAGTAGGAGCAAACTAAGAACGGCTCAACTGTACATTAAGTTTTCCAATTTTTTGTTCTAGAATCTGATACAGACGTATAGATCTCACTCCCTGAATCATTTTGTATGTGGGTAAAAATTAATAATACTTATTAATAATACCACATTAAGACGCATCAAACTAGTGTCAATAAAAATGGGCAAAGAACAACCTCAATAAATACTTAAAACTAGTTACAGGTTGAAGGCGATACTTCTTCTTTTTCTGGTGTTGTTGAAGCATCCCTTGGAGGAGGTGGAACAGCTAAAAATCGATTAATTAAATCTGAACACGGATGTTTATACCTACAATGAGTACGGAGATTGTCACTTCTCGTGTACGTGGCTCGACAAATAGGGCATACAAACCTTCCAGGAAAATGAACATGATAATGATTTCTTATATGTGTTACAACCTTACCACATAATTTGCAACGATGTAAATTTGAGAATCCTGGGAGTCGATCAAATGTTAACCTCATTTGCCATGCTTTTGAACCTGAAAAAAATGAAAAGATCTATTGTACTTTTTTTGTTTATTTCATTATATTTATAATGTATAGCCCAGCCTCTCTTAGTTTGCTCCAAATGTAAACAAATACTGACGTCACTGAGCATGCGCATTATATTAAAATGTGTACACGCTGATTAAAAAGTAACAACAAAATACTTTCAAAAGTATTTAAATACAAAAGACTTTTAAAAGTATTTTTCTAAATGGAATTGTTAGGCCTACATAATATCATGACATGTTTTTAGTACTTTAAGTACTTATAATTTAAAAAATAGTTAACTTAATAGGAATACGACATCCGTAAAGTCGAAGACTCTAGCGTGCATCCTGTAGTAGGTGGCTTTTGTTTGTTGACAGTAGGAGCAAACTAAGACCGGCTGAACTGCAGTTGATGTAAAAGAAATGATAGTAGTGTCCAAAATCAAAACATTTGAAACAACCGTATCATCTTGCATACAAATATTGTAAACTTGATTACTGATCAAGACATTCTGAAAGAAAATGATGAAGATGAGTGCAACAGAAGAGGACAGTCATGCACACGCTGAAGCATTTACTATCCTAGAGACTGCCATGTCATGGTATGAAAAGGATAACGGATCTGGCTGCAAAAAATAGAACTTCCAAGCTAACTCAATTGAAAGTTAATTAATTTTTTAAGTGAATTCTAAAACACTATAAAATTAATTTATTTGGTAGTTTACTTGTTATTTACATTAGCCCAGTATTCATTTGTTATCTTGTGATTCAGTGTGAGTTTTAATAGTGAACAGCTCCTTCAAGTTTAATGAGCTTAAACAAAAGTGGACTTTTATTTCTATAATACATAAGACAACGTCAATAAAATATAAACTTACAGTAAAATTTTTACTTCTTGCCTTGTGTACAATGTACGGTGTCAAAACAAATCTTTGAGACAATAAACAATAGACGTAAGGTGTTGGATAAATGACTCAAAGAAGTCAGCAAGGATATTGAGAAAACTTGGAATAAACTGAGGAGACTTAATGAACCAAATTCAGACAAACTAATTGCTGACTTTAAGGGCTTCCATGAAAAGCAAAAAAACAGTACACTAAAAGGATTGACAAAAGAAAGGAGGAAAGCCTACAGGGAACGAATGCTGAGAATGTAGCCTGCAAAAATAGCTTTCAGAAACATCTAGTCACCTCATGTGATCTAAAATTGGCTCTCGACGGGGAAAAAATGAAACATAGGGAAGGATAATATTATTTTCATGTCAATTTTTTGAAATAGTTTTCATTAGAAATACTTGTTTTCAGGCCCTTAAATTCAAAAAATCATGGTTTGACTGATTAGTCTGTGTGTGTGTGTGTGTGTGTGTGTGTGTGAACAAATGTCTCAAGAATGGAATATTATATGAGTTGAAACTAAAAACTTAAGTTAGGTACCACATAGGCCTACTAGGACTCAACATGAAGATTTTCATAAAAATCGGTCAACTGGAAGTAGTAGTTTATTCATGCAATTTTTCAATTTTTAGCAATTTACTCAAAAATGGCTTTTATGATTTTGTTTAAAAACTCCTCATTAACTAAATTTTTGTGCTCTGCAAGACAGGGTAAGCAGCATGTCTGCTGAAATTCATGTGAGGGGCTGTGCTCTCATAAGAAATGTCTTTTTTTAGATTACAACACCTTAATATGCATCTTAGGGTATATAATTAAAGTTTAGAAAATTGAAAAAAACTACAGCTTTATTTCAAGAAATTTGCTCATTGAAATCAGTAAAAACTGGTTTTGTTTAAGATTGCGACCTTAGCACGCATTCTATAACAAAGGTGTAAATACAACCCTTTACATATTTTTATTTTTATTTTTTGGTTTACATCTGGCCGCTTTGCAACTGCTGCTAACGCAGATGGTGAGGAGGTGATAGATGAAGACGAATGATGGAAAAATGCCAGACCTGACTGGGAATTGAATCCGGGACCTTGCTATAGAAGCCAGTTGCACTAACCATTACTCCAACTCAAGTAGAATAACAACTTTTCATACATGAAGTTTTTCTACAGAGCTGATTTTAGGGTGAATTATTGATTTTCTGTATTTTTAAGTCCAACAGATGTTAATTTTCATTTGGCGTTATTCGCTAATGATTAAATATTTAAATTTAATGATTTTTCATTATTTACATTGGTAAGAGAAAAGTTGTGAGAGTGTTCACACCAGATTTTTTTATTTGCTCCCTACCTTTTTGTAATATTAATGGCAATACATCATTATTAAAACAAATTAAAATTATTACAGTTGGTTCGTTGATGTAGTGGTTAGCACTACTGGTTCCCATGCCAAGGTTTTGGGTTTAATTCCTGGTAAGGTCTGGCATTTTTAAATCACTCATCTTCATCTATGATCCTTCTCATCGTCTGCTTTAGCAGTAGTTGCAAAACAGTCAGACGTAAAACAGGAAAAAAAGAAAACATTAGTTGATTTTCCAACAAAAGTTGTTGGAAAATCTGAATATATTGATAATCCAAACTGCCAATGGTCCCAATTAGTTCAGATTATTGACATTTTAACATACAAATGTATTGTTTTACGTAGGTACTTTAACCTCGGTACTTTTTGTGGTCTATAATTTTTCTGTCCCCTACCTCATAATTCCCAGTAACTGCTACTTGATGTAATATACCTTTATTGGAGCTTTTGGAACCCTAGCAACCTTTAATAGTATTCACCACATCTAAGCTTGTTGGTATTTACCTAGGTGGACTGTTTGCACACTAGCATTTTGTAAAACTTGAGAGCAAGTTTAAAAAGTAAATAAACTTTCATTGTCGTATAAAATAATATAAAACATACGAGGTGTAGCTATTAAATAACGAGACTGACATAAAAAATTTTATTTTTATTTTATACATAATCACTTATTGTCAGCTTCAATATACACTCCTTTTCTATCCTTATAACGCTTCATGCGAATTTTTCATAGTTGGAAACAGTGCTGGAAGTCATCTTCTGTCAGCTCCTTCAGAACACCTGTCGCTTTCTCTTTTACAGCTTTCATAGACTCAAATCTTGTCCCTTTTTAATGCAGATTTCACCTTAGGGAACAGGTAGAAGATAATAACATGTGGTGAAATGTGGTTTTTTACTTATGATCTGGAAACGAAGCGCCAATCCATGCATTGGAAGAGCCGAACTTCACCGAGAACCAAAAAAGCAAAGTGTCTTTTGCACCTCTACCTCTTCTGTTCTTAAATGATTCAGTCATTTAATTGGCTGACCATGTGATAAGAAACAGAACTATTTATTTTAGCCCTGCAACGAATAGATTGAGAGTAAATAAATTGACACTCCACCTGTCTGTTATGGGCATATGTTTTAATACAGTGCTTTAAATAACATTAAATAATTAGTATTTGGATTCATAAGCTTTTCTAGCATGGAAGAATGACTAATATCAGCAATTTTTAAGCACAAAGCCATCTGGGACCCATTCGACAAGCTGAGGAAGAATTAAAAAATCCTCAGTAGTCTCTGTTTACACATTTTTACACACCCGATGTATAATTTCTTATGAATAATTTTTTTTTTTTATTTATTTAACGTCGCATCAACTGCTGTGGTCATTAGCGACGACGTTGGGGTGTTACTGTGTGAAATGAGGATGAAATGAATTTTTGTAACGTATGAAAATATGCCGTGCATGAGTGGGATTCGAACCCAGGACCGCATGATGAGAGGCGAGCACGTTACCAACTGCGCCAATGCGGCCGGCTAAATAATTTTATTTAACTTAATGCAAGAATAAGCCGCTGTTTAATAAAAATGGCCTCTCTGAAGTTTGCCGACGTTCTTTCCAGCATGTCTTAACTTTTTCCAAGAAGAATGTCATATATATAAGTTTAGAATCTATACCAATTTTGTGTAGTTACAAAACTTATCAGTATAACTTCTTAGTTTTTAGTAAACGCTCAAGAATTCACAATCACATTCTCTAACATTATAGTACTAATGCACTCTCACATGGACCTTAAATTTCCCAAAATTAATTTGGTACATAAGGACTAGATTCGCACAAAATAAGTCTTCTTTACAACGAAATACAATTGAAATAGAAATACAAACTACTCTACAGATTACCTGAAACTGAAATTGCAATGAAAGATAACCAGCAGTGCGATCAAAATATATCTACCATCTACCCTCCTGCGTCTAATGTCTACCCTCTACCCATCTGCAGCATGACCTTAGGTCTAGAGAAGTAATGGAAAGATACAAAATTTGCTGTAGAATTAAACACTTTTTGGTTAGTATAAGCAGTTAAACAAATTTCAGGTTTAGATATCATCAGGACTGAATGATCAAAAAACTAAAAACTGGAACACCAAAATATAAACATGGAGCTACAAGTATAAGTTTTTGTAAGTTCATCTCTTCTAGGTTTAGTCCATAAGCACATAAATAATAAATAAAAACTTGTTAATGCATGCAAACAACAGCACAAAATTGTTACAAAACACAGGTCATTCCATAAAATAAGTTATCAAAGTTGAAAAAGTACACAGAATTCATTTGTAGGAAATCTTTTTACTTTTCTTGCCCTAATTAAACATAAAGGGAAGGAAAGTATTGTGTTTTTGTCGATTTTGCCAAATTGAGTTTTCACTGGTAATTCAAGTTTTCAGAGCCCTTGAACCCAAAAAATATTATATTAATTACAAAAATATTAAGTTAGTTACCGCTAGGAAACCCAATACAAACATTTTCATTAAAATCGGTCAACCAGTAGTAGTAGTAGTATATTCGTGGAATTTTCACTTTTTTACATTTTTCTCAGAAATGACCCCTACTGTTGTTTTTTAAATTGTCTCATTTATTGCATTATTTATTTTATTCTATGCAAGACAGAGCAATCACCATATCCGCTGAAATTCTTGGATCCTTGTGATCGTGGTAAAAAATGATTTTTTAAATATCGTGGCCTTATTATGCATTTTAGGGAAAAGTGTTTGTAAATTAAAGTTGTAGAAAAGAAAAAAACCTACTACTTTTATTTCAAACATAATTTTACAACACTAAGTTTAGCATCAATTAGTGATTTTCTGTATTATTCTAATCAAAAATGATATTTTTATGATTGCGGCCTTAGTATGCATTTAACAAAAACAAAGTTAACAATCAATGTTGTAGAAAATTAAAAAATCTACAACTTTTATTACAAGAATTTTTTTCTACAGGGCTTAGTTTAACATCAGTTAGTTATTTTCCGTATTTTAAGTACTACAGAGGTTGATTTTCATTTTGCATCATTCATGATTAAACATGTTATAGTTTTCATTATTTACATTGGCAAGAGAAAGTCGTGTGAGTGTTTCAAATTAGATTTTTTTAGTTTATTTTCAAGTCAAGACAGACCAAGCTATTGTTTCATTAATGATTAATATTGTTTCTATCAAGTCTAAATTTCCAGACTAGATGGGAATGGAACCTGAGACCTACCACTTTGTAGTCTAGCAAGCCATCACAATGTAGGAAGGTTATAGAATGGTTAAATTGTCATTTGTTTCACTCGATTTCAAACTGGTCACACAGTACCCCATAGCGTGGATTCCACCTGACAAAATCTTAAAAAATAAGTTTCATAAATTTAACTTTCATAAGTTGGTAGGGAATTATCACCTATAGTTATGAAGGCAATACTTTTATTAAAATTTGAATTTATAAATGAATATTTCCATTTGTCAGGAATAAAACAAATAGGGTCTATATAACTATCACGTAACTTTTAAATTCACTAGTTTTATTTCAACTGTTTTTGTATTTAAAGTAATATTTCTATAACCTCAAATTTCTGCTATTAATGTTTACTGTTTTTAAAACTGTAATTTCAGCCCCAAAATACAAGAACTGACCTTAAAAATTTGTAAATTTTTTCTCCTCATTTGGCGGCTTCTTAGACCATACAAAAGTAACTTTCTGCATTTAAGGAAGCTCCTTTCATCATTGCAGATTGTTTTTCTCCTTTCGTCCTTTCATCCAGTGTTCTGCTTTTCTTCTCCTGGAAGCCTTGAAGTCAGCCTTTCTGATTTCATTAAACTTTTATTTATTACCGTAGATCTAACGTTTAGTGTCCTAAAAATCAGTTTTAGCAGTTGCATGACAGGGAGGTTTACTCTTCTACATCAAGTGGTTGCCAGGTAAAAAATCAAGTATTTTTCTTGAACTTAATATTAATATTTGATATTAATTTGAGCTCTGTAGTATTCACAATCTACTTTTATAAACGTATATCCCAGAAAAGTTATCCAGTTTTTTTTATATCTTGATACAAATTTTGAGTTATCTAGAGGAATAGGAACTTTTATAATTGGAACCCATAGGCCCCCTGCAAGTATTGTACATGCAGTGTTGCACAATCAGGTGCTAATTAATTAAGCATTATTAATTAAATCACGATTATGATTGGAAACCAAGGCTTAGTTCATGAAACCCACCCAATTCTCCTCACTTCACAAGTGAAAAATAAAATGAGTCTAGCTAAGCTGGTTCCTATCTTTCCTCTTCCTTCCTCTCTCTCATTCCCTCTCCCTTTTCCACACTAATCCCCTCCCCCTGTCACACACTAACCCATCACTCTCTCTCTCTCTCTCTCTCTCTCTCTCTCTCTCTCTTCTTTTCTCTACATCAGTAAATCCATCTGATCAGCAGTGAAGTAACTGTATAAATACTATTTTACAGCTTAATATTACCAGCTCTTAGCAAGTTAAGAGATGAGGAGAAAGAGCCTTAAACAGAAGTATTGCCAGGAAGTGAGCTAAGATAAGGGGGAAGTAGATTTTATGTTGATTTGTTGGACTGTGATGGCTCAGTAGAAGCCAAGAACAGAGGCTACTAAAATGAGTGTCTGACTAGTGTCTTTTATACCTTCTACCTCTTCTATTTTTAAATGTCATATAATTCGCTGACCACATGGTAAGAAATAAAATATTTTTTTGTAGCCCTGGAAATAGCAGATAGAGTGTAAATTATTTAACACTCCACCTGCCTGTTATAGGCACAGATGTAATGTATTAACTTATAAATTCTTGACATATCCTATACTTTCTCAGGAGTCTCCTGGACACATTTCATAAAAATGGTTTGGTCATGTTAGCAGGATGGAGAAGGAAAGACTGCCTGAAAGGACTCAATACTTTGAGATGGAGGGAAAAAGATTAAATGTGAAATGGATGGGTTTAGTTATAGACAAATTGGGAAAAAGATATGAAACCAAGAGAGCAATGGAGGAGAGAGAGTGATAGTTTAGTGATAAAGAGAGGTGGAGAGGCAAGAGAGCAATGGAAAGAGAGATAGTTAAGTATCAGAGGGAGGTGGAGAGGATTTATGTTGGGTCTGCTCCAAGAAACTTGGAAAAGGACTAAAGAGGATGATGATGACCCAACAAAAAAAATCAGAGAATATTTGCTCAATCCTGTTAGTATGACACAAAGATTGCTTCCAATATCATTGTCAGCATATTTTTGAAATATTTCAGCAAATCATAGTATATAAATTTATAAAAAAAAGGGTTGATTCAATAAAAACACTTTACAGAGCCATACTGTATGAATTTTTTTATTAATTATAACAAAATATAACACTTAAATAGAGGTATCAAAATTGGCACTTAGTTACTTTCCATTACATTGCATTAATGTAATAAATTACGTTAATGACAATTTTTTATTTTTTCATATTTTAGATGCCATATGAATTTTATAATTTTATTTAGGGCACCAGTAACTGAAAACTTGTAAACAATAAATTTTTTGAACCAATCTTAAAAGGAATTTTTATCCTAGAAATGAATATTTTGCTCTTATTACATTTCACAATGGCGTATGTTTTGTT
This sequence comes from Catonia carolina, assembly GCA_035578175.1. NCBI lineage: Eukaryota > Metazoa > Arthropoda > Insecta > Hemiptera > Achilidae > Catonia > Catonia carolina. Next base: position 31,450,212 of record JAQMRL010000001.1, read on the forward strand.
TACAACCAAATATTGAGGTTACCTAATATTTTTGTTTAAGTTTAAAACTTCAATGCAAAATTCCTGCACATTCATTTTTTATATAAATGACTAATTATCTCAAAAACTGTTCGAGGTATCAAGCTGAAATTTTGGGAGCATAACATTTAGATCCATTTTAAATTACTACTATTAAAAAAATTCTAATAATAAAATTATAAAAACATTGTTACAATGTAACAAAGTTTTTTTAGCATAGTGTTGATAAAATTGAAACATTTTTTTTAAATCTCAAAAATTATCTTATAAAAATAAATAATTTTAGTACCACACTTATAAATTATATGCATTGACCAGACCTGTAAAGTTTCAGTTGGTTATTTGCAACAGTTTCTGAGAAAACGGGTCATAGGTAGATTCCATTATAATATGTGTTAAGGTCCCCTTTAACGATGAGTCTTAACGGAAATAAAAAAATATTCTTTTGAGGAGTAGAAAGATTATAATATCAATAAATCAGTGATACCAAGGACAATTTTTTCCTAATTGTTCATAATTTTATAGCCACCACAATTCCTTTAATTTAATACGGTGAGATAAAACTTTTGCACCTCATCATTTCAGTTAACAATTCCAAATCTACTTAAATTAAAAACAGAAGAAAAGAGCAAAAAACATATCTGGTTGCAACAGAATGACAGTTACATACACTTTCCAAGTAAATATTTATTAATTTTCAATTTTTTACAATTTATTTTCCTTTTAACTCCATAAACTTTTTTGGTTGAATCAGTAGGGAAAAATAATAATTTATCTCAATTATACAATTCACGTTGTTATTTTAAAACAACAAAATTACAATTTTTGGAAAGAAGCAATCAAAGAAGAAAGAAGAGCCAACAGGCTCTCGATCAGGAACACAAGCTTGATTTTCACACCCGAGTAAAATATTTCAAATATAGCAATCTGTAATAAATTAATAATAAAAAAATTACTAATAAAAAAATAAGTTCAGCCAATATCCTAGAAAGAGACACGTTTCGAGACAAAGTAAATAAGTGGGAAGTTTCACCTGAGCAACCACAGCAAAAAAAAGTCAGGCCAAAATGGTCAGAAGAATGTAAACAAGCTTTTTCAGAACGAATGAAAGTCTATTGGAAGAACAGGAAGAGCCCAAAGAAAAGTTAATTGAGATATTTGCTTAACGTCTTCCATTATTCGGAGAATTCGCTAATAATAATAAAAAAATAAAACATCAAAATACCTCAACTCCTTAAGAAGGTATTAAAGTTTGAATGCAGCAGATTTTCAAGAAGAAAATCTCAGAAGTTACCATGATAACACATCAATTATTATTTTTTAAATATTTCCAGATGGTATAGGAACAAAGTTAATTCTACATTCAGATTTCGGCCTTAGTATGCATTTTACAACAAAAGTGTATATAATTATATTTATAAAAAATTAAAAGATCTACAACTTTTCTTTAGAGCAGTTTTCTCTACAGTCTAGTTTAGCGTGAAAGAGTGATTTTCCGTTTTTTAAGCCAAACTGAGAGTTTGATTTTCATTTTGCGTCTTTCACTCATGATTAAAATTAGGTTATGTTTATCGAGGATAGTTTTTTTGTTTATTTCTAATGTTAGGTTTATTGTTTAATTATTTGCATTGGCAAGAGAAAGTTGCGTGAATGTTTCACACCAGATTTTTACCAATAATTTCTTACCACATCAGTCATAAAATACTAATTTACATATAAAATTGATTCTGATGATGTTTCATTTTGATATGACTTTTAAGATTGTCTTTTCTAGAAAATATTTGGTGGCAATAAGGGCATTTTGAATTCTGAGGTATGTGACTGCGAGTGTGATGCCATCGGTTGGTGACTGTTTTGCCACACAGGCGACAATGATAATGAAATTGAGAAACGCGGTCAAATAATGCTTCATATTCGTTGCCCTGGTTTGAGAACGCTCCTTGTTGCGGTTGGGTCTGTTCGAACAACAGTGCTGGAACAGACAGACCACATGGGAGTGTTATCAACCATGTCATAAATATTTTAAAAATTACTTTTAAATATATAGGGAAAGACATGTAGTAACGGGTGTTTTATTAAGGACGCAACCCTGATTATAAAAAGATAGAAGTAATACATCGGTAAATTTTCTGTCCCCCAATCGGTATGTTGGCAACAGTGTACTCAAGGCCAACTGCGTAAGACAGTTAAAATTTTCCACTCATGCATTAGTGTGGTGACAGCAGTCGTTTCGTTATATTGTGTCAGCAATGGTTTTTTCTAAGGAAAACAATACTGTAATCGCTACTACTCAGTTTGGCTTAAAAATACGGAAAATCACTCTTTCACGCTAAACTAGACTGTAGAGAAAACTGCTCTAAAGAAAAGTTGTAGATCTTCTAATTTTCTATAAATTTAATTATATACACTTATGTTGTAATCGTTACGTGATGGTCTGTAGCTTTCAGTTCATGAGTTATGCCAAAGCGATAAGGATGCAAATATAACTTTTTCGTAGCTCTGTAAACAGTAGTTAATGTTAGCCCAGCTTGCGATGATAATCTTCTAAGTGATTTTTTAGGTGATTGAGTCAAACGATTTTTCAAATCTTCGAGAACTTCCGTGGTTAACTTTGTTGGCTGGTGAGGTGGTTTCTCATCGAGTACACTCCCAGTTCTACGGAATTTATTGATCAAACGCAATATTGACGATTGATTTGTAATGGCAGAACGGGGAAATTTCAACTGAAACTTATCTTGCAAACATTTGTAAGATTTACTCGCTATGTATAGTACATTTGTTTTAGGAAGAAGCTTGTAAGAGGAGGGCGAGTAGGTAGAGTAGGGATAGTTTCAAAGGGGCAAGTGTTGTCTCCTTCTCACTTAATCATCATTCCCTCTCTTTTTAACTGTATACTACTGTTATAATTATGAGGTGCTTCCCCCACCACTGAACAGAACAGCTCAGCAGCACAGAGCATTGGAGGGAGAGCTTCTAGCTAGAACAAATGACCTATATGTCTCTACAATAAACACGCGTTCTTCCTTGGAAAAAACCATTGCTGACACAATACAACGAAACGACTGCTGTCACCACACTAAAGCTTGACTGGAACATTTTAACTGTCTTAGGTAGTTAGCCTTGAGTACACTGTTGCCAACATACTGATTGGGAGACAGAAAATTTACCGATGTATTACTGCTATCTTCTTATAATCAGGGTTGCGTCCTTAATAAAACACCCGTCAGTAAAGTTAAGAAATTAGGAGAGAATTTGATTAATATTTGTGAATGGTGCAGTGTGGAGAGATCTTTAGTAAAGGATATGTGTAAGGAAAGTAGGAGCTATAAGAAGACAAGAATACGTCAGAGTGGTTTGCAACAAAAAGCAGCCTGAGGCAGGAACCTCTGAGTGACCTTCTGTTCATTAAAACCATGAATAGAATACACAACAGAGTAAAGATGCCCAAAGAACTGGGAATTTTTTGGTTTGGAGATGATCTGTTTAAACAAGGAAAGATATAAAAGGACATGGAAATGGCACTTCCTTTTCTTTACATCTGACTGTTTTGTAATTACTGCTAATGCAGATGATGAAGGGTAATAGATTAACAGCGAAAAAATGCCAGACAACACTGGGAAGAAAACCCGGAACCTCAGGCGTAGAAGCCAGTTGCACACTGGAGTTATGGGATGAAGAGATTGTTGAATATGGTTTGGCCAGCCCACTAGTGTAGTGGTCAGTGCAACTGGCTTCTATCCTAGGGGTCCTGGGTTCAATCTCCTATCAGGTCTAGCACTTTTTCTTTTAATATATCACTTCATACAAAATCTCTGTACAACTCATATGAATAAGCCAAAAGCCAAGGCTTATGTAGGCATCATCACCCAATAAAAAGAAGTAAAAATCCAATGATGACAAAAATAAGTGCAAGTGGAAGAGAGATATGAAGATGGAAGGCAGGGATATGGAATAATAAAGAATGGCAGGGTGCTACAGGAAGTTAAAGAATTCACCTATATTAGGTCAGTTTTCTCATCGAATAGAAAATTAATTAAGAAAGGAGTTAAGTAAAAGGGTGCAGAGAGCAAGTGATTCCTTTCAAAGTGTGAGCAGGCTTGTTTGGCATCACAAAGTTCTTAAGTATTGGATGAAAATTATCTATCATCCATATTTTGTGCCGACATTCACTTATGCAGGAGAAATGAAGTTCAAGATGCTATGAAAGACAATTAGATTTAACCTAACGGTAAACTCGTAGCTGTGAATCAGCTGTTTAACAGCTGATTTTCGGAGATAAAGGCTCCTGGTTCAAATTCTAGTAAAGGTATTCCACTTTTACACAAATTTGAATACTAGATAGTGGTTACCGGTGTACTTTGATGGTTGGGGTTCAATTAACCATACTCTCACTACACCTCATTGGGTCATGCATGGGGGTGGTTTATTATTCTTAAATTAACCAGATTTCAATGTACACACATTAGGGATTAAAAAAATGAAAGACATGATGATATAAGATGAAAAATGTTGTAATAAGAGAACGATTGGGGATGAACATCTTGACACAAAGAGTTGAACAAACGATGCTACGATTGTTTGGTCATGTCAGTAGTATGGAGGGAGGTAAAAGGATGCTGTACTTAGAGATGGAGAGTAAAAGACCAAGAGTAAAGTGGATGGGTTCAATTATGGATGAATTAGGAAAAAAATCAATGCTAATAGAGTAATGAAGGAGGATAGTTCAACGATAAAAGGAGGTGGAGGAGTTAGGATGGGCCTGACTTGAGGATACTCGGGAGAGGGATAAAATTATTATGATTGTGAGTGATAAAGAAGAAACAAGATGAGAAAATTAATTGAGTAGAATCAAGCTTGGAGTCTAAAAATTAATATCAGCAAAACTAAATAAATGGTGGCTGGGGGGAAAAGAAAAGATCTAATAACATCCAGAGACTATTCAACCCATTAAAACTATATTTATAGGATGACTAACACTGACAAAGATAATAAAATATCAAAAATTAATTCTCCTATTGAAAGATTTCTTTAAAACTTTCACAATTACAAAACTTCATTTTTGGCGTTGGTATTTCATTCTTGAGCCCACTTAAGGCATGGTAAATTTTGACTAAGATTGATCAACCATTGCAACTTCCATGCCTCCATTGTTTTCTGAATGATTATTTTGTCATCAGAAAGATTCTGATTATGTTCATTGTTTTGAAAAAGGCAGGACTATATATACTCTATACCACAACTTGTAGTTATTGTATTGTAGGAAAGGAAGCAAGATCAAATATTATAATTATTGAGCAGTTATAACATTTAATTACTTAAGTTGGTTATGACAGAGAGACATACATAAAAAATAGTACATAGTTTTCAGAGAATGCTGAACAATTGTAACTATCATGAGGAGACAGGCTTACTGACAATGTGGCATAAAAACTTTTTTGACAGAGGGTAAAGGGTCGTATAAACGAAAACAGAATTTAAAATTGTTATGTAGAGTCAGAGCTGTAGACATACGTCTAAACAGAGACTTATTTATTTTTACAATAAGTAGATTGAACATCTTCAAAGAATAAAGGGTGATAGAATTGAAAAACAGGTTCTGGGATACAGGACTGAAGGGAGCTTCAGAAGATGTTTACAAAGAGACAGAGTAGATGGCCTGTGTTGTGAAGAGAAGAAAATTGTAACTTTTTTTTTGCCTTTGTCCATTAAAACATTCAACACAATTTCAAAATTTTCTTGAAGGATGTTAGTTTTATCAACATCTATTAAACCTTGATAAACTTTATAATTACAGAATTATCCTTGCCTTTATGTAGTAAAGAGTAGGAGGGCCAACTGCTACAGTAGATTACTGGAAATACCAGAATACAGAGATTACACAGTCCCTTCATCACATAAAAAAGAACAGTACAACATATTTCAATCATGAGTCAACTTTGTTAACTTTATGGAAAGATGAAATACAAATAAATAATTCAGCAACAACAATTATTAAAAAAATAATGTATTTAAAAATAATTTATACTAAATACAAAAAAGTATGCTTACTTCATAATACAAACTTAACTACTACAAAATAAATATTATTAAATAATAATCATAACATAATACAGAATATAAAAAATAAATAAATAAAGTCAAAAAATGACTCTTAATCGCACACACTGAAATTTTACTTCCTTATTATCACTACTCCGAGCTAACAATTTCAATACAAAAAATTGATACTAAAATTTTATTTACAATTTGACAAAAAAAAATATCTATAATAAAGTCCTTCAGTATAATAGTCATAGTTTTAATATATTATGATAATTTCAGACCCTATCCAGGAATTGAAATCAGGACTATCTGATTTGCTGTAGGCACCACAGTTTAGTGCATTAACCACTCAGCTATGAGGCGACCTTGGTATGAAATTTATTGTTACACTAATATTTTTTTATGAAACAAATTTTGTCTGAAAAGTTGATAAAGAATGCGAATTATCTGGCAATAATAGTTTTATCAGTTGTTTATATATTTCAATTTCTTTAACAAGCTATGTCTTTTTATGTATGACACCTATAGAAAAAATAATACTAGAGAGAGTAGATACATTTTAAATTTTGTCAAAAAATTTGTATAATTATTTTTATAAATTTATTAGTTACAGCCCAAAAAATTCATACAAAAGTTAACACTTTCAGGAAATTTTGTCTCATTAGGTTGCTAAAGTAAATAAAAAAATTAACTTGAATTTAAGACAGCCATCAAAGTAGAAAAACAGCAATACTAAAAGGTACTGACCTGCTACAGACATAATTTATACTAAATGACAGCTTTATATGTTAAGTCATTTTCCATACAAATCAGTCATTTCAGAAATCCCATAAATCAAAATTTTACATTTTTTTAGTACATTTTAGAACTAACTGAATGTGAACACACTATCCCTACAAAAATTACATAAGTCTGGCTTTCCTTAAGTAATATATAACTTTTAGAAAAGGCTTATCTTTAAGGCTATAAAGTGTTTCCTTCTAATTAAAAAATGAAAGTGGATATTCTTTTGAAGCTTAAGCTCTACTTTTTAGAGTAAGAGACCATACAAAGATTCTATGCAAAAATCTTTTTTACGGGTATAACAACTGTTTGTAACAACAATGAAGAACATGGACAGCCCTGAAAATCAACATTTTTTTTCTTAAAGTTTAGAATTTCAATTTTTATAATTGCAGAAAGCTACTTTAAGTCATAATGTAACCTACTGAAACAAATAAATGAATACTACTGTACAGCATAATTTTTTTCTGGCTTGACAACGTATTTTACAGAAAACAATGTAAGTTAACATTTTATTCCAATTTATTTCAGAAACATTTTAAGTGTAAATTTTTTTAATTTTTTTAAACAAATGGCTTGTCTTTAAAAAGACAAAAGTATATTTTATATTAAAGGGTACAGCCCTTGAACACTTATATTTTTTAATTGAAACATAATAAATTATATGTTCTTAAATTTTTCCAAAAGTTAGTTTTTTGACTTTGGGCTTTCTGTGATGACCGATTCATTTACAGTATTACCTTGTTTATCTGAACTAATTGAGACTGCACATAATCCAGAAAATCAAAAATCCGGAAACAATACAAAATCGAAAACAAAATACAATAGAAACTTACCATTTATATTTCTTTGGCTAGAAACATACAACAATAAGCTTATATTCTATAATTTCAAATGTTTAGTTTTTCATTACTTTATTACTTTCTCTTGCCTATATGAATATATAGGAAGGAAAGTATTGTTTTCATGTCGATTTTTCGAAATAGAGTTTTCACCGGATCTATACGTTTTCAGACCCCCTGAACCCAAAAAACATGTTTTTAGCGATTGGTCTGTGTGTGTGTGTCTGTGTGTGAACAGAATATCTCAAGAACGGAACATCGTACGAACTTGAAACTTAAGTTACATACCACTACCGGACCCGACACGAACATTTTCATCAAAATCGGTCAACCGGAAGTAGTAGTTTATTCGTGTAATTTTTCACTTTTTTGTGATTTTCTCAAAAACTGGTCCTACGATTTTTTAAAAATCGCCTCATTTACTCAATTTTTTATTCTCTACAAGATAGGGTAGGCGCCATGTTTGCTGAAATTCTGGGTGAGGCTGTTTTCACGTAAAAACATTTTCTTTTTAAGATTGCGGCTTTAATATGCATTTTAGCGCAAAACGTTATATAATAAAAGTTGTAGAGAATGTAAAATTCTACAACTTTTATTTCAAACATTCTTTTGTATAACGCTTAGTTTAGCGGTAATTAGCAATATTCTGTTTTTTTCTCACGAAAACGTGCGAAAAATCGATTTTTTAAAGATTTCGGCCTTAGAATGCATTTTACGACAAAAGTGTGTATAATAAAATTTGTAGAAAATTAAAAGATCTACAACTTTTATTTCAAGCTTTTTTTTGTACAGTGCCTAGTTTAGCGTGTAGGAGCGATTTTCCGTATTTTTAAGCCAAACTGAGGTCGATTTTAATTTTGCGTATTTCACTAATGTTTTTTGAAGTTAGCTTTTTGTTTGTTCTGTGTGTGTGTGTCTGTGTGTGAACAGAATATCTCAAGAACGGAACATCGTACGAACTTGAAACTTAAGTTACATACCACTACCGGACCCGACACGAACATTTTCATCAAAATCGGTCAACCGGAAGTAGTAGTTTATTCGTGTAATTTTTCACTTTTTTGTGATTTTCTCAAAAACTGATCCTACGATTTTCTGTCTTCTTTGGAGCCTGGAGCATGTTTGAAGCAGGAAAACTGGTAAATGCCACGAGAGAGATGGATAGGATGGGAGTGGACATTCTGGGGGTCAGTGAGATGCGCTGGCCAGGCAATGGTAAGTGTAACAGTGGCCACCACACCGTGTACTACTCTGGAAACGAAGAGGTGCAACATCGCCATGGAGTAGGTGTAATTGTGTCAAAGAAAGTGAACATTGCCATCAAAAATTTCATCCCTCTTTCAGACCGAGTGATGCTGCTCCAGATACATGCTAAACCAATCGACATAAACATAATTCAAGTTTATGCGCCAACAACAGATGCTGATGAAGCAAGCATAGAGACATTCTATGAGGAAGTTGCTTTGGCCCTGAGATCAACTAAGGCTTATGACATCAATATCATAATGGGTGACTTCAATGCTAAGATTGGTCAAGGAAGAGTGGAGGGAGTGGTAGGTGAATTTGGTCTAGGAAAACGGAATGAGCGAGGCAACAAACTGGTGGAGTTTTGCCAGGAAAACTGCCTGGTTGTCATGAATACGTGTTTCAAATTACCACGTAGAAGGTTATACACATGGAAGTCACCTCATGATAAGGCTGATAATATAGTTCGAAACCAAATAGATTATGTCTTAGTAAATAAGCGTTTCAGAAACAGCATTGTTTCTGTCCGGACTTATCCAGGTGCTGACATAGCATCAGACCACAATCCACTAGTGGGAAACCTGAGAGTCAGATTGCATGCAGTACAAAAGCATTCAGTGAAAACTAGGATAGATGTGACTAAGTTGAAACAGGTTAATCTCAGAGAGAGTGTTCGCCAGGAATTGATTAGGGGATTTAGGAAGATGGACGAGAATGCAGAGATTGACTCTCAGTGGTTAGTGATAAAGGAGACACTCTTAACAACAAAAAAGCAACTGGAAGCAGACAAGAAAACTCGACATAAAGTATGGATGACAAAGGAAATTCTTGATCTAATGGATCAAAGAAGAGAAAGCAAGGGACAAGATCGAGGAAGGTATATTGCATTGCAGAGAGGGATACGTTCTAAAATAAGAGTAGCTAAAGAAAAGTGGATGAATGAAAGGTGTCAGGAGATTGAGGAGTTCCAGAGCAAACATGACAATTTCAATCTGCACAGGAAAATTGATGAATTGGCGAACAGACGACCTAAGAGGAACACTGGTGTTTTGCTGGATGAAGACGGTAACTTGATCTCCTCTACCTCTGATCAATTGAAAATTTGGGAGAGATACTTGGAAGGACTCTTTGAAGACAATCGTACAGAAGAGCACGGTGTTACCACAACAGATACAGGTCCAAGTATCCTTAGAAAGGAGGTGAAAAATGTCATTAACAAAATGAAGCCTGGAAAGGCTCCAGGACCAGATGAAGTTAATGCAGAACTTCTGAAGACCTTGGATGAAGAGGAGCTTGGAACTCTGACATCTTTGTTCAACAGGATATATCAGACTGGTATCATTCCCAAGGACTGGCTTAAATCGACATTCATTCCACTGCCAAAGAAGACAAATGCCAAACGTTGTGAAGAGTATCGCACAATTAGTTTGATGAGTCACATACTTAAGCTTTTCTTAAAGATAATACATGATCGGGTTTTTCGAAAATGTGAGGAGGTTATGACCGAGACTCAATTTGGATTTCGTGGAGGACTTGGTACTAGAGATGCACTGTTTGCTATACGGGTTCTCACTCAGAGGTGTCAGGATGTCGACAGAGATGTATTCATGTGCTTCATTGATTATGAGAAGGCGTTTGACCGAATGCAGCATGCTAAAATGTTGGAAATCTTGCAGCGGGTGGGTCTTGATGGACGTGACATTCGAGTAATTGCAAATTTATATTGGAGTCAACGTGCAAACATAAAAATTGGCGATGACGGGTCGGAGGAGATCCTAATTCGGCGGGGAGTTCGTCAGGGGTGTGTATTGTCTCCAATGCTCTTCAACCTTTATTCGGAGGCCATCTTGTCAGAGGCCCTGGAGGGATGTGGACGTGGCATCAGGGTAAATGGTTTGGAAATCAACAACCTGCGATATGCAGATGACACAGTCCTGATGGCTGGAAGTGCTGAGGATCTGCAGACATTGTTGGACCATGTGAATTTAGTCAGCAACGCTTATGGTTTAAGAATGAATATCCACAAGACAAAGTTCCTGGTTGTCAGTAGACATGAAGTAAATGCTGTCCTTTCGGTTGATGGTAGTGTGGTTGAGCGAGTCAAGTTCTATAAGTATCTTGGGTGTCTCTTAAATGAGAGATGGGACTTTAGTCAGGAGATCAGGGCCCGCATTGAACAGGCAAGAGCTGTATTCATAAAAATGAAAAATTTGCTTTGCAATAGAGAACTCAACCTCAGTACAAGACTTCGCATACTCAGATGTTATGTAATTCCTGTACTCATTTATGGTCATGAGGGATGGATATTGACTAAGTCCTTGGAAAGGAAATTGGAGGCGTTTGAGATGTGGACTTACCGGCGGATGCTCCGCATCTCATGGAAGGATAAAATTACAAATGGGGAAGTTCTAAGCCGTTTGAACAAAAATACAGAACTTCTTTTCAATATCAAAAGATGGAAACTCCAATATTTTGGCCATATAGTGCGGAATAAAAAAATACCACCTACTGCAGTGCATCATGGAAGGCAAAATTGAGGGTAAACGAAGACCGGGGAGAAGGAGAATTTCTTGGATGGGGAACCTGCGGGGGTGGTTTGGGACCACCTCAGTTCAACTCTTCAGAGCGGCTGGTTCCAAGGTTAGAATCATGATGATGATCGCCAATCTCCGACGCGGAGCAGGCATATAGAAGAAGAAGAAGAAGCTTTTTGTTTATTTCTAATATTTTATTACTAATGTTAGGTTAATTGTTAATTATTTGCATTGGCAAGAGAAAGTTGTGTGAGTGTTTCACACCAGATTTTTTTTCTTTGCTTTGCTTTACTTTTGTATGGTGTTTAAAAACACCATGATTGAGCAATTGTTTCACCATCATCAATTTACTCAGTGTGATGTTGAGCTGATGCTCCAAGTATGCCATAACATTGTTCAATGATGACTCGCCAAGTAAATACAGGAAGAACAAGCGATTTTTACCTCGAGGCACTAATGTTTTAATGACACAGTATATACTGTACGGGTTATACAGCTAATGTACTGAATCTATATGGTAATGTTGTACAAATACTGTATATTGGACATCACGACTTTATAAGAAAAGTTTTTCCTGATCCGCATTGGTCCAGATAACCTGGATAAATGAGGCAATACTGTATTTAATATATTTCTTACTCTACAGCCACACTGTTTACAGTATATATTTAAAATATAAAGACTAAGATCACATAAACTAATTGATATTTAAATGCCAATAAAATCAAAAAAGGAAAGGTTGGAGTAAAAAAAACATTTTTTTTTTGTAGGTATTACACTAGGGATGCATTCTAATGCTTTAGAATGACCATGAAAGGATGGTCTAAGAGAAGCAGAGAAATTTGAGAGAAAGAACCTCTGCAAGATAATAGGTTCGAAGATAATAGATGGGCAATATAGGTTACAAGATCGAGAAGAACTGTACAAGGAAAATGAATGATTAAGGGAAACAATTAGATAAATAAAAGTAAAATTTTACACGCACCTGTGTAGAATGGATGACAACCGGTTGAGAAAACAAATTTTTAAGACAGTAAACAAAAGATCAGATAAATGGTTTAAAGAAGTCAAGGAAGGATATTGAAAAACCCAAGTGTACTTAATCAACCAAACCAAATTCAGACGACTAATGATGGATACTTTATAAATTTATTTTGGATACTTTAAAGGCTTCTATGAAAAGCAAAAATGAACACTGGGTTGGAGAGAAGAAAGGAGAAGAGTTTAAAGTGAACAAATTCTGAGAATGTGGGCTGCAAAAGAGCTTCCAGAAATGTCTAAAGTTACATTACATGGCCTAAAATTGGCCCTACATGAGAAAAAACTAGAGATGCTTTTATTAGATGGAACCAAGATCTTTTCAGATAAACAGATCCTCATTTGAAACCCTATTTATTATCATACGAGAGTGCCAAAGAGGTTAACATGAAGATTTTATGAGATTACTATTAAAACTAATTTTCAAAATACAAAATATTACTCAGCATTTTTACAATACAATAATTTTCGTTTTTCAACCATTAAAAATAAAAATTTCACTGAATCCAGACCTTCGGATAAATGCATTCCTAGTATACTTAGAAGATGTTCTGAGTAAAAATCAGCATTTAACAAAACGATAAAATAGTATTTATACAATTAATAGCATTTTGAGGATTGTAATTAATTTTATTAATTTACTATTAACTATTATCAGTCTTCTATATACAGTTTGATTTTATTATCACTTTTTATACCATTTATATTGTACTACACTGAATGTTTTATAAAATACATCCCACGTTCAATAATTTATAATTGAAGAGCTGAATGGATGAAGGTGCTACCATAATAATCTTTCCACACGTTTTTGTGATTCATGAAGGCGTTAAATGCATATTTAGTTAAATATATGATACAGAATGTTCTGTGAGTAGTTTAATTACTGCTTGACAACGATTGAAATAGGATTCCCTCCCTTTCCCACTTCTACCATTCCCGTTCGCACTACGTGCCGGATCGAATACATTGGTACGCACAACACAAATGAACAATTAATATGAATATCACTTGTACTAGATTCTTGTTATCCATAACATTTTGTACAGATTAAGTGACCACCAGCAGAAAATCATTAGTGTTTCCATTATTTTTGTTTACTATTACGTAGTGTAGTCATAATGTACTATATAAAACAGCAAGTTCTTAATTTATAATGTCGACTGTAAATCTAAATAATTGATACGATTTAATTAAATGGAGTAAGCATTATTCTTTATTTACTTGAGACCAGCTAATATAAACTATGCTTTTACTTCAGTTGTACAGTGTTAGCCACCGTGCAATATTGGTTTTGTAGTCAGTACAGTTTTATTATGTTTTGGGTTTGATCGGTTGTTTAATATTCAGATAAATTCGTTTCGATTAAACAAATAGTGTAAGTGTATAATTGTGATTTAAACAGGTACAGGTTAAATAAGTGCAAATAATAATAGATAATAAAGTAATAGTAAGTATGAATATAAATATTGTTGTAGTAATGAGCTGTACTAGTAGACTGACTATTCGAGCTAATATTTTTGGGATAGTGCGTAATGCGAGGTAGCTATGATGAAGTGCGGAAGGGAGGGAATCCTATTTTGAAACTTGTCAGACAGTAAATTTAACTGAGTAAAGGCACTGTGTACCGCTTAATTATATGATTTGCAGTGCATTAACTTGAATCTGGACAACAAAGTGATCACAAATAATGGGAAGAGGCTAAACCATTTGAAGTATTGTAACTTTGTACACTAATATTCTAAAAAAATAATGGGAAGAGGCTAAACCATTTGAAGTATTGTAACTTTGTACACTAATATTCTAAAAAAATAATGGGAAGAGGCTAAACCATTTGAAGTATTGTAACTTTGTACACTAATATTCTAAAAAAATAATGGGAAGAGGCTAAACCATTTGAAGTATTGTAACTTTGTACACTAATATTCTAAAAAACGTAAGAAATTGTGTATTCTATGAAGTGGTGGGTGTTGATCAAGGACAATAGATTGCTATGAATGGAATATTTTGAATAGAAATTCTTATAAATCGAAACTAACGTGTGTTTTATTAAGGACGCAACCCTGATTATAATAATATAGAAGTGACATATAGGTAAATTTTCTGTCCCCCAAACAGTACGTTGGCAACAGTGTACTCAAGGCCAACTACCTAAGACAGTTAAAATGTTCCAATGAAGCATTAGTGTGGTGACAGCAGTAGTTTCATTATATTGTGTCAGCAATGGTTTTTTCCAAGGAAAAACTGGGTGTTTTATTAAGAACGCAACCCTATGTTAAAAGCCACAATCTATGGCATATTTTTATTTTCCGCACTTTACAAATTATTAATTAATCTAAATTATTATTTTACAAATGAACAGAAAATTGCAATGAAAACATTGTATTATTTCTATCTTCTTATAATCAGGGTTGTGTTCTTAATAAAACACCTGGTTCTTCCTTGGAAAAAACAATTGCTGACATAACATAGTGAAATGACTGCTGTCACCACACTAATGCTTGACTGGAACATTTTAACTGTCTTAGGTAGTTGGCCTTGAGTACACTGTTGCCAACATACCGATTGGGGGACAGAAACTTTACCGATGTATTACTTCTATCTTCTTATAATCAGGGTCGCGTCCTTAATAAAACACCCGTTAGTAGAAAAAATTATTTTAATTTTAATCCCTTCTAAAATGCTCTTGATTGTTTAAAAAACTATCAGATCACAGGTATAAAAACAGACAGCGCCTTTGTAGTGAGTTCGTCAGTGATTGGGCAAGTCATCAAATGTGGAAAGACAAGCCATCATCTAAAATTCAAGCTCATAAGAATAGCATGGAGTGCTTTCGGCAGCCAACGTAAAATTCTAAAGTACTGAAGTAAAAATCTTAAGGTGAAGAAAACGTATTGGTTATTAAAAAGATCTAAATTATTAGTCAAAAATGAAGTGAGAATATACAACACAATTCTAATATTAATACATTAGAAAGCTTTCAATTGAAAACCATACGAAGCCTCTGGAACATCCTGTGGTATGTGAATCTATACTAATATTATTAAGACAAAGCGTGTTTTTTTGAGCAGGTTAATTTCAAAATCTACTCAATGGATTTTCATGGAATTTTGACTGTATATTCGTATTTATATTCACAGCAACATTTTATTAGTAAATTTTCAAAAATGATAACCTCAAAGAGCCCTAATGAAAATTTTCATTAATACATAAATGTGTATGTATGTGTGTGGGTGTGTGTACATATTGCTGCTGAAGTAGGTGGAAGGGACTTGATGATGTTGAGAGACATGCGGGGGAATTCATCAAAAGGTTGTATCTGTGTGTGTGTGTGTGTGTGTGTGTGTGTGTGTGTGTGTGTGTGTGTGTGTGTGTATGGATGTTGGTGTATACAGTCGATCTAGCAAATACACAATTACTGTTACGTATTTATTTAAAAAAAATTGATTGCACAAGTTTCGCATGCCACGCCACGCGGGGCATGCTAGTAACAAATACATTTATCACAATCTGGAATTAAGTACCGCCAGAAAGGAAATAACTAGTTTTAGAGAGAGATACCAACAACTTTTAAATGGGGATGAAAATTGGTTGGCTATTAATTTATTAGACAATACCACTGACAATTTTATTAAATTACAACATTGTAATGCTGTATGGACTAACCTAATAGATTTTAGGACTGAAGTGTAAATAACTGTTAAGATCTTAAGTTATACTATGGTTATTTCAGTATCATTTCAGTTTTTATTTTCATTGGTATTGTTATTTAATATTTTTAAATATTTTTATGATAGTTATAGGCTTTTTGTTCTCAGTTAATTTTCAAAGTTTATTTAATAAGTTTTTGAACTTACTTAGTATAAGCTTTCACAATTTAAAAAAAAATTAATTTTCAAATTCAATTTTTCCTCATTGGATTGCAGTATTTATTATAGTTTTTTTTAAAATCCCTAATGTGTGTACATTGCAATCTGTTCAGTTCAGAACAATAAGCAACCCCTTGACCCAATGAGATGAGGATGATATGTATGACGTGTAAATGAGGAGTAGTCTTGCACTGACTCAGGCCGACCATTCCTGAGAGAGTTTAGTTAATTGAATCCCAACAATCAAAGTACACCGGTAACCACTGTCTAGCATTCAAATCCGTATAAAAATAACTACCTTTACTAGGATTTGAACCAGGAACCTTCATCTCCGAAAATCAGCTGGTAACACCTGTTTTGGCAACGACTTTACCTCTAGACCAACCCAGTGGGTATTTATTATAGCCTGTTAAAAATAATTTTTATTATTACACGATCACACGTCAATAGATGGCTGATCATCAGCTGTTGAACATTTCTTAATAAAGTTACTCACTGTTTACAAGTTGAGATAAAAATGTTACTATCTGGTTAAAATAATAAAAAAGACTCCATCTAAAAGCATCATTTATCTGAACATTTATCATCACATCTAAAGCAAATATTTCACAAAAAAGCTGTCTTATTAAAAACTTCAGTCTTGTATTAGCTAAATACATCTAATCTCTGAGGATACAGCTCACACTACAGATTTTAATATAAAAAGTTGTTATATGAAAAATAAAGTGATAATGCAAGTACCAAAATGAATAAAATCAGACAATTCACAAAAAGATGGGTGCCTTATAATGCTTTTCACCGTTGATGAGGTCTGCTGTTCCACGCAGTTAGACCAATCAGAACATTTACCAGCGTTGTCAGATTGTACGAATGAATCAGCCTGACAAACATTATGCGTGCATGCATTTAAGAGCCGCAGTAGTTCACTCGTGTCTAGCATCTTGTACTGAACACGTTGATTATAGAGCACATTAACCAGCAATACTTTAAAATATAATCGGCCAATTGTATGTGCATAGGTTATAATTGTTATTAATTACCAAAAAAATGGCTGACGAAATATAGAACAGAGCTAAGAGACCAAGTATTGGCGATGTTGCTGGCATGTCATTGGCTAGCTATGAAGTGGGTAGGGGGCAATGCGTACATTCAGAGCTCATCAACTTTGAAAAATAGTATAGAACATTTATTGCATTTTTTTGGAAACTATAATTCTGTCACATGACACTTTCATCCACTAAGTTCTTTAATTGTTATTTTATAATTACTTAACTGGTGCTACAAAAAATACAATTTACCTCTTTTGTACATTTTTCCTAAATAATCTTAGTAGACATATGTATAGACATGTGAAAAAAACAAGTTATACTGAATGTATACCAGGTGTTCGACAGAATTTGAACTGCAGGAAAATAGCATTGATTTTCATTAGTCTGTTAATGTTTTCTACCCACGAGTAAATGAAGACTTGTTATAATCAGCAACCATTAGAAAATGTTTAGATCTTTAAAAAATATCAATTTTGGTACATTTTAAGCTGTAATTTGCTTACACACAAATTTTGGTTGTGATATAGGAAGAAAAGTATTGTTTTCATGTCGATTTTTCGAAATCGAGTTTTCACCGGATCTACACGTTTTCAGATCCCCTGAACCCAAAAAACATGTTTTTAGTGATTGGTCTGTGTGTGTGTGTACAAAATATCTCTAGAAAGGAACATCGTACGAACTTTAAACTTAAGTTACATACCACTACCGAACCCGACACGAACATTTTCATCAAAATCAGTCAACCGGAAGTAGTAGTTTATTCGTATAATTTTTCACTTTTTTGCGATTTTCTCAAAAACTGGTCCTACAATTTTTTTTAAAAATCGCCTTATTTACTTAACTTTTTATGCTCTACAATATAGGGTAGGCGCCATGTTTGCTGAAATTCTTGGTCAGGCTGTGTTCACGTAAAGAAATTGTTTTTTTAAGATTAGGCCTATGCCTTTAATATGTATTATAGTGCAAACAATTATATAATAAAAAATGTAGAGAATTTAAAATTCTACAACTTTTATTCAAACATTTTTTTTGTATAACGCTTAGTTTAGCGGTAATAAGCAATTTTCTGTTTTTTCTCACGAAAACGTGTGAAAAGTCAATTTTTTAAAGATTTCGGCCTTAGTATGCATTTTATGGCAAAAGTGTATTAATTAAATTTATAGAAAATTAGAAGATCTACAACTTTTATTTAGAGCATTTTTCTCTATAGATCCTAGTTTAGCGTGAAAGAGTGATTTTCCGTATTTTTAAGCTAAACTGAGGTTGATTTTCATTTTGCGTCTTTCACTCATTATTAAAATTAGTTTATGTTATTAAAGTTAGTTTTTTGTTTATTTCTAATGTTTTATTAATAATGTTAGGTTTATTGTTAATTATTTGCACTGGCAAGAGAAAGTTATGTGAGTGTTTCACACCAGATTTTTTTAGATTAAAGTACTTAAATTTGTAAACCGTTTTCTATTTAGGTATTGCAAATTTATGATGTAGTTTTGGTTGTGAGTTTGGAGTAATGCTTAGCGTTGTGTGCAGGATAGTAATATTGGTAGTTCAAATCCATCTGCGGTAAAATTTTTTTATTATTAAAAATATTAAAATAATTAATTAAATAAATTTTTAAAATATTGACAATATTGTTTTCTCATCTAAAATTATTGCAACAATCAGCTTTCTCTGAAAATTTAAATGTTAAAAAAATAGTATATATATTAAAAAAAAAATTGAATTTGCTTACACACAAATTTTAAATAAAAATTTTATTAAATAATTGACAATTATTGTCAAAATTAAAATATAATAAATAAATTTTTTTAACAATAAACAATGTTTACTGCAGAGGGATTCGAACCACCATAACTACCCCACACTACAATCTGAGGATTACTCCAAACACCAGGCCAAACTATATCATAAAATTTACAAAATTTAAATAGAAAATGGTTAACAAATTTATGTATTTATGTATTTTAAGCTAAAATACAGCTTAAAATGTATCAAAATTGACATTTTTTGAAGGTAAAAATATTTTTTAATGATTCAGATAAAATATACACTATCTTAAATTTGTGTTTACTACTACACAAGAAAACAGTCAAGTGGTTGGTTTGAACCAGTATAGGTCTTACTGAATAAAACTAGGAGTGAAATAGTTAACGTTGCCCTCTTCACTGATTTGAAAAATGTTACTGTTCATCAGTATGCCATTCCTTTTTAACACGTTCAGTGCGGCTGCCACATTTATGTGGCGTATTGAACAGTCCCAGGGTGCAGGCCGCCACAAATATGTGGTCCGTTTATACAGTTTTATAATCTCTTCTTTCTGCGTTCAGCTAGAGTAAATTGTATTTCTTTTATTGTTCAGCCGTAGAAAAAGGTTCATTCTATGCGAGTATTCCTTCAGCTTTTGAAGAAACGTCACCGGGTTTTTTTTTGGTGGAGTTTTAAAACCTGATATATTTTCTTCTATATTTCGAGTTTAACGGGCTGTTTTATTTGTTATTAATAGAATGTTATGTCATTATATTACTTTTCTTACAATTACGGAACATTTACAATACTTAGTAAATATTAAGTGTGGCAAAAATGCAACTAAATAAATAAATATTTGTACACGAATTGAAAATACACACAAGAAATTGTAATTGTAGAGAGAATATGAGGACATGAAGCGCCGCGGACTTGTGTGCTTCTGTGTGCGAGGAAAATATAAATGCGGCAGGCGACGGTTCAGCCACAGTGAATAACATCGCTTCACCTGGGCCGCAGTGAACGTGTTAAAAGCACTACTGCTGTACCTCTTCTATTCTTAAATATTTCAGTCATTTCATTTGCTTTGTCCACATTTGTGCAGTTTTGCTTGTTACTAGAGGAACTTGTTTAAAGCACAGAAGTATGCAACAGCAGATGCATTTGGCTTGTCCGGGTTAGTTAAATAATTTATAAATATTTTAAATTATCTTACCAACCAATTCATCTACCTTGATTTTTATTTCTTTATAATTTTTACTTAACATGTGGATCCACCATCAACAAAACGGTGTGTAGAAAATATAAATTTTATACAAATAGATACAATGAACACCAAAAGGCTCTGAAATATATTAAATTAAATCATACCGTCATACAAAAAGAGGAAAAACATATGTCTTGTAAAATAGACAAACGCTTTTCAGTATAATACAACAGTGTAATGATGGAAATAAAAATAAAATTGAAAAATATGAGACATTCCATTTATAAAAGCATCTGAATGAGCAAAGGCAGGACATTTTGAATGATAAAATTAAATTTAAGAATGATGAGGTAATATTCACTGCTACTATCATCTACAATAAATATGAAAAATTAAACTGTTCCATATGAATTACAAATTTTAACTAGTTTCAAAATTATAATTTATCTACTAGATGACGTGGATTCACTGAAACAAACGTAACTAAAATCATACAGAAATAAAAATCAAGGGACCTAAAAAAGGTTGGTAAAATAATTTAAAATAGTTGTATATTAGAATTGATTGCAAGCTGCAGGATACATTATTAAGATATTTTTCAATAAATATTACAGATAATTTGTCTGTTAGTGGGAAAATAATAACAATGATTATAAAATTATGGCCAGATACATTAATGTGATGGCTAATTTCATTTCAGCAGATATTGCTTCTCTGAAAATTGGTATTCCATTTTCCAATCTTTGTCTCCACCATCTCTAAAACTATTAAATAATTCCTCTTTTTCAAGTAATACTGTGTTTGAACAACATCTAATTTGATTTCAACTTCTTATACCTTTAAACAATATAGATATAGCACTTTACGGACAGTAAAGTATGTGAAAGAGTCGTGTGCCTCTAAAAATATGCTCTGAGGCTTGCTTTGTTGATTTTTAAAAATTTATGTCTGACTGTTTTGCACCTAACTGCAGACAATGAAGGGTGATAAATGAAAATGAGTGATGAAAAATGCCGGACCTGACCAGGATATGAACTTGGGACCCCCACATAAGGCCTACTCCCATGATGGTAGTTTTCTAGTTGCGACTTCTAGCACTTAGGAGACAGTTCCCAGGGAGCTAGTTAATTAATGCCCATGATCTGAAGACATAGGAGAGTGTGCGGTGTATTTCTGTACACAGTACAGCTTACTATCAACTAGCAACATTTGCAAACATTCACACCGAGCTAGTTTACTAGCACTAGTCAACCTTTTCTCCTCTACTAGCGCTAGTAAAATCAAACTTGTTCAAATAACTAGCAGCTAATACTAGCATCATGGAATTGGTCTATAGAAGTCAGTTGTGCTGACTACTAAAAAATCAGGCTGGCTTTGTTGAAGATTAAGGGGAATTTAAAAGAACAAGAGGAAGATGATGGCACACCAATATGGAGATAGCAATTCACTGATCATTTAAGAAGAACCCTAACAATTTCTAAAGCCCTGTAGCTAGCACGTTGAGTGTAATAAATAAAGCAATTCACCAATTAGTGATGAACACTTAAGATGTTTACACATGTAAAACAATACTCTTTTTACAACTTCTGTTAGGTATAGCATCAGAAACAACAATAATACAAAAAGTTAATTGGTATTTGACTAGCCACTATTTTCTGTGAAAAAATCTTGAGGCTTCACAATACCAGCTTAAAAACATTGCCGAATTCCAGTTCAAACAATAACTGAATTATTTATTGATACATATTCCTCAACTTAAAAAGTGGTTAAGAGTACAAATGTAAATTTATAATTTTAATAATGAAAAATACAAATAGTTTTACCATCCTGTAAAAAAACACTGAAGGTAAGATTCCATAAGTTGCCACTGCTTCATACTATTTCACATCAGAGGTTTTTTCCAATTCCCTATACTTATTTATCTGACAGAAATCAGATGGATTACTGATTATGTATTAATGAGGGCCATTTGGAAAGTAAAGAATGTTCTCACATGACTCTGGCATACTTCTGTTTCAGTCTGATGCCAGCCACAATCCACTACAGATGTTTGCTGTTTACTTGTGTGGCTTTTGACTATTAGCCCAAATTTTCAATGCACAAAAATGTTTTATCGTATGGTACGACCATCAATGCAGAAGGCTACTGTGACACACTTCATTGGCTTCACTACGCTATAAAGACAAACAGCACGGTTTACTCCACCGACGATGAGCTTCTTCCCGATAATGTGTGTCTGCAGTCCAATGCATAGATGCAAGACTTAATTACGCAGTTTAGTTGGGAGATTTTTAAGCATCCAACATACAGCCTCAGACTTGGCACCTACTGATTACCTTCCTTTTATAAAACTAAAAGGACTTTTAGGTAGAACTGCTTTGAAAATGATGACAAACTGAAAATGGCGTTTACTTAACTGTTTCAAAGACTTGGTGTAAACCGAATACAAAGTACGAATACAAAAACTGGTAAAACGCAATAAAATTTTTTTGAATTTGAATAGCGATTACAAACAAAAGTAGTTTAAAATTCATTTAAGTTGTAAAAGAAATTTTGTTTCAATATCTGTACTAATAGAGGGTACAGGGTACAGATAAAATGTTTTTTACTTTCCAAATGACTCTCACAAAAAACAGTGAATGAATACTTTGAGGTTAGTTGGCACAACAAGGAAGGTGATATTCAGTGGGAAATATACGAAGGAATGTTATTCACTGATATTAATACGACGTACAAGAAAAACCATCTCATCGTTATAAAGGTTACAAGTTTCTCATTGATATTTCTTACATACGAATACAATTAGTAAATACGTTAAGCTATTTAAATGAACAACTTGAATTAGTATTTTCCATCTGATCGCCGTGTTTGACCCTAATATGTCGTCTAAGATTATCGGCACGTGTAAGTACTAATGGGCAATGAGGACAATGATGTGTTTGCGAGTTATGAAGTTTATAATGTTTCTGTATATCGGTGACTACACGTCCACAGATTCTACACTTAGCCAAACCTTGCGGGAGGTTATCAAATATCGCAGACAGTACTTCCGCTACCGGGTACGAAATTACAACCCCTGAAAAGAAAAAAAGTTTATTTCAGCTTTGTTTAATCACCTGATTAATTCTGTTCATCAAAACGACACTAATATTTAAATAAATAAATAATATTTCGAATACATAAATCA
The DNA here is from genome assembly GCA_035578175.1 of Catonia carolina. Classification (NCBI taxonomy): domain Eukaryota; kingdom Metazoa; phylum Arthropoda; class Insecta; order Hemiptera; family Achilidae; genus Catonia; species Catonia carolina. Next base: position 31,473,769 of record JAQMRL010000001.1, read on the forward strand.
ACCAACAGATTTTGTTTAGGAAGATTGCTACTTAAAATGCAACTAAAAATTTCTATCAAATGAACTAATTGCAAAATTAGAAGCATCATTAACTGAACTTAAAATTTTTTACATCAACTTTAAATGATCTCAGAACATAATTTTAAAGCTATGAAGCAATGTTTGAACTCTTCAACTAACTTCGTCTTCTAAAGATTCACAATTCTGATTCAATTGTTGATAATTTCAATACCGTCCCTCATGGGATGAAATGTTCCAAATAAAGTTTTAAAATATTGACAATCTTTTTCTGTATTTTTGTAAAGTTGCTTAATGCTTCAATGATGACGAGAGTTGTAGAATACTGATAATTTGGACCAGGAAAAGTTACTGACTACATGTTCATTCCAAATTGGCGAGTTAATAAAATACTTATTTATTAAATTGTAATAGAAATTGTATACGTAAATAAGTTTTAAAGATTGTTGAGTAGAAAGAATAAAGAAATTTAATTAGGAAGTACTGCACTGAATATAAACAATGATCTTGATGTTGTTTTATTTACAATGTGCTTACTGCACGCTGAATGAAAATGAACAATCTAGAACTCTAGGTACAAAAGTAGACCAAAGATTGTGGTAGCATTAGCAGTTCTGTTCCTAGGCTCATGTCCAAAATATTAGTCACTAACGATTCCCCTTGTGAACCAGGGGAACAGTTTCTGATAAGGCTAGTTTTATGGAATCTGTCAATACTTGGGCATAAGAACGGATACCGGGTATGCAGAAAACTACTCAATACATTCTGTATCAGTCAGACTTGTATGGGTAAAGTAGTTTTTAACATTGTATGACAGTAGACACGATACAGAAAAGATAATAATAAAGAAGTGACATGAAGAATGTAAACAGTGTTCTTTATGTAATTACTACTATTTTTTACAACAAGTGTACTACAAAACGGTTGAGGGTGAACAATGAAACCGATTTGGTATTAGAGTAGATTAAAGACTGCAGTAGGAACTGCTGTAGCAAAAGCAGTAGTGCTCATAATATTTGTTTGTATCATATTTAAAGTATTGGTTTCCTACCATTCAACTTATCACAAGTTCTAATAGAACCAAGTAATATTAGAATAATAAATCTTTCTTTTTTCAGTTGGTAATCTTGTAACAGTACCATCCAGTACACATACCAAATTGACTTGGAAAATCCAATTCCAACCCAAGACTACAAACTTGAAACTAGTTTCTTGAATTTACATAAACAATTTGCAAAAAAATGGTTTATTTTAGTACTAATTAACAATGCTTCTAAATTTGGAATTCAAAAATATAAATTTTGATAAAAATACCTCTAATAATTTAAACCTAAGATAAAACTACTAGAATTACTCATGCACGTAATAATCAGAGCTACAAAATGAAGAAGAAAACAAATAGAAATTCAAAAGAATAGAGAAAACTAAAAGAAAATATATGCAATAAAAATGAATGAAAAGAAAACCAACTAATTTCAACGGAATCTAATACATATAAAACTTAAAAGTAAATAGACGACCGGAAACTTCACTGACCTTTTCTCACTAATTGACCGGAAAATGCACAATCTTCTTCTCACTATTCGACCAGAAAAAAACACTAACTTTTGCTCACTAAGCTTCCATTTTATTTAATTTATGCCAAATTTTAATGCTAGTCTTTAGTAGGTATAAGTTTATGGAATCAACAATGTGGAAAAGCCGAATTTAATGCGGTTCTTTTTATAGAAAGTCAAAAGCTGCCGCTATACTAACAACTTGACAATAAAAATTTATAAACAAAAGTTGTATGTTGATTTTTAATCACCGTCCACTACTGTTACAAGTATTTCACCCAGTACTTTCAAAACAAACTCACAAAAGATGTAAAATGTCTATAAGTAATACATCAAAAGTTATAGGCTTTTGAATTATCTTCAGCTTTTGAAATGGAGCTTCAGTACTTACAGGAATTGATTACTTTTTTGCTAATCACAACACTAAATATTTTGATCAAAATCTACTTATGGATGTTAAAAATACAACAATAAATCACCAAAAGTTTTAATAAACTGTGATAATGTTTGTTAAAAAAAATTGATTGATAAAATTTTACAGTATAGAAGAGTAAAATAATTTTTTGTTTTATTAAAAATAAAATATATTTGTAAATAAATGCTATGGTAAATTGTGTATTATTGGGTAAAAATTATTAAACGATAGAACTTACTGACATAAGTTCCCTGTGGTTCAATTTTAGGTACCATTTTGTTATCCATAAATAATAATAGATTACACAAACATACCTAATGGCAGAATGTTATTGTTTACTGATGATGATACGTCAGACTTCAGTAATTAAGAAAAGTTTACTGGTAGATGTTCTCAAAGAGAATGCACATATTATAAGCACAAAGGGTGTAATGCAATTTTTAAATGGCCTTAAAATAACAGTCAATGGGAAGTATTTGGAGTGAACAGTATTTGCACTTCAAAAACAAACATACTGTAAGGGTAAATAGAGAAGTGGATGTATTTATTCTCCAAGAACATGTACAAACGATGAAGTTTTTAAGAGCGTCAACTACAGTAGCGTGCAAATTAATCCGAACACAGCTCATATCCAACAATCAGTTAAACATCCCTAGAAAAAATGTTTTGGGGTTGTTTTAGATTTGAAGTCCCTTGTTCATTAATTACAGTAGACGGTATGTTAAAAGCGATGGATATATTAAAATTCTTAAGTCAATAGTTGTGCCACAACTTCATAAGAAATTCCCACAAGGCAATGGAGTGTTCCAACACGATTTAACACCCCGATATATTGCTTAGAAAGTGAAAATATATTTCGAACATGAAAACATTAAAGTGTTGTCATGACCAGGTTATTCCCCAGATACAAGCCTAGTTGAAAATCTTTGGGCAATTGTGAAAAACCGACTCTTAAAAGTGAATTTTACTACAAAAATAACCTCATTGTGTAGCAATAATCTCGGTATGGCTTTGAGATGAACAAATTAAAAATTTTGTAATACACTAATTGAATCTATGCCACATAGTATACGTGAAGTGATAACAAATAAAGGGAAACATATTAGTTTCCAAATATTCACAATTTTTATGTATATATAATTTTTTTCGTAAAGTAAGTTACTTTTTATTAATGAACATCTGTGTTCGGATTAATTTGCACGATACTGTAGATAGTTACACCTGAGCTTCATTTACAATTTTTTCTTCATCGTTTCTGGTGACAATTTTTAAAATTGTCATTTATCATTTTCCTTTGTCTGCCTGTGTGTCTGTCACACCCAGATGTCAGAAACTAGAAGACATAGTAACAAATGGTTTTTGGATTAGTAGCTACACAAAAAGTTAGTGGACCTAGTTTAGGTTTGAAGTTCCGGTTTCGACCGGAAATGGCCCAAAACCGAAAGTCAAGAAATCAAAGTCAGAATTTGGAAACAAAATAGTGTAATTTGATTCCGTTTAAAGAGTAGATACAGAAATCACTAATAGTTTTTGCCGTAGGTCAAAGGTAAGCCTTTTTAAAAATTGCTACCAGCCATGAGTTGCATCATCTCATGAAAGGAATTTTTTAATTAATTTTTTTCTACTCAGAACCACAAAATTAAAGACTTTTGTAGCATCTACTTCTTGTTCTACTATCTTGCCTTGCCCTTCCCACCACATCAGTTATAGCTGTTAACTTCGTACCTCTATAATGCGTACTCGCACACACACGTAACCATGCATTTAATTTGTATAGTCACTTGAGTCACGAGTTTGCCCTTGTTTGCAAAGAGGGGTAAGGAGGGAAAGCATCAGTGCACATGCGCAACTGCTTTAATTTCAGTACAACAAACATAACAACTTATACTATACCCAGAGCATGTACAGTATATCGCGGAACCTTTCGTAGGTTAACTGTACGAATATAACTGTTTGTTACCATAAACACAAAGGTCGGTTTCTCGAAAACGTGGTCAAACTATTCACAATGCTGAACGCAATGTAATAATATGCTATGAAGTTGAAGTTAAACAAAAATGCCTATCTGTGCCTCTTAACAAAAGCCGATAGTGAGCGGCTAACTACTGTGATATTTCTCTTTCTACAATTCGAAAAATAAAGAAGGAAATTAAGGACACGAAGAAGCTATTCTTTACCAGTTTTGTTGACACCTGGTAAAAAAAGAAAACGGTTAGGTAGATACTAGAGAGACTAATAATGAAAATGCCGATAACAGCAACAGTAAAGAAGGCGATTCATTCGTAATTACAGTAAATCAAACATTTTTAGTCACGTAAGCTATAGGTAATAGTTATTTCTTATAAGGTTTATAAAGAAAACATTTTCTCGGAATAAACCACAGCTTACAAAAAATGTATCTAGAAACTGCACGGTAGTGAAATGTACGAGTAGTGTCCCGCTGTTGAGGTTGGCAGCACTGCAAATATTTCATTTCCCTTCCTCACAGCCCATACACATGCAAAAGGCAATCTCGTGACTTCAGTATCTATATTATTTCTTACATATGAGCTGAACGTCATTTCCAATATTACAAGCATAAATATAGTTGCACTGAATCCTACAGTACTTAGTAAATATGTAACAGATGAACCCAATGTTAACTGTTTAAACAAACACAATTTGTAATGTTTATTTTTTTACTGTTTTTCTCATAGTATGGTATTTTAAATAAAAAATTCATTATCTCATTACCGAAGTAGTTGATTTGATACTTTTCCAATTTTATTTCTGTATCTTATGATTGAACATACAGGGTAGAGGATACATACGTTTTTTAAATCTCTAGTACTTAACAGTGAGTATGGGTATCAACCATCAGCAACCTCTGGGAGACAGCTCAGACTAAGCACTCTCAGTTGCTCTGGATTGCAGAACATCACATGTCTACTGTCAAGCAGTTTATTACAAACAATGCTTCGGTGATCATGTTCAATGTTTTTTCTGTCAAAATTTTAGGTCTTCCCATTCAGTCTGAACTCTGGTAAACATAGACAGAGTGAGAAAGGCAGTCCTTGATAGTCTGAAACAATCAGATAGGCAACAGGCTGTAGCACTGTGTATGTCACGTTTGCTTTATTCCATCTTACATTGGGACCTCAAATTTCACCCATACAAAATAATGATCTTCCATCAAATAAGTGAGATTTTGAGCAACGCAAAGAATTTTGTGGCGTAATAAATGCCATTCTTACAGAAGACGCAGTTGTCTTAATAATAATGAGTGCCGAATCGTATTACCATCAGGATGGCTATGTTAATGTACATAACTGTCCAAGAACCCACATGAACTACAAAAACACCTCTCCACAGCTCAAAAGTAACAGTGTGGTGTGGTGTCACCAAGATAGGGATTTTTGGTCCTTAATTTTTTGAAGAGGGAGATTCCCAGTTACTGTAACACAGTGTGCTACATCAAAATGTTCACGAACTTCTTGTGGCCAGAACTGGAAAGGCATCAGGTGAACAAGAGAGAAATGTGATTTCAACAGGAGGTGACACAGCTTACATGGTGAAAGTATTGATGGAAGTAATTCAACAAATGTTTTCTGGACATGTCATTTCACAATTCAGCGATGTTTATTTAGCTCTGTTGATGTATCAGTTTGTGGGGCTACTTGAATCAGACCTAAAAATTTCCATTTGTCAAGAAATTGATGCTGCGACGAATGAAACGTAGGGGAAATTCATGCAGAGCTTTCAGGAGAAGCTCCGGATTTGTGTCCAACAAGAAGGACTTCAACTCACTTTATTTTCCATTATTCTTTTATTCTTTATTATTATTCTCATATTATTTTCTAAATCTAATTAAGGTATGTATATATTTTAAAAAATGCAATAAAAATATTATTAATGTAAAGTTTTTTTACACTAACCATTAAAACAATCAAAGTTATTCAGTAGTGAAAAATATGCGTTAACTCTGCTCCACCCTGTAGATATCACATTCCAGTAAAGAAACAAATCAAGGGAGTGGTCAACTATTATTATTAAGTAACATGATACCACAACTCAGGATATCCAGCATTTTGTTTTTGATGACAAGATGCAGTTTCTTTAACAATTTTCAAGAGAAAGTTTTGAAATTCCTGGAAATACAAGAGTGATGAAATTTTAACTATCTTTTCAAGTATTCTTCCATATATGAACTGCATGGATCAAGAAAAATATACATGTTCTTATCTGATTGGCATTGCACTATTAAAAACCATCTTCTCGCTCTTAAAATTCTCTGAATCACTCTTTCTTTCACCATAAATTCATCAAATTACAGATCAAGCTCTGACTGTTTCACATTATGTCTATTCAGAAACTAACTAACATAAAAAGTGGAGCATGGTGCATTTTAATGACTTGTGATACAATTGTTCCGTATCTTTTATGGATTGTATCACATTGGTGAGCACTGACTCATATACTAACCTTTGTTTGACTTGCAAATGATGACATCATGTCACGGTTTAAATTATCAATTTGACATTTTCGTTAAAATTCCATTTCTTGTTTACACAAAATAATTTTGCAGAATCTATTTATTTCTATCAAGAACATAAATTTAATCCTCAACTGATATTAAAAAAAAACTAAATTACAAAATCATGAACCTACATTTCCACACACAAATCAATTTGAAAAAGTTCCGAAGAATTTTCAAAAATAATTAAACTGCAACACTTAAATTATCCCCGGAATACCTACAGTAAAAGAGGGCTGATTAAAGAAATACATTATCAAAAAAAATTTGTTTTCAAATATTTATCGTTAAGTACCCACAATTTTGCAGCTATAATATGAGTGGATGTATCAAATATAAACAGGACTCTTAGCCCTGCGCACATTGTAGTATAGACATGTGCCAGTTCCCATTCCTATTGGAATGGATGTGGGGAATGGGGGAACCAGTCTAGTGGCATTGCTCACTTCCATCATTGGTCATTACCACAATGTCTGAGCAAGAGGTACATGTCTGTTACACAGCGCATTATTGAAAAATTTCTTGCTCAGGATGGTACATAAACAGGTAAAATCCTCAGGAGATTGAACGATTCAAGGAAGAGGCACTTTCAAGATCTTGAGTGTTTGCTTGACACAAGCAATCTGTGGAGGGTCGAGAGCTCATTGAGAATGAAGGTCAAATTAAAACTGTCATGGCTGTCAACTGGTAAGGTCATAAAAACTGTCTTAGATCAGCGTAGCTTGTTGCATATCAATATTTTCCATGGATGTAGGACAATCAATGCTACATACTACTGTAAGGTTTTGAGTGAGTTTATACTATTTTTCAAGGCTGATGAGCTCTGAACGTATGCATAGCCCCCTAACCACTTTATAACTAGCCAATGACTTGCCACCAACGTAGCCAATACTTGCTCTTATAGCTGTTAAATATTTCGTCAGCCATTTTTTTGGTCTTTCAATAACAATTTATAACCTATAAACATACAATCAGCTGATTATATTATAAAGTATTGCATGTTAACGCGCTCTATAATCGACGTTTTCAGTACGAGATGCAACATGAGAGTGAACTATTGCAGCTCTTATACGCATGCGTGCGTAATGTTTGTTAGGTACAATCTGACAATGCTGGTAAACGTTCTGATTGGTCTAAATGTGTGGAACAGCAGAGCTCATAAACCGTGAAAACCATATTAGACAGGCATATCGCTGCAAATAACGTGACTTATTGATGAAAATGTGGTTCTTCTGCAAGACAATGCTCATTCCCATACAGTAGTATCATGACCACACAATAATTGAAGCAACTTGGTTGGGACATGTAACCATCCTCCCCATAGTCCACCCTCATCTCCCTATGACTTTGATGTCTTTGGTCCATTCAAAGAAGCTCTGGGAGGTCAAAGGTTCAACGACGATGCTGGTGTTAAAGCTTATGCGTGCAATTGGCTGCAGACACGACCGATTACATACTATGACGACGGGATATCACAGTTACCTATTCACTGGGAAAAATTACCTGCACTTGTACTTCTTTTTAATATCAAATACAAAAAAAAAAGTCTCGTTTATATTTGATTCACCATCATATACAGGTAATTCTGAAAAAAACCTCTCATAATACTGTAAAAGAACAGAGGTTTTTAAACTATCACATTTTAATAGTGAAATGAAATTTTAACAAGAGAGACATTTACGTAATGATGAAAAGGATATTTTTAGAGGAAAGAAAGGAATAAATAATAACTGATAATAATATAGTATTATTTACTTGGTCAAATAACACAATATTAATAATTAAATACATAGTGTATGTATTAAATATATTGACAAAAAAATCATTATCATCATCAAAAAATCATTTAGTAAAAAATACAAAATAAAAGATTAATATGTAATACTATGATATGCAATGTATGAAGAAAAAACTGAGTAGTAAAAAAAAAAAACAATAAAGAAATGAAAAACCATAAACGGACTAGAATATAAAAAGCAAAAAAAAATTATGTATATAATATAATAAATTGATAAGCGACCTAGATATTACATTAATTAAAAATACAAAAATAAAAGTTACAATATTATATTAATAATTATAATTAATTAGTCTTTATTATTATATACCTACACCATTAAAAATATTATTATTTTATTAACAGTCCAAATTGGAATAGCTTTTTATTAATAAAATAAAAAAACACGATTAGTTAACTATTCTAAAGAATAAATAAAAAAGAAAAAGTACTGAGAGTAAAATCAATTTTAAATCAGTTTAAAAAAAATATAATATAGAGTGCCAACATAGACCATGAATTTTAAATACAATTGTGTTAATTAATACTAAAAGTATTCCTTTTTACAGATAGACTGCTATGATGATAATTTAAATATTAACGGGGTTTTATGACATACTAAAGAAAAAAGTAGGAAAGTCGTTAATTAAAAACTATGTAATGAATTATAAAACAACAATAAAATTTATTATCTGTGTGATATAAAGAAAGGTTAAACAATTATCTCATACTTTTATTTTTACTCAAATGAAGTACGGCTCATTTAAATTTAGTTTGGCAATTTTCATTGTAAAGGTCACTAAATAATTAAGCTCATTGAAATTAGCACGTAATTCATATGATGGTTTCTTTTTTATAAACATTGCGTATTCCATAATATTTTGGGCTTCGTATCTAGTCACTTGAGTCATGAGTTTGCCTTGTTTGCAACGAGGGGTAAAGGGGGAAAATCATCAGTGCGCACGCCCGACTGCTTTAATTTCAGTACGACTAACTTAACAACTTATACTATACCCAGAGCATATACAGTATATCGCTGAACCTTTTGTAGGTTAACTGTTAGTTACAGATATGTCGGTTTCTTGAAAACGTGGTCGAACTATTCACAGTGTTGAACGAAATCTAATATGCAATGTAATAATATGCTATGAAGTTGAAGTTAAACAAAAATGCCAATCCGTGCCTCTTAACAAAAGCTGAGAGCGAGTGGCTAACTACTGTGATGTATTTCTTTCCACAATTCGAAAAATAAAAAAGGAAATTAAGGACGTGAAGAAACTATTCTGTAACGGTTTTGTTGACACCTGGTAAAAAAAAAGAAAACGGTTAGGTAGAACCTAGAGAGACTGATAATGAAAATGCTGGTGAGAGCAATAGTAAAGAAGGCGATTCATTTGTAATTATAGTAAATCAAACATTTCTAGTCGTTTAATTAAGCTATAGGCAATATTACAGGTCATATTTATTTCTTATAAGGTTTATGAAGAAAACATTTTCTCGGAATAAACCACACCTTACAAAATGTATCTAGAAACTTCACGGTAGTGAAATGTACAAGTAGTGTCTCACTGTTGAGGTTGGCAGCACTGCAAATGTATCATTTCCGTTCCTCACAGCCCACACATATGCAAAAGGCAATCTCATGACTTCAGTATCTGTACTAATAAGCTTGAGGAGATCTTTCTGATGCAGAAACAAGTAATAATATTACTAGTGAAGTAAGGGATCGTCGGGAGAAGTCTTGTAGAAACTACTTTAAGCAAAATAAAATTCTAGTTTAAGTGGCTACTTCTTTTGGCATGCCTGGACTGCGTTTTTTTTTTTACAGAAAAATCTTTGGTTTGCCGTCACGTCACGCTTGGCTATCAACAATTACCATTAACTAACGTCAGAGAGACAATACTGTTAATAATTTTAAAATTTTACTTGTCTTACCCATTAAAAACTTATTTATTTTTAAAGTTTTAAAACTATTTTATAAAAAAAAGTGGCAACAGAGGTACTGAAAACTTATATCATAGAACTATCTACCGTTTACTTGTTTGGTGGTTTGTATTTGTATAATGTTTGTATTAAATCGCGCCTATGTGAACATTGTACTGAACATAATTTTATCAGCTACTGAAATCGCCTAGTGCGGTGTGGGGGTTCTCATGTCAAGCCAACAACTTTTTGTAAGACTGACAGTTAATAAATCCTTTTTTGCTAAAACTTTAGTGTATTTAGCTCCAAAGTGTTTTAATCTGTTGCCTATTAAAATTAAAAATACCTTCAATATGTTAATATTTTCAAGAAAGGTTAAAGATTGGCTCAATGACATAACTGATGTTGATTCACTTGTAAGAATTGTTGGCTAGTGTTGGTGTTTTACCATTGCTGACTTGCAGTGCTAGCTATTCAGTCCTTCTAGGAATTTACTGAACTTTGTAAATAATATAACAATAATAACTGATTTTAGTGTTAGTCATGTACAGGTGAATTTCTGCTCTGAAGACTGACGGCTTGGTTAATATTGTTGTTAAAAAAAATATAGTTAACATGCGCTGTAGCTGTCGCTACAATTTGAATTGATATTTGTAATGGATAACGACGTTGATTTGTAATTCATTTGTAAACTTGTTTTTATATATTTTTTTAATATATAACCATATTTGGTTATTTGTTATTTGGTTAACCACTTGTTTGGTGGTTATTTATTTCTAGTAGGTAAGAAGTAATTTTGTATTTGTGTACAGTGGAATAAATAAATATTACAATAGAAACTCAGTAGTCCGGCCTGTTCGGGACCGAGAGGGTGCCGGATTACTGGATGTGTTTGAATTTTGGAACTGTAAATTATAAATTTAAACAAATAATGAATATGCATTGATTTCTATGTGATTTTAAATTAAATTAACTAATTAAAAAGGTTTGCCGAGTACTTCTGTAGTCATTGTACTGAACATAATTTTATCAGCTACTGAAAACGCCTAGTGCGGTGTGGGGGTACTCGTGTTCTGAGAATTACGTTTTGTTGTCAATTCAGCATGAAGTATAGAGTATGACCCAGTTCTGGGTTTTGGTTAAAAGGCCAAAAATTATTCCATTTAACAATAATTAAGGTCTGCTTATTCATTTCTTTAATCAAATCCTAAACATACATGTTATATTAAATCCGCCGTAATTAGGTCGAGTTGATTTCCCTAATTCAATTTAAATCTTTTACAAAAATCTGTCCTGGATGAGGTTTCATACTTTTAGGCCTAATATTTTAAGGGCCAGATTACTGCACGGCCGGACTACCGAGATTCTACGGTATTATTATTAATTAAATAGTAATTTCTGCTGCTAGTCAGTCTTGCGACTGCTGTTTATTATATCATACATATTTCATATGGAATCTGTATTGTGAGCAAAATCAGTAGTAAACCACGATGATTTGATGGAAAAGCCTCATGACTATCTCATATGAAGGCACTATTCTAATTTTGCCCAATTTCATAGGTTGGATATGATCATATCTTACCAGATTGAAAAGTCATATTACACAGTCCACGAATTTATAAACAATGGAGTTTAACTTTGTGTTTTATGTTGTATCATTTACAGGGGGTGTTCATAGCTATCAATATTGTCTGCCAAAGTGAAGTGAGTGGGGTGACAGATTTAGGAAACTATCTTAATCACATACAAGCTCGTCCTGTTAGTGCATGTACGAGGCGTATTTTTAAAGTAAGTACCGTTTGAAAATAAAAAAAATTAAAAGGAAATTTGCAAAAACTAATTTTATTTTCGGAATCTACATACTTTTATCTATTTTTCTACATAGTTTCCAAGTTTTTGTAAACACTTATCATATCGCACAACTAAATTTTGGAAACCTTCTTCATAAAAACTTGCCGCCTGCTGTGATAACCAAGAATTCACGGCCGTTTTCAATTCGTCGTCATCGTCATAACGGCTGCCGCCCAAGTGATGTTTCAGATGACGGAAGAGATGAAAGTCGCTCGGCGCAAGGTCAGGGCTGTAGGGTGGGTGGTCCAAAACTTCCCAGCCAAAAGAGTCCAATGCAGCTCGGGTCTGAGCGGCAGTGTGAGGCCACTCGAGAGAGTTCAAAAGACTCGACAGTTCCTTGAATTTTCTGACACGTTATGACGAAAACGGTGACGATATGCTGAGTCGGATCGTAACTGGAGACGAAACGTGGATTTCGCATTTCACTCCCAAATCGAAACAACAAAGCATGGATTGGAGACACACGCACTCTCCCGTAAAGGTCAAAGCCAAAGGTCAAATCACAGCAGGCGGCAAGTTTTTATGAAGAAGGTTTCCAAAATTTAGTTGTGCGATATGATAAGTGTTTACAAAAACTTGGAAACTATGTAGAAAAATAGATAAAAGTATGTAGATTCCGAAAATAAAATTAGTTTTTGCAAATTTCCTTTTATTTTTTTTTTATTTTCAAACGGTACTTACTTTAAAAATACGCCTCGTAGTACAATGTTAATTCCACATCCAATCGTATTTTCATACTTAAGGGGACTATGAATCGAAAAATCATGAACATTTTCCATTTTCTGTTCTTAACCTTAAAATATTGTTTGAAATTCCCACTTTAAAATGATGTTTTATCAGATTTGTAGATAGTGTAGACATGTTTTTATGATTTATTTTGTTATCATACGTTAGTAAGAAAGTTAATTTTATTGGACAACTTTAAATGTGTTTTTCTCAAAACTTTATTTTTTCATATTCAGGTCATTTCACGTTTCTCAGCTCACATAAAATACAACAATGAAATTTTTTGGAGTTGTAGAGGTTGTTATGCTCTTTCAACTGAATGTTTAGTTTTCAAAAATATTTAATAGTTTTGAGAAAAAAATTTTGACATAAAAAATCATATTTTTTTTTTTTGAATAATTACCAAAACTATATTTTCTAACAGAACAAAAAGTTAAACATTAAAGAGGAACTGATCTTTAATAAAAACGAAAATTAGGATTCTATCACAATTGGTTCCTGAGAAACATGTGTACCTTTGTTAACATTGAGTAAGATATGGATCCACGGTCCCCTTAATACTTAGTTAGCGTCACATTTTTATTTTGTTCATCATCATCATCATCTTCACTTCCAAGGATTAGGTTACATGAACCTGTTCCGGTACCCATCTCCCTCTCGGCCTCCCTACATCTCTTCTGCCAACTGGCTGATAATTTAAAGCTTTTTATTAAAGCTTATTTATTTAAAGCTTTATTTTGTTCATTCCGTTATTTATTCAAAAAATACATTTAATTGAAATTTACATGTCGTTTAGGATGACGAGTGACTTTAAAAAGCAGAATGCAGTGTACAAAATGTTTTGAAAAAAATAAAGGCCGACTTCCAACTACCAGAAATTAAAAACTGTGTTATAGACCTGTGTGAGATATTTGTTCATTATTTTACAAACATTTAAAGCGAATTGTCAAATAAACTGGAAAACTCCTGACGACTAAAATATAAAATAATTGTAAAAATAAATCTGCACAATTGTGATAGCACAGAAAGTTTCAATTACAAAAGAAATATGAAGGTAATTTTTGTCAAAAATAAAAATGCTTACAGATAAAATATTCTTATACAGCAGAAATGAGGTAATTACAGAACAATAGGGGTTGGACAGCCTGATAAAAAGGGTAGATTGCCTATAGTAATTCTGTATTTAAAAATGGAGGGAAAAGTAATAAATGCAATGCTAAGAGGAATGGAGAAGAGATGATGCTGTATAAGAAAAGATATAACAGGCCTCCTACTGATTTTTTTGACAGTGCACCTGATTGTTTACAGTAGTCTATAGCTGGTTTTTTTTAGGCGCTCTTTAGAACAAATCTATTCAAGGATGGGAAGACTGTTTCTGGGAACTTTTCTTCTTTGCCCAATACTCTTTTTCTTTTAGACCTCTGGAATCTCTGATCCTCAGTTGTATTCTACTTTCTTTGTGTTAGAGTTTTAATTTTGTTTTTTTTTGTTTTCAAGAGTAGTTTTCACTCTCTGTTTAAAATCTGTTCTTCCGTTATTTCTAGCTCCTCAAGGTTTTCCTTTATTTCCCGTTGCCAATTATTCTTAACTCTTATTTCTATATTGGTAAGGTAGCAGTTTCTTAGTCAGTCTTTCTTCGGTAGCCTTACTAGAAGACTATAAAAGGCTAATCTCTTTTTTCTCATATTTAGTAAGGGATCGTTCTCCTTATATATCATTTCATTAGGAAGAAGTCTGTGTTTTTCATCCACTATATGTCTTTTGTTAATGATCATTCTTAGAATTCTTCTTTCCACTCTCTACAGTTCTTCTGATTGTTTACAGTAGTCTGTAGCAGGCCTTTATTGATAATTAAATGTTTGCTTACATGTGTGTGTGTGTGTGTGTGTGTGCATGCGTGTTTATTTACGATAAATTTATATATTGTTTATCCCTTCCAGTTCTCATATCATATAAAAGGGGACGAACTATGTGAGAATTGGGCAACCTCAATTCTGACAAACTGTATGTAGGCCTACGTATTATACTGTAAATATGCTCCAGAAAATTTTGTGAAATAAATGGCATATTTTTAAAAAAATTAACAAGAATACATAATTTTAAATAAATTTATCCAGTTAAATCAAAGTTTTACAATTTTAAAATTTCAAAGACTTGGAATGCCATTTCTATTCCTTGAATAAGTAGAGTTTAAGGATTTGGATTGAATGTACAGTTTTGATAAGTTATGCGACAAGTTTAGTTCTTCCGATCACATATTTTATATTAAAATGCACCACAAAAATTCTTAAGATCTAAAACTTTTGTCAGAGAGTTCCTGGATCAGGGGTGTGGCAATTTAAAACTTTATTTTTGTTCATTTGGCTATCATTGTTTTTTCATTAAAAAAATTTAGCTATAAAAATAGTTACATAAGTTATCAAACATTTGCTAATAAGATAAATTTTGGATTAGTTAAACAAAACAATAACTGTCATGTACATCTTATGGATGCTAATAAATTAAATTTGTATATTCAACATTGATCTAACAATATTGACATTAATAGCACAGTCTATCTGTTATATTTCAAACAAAATAAAAGGTTAATATAAATATGGGTTCTTAAAAAAAAATTAATTATTTTGTAGAATTATATTCAATTCAGAGGCAAAATTCAATTTTCTCATGAAGCAAAACACAGATTTTTTAAAAATCATCATAGTTGCTTTAATTATATTTATCTTTTGACCAGTATAGTGCAGTGGTAAAATGCTAAACAAAAAAGCAGAAAATCCCAGATTAATTTTATTATTTTAAAATTGTTTATAATAAACTGCAAGTTTCTTACTTAAGTTGCAGCCGAGTTAAATTAAAAAAAGAAAAAACTAAATAAATTACTTTTGTAAACCTAACCTTCAGTAACGACAAAGTATTTAAAAACAAGTTTCACACAGATACAATAACAAACAAGTAAGAATTGTAATGTTGCTTATTGGAGACAAAAAAACTACAAAGATCTAAGAAAACAACAATCAGATTTCATGGCAAAAATATCATTCTTGTCATGACAAACAAAATAATGCAATTCAAGTTTAATTGATTAATTAAAAGAAACGAAACTGTAGTATATAAATTCTATTATAGAATTTTTATAGTTATATAAAATAAATAAAATATAACAATTTAAATTTTTACTTTTGGGAGTCAAAATGAACTTCGGACTTTCAACTTTGTAGTCTAGTACTCAACCACAGTGCTACATGGTAGTTTTATATTTTAATTCTAAGTAAATTAAATTTACTAAAGTACTTAGCGGACTTTAGAGTTGGCATCTCTATTAGAAAAAAACTTGATCAACAAATTCAATCTGAATCAAAGAATTTCAATTAAAATTGAAAAATTCAATAATATAAACCGTGATTGTTTTCCTAATACTATTGTTTTTTTTAATAAATAAATATAGTAAATTTGTTTATCTCACCGATTCAAAAATATCAAAGTAAAATTAAGCGTTACAATATAATAAGTATATTTTGAAATCTTTAATATCATTTTAAACCAAAATATATTCCATCAAGCTTTGTCTCTAATATTAATAAGCTTCTAGATCAGACTCTAGCATTATAATCCTTAAAATGCTGATAAGACATTGTAAATATATTTACAATGAAAATAATCTAAAAATAAAAATTAAAAATTAAGATTACATAATTTGTAGTTCTCCCAGGAGCTCCTATAGCACAGACGTTTACAAACATTTTCAGACAAAATAGAAGGTGAAAATGAAAAATTCATGAAGTGTATATTTGAAAATATCACAAGAAATTTCCAAAAAAAAACACATTAAAAAATAAACAAAGAGCAAGAGAAGATTAAAATTTTATGAATACATCCATACAATGAATGAAAACAAAAATGACTTAAATACAAGGGTGAGTCAAATATAAACCGGATTTTTTCTGTGTGCTTTGTCACGTCATCCTGCCCAAGATGGCAGAAGCGGCACATTCAGGGTCGGTGAATTAAAGAGTCGGAAACTTAATCGCAAATTATACATCTCTTTTCTGTCGCCAGTGTGCAATGTTTTATTGTTAAGTTTTTAACTAATGAAGGTGTTAAACAAACAAAAGTTTTGACTGTTAAAAAACCAGTTTGGTGGTGGTACTCTTTCTCGGATCCAAGTGCATAATTGGGCTAACAAGTTTAAAGTGGACATGAAGAAAATATAGAAAATCAAGGTCACAATTGAAGCCCATGATTAAATCCTAAAGATGCCAAAACCCATCTCTCTGCCGGAAAATGCTTGTGACTGAAGGGGAGTTTTACTAATTGACTTCTAACATAATCGGCACACAGGGAATTCTGCATACAAAGCCAAAAGATGGGTTATCTCAATCAGAGATGCTATTCTTCTTCATGACATCGCCAAACCTCAAATGGCAACTTTGACAAAGAACGAACTGGTCGAAATGCATTTGGTAACTTTTGAAAACCCTCCCTACAGTTCATATTATCCCCCTGCGACTACTTTTTGTTTAGGTCCTTGTAAGAAGCACTGGGAGCAGAGCCGTTTGAAAACGACAAGCTGTAGAAGATTGTAAGCGCATTTGGATAATTTATCAACCTTGAAACTTCTTTGAAGAAAGGCTTCAAGCTTCCAAAATACAATGTATAGAGCATAGAGGAGACTTTATTAAAAAATATTAAAAACATAGTTTATAATTTCTTATCATAAATAGAGAGAAAAACGTAAGAAAAATCAGAGTAAAAGAATCATACAACTTTTGAAAAGAAAGAAAATAAAAAGTAAAAGTGATCCCTAGAGGTTGGAACACAGAAATTATGAGTTCGACTCCTCACAAAAATCCTATAAATAAATTCATAAAACTTCCCAAATACAGTTCTTTCAGATGCTATAATTGTACTAATAATGACAACCTGCATAAGGTTATACTGGGTAACAATTTATCAAAAAAAGGTTAACTGGAAGTAAAACATGTTTTTAAGTAAAATGAATAAACATGTTCATAGTAAGCTGTGTGGAAATGAGAGAATGTCTGCCTATTTCCCAAAACTATTATAGATAAATATTATTGACAAATTCTAAGACAATTACTTTAAAAAGGAATCAACAATATATTGTTACAATATGATACTTTTAAATCAAACGACAAAAATCGCAAGGTTCATTAATATCCTGAACAAAGCCATTCGTATTGAATTGGTGAGAATAAACTTAATAAAATACTCAAAATAAAAAAATAAACAAGAGAAAAATAGCTTTTTTAATACATTCGCTAAATCACAAACAAAATTTTATGAGAAACAGAAACTACAAACAAAAAAAACTGATCACAAAGATTAATCTCACAAATTTTCTCAAAAGATCTTTTCATTCCTACTTCTATTAAAATAAAAAAAAACCATACACATTTGGGAGGTTCTACAGAAAATGTATTTTCATATTTAGATAAAATTCTTTTGTTATAAAATTAGCATCAACATTGTTTTATTTGACCATTTTTTACAAAAAAAAAAAAAAAAAAAAATACATTATACTTTTTTTAAAATTTATTTAAAGTCGCATCAACTGCTTGGTCATTAGCAACCACAGTAGATTATGTAACATTTGCTGTGGGATTCGACACATGAACTGGAATCGAAACCGAGACCTCCGTGTGGCAGGCCAATGCGCTAACCACTACGCTACAGAGGCGGCACATATTATATGAATGAATAATCTGCAAAATAAACTCCCTATAAAATATTAAAAAAATTACTTTTGATAATCTGCCATGTATGGGGGGCAACGAAACCATTGGATTTAAAAATAAAACTACGGGTTGATAAAAGAACACAGAGTAAACAACAAATTAACATACTAGTTTATGAGGTAGGGTGAAAATAACAGATGTTGTTTCAGATCACTTAAATAAATAATTTGAAAGTTATATCAGCAGTGTATGGGGTAATATCTACGTGCATACCATTACTAGATGATCGTCAGGGACTTGCCTTCACAAATGTAGCATTCTCTTATCAGCCCCAGAAATAATGAATATTACTATTTACAGGTACTGTATGTAGTATTCACTATAAATCCAAAGCTTTTTCACGGAAAAATTCTCAAAGCAATAACATTAAAAAGGGAAAATTAATAATCCATGTAAAGCTATTGGTTAAGTAAAACACTTTTGATCGCAGCTTTCATTTGGATTACTGTGTTCGCAAATTCATTTCACTTACACACAAATTTTTATATTCAAGTACTATATAGTCCTTGAATATCAGAAAACGTTTTGAACATTTGATTAGAAGCATCGAGCCAATAAAAAATTCACCTCTTAGTGGCGTCATTATAGAAGTAAAGCAAAAAAGTTATACACTCAAACTCTGTTAATCCGAACTAATTGTAAACAAACCTGTTTGGATTAACCAAAATACAGTCTGATCACACAAACAAATTTTCATTAAAAGAATTCAATTCATTTAAATGTGTCTTGAGTGAACTGGACTGTCCTTGCGTGGGTGAGCTCGATTAAAAAAGTCTAATAAACTTAATGTATTTCAATTTTGTCACCAAAATTTAAAAAAATTATTTCATGTAAAACATTGTTTATTTTCGTCTTCTTGATATTAAAATAAAAAGAGTCCACAACGTGTTCAGATTAACTGAATTTTCAGATTAGTGATGTTTGGATTAACGGAGTTAATATGTATAAACTAGTAAAAGAATCTCAAGTGAGCCGTGGTTGGTTTGAGAAATTTAACCCAATGGAGCTTATGGATGAGTCCAGCTCATTCTCACATATTGTCATGTTTTAAATGGATTAGAGCGGCTTGGTTTTGTCTATAGTTTAATACAACTTCTTTTTATAATCTTAAGTTCTTAAATCCGTCACTAGAAGAGCTAACTATTTACTAAATTTTGCATTGCACTTCATTTTTGTGTTAGTTGTATTGTTTTTGGAATTTAGTTCTATAATTCAGTTTCAATTTTCAAAATGTATATACTGTTTATAAAGTGTAATTTTTTTTAATGCCCATAACAGACAGGTGGAGTGTCAAATTATTTACACTCAATCTGTCCATTGCAGGGCTAAAATAAATAGTTCTGTTTCTTATCACATGGTCAGCCAATTAAATGACTGAATCATTTAAGAACAGAAGAGGTAGAGGTGTAAAAGACACTATTCAGAGTTATCTCCCCCGAAAGTAATGAATTTCATTATACAGCCAGACCCTGTGGTGAATGAAGTGAAGGTGTCATTTGCAGAGTGGAAAATGTGTGCTTTTCAGAGGGCCCGGCATGCTGATAAGCTTACTTTTCCATTCAGTGAGGAAGGCATGGTAAACCACCTCACTCCTCATTTTACTTAGTAAAACCTCTAAAGGTTCATACCAGCCTTTCGGCTGATGACCTTAACAACAACAATGTGTAATTATTAATATTCATTGACTGTTTATCGTTAATAATTAAATTTAATGAAAGAGGATATTTAGAGCTTTAAGTTGATGTCAATATTAAAGAGCTAAAATCATGTAGTTAATTTACTATGATCTTCAGAAAAAAATCTAAAAATGAAAAACAGTAGGCTTCAATGTGAACCTTTTCTTTTAGCGTAATGTGAACTATTATTTGATTTGGAAGTCGGCATCAGAGATGATCATGAGGTTGGAAAACATTTTCAGCCAAGTTGTCAGATTTTTGGCCTGCCACACGGAGGTCTCGGTTTCGATTCCATTTTTCATGCATCAAATTCCACAGTTAATGTTATATAATCTACCGTAGTCGCTAATTACCAAGCAGGTTGATATGACTTTAAATAAATAAATTAAAAAAAAGTATGATGTATTTTTTTTTAAAGTTAATTATGAATTTTTTTTTCAAGTAAAAAATTAGTATTTTTTTTTTCAAGTTAATTATGAATAAAACTGTTTGCAATTACATTTAGCATCTTTATTAAAAAAAACCTATTTTTGTTACTATAATTCTCGTTAATAGAGTTCTTGAGAGTTTCTCGTTAATAAAAACTGAGGCTAACATAATGTGGTTTCATACTTCTTTCTCATGTTTTCTTATTGCAACAGGTGTTTAAAAAGTATGGTTTCTATTATTACTGTATTACCACAAAGAGAATTTGATTTACTTTTAGCATTATATTTCAGTAATCGTCTTGAAACATTTCACATAAATTCATCAAGCCATCACGTTTTGTACAATATGATTTTGGTGAATTGTCTAAAGGGTCCAGGGAAATTTTAAAGTCATTATTAATTCTAGAGTAAGAGACTTAATCTATACTAAAAGAAATCAACAATTTAAAAAAAACATTCCATATTAATATTATGTTAGAGTACAAAATTAATTAAACATTTTCTGTAGTACCACCTAACATGTAATTTTATAATAAAAAAAAATTGCTTAAATCACAGTTCCGTCTTATATTATATACAATCCTTTTTAACAAACACACATCATTACAAATATTTCCATAAAATAAACCACACAAATTCAAACTCGATAACTTCTGTCTTAATCACTTTACTATTAACACACCGAACTCAGCTATAAATCCTACACTTAGACTAAACAATTTAATCAAAACATCTAATTAATTATTGTAAAAAAAAAAAACATAAAATAAATCCCTGACACAAATTACAAAATTGGAGATCACATAAAACAGCCTATTAAATAAATACTTTACAATAAACAGTGATAAAATGTGGAATCTACAAAAAATAATTTCACAGAAACAACTAGCCTGTAATGGGAGAAATTTAAGATAACTACGCAATAACCATTTCATATTTATAGAACAGTAAAAAATGAATACTACATCACAATAACTGGTGTTCATGACTTGAAGGTTAATAAAAGTTTCACATTTACAGAGTTAGGTTGAGTAAAATTAGCACGGATGCAGAATTGTGAATACAGATTGTAAATCACTCATTGATTTCTTGATCTGTTTAAATCCAGTACAAATATAGTTCAGACCACTAATGACAATATTGGTCATATTTGCATTGGCAAGAGAAAGTTGTGTGAGTGTTTCACACTAGATTTTTAAGTTTAAAAAACTTGCGCGTGTTTTGGTGGTACCACCTTCTTCAGAGCAATATTACTAAATTTTTTTTTTTTAATTCCTAATATGTGTACGTTGCTATCTGTTCAATTCAGAACAATAAGCAACCCTACGACCCAATGAGATGAGGATGATACGTATGATGTGTAAATGAGGTGTAGTCTTGTACAGACTCAGGCCAACAATTCCTGAGAGAGTATGGTTAATTGATCCCCAACCATCACAGTACACCAGTAACCACTGTCTAGCATTACTAAATTAAAAATTTAAATTTAAAATGGTGTTTCCAATCAGTCGTTTAGATTAAAACTCTGAGTTCTAATCTAAAACACAAATGGAAACACAATTCCAAATTTTAATTTTAGTAATATTGCTCTGAAGAAGGTAATACCACCGAAACGTGCCAAGTTTTCAAAACTTAAAGGCAACCAAAGACAAAGTGAAAAATTTCATTTATACTGTAAGAAATAGTTTTCAACAAAAAAATAATGGTAAAAGGAAGGATTCATCCTAAATGTATTTTAACTGTGAATCCAGCTTAAGTTTTGAAATCTATTACACCAAAATACCGCAAATTTTTTTTGTTTAACGTCCGACTGTTCTGCAATTACTCCTAATGCAGACGGTGAAGGATGAAATGATTTTTTGTAACGTATGAAAATATGCCATGTCTGAATGGGATTCGAACCCAAGACCGCATGATGAGAAGCAAGCACATTACCAACTACAAAAAATCAACTACGTTACCTAAAAACCTCCATAAGCTAACTTACTGTATACCTCGTAAATTTAAATTACTAACAAATTTTCTAGATATTTTTTATAGTTTTCTTTAAAATAACGAACATAAATGGGACTCATAGTCACCTGTATATCTGATGTAAAAAAATACTCATATTTTACTGTTCTCGAACTATAATGCTTTTCACAG
The DNA here is from genome assembly GCA_035578175.1 of Catonia carolina. NCBI lineage: Eukaryota > Metazoa > Arthropoda > Insecta > Hemiptera > Achilidae > Catonia > Catonia carolina. The sequence continues at coordinate 31,496,553 of JAQMRL010000001.1, forward strand.
TTGATGAGCTCTGCTGTTCCACGCATTTAGACCGATCAGAACATTTGCCAGCGTAGTCAGATTGTACGAATGTATCAGCTTGACAAACATTACGTGCGCATGTGTATAAGAGCCACAGTACTTCACCCATGTCTTGCATCTCGTACTGAACACATCGATTATAGAGCGCGTTAACATACAATACTTTATAATATTATCAGCTGGTTGTATGTTCACAGGTTATAATTTGTTATTGAATGATCAAAAATAATGGTTGACAAAGTATATAACAGAGCTACGAGATGAAGTATTGGCAACGTTGCTGGCATATCATTGGTTAGCTATGAAGTGGGTAAGGGGCAACACATATGTTCAGAGCTCATCAGCTTTGAAAAATAGTTTAGAGATACTCATTTATACAAAAATACAGTTATTACTACCGATACAGACATGATAAATTGGTTACATCTAATTAAACATCTACTTTCATTTTATAGAAGACAATACAAAATACAAATAAAAAAGAATCAATATGCATCATAAAGTAGTTTTATATGGTCAACAGATGATCCAAAAGCAAAAGTTAAAGTATATTAATTAAATTAACTGAATATAATCTTCTATATTATATTAAGCTTAAATATATGAAAAAAATAATAAAAACACTTAAAATAATGTATTCTTTCCTTAGAATCTATCCTATAATATCATTCTTAAGTAATAAGGTGACCAGGTATCTCATTTTTTTGTTCTACCATTTGAGCTTTTAATTATGGGTGACAAATTATCACGTGTTTAAAAAATATACTCATGGACATACAAATGGACAATCATTACATTACGTCTGGTCAACTTATTGTACATTCAAAACACAGCTTAAAATACCAGTCAAATCTATCACAAAATTAGAAGATCAATCAAGAAATTTATATCACCATTTTTGAAATTATAATAATTATTATATAAATAAATCTACATGAGAATTAAAAACGTAATGAATGAACTCATTAAATCTGCAATCCATATAAGACCATTAAAAAATAAACAATCTGATTTGACACTGTACAATTTGGTAGCACCATTAAATGGCAATTGTCATAACAGTCCACATTTATATGCGTACGCAACTCTATCATCTTCGTGCAACAGAAAAACAGAGTAGTTTTAAATAATAATTGTAAGTAATTCCGAAAGTTTATGAAGTGTGAAAGACAGCCTGGACATCGTCAATGACTTCATAAATTTAATGTTTAAAGTATTTAAAACAAGTATCAACTTTTTGCCAATTTGAACTTGTGAAAGGAAGGAACTAGAATGCAAGCAGCAGAAATGAGATTCAAGAGAAGTATGTTAGGAAAGGCAAGAAGAATTGGACTTGTCAGTAGGATTGAGGAGTTTCATCTGCCTAAAAGTATGTTCTACTTAAGAGGTGCAAGGTTGAAGGACAAGAGTGAAATGGAAAGGTTCAGTAATGGATGAATCGGGAAAAGATGTTATGCCAAGACAACAGTGGAGGAGAAATGGTTCAGCAAAAGAGAGAGGTGGAGAAGTTGGGTTAGGCCAACCCAAAAAATCTGAAAGAGGATAATGTTGATAAAGTTTTAAGTTTTTAGAAGAATGCAGGAAAGGAAGACATCTTACAAGACAGATTAAAAGGAAGATATCAGTTACTTGATCCTAGAATGAGATCATTAAATTACTTTAAAAAATTCAAGCTGCAAAAATTCATCAGGATTATAATTCAAAAGAAACTGGATATCAGAAATATAGAAATAAGAAAGAAAAACGACTAAAGTAAATGACACTGGAGAGGTAGAGCGGGTAGGAAATGCTGTCAAATGGATGAGAGAAAAAGGAAGAAGGAAGAGAATAAAGAAGACAAGAAAATGTTTAAAAAGGAATGGAGGTGGTGGAAGTGGAAGTCCTAAATTCATCAGCCAAACTATTGCATGGCAATAGTGCGTAAGAAAATAATCACAAATCAAACCAAACAGTTATAGTACAATATAAACAAGACCTCACAATTTTTGTTTTGAAAATAAATACAACTATCTAAATTTCACCAAAAGTACTGTACTTACCAGCAAAATTTATTACATAACTTGTAAAATGTAACTTCAGTTAAATATCAGAAGTAAAGCTCCTGATTTAACTATCATAATTATACACCACATCAAGAGTGTACATGACCTTGGTAGTGGGCCCTTTCAAGCTGGACAGGTAAAAGGGTAGGGGACCAGACTAAGAAATACTACAAACAGCAACTATGACAGGCCCACTGGGTTGGTAGTGAAGAAGCATTAACTTCCAAAAACCATTTTCGTTTTTGCACAAGTTGTACTGGAAGGTAAATGACAGGGTGGTGAAAAACGGGGTCGCCTTCATAGTTAATTATACATCTTTTTATCTTTTATCTTTTTAATTTTTAAAATGTTGTGAGGATTTGAATTCCTTTAAAAGGAATCTGAAAAATTACTTGATCGGTGAAACTTTTTATAGCGTACAAGAATTTCTTTCTTGATAGTAGTGATACATTGTGTGTTTCTTATATGTATTTCAGATGTTATAGCTGACATGTCCTATACTCCTCCTGGAGTCTCCAGGGCACAAAAAAAATATATAAGGACAGGATGGAATAGGTGACACACATACACCGGAGAGACTGATCAGCATTAGAATAAAAAGTGCGACAGAGGAATTGCACTTGGCGCAAATTTATGCACTGCAGGTGTGTTGGACTAGAGAATAAAATGACCATCTTGAAGATTTTGATGCACAAGTGGGGAGAAATAGGAATGGATATGAGCAAGTATTGAGGGCTAGTGAGTGGGAAGACAAAAATATTACGAGAAGGAACTTATTGGATTTGTGTCAACGGTATAAATTTAGACTGGGAAACACCTGATTCAAGAAGAGGAAAAGTCACGTGATCAGGAGGTACAGTTGAAATAGCATTATTGACTACTTAGTCACAGACGAAGTGTGAGGAGGTAAATTAAAGGATGTGAAGGTGATACCAAGTGTATCAATGGAGGGAGAACATCGGTTATTGGTGGATGACTTCTCAGAGATCACAGAAAACCAGAACAGCAGAGTAGATAAGGAAACTTTGTGAAGACTACTTGACAGCCTTATGAACAACAAAGAAAAGAGAGAAAGATGGATAGATGGGGAAAGATTTCAAGAACCAAAAGAGGAGTCACCAACTCGGTTAGAATTAAGAAATGCAATGACTGCAATGGTACAGTGAGTGGGCCAGATGAAGTCACAATTAATGAGGTGAAAGCTGCAGGGCCAAAGGGGTTCAATGCCAACAGATTGGTGCAAGAGGGAAATGGTGCCAATATTTAAGAAGGGCAGCAGGCAATTGGTGAAAACCTATAGTTGGGAGCTGACTTGTTTGCTAGTGCGGGATGAAGTGCAAGGGGGACTGGTACTAGAGTAGTTATTCAAAATGGTTTGTGACTAATATTTCTAGAAGAGCGCGTACTAATCGTATTATTACTACTACTACTAGGTTATAGGAGGAGGGCAATCGTACCAACAATCCTCCTTCACCTGAATTCCTTACGCTAGCAATCAAGTGAGCTACCATCTATACAGAGGTATCACGTTGATGAACCAGTGTGCAAAATTGTTTGAAATGATAATTCTAAACAGAATCAAATTACAGGTTAAAGAAATAATAGTGATGAACAACTTGGTTTCTGGCCAGAAAGGATCATGGTGGATCTGATTTTTGCGGTTGAGACAAATGATTGAGTAAAACTGGGAATTTCGGAAGAAAGTTTATTTGGTTTTCATTGACATTAAGAAAGCCTATAATATTGTAGTACGGAAATATATTTGGCAAAGCCTCAAGGAACTAGTAGACCTGCATATAATAGAAGGGCAAAGGAATTGTATAGGGTAATCTGATGCAGGGGAGACCATAGCAGGTCCAATGGGATGGTTTGAGGTAATGAGATGACTAAAGCAGCGAAGTGTGTTACTGCTGGTTTTGTTTAATATGATCATGTGGGAAGGAAAGCAAGAGAAAATTTACAAAAACGATTGAAGCAAAACACACGATCTTTGCAGACGACATGCCAATATGGAGTGTGAGAAACTTGTCATCTACATAAAATTTTAAAATCGATGATTGAAGAAACTACATCTTTTACAAACTGGTTTGAAAATTATAATTTGTTTACTCTGATGACGGTGGATTCACTGAAACATGTGTAAGTAAATTTATTAAGAAATAAAAATAATGGTAGCTGACAAGGTTGGTAAAATAATTTAAAATATTTATACATTAGAATTGATTTAAAGCAGCACAATGCATTATAAAGATTTATTTTTGAATGATTCAGTCAATTGACTGTACACCAAAATCTGGGTGAGAAACAATAAATGGTGTTTGTATGAATCAGTTGCACAAGAACACAAATATGTATAGTCACTTGAGTCACGAGTTTGCAACGAGGGGTAAAGGGGGAAAAGCATCAGTGCACATGCCCGACTGCTTTAATTTCAGTACGACAAACATAACAGTTTATACTATACCCAGAGCATATACAGAATATTGTGGAACCTTTTGTAGGTTAACTGTTTGTCACAGAAATGTCGGTTTCTCGAAAACGTGGTCGAACTATTCACAGTGTTGAACGAAATCTAATATGCAATGTAATAAAATGTTATGAAGTTGAAGCTAAACAAAAATGCCTATCCGTGCCTCTTAACAAAAGTCGTGAGCGAGCGGCTAACTACTGTGATGTTTCTCTTCCCACAATTCAAAAAATAAAGAAGGAAATTATAGACATGAAGAAGCTATTCTTTAACAGTTTTGTTGACACTTGGTAAAAAAAAATGGTTAGGTAGATACTAGAGAGACTGATAATGAAAACGACGGTGACAGCAATAGTAAAAAAAGCGATTCATTTGTAATAACAGTAAATCTAACATTTTTAGTCATGTAATTAAGCTGTAGGGAATATTACAGGTCATATTTATTTCTTATTAGGTTTATGAAGAAAACATTTTCTTTGAATAAACCACAGCTTACAAAATGTAGCGTGTAGAAACTGCACGGTAGTGAAATACAAGTAGTGTCTTACTGTAATTATTTCACTTCCCTTCCTCACTGCCCATACATACGCAAAAGGCAATCTCGTGACTTCAGTATCTATAGTTTTGAATAACAACAATAGGCAGTGCTACCAACTGAATAACTATGTATTTTAAACAACAGAGATAAAAAATACAATAAAATAGTCTCAAATCCAATTGTTAAAATATAGGATTACTAGGGATCTAATCCAATTTAAAATACTGTTAAAAAATTAAAACAATATATCACATCATGAAGCTAAAACACCACGAAGATGCCTCTATTATGCATTTATTTAACTAAAATAAATTTACTGTTTTTTTCTTTCGTTTAAAACCGAAACAATATTTAAACAAAACAACACATACCAGTACAGTCTTAAAGTTTAAGAGTACTTATTCCAATAATAGTACTTTCACACTTAATTCATGCTATCTATTATTTATGCAGGGTTATCAAAACCAAAACACAAATTAACATAATTCTTTAAAAAGTCCATAACATACAAAAATGATTCAAAAATTAAAAATACCGTGAAAGAAAAATAGGTTATCAAAATTACATTTTACCAGCTTGAGATCAACGTTGAACAGGCTATACTTAAGTCAAGTTTAACAAAATTTTGATTAAACAAACTGCACACATAAATGGTTTTTGAAATGAAAACATCTGTGTTAGCTGCATACCAAGTTTCACTTGGAATCCACCACCCTCAGAGTATATTTACAAAAAAATTAAAACTAATTTTCTCAAAATTTTTTCAGAAGAAGAATCTTCAGTCACCAGTATAAAACATGTATAAGAAAAAGATATAGCATCTTCTGAAAAGGTTTTAATAAAATTAGTTTCAATTTTTGTTTTGTTTTATATAAATTCTGATGACTGGATCCATCAAAACATTAATTTAATTGTGGTAAAATAGAATCATAGACAAAAAAAAATTGAAGCAGCAGTAAAAGGTTAATCAAAACTAAAAGTATTTTTATATTTTCATTAATAAAATTAAAAGTGAGGGATGATTAAAAAAAAATTATTCATAAATGGTTTTATTACAAATTTGCCACAAAATTAGTTTCCTCTCCTGAGAATACATCTTAAAAATTTTTAAATGTTTGATTTGATATAAATTTAATATGTTATATGCACATATGTTCATTGAAATGAACCTCTGTGCAGGTTATTTGTAAAATAAATCATTCTTATCACTTAACACATCAATTTCATAAAATTCCAAATACCTATATTAATATTTCCATATGAATGAGTACTGGAGTGTAAGGTACAGTAATTTTCCTGTATAATACGGTATTGTATTGGAAAGGCCAGAGGGGTATGCAATGTGTTCTCTGTTATTTTGTATGATGTGGAGACTTAGACCTTGAACAGAGCAATTGGACACTGGCTTGAGGCTTTTGAACTGTGCTAGTATAGGAGAATACTGAGAATTTGTGGATGCAGAAAGTCACTGATGTTGAAGTTTTATTGAGAATGAACAAAGGTCTGGAACTGGTCAAAATGATTAAGTGTTGTATAAGCTGCAGTACCTTGGGCATATTATGGGAAATCAAAAAAGATATGATCTACTGCAGCGGATTCTACAGGAGAAGATAGAAGGAACGAGGAATCCTGGTAGAAGAATTTCCTGGCTTGCCAATTTGAGGACCTGGTTCGGTAAGAGCTCCACGGAATTGTTCCGGATTGCGACTAATAAGGTAAAAATCGCCATGATGATCGCCAACATCCGGACCGGATAGGCACGACAAAAAGAAAGAGAATTCTCCTATCTACAGATACTACTTACTTCACAAGTTTTCCTTGAAAAAAATTATCCCAAGTTAACTAATCTACAGTGTATATTTTCCTTTCACGTAAGACTTTACTGAAGGAGACAATTGGGGTTGATTAGGATATGTAAAAGGAAACCATGAACCAGACAATTCCTTCATTTAGGACACTTGATTTCCAATCTGTAGAAGTCTGTAGACTACTAGGTCAGAAATTTAACCATGTGTGGACCACCACACACTTCTGACATGGTTGGAGGTGAAGCTTCTGGTGGTATGAGGGTACGGAATACTATAACCCCCCCCCCCCCCGTGGGTAAAAGGAATACAGAAATGTCTCATAAAAGAAATTTTATTTCAACACCTGATAATCATTAAATATATTCAGCCCATTTCATTCAATGAACATCGCTTTTAAAATCTCCATTTATTTTGAAATTATTTTATGTGCGGCTGGACCCTCCCGAGGCTCTCATGGACCACTGATTTATGATAAATCCAGAAGAAAAGTGTTCCTCAATGCAAAAGTGGAAACAATTTTACACGTTTACAGCTTACACAGATAGATTCCTCAAAAAGAAAATAAAAAATCTTATACAATACATTTTAAGGAACAGAAAGTTGTTTACTGTCTTCATTTGGGTGTAGTTAACACTAAATCATAACTGAAGAATGAAAAGGTAAACCAATAAAAAAATTTACACATCAATTTTACAAGGCTCTTTCATTTAATAAATTTCACTAACCTTTTTAAGCTGCCTTGATTTTTGCTTTTTTACAATCAGGCGGCTTTTTGCTATAAGGCAGCTTAAAAAGGTTATTGAAATTTATTATATGAAATAGAATTAATTTAAAGCTGCAGGATGCATTATAAGAATTTAATTTTATAACTGAAGCACATAATTCAGATAAAACCAGTAATAAATTTATGACAGAAATTATCTATGATGACATTTCACAGTACTTCTAAAATTTGAATCATTTATGTTAAACGATTTTACAACACCATCATTTTTTCAATAACCCTCTGTAACCACCGATCAACTTTATTCTGCTATCTAACAATAAAAGCATTAAAAATAATATTTGTTCATAAAAAATAAACAAAAGCCATATACTTTCATTAACAATCATAAAAACCGTACTCCTTACTTTTCTACAATGTCTTTTTTACATAACCTTATTTCTATACACATATATCACTTCCATATTATTGAGTTACATATATCAAAATTACGTAAATAATAAATGCTTATTAATTTTATTTACATACTATTAATTATTATTAATAACATTAATACAGTAGGCTCAAAATAATGTGAAACCTTTTTAAGTGGTTCAAGTTCGCTAAAAATACAAGAACATCATGTTTAAAAAATATAATAAATAAGTGACTGAGTAAAAGGAAAAGTATTGTTAGAAACCACCTGTACAATACAAAATGAATAAAAATTAAATTATTAAAGAACACAATTTTAACACGTATTATGTTATATAATAGGTTGCACTTAAAAATACGAGTTTTGTTTACAAAAATTTTGGCAAATAATAATTTACAATACTTAAAGTATTGTAAATGAAGGTATTGTAATGAAGGTAAACGAAGACCGGGGAGAAGGAGAATTTCTTGGATGGGGAACCTGCGGGGGTGGTTTGGGACCACCTCAGTTCAACTCTTCAGAGCGGCTGGTTCCAAGGTTAGAATCATGATGATGATCGCCAATCTCCGACGCGGAGCAGGCATATAGAAGAAGAAGAAGAAGAAGAAGAAGAAAGTATTGTAATTTTTTTTTTAATACTTTATCAAGAATAATAATGTAAATATGTAAAGCCACTACATAATACATTGGTGCTCTATGTGGGGCATACATTTAATACAATAGCCATATTTGTTTAATTAGGTTAAAGAATATTAAAGCTATAATGTTACAGGAATTAAGAACGGGAAGATGGATTGTGTAGAAGAGATTGAAGGAAAACTGAATAATACAGAAGAATCAGAGCAGGAAAATAAATGAATAGAATCAGAGGTAGTTATGAAGGTTTTACTGAGTATATTTAAGGAAATGAAAATTAAGATCTACAGGAAACTTTAATTAAGAACATATTTTTTTCTATATTGTAATATTGAACTTTTAGAGTTCTTTTTCATCTGTTTAATATAAAAACCTTGACCCTTGTAGCTCCATAATTTATTATAAAGACGCGAGTTCAGCCTCAATTTGATTTTTTTTGGTCATTTGGGCGAGATGTTCACAAAATTTTAGTACAGTAGGACCTCAAATTACAATCGTAATTCGTTCCGGAAGAACGATCGTAAAGCAAAAATATCGTATTGTGAGACCACATTCTTGCCCAATCATTAGACCATAATATAATTTCACAAGAAATTTACATTAGCCTGTACATACAGATAACCCTATACATTCTTCAAGTAGAGCTGATTTCAGTATTAATGATTTAATAATAGGTAGGGTAAGTCCGGGATAGATGGACCACCGGGATAGACGAACCAGTTGCATAGTTCTTGAATCAGCAGCTTGAGTGCAGTAATAGTTGTTGCAATCTGTGCTGTTAGACGTGTTTTATATGTGCTTCCGAGAAGTTAGATTTTGTTTATAGTTTTTGTGAAAAAGCGATTTCCCTGTTTTGGTAAAAAGAAAATTTTTTTAAGCTAAATTTACATTTCATGTTAAATTATTTTGATTGAACGATTTTGTAGTATTATCGCTACAATAGCTTTGTAGAATGTCTAGTTATAGTCCTAAACTAAAATGGCGGGTAGTACACCGCTCACAGATGAGTACAAAGTACAGAGATTGGGATAAGATGACTCATTAACGTTCCCACTTTTAATTGGTGGCAATTTTAAAAATTGTCTTCTTTCATTTTGTTTTGTCTGTCTCCGCATCCGTCACACCCAGATGTCAGAAACTGCAAGAGATAGCAACAAACTGTTTTCGGATTTGTAATTTACACAAAAATTTAGCGAGCCTAAATTGGGTTTGAAGTTCCAGTTTTAATCGAAAGTCAAAAAATCTAAGTCAGAAACTAAAAGAGATAGCAACAAACTGTTTTCGGATTCGTAATTTACGTAAAAAGTTAGTGCGCCTGGATTGGGTTTGAAGTTCTGATTTTGACCGGAAGCGACTCAAAACTGGAAGTCAAGAAATTAAATTCAGAATTTGGAAACAAAAGTAATGTTATTCAATTTCTCTTGAAGAGTAGATACAGAAATCACTAATGGTTTTTACCATAATTAAAAGGTAAGCCTTTTAAACAATTACCACCACCATGAAATGCATAGTCTCATGAACTTTTAGAAATTTGTTTATCTAAATACAAAACAGTAAATTCTATAGGGATTTAACAACTACAGTAGTACACAATCTGAACAGTTTTGAAACGCTAAAGAGAGTACATCAGCTACATTGATTTACCTAAAAATTTAGTTAATAACTTTTCTCAGCAATATCTCAAGTTATTCAAATTGTCAAGCAGTATTTAAAAGTTTATAGCTGAAATGCATGCATTGATAATAAATGAGCTTTTAATGTATACATAGAAATTTGTATCTACTTAATGTAATATAATAAAGTTCTGAAGTATTAGTAAAGGCGTATTTGAATAAATGTGAATGACTAAACTCTTCACAGACTGCAGTTTAAGGACTAAGAATAATTCATTTGCTGAATAAAGTAAATACTTTCACTGTTACCATTCCTCAAAACAAAATGATCAATTTTTTTTTTTGGTTTAACGTCCGACTGTTTTGCAATTACTGCTAATGCAGACGGTGAAGGATGAAATGATTTTTTGCAACGTATGAAAATACGCCGTGCCTGAATGGGATTTGAACAAGACCACATGATGAGGGCTGTGAAAATGATCAAGGCCTGTGAAATGAGAATAAATTAAATGTGTTTAATGTGGCTAAAAACCATCATTTCGTGGTTTGTTAAATGTTTTTCTGTGGAAGGGGCTGAATGCAAATAATGCAGTCTCAAGTAGAAGAGTAGAAGGGGTGGAGTTTGGTGTCAAAAAAACACAGAAACCGTGGAAGGTAGAATAAGTCATGAGTGAAAGGGAGACAAAATACTGAACAATGCCGACAGCGTAACAACAAGTTCATAATATGAACATAATACCATTTATTAGAATGACTTCTTATGTTCTGAATAGTATCATATTGTATCGATAATATTTATGCAGCAAGTACACGTTAGGAACTTCAAAGATTATAAAAACTATTAATTTGTCCATGACTACTTGGTATAAAGCAGCACTATATCACTTGTTTTGATTTACGGAACACCAAATTACAGAAATACTGTGCAGCCTTTGGTTTTAACCCAGTGGCTACAGAAACGGGTAGTGCAGTACGTGATAAAACTTGCTGCAGTGAGGTCAATATAAGTCTGAAATCAGTCATTACTATATTTATTTTGTAGAGAATTCTTTAACACAACCAACAGCATGTACAAAAATAGAATACATTGACAAGGAAATATTTTGTTATTAACGTGTGGTGGATAGGCTAGATTGTTGAAAATTTTTTATGTAAACAGATATCGCATGCAGGGCGTCAGTAAGTTAACATACAACTACAATTCCTAGTTTGCATGAAAGCTGTTACGTTTTTTCTATTGGAATTTGCCCTTGTTATAAATGGTTGGATCTACTGTACTTTGTATCAACGGGGAAGGGAGTGGCGCATGACAAAATGCTACCTACAGTATTCCCAAATAAGTCACCCTAATGTCATTCTCCTGCAACCTACAGAATTGTGAAATACACATACGTGTAGATAAAATTATGCTTTACAATTTGTTTTTCACAAGTAAAATCTAACTATATGAATGTGTGTGTGACCTCATGGGTAAGGAATGTAATACAGCCACTGTATATTAGAAGCGGAACAGTACGGAACAGCTGGAGCCTTAAGGTTTAAAGATGGTGATTGCTCAAAAAATGATCACAGAGATATAGTGACCGACAAAAAAAAGGGCCATTGTAGCTCAACTAGGATCAATATAACAGATGCTGAAGAAGACTCAATGCCGGCCGCATTGAGTCAGTTGGTAAAGTGCTTGCCTCTCATAATGCGGTCCTGGATTCGAATCCCACTCAGGCACGGCAAAAAATCATTTCATCCTCCATTGCATAAAGTTACACCCCAACGTCGCCGCTAATGACCGTTGCAGTTGATGCAACGTTAAATAAATAAATTTAAAAAAAAGACTCAGAAGTAAACCGATTATTGATGTGTGGAGTATACCAGAGGTACTGCAACCAAATTGTTGGGCTAAAGCACAGTAAAAGAATGAGAGGCATCACATTTTATACTCTTGTTTACGATGTACTTTTTACAAAGACAATGCAGCAAATAACTATACTGTATAACATGGGGATCTTTGGTGGTGACCCCAGAGTGCAGACTATGAAGAGATGGAGAAGAATCTGCCTTCCATATTATCTTTGAATACAAAGTAATTAAACTTTAAGCAAGTAAACCTGGTAGGCAATCTTTCACAGAAAATTTTGGTAAGCAGTCTTGTAAACTTATACAAGGGTCTCTTTGCCAAGTGAATAAAGACAGATAAGATTTTTTTTTTTTTTAACAGTATAGTATTTCTTTTGCAATCAGTTAATAAATACAATAACTTTAAGCAAATATGAGAAAATCTGAGAAATGTACTTAGAATTAAAACACAAACGACACTCAGTAGTGTGTTTGAAAAAGACCAAACTGTGAAGAAACAAAAAATATATCTATACAAAATCAAAACTTGATGAACCGTGAATCAACACCCCGAAACACAAAGTGTTTGAAGTTGGAGACGACAATGACGATGGTAGAGATGAAAACGACGCCAATTATGAGATGCTGATGATTAGGAGTTGAAGTAGAAAAGATAAAAAATTTTAAATGACTAACAAAATCGTAGAGGTAAGTCCAATGGTTTAAAGCGTTTCAGTCTGTGAGTATCTTCGCTGTTGTCAAGGAGGCTAATCGCTAACGGATTCTGATGGTCTTCTAGTTTTTGTGAATGTTTTTCGCTATGTTGTTTAATTTCTTCTCTTATGAAGGGCAGGTTTAGGTCATTGTGTAGTATTTCATTTGTTACCTACCATGGGGCTGCAGTGATCAGTCTCAGGCATTTTGATTGAAAGCGCTGCAGTATTTCTATATTTGATGAACTAGCTGTACCCCATAGCTCTAACCCATACGTCCAAATTGGTTTGAGTATTACTTTGTATACGAGTACTTTATTTTCAAGATAGAGTTGAGACCTACTGCCTAAGAGCCAGAATAATTGACGTAACTTCAGCCCAAGTTGCTTTCGTTTCGCCCATATATGACTTCTCCACGTGAGTCTTCGATCTAGATGTAAACCCAGATATTTAACTTCATCCTTCTGACAGATAAGATAACATAAAAGGTTCTTTAGAGCTGCAGGGGTTAAGGGATTGGAAAGACTACCTCATCAATCATCTACAATCTAAAACTACATCTACCAGCACCCTTGGTAATCCGGAAATTTAATTAATATAACAGGGACCTCGTCCCACAGGTATCAGATTATCATAAGCCTACTACAATAATAATTATTATCAACAATAATAACTAATATGAGTATTATTATCATTTACTAATAATAATAATAATAAATTTAATCACAGGCACAATTTTAAATTTAATATTAAACATTATTACAAAATTTTAAACGCTACGTACGTATACATAGATCAGCTTTTTCCAGTTTGGGCTGTTTAAAGAAAAAAAAAAAACGCTACAAATATATAACAGAAATTAATCATTAATACAAAAATGAATTACAAAAAAAATATATACACATATATAAATCAAGTAAAACACTAATTAAAATATAATTATACAGTATAATAATAATAATAATTATTATATAAACATTATCCAAAAAATTAATTAATTAACCAATAAAAATAATTAATAATCACAGTTATTTTACTGATAATAATAATATAGAAAAGAAATAACTACCTAAAAATTACGATAATTATTATTCAATAAGCTTTAGTACTTTTATTACGTATATCGTTTTTTTAAATTATACATTATATTATCACATTAAAACATAATATCATATTTTTCATCACAGTATGTAAATATGTGTGTGTGTAAGTGTTTTGTGTATATCAAATGAATGTGCCGAATGATTCAATGACAATTTTTTATTTAAAAGTATTTCTGTTTTACGACTGACTAGTTTGTGAAATATGTTTACAAGATATCTTCAAAATGAGTTGAAAATTGTATAGAATGTTTGATATATTGATCTTTCTAATTCGTAAGATTTGATAGTAGTAATATCTTGATTTTATTGATGCATTGTTATATATTGAAATAGGTCCCCACTGGGTTTTTTTTAATTAGGTCAAAATTGTTTATGTCTGTACTACTATAATAAACAAGTAACATAAATCTCAGAATCTAACCTACCAATTTCAAAAATTCTTTCATTATTAAAGAGCGTAGAGGCTTTCTGAGTAACATTAAGCTAAATGGCACTAAGTAAATTAAAAATTTTGAAAAATATTTCTACAATTTGTTAAATGAAATTATCTTTTATTTTATTTGTTGCAATATATCTATTCTATAATACAAGGTGTGACTATTAAATAACAAGACTTACTGTCACCGTCAATATACACTCCTTCTTTATCCCTACAACACTCCATGCGAATTTTCCATAGTTGGAAACAGTGCTGGAAGTCATTTTCTGTCAGCTCCTTCAGGACACATGCCGCTTTCTCTTTTACAGCTTCTACAGACTCAAATCTTGTCCCTTTTAATGCAGATTTCTCTTTAAAAGGGATAAGATTTGAGTCTGTGGAAGCTGTAAAAGAGAAAGTGGCACGTGTCCTGAAGGAGCTGACAGAAGATGACTTCCACCACTGTTTCCAACAATGGAAAATTCGCGAGGAACATTGTAGGGATAGAGAAGGAGTGTATAGTAAATGTGACAATAAGTGATTATGTATAAAATAAAAATAAAATTTTTTACAACGTCAGTCTCGTTATTTAATAGCCACACCTCATATAAATTCTATTCTACTATGTATTTTTTTTGTTAATTATGTCCAGGAGACTCCTGAGGAAATATGGAATACGTCAAGAACTTAATTTAATACATATTATTTTAATTCCATTAACTACAACTACAACAATAGAACAAATTTTCTTAGCAGTTCTTGGATGTTTATTTTAAGTATTTCTTTTTTTATTTAAATAAAATATTATTTAAGAGAATGAAAATTAGCACATTTTAAAAACTACAGTAATTTATTGATGTGTTTTCTCCCAGCATAAATTATCTTTGTTACAAATTTCGTTAGAGATTTTTCTTCGAACAATTAAGTGTTGTGGTCGGCTACATAATACATAATCGTTTCTGTTTCTTATGTTATGATAGTGGACATAGACATTTTGTATAAAAGTATTTGCCTAATACACATTCTTTTTTTTTAATCATTCTTTACAAATTAAAAAAAAGTTTAATAAATGCCTATTTGGTCAATTAATTCTGAACCAAGAACAAATATTATAGAAACTTATTCAATTTAGAACTATAGCGGTTGCCACAAAAGCAAACTGTTGTGTACGAAGAGCTCTATTTCAAGTATAAACGAACAGAAATTTTTTTACGCTACATCCAATTAAAGTTTGTTCTTTCTTGCATTGATTCATTTGACTTTCTATGCATAAATTGCTATCTCAAATTACAAAAAAAAAATTGTCAGAGATACAGCAATTTATGCATAAAAAGTACCCAGTTTTTAGCTGGTTATTTTTCGTTAAGAGTGCTTTTTAAACGTCTGCTACTTTATCCATGGTTTAAATAAAAAATTAGGTTCAAGAATGTCAAAGATAGTTTTCTCTGTAATAAGAAAATTTTGTTTTAACCCTTAAGGTATGGTTACAGTGCATGTGATTTTTTTTTTTGGTTTAATGTAGGACTGTTCTGCAATTACTGTTAATGCAGACGGTGAAGGATGAAATGATTTTTTTGTAACATATGAAAATATGACAGTGTATATGAGTTCCGAGTCAGATTTCTTGCTCTGACTTGGTTACTGGGCGACAGGTGAGTAGTGTCCACAGTGGAAGCGAGATTCAAAACAATTAGGGATAATTACTGCTCTTATATGGAAGAAAACCCTTGGCAACACCTTTGAAATGTAACTATATTTAATAATATTGTGAAATATGTACAATAAACTGTTATTTATTGCTGTTATAGCAGTATTTATAAAATATTAATCAATATTGACCAATTTATTAAAGAATTTTAATAGAACTGTTATTAAAACAGACATTAATAAAATTATAACTTAATTATATTCTTTCCATTGCTTTATTTTTGTTAGTCGCAAACTGTAAAATTTAGTAACATTAAAAGTTAACCTTTTATGCCCATTTCCTTGGATAAATCTCTCCATCATGCATCTACAATATTAAGATTTGAATGTTATTTCATTTTCTTGTCCGAAATTGGTTTCTTCAAAAAAACTTCGAAATTAACACTTGCTTATCTATCACAACAGTCTTAAGTAATAGGTCAATATATACACAAAACAGTTCTTATCCGTGTACCGATTCCGACTAAGTCTCGCAAACAAGAATGAATAATTTATTAAGACTAGCCAACTGGTGACAATGCACTTGCGCAATAGTGTGTACTGTGGCCACCCACATACAATAAACAAGTTCATTTGTCGCGCCGACACTTGGAATCGGAATCTGACTCGAAACTTGCATGCACTGAGGCCGTACCCTCATGTGTGCACGTTGCAATCTGTTCAATTTAGAACAATAAGCAACCCCATAACCCAATGAGATGAGGAAGATATATATGACAATGCAAATGAGGTATGGTCTTGTACAAACTCAGGTCGACCATTTCTGAGAGAGTATGGTCAATTGGGCCCAAACCATCAAAGTACACTGGTAACCACTGTCTAGTATTCAAATCTGTATAAAAGTAACTACCTTAACTAGGAATTGAGCTGCGGTTCCTTTGTCTCCATAAATCAACTGTCAAACAGCTGACCCTTTACCACTAGAATCAACCCCCCCGTGGTTTGTTTTAATATGACGACCACTTTTTTTCTAAAAAAAAGTGCTATTTTGTCTCCTCGTAAAGAAAGGAAAATGATTTTTCAACTGAACTGTATATTTTTACACGAGCATTGTGCCTAGTATTGTTTTTTGCATATATAATTACAAATTTAACATATATAAATGGACGTAAGATGTAAACAGAAAAATTTCATTAAATTGGTTGAGGGGCAACTGGTATTTACAGCGCAAAACTCGCAAACTTTTAAGCCTGAAAGTTTAAAAAAAATGAAAATATGACTGCGACACTGACAAAGTTCTTCCCTCGTGACCTTCATATATAATTTTTGAGAACCCAGTGAGGTGACCCATTTAAAAATATTAAATCTCAAAACATTAATCAAACAACATGAAAACATTGAATCATTCTGCATTACGCTAATAATAATAATAATAATAATATTAAAAAATCTAGCCACGGATACATTTGAGTACAATAATACAACAAATCCAATATTACAATTATTACTAAAACTACAGTACTTATTACAATATCATATAAATATATCATTAATATATTAAGCATAATTTATTTTGTTCTGGATAAAATATTAATTGTAATCGTTTAATTAATTATTTAATTGATTAGCTTTATAAAGCACATCTATTCAATAAATTTTCCAAAAATATAATATTAGTTACCAGTTAAATATATATTTGGTTCTTAATATACAATTATAATAATATGTTATATATATTTTTCCTTTTCTCCATAAATACAATTTTACAAGTTTGTATTTTTATTGTATGTATGTACACAATAATTTTATTAATTGTAGTATATTTCTATAGTGTACAACTAAATTACGCAACTGTATTTGTAATCATTTATAAATGGATACACATTATGAATATTGTTGTTCTTTTTCACAATTAATAATTATACAATAATAGTAATACAATATTATATATATATCTGGTGTTACAATAATGAACGTATAAAATAGTCACTCTAATATAGTAATTATATATTTTAAATCTATATATATACAATTTGAATAAAATAACATATTTTGGAAATGGGTTATGATAAAAATCTACATCAAATTAATTTTTAACATCCTTGTTAAAAATTCAATGTTAAAGAATCTGGCAGTTTTTTTTAAACTAAACTGATTCACCTTATTTAAAACAATACATTAATTTTTCTTTTATATTGTACAAATTACTTTTTAATACACTCTCTGGTGCACTGCTTAATGAACAAGATACCAGCATCATTTTTAAGGTTTCATTTTAGTTCTTTCTTTGATTTTTTTAAAAGTATACTTTTGGTATTTTAATAAAATATTACACAATATTTTTGGACAGGAGGAAAGGAGGTAGAAATAAATTTCAAGAGATGCTAGGAAAGACAAGAGACAGAATGAGAAATGATGTAATTAGGGAACAACAGGTGTTATCTTGGTGGATCATGTGAAAAATGGAGAGGTGCTGGAATGGATGGGGAAGGAGATGGAGGTTGTGAATAGAGTGAAAAGAAGAAAGCCTAATATCTGGGACATGTAATGAGAAACGGGTATAAGTACCCGCTTTATCAGTCCATTCTTCAGGGTAAGATCAGGGGTAAACGTGGACCGGGTAGAAGATGGATTTCCTGGCTCATGAATCTTAAGAGTATGGTTCTCCAAAACAATTCCAGAGCTATTCAGAGCTGCTTTCAGTAAGGATGCCATAGCTAGAATGATCGCCAACGTTAGAATCAAACAGCCACAAAAAAAAACAAAAAAAAAACAAGAAGATGTTTAGTAGGACAAAGAGGAGTGTCAACTGTCTAAAAGGATGGAGTACTTGTAAGCTGAAGGAAAAAGACTATGGCATACCACAAGTACCATGGAGTAGAGATGGTTCAGCATTAAGGTGGATAAGAGTTGTGTAAGGCCTGAGAAGACAGCAGGAGAGAAGACTTCATAAAAATACAGAGGCACAAGAACAGGTCAGAGAATGGAGATAAAAATCGCTTTAGGTTCAAGCTACAAAGTTTGTAAAGAGTACAATTGGAAAGAAAACTACGGGTAGGAATATAATAAACAAGAAGGAAAAGGAGTTTTCTTTGAAGAAACCGAGTATAAAAAAAAATCCCAACCATGAATATTGAATGGATAAGAGAAAATTGCATCGTAAGAACAATGTTGAAACAGAATAAATTGTCAAGAAGGGGTAAAATGAAAGAAATCAGACAATTTACAAAGGAGCATTACAACTTTGATAACATTTTTCTTGAACTATATTTTTTATAAATAGCACCTTCATCCATTAAGCACTTCAATTGCAATGAAAAAAATTATTCAAACAGTAAAGACAGATAAATTAAAATTTGCAAGAAAAAGTGATCCAAAGTGATGAACCAAAAATCCAAAAAATCATACAATTTTCACTGATGAAAAGCATTTAATTTTCCAGTAATTGACTTACGTGAATTAGAGCTACAAAAACATTCAAATGAACACAAAAATAAGAAAACAGAATTTAACCAAAAAATGGATCTGTTTTTAACTTAGATAAGTCAAGCCATTTTCTTTTATTTCAATCAAAACACATTTCGTCAATTTTAGAAACAGCAAAGTTACTTTCTAATATACATGAAGAACTAAATACTAAAGAAGTTTTACCAAAATATTTTATGAAAAAGTATTAATGAAACTTATTTTGGATTTTTTTTTGAACCAAGAGATTCTATTACAGGCAAAAATTGAAAGCCATTACAATATCTTACAATGTAAAAAGTGTATTATGAATAAAAATAAATTATTAAGAGTATTAAAAGGGGCAGTGGTCAAAAAGTTGATTGCATTTGCCCAAAAAAGTTTTTCAAAAAGGTATATTTTTGACAGTAGTTGCATGCAATGGTGCTGAAATTCAGGTATCACCTGCTGTAATAATACGGTCTAATATAGTAGAGATGGTACAGCCATGGTTATTTCCAAATGAATGCCTATTAATATACTCAAATGTCACCTTAGGAAACATACTCACAACATGGGGATCTTAGTTGTGACCCAGTATGTAAAATGTGTGGGAGAGGGGGAACAATCTGTATCCCATGTTACTTTGAATGCAAAGTATTCAAACTTTGGGCAATCTTCCACAGAAAAACTTGGTATGTAATTTCTTAAAACTTATGCAAGGGAGAGTTCTGCTTGTTGTTTAGCGAATGTAGAAGGGATGGGACGATACAAATGGCTCTCTAGCCATAGTGTTAAAGAGACTGAAAGGACTGCCTCATCCATCCTACACAATTTTTCAATAAAAATGTTGAGTTACTTTGATAACTAAGGTGTTTGAAATATCGAGTTTATGCTGCAGGGAACTAAAATTACCTTAAAATCAAACCTGAAGGCCTCACAGAGCAGAAAAAGATTGATAGCTCAAAACAGGCACCAGGTTTACGCTTGACATGTCATTCAGCAAATGTTAAGACAAACCTCTGGCAAAAATTTAAAAGAAGAGAAGTACAGACTAATAGAAATAGCATGATAGTATTCGTTAAATGGAATACAGAACAGAAGGAATTTTGTAATCTGCACATGCATCAGTGCTACCCACTTAAGATATTTTTTAGTGTTAACTTTCCCTGTTTTAGAATGTAAAACATAATAATAAGAAAGAAAAAAAATGATTTTTTCCAATAACACGGAAAATAGAGATCAAATTTATTAATAAATTATTAAATATTAATGTATTAATTAATCACAGCTTGTCATGTATTGAATGCATGGGTTACTGAATGCAACAATAACAAATACCAGTAAAATAATTATGACAAAAATTCCATATACGATTTTCAAAATTGCAACACAAAGATTTATATTATAATTGGTAAGAATAATTAAAAGGGAAATTTTACTTTCGAAAAGGGACTTTTTATTCTGAAAAGTTGCCACCATTCAGAGACTATTTCGAATGGACTGGTAAATACCCTTTCAAAAATACTGGACCTGCTCCTGGACTCAACGAAAAAGACAATCATCAATTACCAATAAAAAGAAAATTAAGTTACATTGGATGGCAATATTTCTACAAAAGTATTAAAAGACTTTATACAAGCTAAGAAAAATGTTTAATGACCTTTATGCTTGCATAAAACAAAGTTCTACTTTAAAGCTTTTAATTTTTTTTAGCTGCCCTTCTATATTTACCTGGCTACAGCTCAATACCCTTCCAAAAAAAAAGATTAACCTAAAATGGTTAAAATTTAAAGATTTCAGCATTAAATGAATTTAACACCAAATAAAAACAATTGCACATTAATAGTCTACACATTATTTTACACCAGTTGGTGTGAAAAAACTATGTGACACAACTTCTAATAATTATGGTTATAAATATACAAAGGTAGTTAAAAGTTTGTTGTTTCATCATCGAAAACAAAATCAAGCGGCACTTATTGAATAATATAAGATTTTTCCTGAAAATACTAAATATATGGTCTACATAATTAATTTTTATTATGAGTAATAGATAGTTTTCTTGAAATAATAATTTCCTACTATTACTTATTTTAGTGCTATTTCTTATTTTAAAAAAATAAATAAAATAGAAATAAAAACATCATCAAAATGAGGCAGGGTTTTTGGTGAACACTAGTCAAAATGTCTCTACGATTGAAAGAATTAAGTAACTCAGAGATGATTTTTAGTAAAGTATTGATGTCTGTGATTTTTTCAGAACGGATTTTATATATTTTTATTATTCGTGAACAAATTGAGCGATAAACTACATAAATACTTTACCTGAGATCGTTAAGTAGTAACGAAAATACTGTAGTGAAAACCTTGAGTCATTGATTGAGAATGACAAAGGATACAAAAAATAATGGATAAAGAATAAAAATAAGATAAATAATAAAATAATAAGATCCAACAGGACGTTTGAGCACACAAACGCGTAGAAGTACTGAAGAGGATGAAGGCGAACTGAAACTGGCATCCTTTATTACATGTTTAGAAGCTCTAAAATCGGTGAAAATTCTGCTTGATAATTTATGGAAAATCAAGATGATGCTGATTTAATTGACATCTTGCAGAGGTTCGTGCGAATATAAGAAAAACAAAAATAATATAACTGATAAAAAAAGATACAACAGAAAATTAGACTTTTTTTAAAATCATTGTAGTTATTGTAATAAAATATGCTGTATCACTTTGTAAGTTTCATTATTACATGTGAAATTTAGAGCAGTTTTTCTATTGCAATATGGTTTTTTCATTGATTTCCTCTTAAAATAAATATAATTACAGCATCCTATTTTACCGATTATCTATAATTACGTCAGCCCCAATTAACACGGATAATTAATGTTATTATATTTATTACTTGGACAAGACTGAAACTAATGGAGATACAAAACTAATATAAATAATGTAAAATTAAAAATTGGAAATTTCATAATACAATCAACCTTTTGTTATTACATTTATAAAAGATACGACAAGCATGCAACACTCATAATTTTCGTTAACCTGAATAAAAATTTAAAAAAAATAACACGCAAATAATCATCATCAGGTGATGCCTTAAAAGAACTTACAAAAATAATGAAAGACATTAAAAAAAAACATGTCGAAACATATTATATACTATTATGTATATTGGACACTGGTTACTGTATAAAATATTCTTTACAGATACTTCAACGAACAATTACTTAAAATCACTTTTAACATTACTCACTATAAAATATCCTATTCAGTCAAATACTCTTTTCTGTTCATTGACGGTACACAAATAAAAATAACGATACATAATAAATCACTAATCAGATTACATACAATACAAAAATTACTTAAAAAAAAAAACTTATGAGTTGAGTAAATACAATAATCGTTCACAGACGAATATCATTAACATGACAAAATATCACAAATTAAAAATGAGACATCTACGAGGTATGTCCAGAAAGTAAGTTCCGTTTCTATTTATATCCGCTGCAGCACTGCGATCGCAGTTCCGCGCATGCCCAGCAGACGCTCTGTTTCAAGAAGAAGAAACCTGCGCCACTTTGAGATCGCTGTCAGCCGCCTACGCTTTGTTGTGCTTGTTTACAATGTCGGTGGTTGATTGAAAATCCCGCCGCTTGTGAAATCAGATCTGTGATTCGTTTTTTGAATGCTAAAAAAGTGAAACCAATCGAAATTTATCGGCAAATTTGCGAAGTTTACGGACAAAATGCGATAAGTGAGTTCAAAATTGCGCCGCGCAATACAGAATTTCTGTCAAAAGGTGTTGTTTTTCTTCACGACAATGCTCGACCACATACTGCAAATGCAACGAAAAACCTCCTACAGGGATTTGGCTGGGACGTGTTTGATCATCCTCCGTACAGCCCTGACCTCGCTCCTGGTGATTTTCATCTGTTCTTACATCTCAAGTCTTTCCTTGGCGGTCGACACTTCAATAATGACGAAGAGCTGAAAGAAACTGTTTCCAACTGGTTGAAGACACAGGCGGCAACCTTCTATGAAGAAGGCATAGAAAAACTTGTACCACGCTATGACAAATGCCTGCAAAAATTCGGCAGTTATGTGGAAAAGTAGTGTAAGAGTTGTACATTTTTGTGCAATAAATGTTTTTTCTGTATCTGTACACAATTTTTTTTTTTACCAAACGGAACATACTTTCTGGACATACCTTGTATATAATTAGTGTACAGGTAGTTCATTTCCATAACAGCTCAGCTCAGCGACACATAAATAAGTGGGTTGAAAGCGAGTCTATAGTTGTCACAAGTTGGGGAGCATAAAACCACTCTTTTCACCAACTCTTCTAAGCAAACGCTTGTTTTCTGTTTATTAAAACTAGTAAAATTATAAAAGTAAATACCTATATTATGTAACAAACTTCCTTAAAATATTTCACTCGAGAAACTATAAATAAAACTGGTTATTAATGGCTGAAATACAGTACAACCACAATGAAATACGTACATCTGTTCTCGACTTATTCGGTAGAAATCTAACTACAATATGACTGCCGCATGTATGTACAGTACGTGCATTCCCCATACACCATTCGTTTTTAAGCTCGCTCGCTATCCCCAATGTATATCTTAAAAAGAGTTGTTATGAAAATGTATGACCTATACAATAATAATAAAAAAAAAAAAAAAAACACAAACCAGAACAAAAGATGATACGATACAATGTTAAAATATTTCCATTAATACCTGATGTGTAACACTTAAAAAACTAATGATGTATGGATTTATTCCACCTTACAAATTACTCGATGGCTTCGGAGGAACTGGAAAAAGATTCGGTAGAAGTCCGTACAGATATCGTGATATGCTACCGGAATGGCCGTGCATTCTGCGTGCGTGCAATTTCAGCGTGTCGATACGTGAGTATACGGCATCGCAGTACGGACATTTGTGGTTCCTCGAAAAGTGAGTCTGGAGGTGATGCCATCTACTGCGCACCGTTTTTGAGCAGAGTAAACAAGTGTAGAATCCAGGTGTGGTCGGGTCCACTCGGAAAATGTCTTCGTTCGGTTTTTGTAGGTTCAACCGTTTTTTGCCTGCATCAAAACAGGCCTTATATTGACTGAATTCAATTTTCATTTTTTACACAAATATTAATGAAAAGATTACATATGAATGAACAATAGTGATATGATTCAAGGAATAGGAAACGGATTAATTATAATTACATGAGGCAAAAAATGACTGATCATGATTGTAACAGACTTCAACAAGACATTTTCAACCGATCCAAATGTATTAAATTAAATATATAAAAAATCATTTAAATTATTATCATGACGACTAACTTTCTATACTCTATAATAAATAATAGTAAGCAAATTATTTTTAAAAGGAAATAATAAATTTTAACAACTAATATTCTGATGAACACATGACTTATAACAGAATTTGGAATGTGTGTGGAATAAGGATTGTAAAATTTTTTACATTGGTATGACTAGTCGCAATTTTCAAGTGAGGTATAATGAACATAAAAAAGCACTGAAATGTGACTACATTATAACTAACTATACCATTCATATAAAATAGGAAAAACATAAATTTGGTAAAATAGATGAACATTTTAATATAATAGAACAATGTAATATAGAAAATAAAAATAAAATTGAAAAATATGAGATGTTCCATATTTATAAATAGTTAAAAGAGCAAAAGCAGGACATTTTGAACGAACAGGTCAAATTTAGGAATGATGAAGTGATATTGACTGCTGCTGATATCTACAGTAAATATGAGAAGGGATAAATTAGAGAAGATTAATTTTAAATCAGTTTTATACAAATGACTGAAGATGTATTATCTTCTATAGATTTTAAATAAAAAATTTTTTTTAGTTAATTATGATATTTACTCTGATGATGGTGAATCCACCGAAACACGTGTAAGTAAAGATAAAAGTTGACGCAGTTTAAAAAGAAGGTTAGTAAAATTTATTACATAAATTCATTATGTAAAATGGAATGTGTGTGAAAGAGAAAGTATATGAAATCCTTTCAGTTTACATAACCGTGTAAAATCGACATGATGTGAAGCACATGAGATTGTTAAGTTTCGGTCGGTAAAATGGATTAACATAAAAAATCACATTAAAATGATCTAAATTTCTACTGCGTTATTTTTTGTGATATAAGGGCTGCTCAAAAATTAATCTTGGGAAGGGGTGATAAACAACCCAGTTTCCATTGGAACTTAGCATATGCGCACAGTCTACAGTCTAGGCTTACATAATGGCAAACTTACAGTCAGTTGCCATTTCATTCCACACCTCTTGATAATTACATGGTGAAGTATACAAATGATTCTTGCGGCCCAACACAAGTTTAGCGTTAATTAGTGATTTTCTTAAGTTTCTCATTAAAATCAGTCAAAAATGGGATTCTTTAAGATTGCAGCGTTAATGCATTTCATGACAAAAGTGTAAAGGGAATTTTTTTTTACATAGATTTGTTTAATTGTTAATTAGCGATTTATAGTATTTTTAAGTCAAACAGAGGTCGATTTTAATTATTTACATCGGCAAGAGAAAGTCATGTGTGCTTCAAACCAATTTTTTTGTTTTGTATACTTTGATGATTGTGAATCACCTGAAACACATATGGTAACACGTAGCAGCAAGTATTTCAAAGTAATGATTAAGTGAAAAAGTATTAATAAAGAAGCCATAAAAGTAGTACAGGTAGGGGAAAACACGTTTCGGTTTTTTCATTTGGATTGATTACAAGCTTTAGAATACAATATTTAATAATTTATTCACGAATGGACTAACTAGTAAGGTACCCGATGAAACTGACGTTTTAACACTGTAAAAACAATATTTTCTGAAAAGCACCGCAGTGGAGATATAATTGGGAGTATAGAAATTATATTGAACTTGTTTAATGAGTTTAATACTTTCTTAATCACTAATTAATGAAATTACTACTATTACAACTTAACCATCAGCGAGTGTAACTCACTCGCGAGAGGAATATCCACCGGCTGTGTGGCGTTTGGATTTGAACTGTAATGTACAAATGCTTCAACAAAATTACATGGATCAATACAGTTTCAAGATTCAAATAAGCTTTGTAAAAATTATGTCTGCTGTTTGATTAAAATTGTTGCCTTCCACATTACTTACTTTTAAAATCAATGGCCACTAGAAAAAACTGAGACTATCACATCAAAACAAACTTTCTAATTTGACCCGAGAAAGAAAAATCCTACGGTTATAAAAAGGTCTAGAAACGTTTTATCCATAAAATAATCCGTAAAAATCACACAAAAACCAGAATTACGAGAAATCTACTTGTCATAAATTTATATTTTGTACTTAAAAAACGAATCAAGATTTCAAATAAATTTAAAACATTAATGTTACTTATTTGGTTATTATAAGGAAAACCAAGAGAGTTAAAATTAGAAAAAGGGAAGAAAATTGGCGACATCATTTTAAAAAGTTAGCTCCATTTGTACTATATCATACTGGGTGAGAGGAATGTTTCATGCCTGATGTCATCCAGTTGTCTGTCATCCATTGTGAAATGGATGACAGACATTTTGAAAACAATGACCATAAATCCAACAGAAATACATTTTTCTAACTAGTCACTAATACTTTAATACTAAATCTAACAGTATGTGTTTCATTTAATGCTATTGATCGTATTTAAAAAAAATCTTGGCAGATAATTTTTGGAGTTATTGAAAGATGTAACAATGAATCTAAATTTAAAGCAGGAGAGGGCAGGAGACAGTTCAAAGTGGAAAAAATACTAGTGAAAATGTCTCATGTTTATAAAAACATCAAAGTACTCGATAATGCAAGTTATTGTCAAAAGTTAATATGGGTAACGTGTTTTTGGGTAAGGCAGTAAATACACTCTCAATATTTATTCTTTTCCTCCACAACGTATTTCTTTCAAGACATATACAACTGATGGCACACCAGTAATCAACACTAGACAATCAAGAATTCTGGGAGTAAGTCTTGTTGACTAAGCAAAA
Source organism: Catonia carolina (assembly GCA_035578175.1). NCBI lineage: Eukaryota > Metazoa > Arthropoda > Insecta > Hemiptera > Achilidae > Catonia > Catonia carolina. The sequence continues at coordinate 31,524,038 of JAQMRL010000001.1, forward strand.
ATGAGGAGATGAAACAAACTGATGTGGAAGACATCAGGAGGGTCATTGAACTAGTCATAGAGACAAGATGACACAACACAGATAGCCTCAAAGGAGATCATTAGAAGATTGTGAGGAAAGGAGCAGGAGACAGATAAAAGTGGAAAAAAACTAGTGAAAATGTCTCATGTTTATAAAAAATCATAGTACTCGATAAAACAGACAAAAAATCAAATTAATTTCTCTTTAAGGTTTGAAAATGGGTTAAACTGAAAGAGATAACAAACAGAAGCCTATTTTGTTAAGTTAAACAAAAATATTCCAACAATATTTCAATTAATCCTATCAAAAAGAAAATTACACAATGCCAACAATTATTTAAAAGAAAATTTATATATGAGTATTATTATCATCTTTTTCAAACAGGTATTTACATCATCATGAAAATCGTTACGAAAATGATCAGCCATAGAATCTGCAAGTAGCTAAAAAATATTTTACTGAAATTAAAAAAAAATCACAAAATAATAAACAATTTAGTTTAGCTACTAACATACTCATGTAAATAATGAAGCAATAACAGTTTTATATTTTTGAAACAGTTTTGAGCTCAGTTCGAGGTGTACATTGTAAATGATTTCTTCGAGAGAATCCATTAAAAAAAAACTTAACTTAAAAATTGATCAGAATGTAATTAAAAAATGTCGATACAAAAATGTACTACTAAACTACATTGTTATGATGACGTCTATTGAAACATGCAAAGGATTTATAATGAATCACTTTTTAAGTTTCAATTTCTTATGGGTAAAGACACGAGAAATTATTTAATATTAAATTTAAATCTAAAGGGTGATTCAAAAAGAGCGCCGGTTTTTAAACGGCTGGTAAATTTTTGTTTATCGGTTGGCAACATTGTTTGACCTCATTTCTATTTTGGAGAACATTCCGATTGACGATTGAGTTGTAGTTTCTCTTGTATGCACAGCGAGTGACAGTTTGGTGCGGCTTTTGGTCGGGCGGTGTCATCGGCCCTTACTTTTTTGAAAATCAAGAAGGACAAGCCGTGACAGTAAATGGAGACCGATACCGTACGATTATTACGAAGTTTTTGTGGCGTCATTTGGATGGAATGAACATTGACGAGTTGTGGTTTCAGCAGGATGGTGCCACCTGTCACGCTACACGAGAAACAATGTTGTTGCTCCGTGAACGGTTCCAGGATTGCATCATTTCTCGTAATTCCGACCATCAATGGCCACCAAGGTCGTGTGACTTGACGCCTTGTGACTTTCATCTTTGGGGTCATCTGAAGTCATTGGTGTATGCCAATAAACCCCGAAACATCAATGACTTGAAGGAGGAAATTCGACGGGTTATCGGGCAAATGGAAGTCGAAACTTGTTGGGCAGTGATATCCAATTTCATGGACAGAGTTGATGCGTGCCAGCGCAGTAGAGGAGGACACATGCATGACATCATTTTTCATACATGAAATCGGAAGGTAAGATGAACTTGTTGATGTATTTACTTTCAGTTTTTCAATAAAATAAATCTCTTAATTTGATATATCAAAACCGGCGCTCTTTTTGAATCACCCTATACATGAAGTAACCAACTTCCTTTCTTGAATTTGGTGTGTTTATTGGTTTATAGACATATCACTGTAGTAATTACATTTCCACTTAATTCTGATAGCGTAATGTTAATAATACTGTAAGGTATTGATAAATCTACTTTGTATTATTGCTACAGAAATACCAACTAAGTAAGAAAAAATTGTCGTTCTGCCTGTACTCAATTCTAATGGGATTAATGATGAGATGAATCATAAAAAAATTGATACTTTGGACGTGGTACAATTAAATATGAGGAACTGCACTACTACTGCTACAATTCCTACTGTAGTCTTTGGTTTACCATACCCAATCAACTACACTGTTCAACATAACCCAACATACAATAAACATACACTAAATGACATACTCTCACTTTACATTTTCCAAGAGATACTGTACTAGGAGGTGTGTGTGGAAGGTAAGTACTAACGGGTGTTTAATCAAGGACGTAACCCTGATTATAAGAAGATAGAAGTAATACATCGGTAAATTTTCTATCCCCCAATTGGTATGTTGGCAACAGTGTACTCAAGGCCAACTACCTAATACAGTTAAAATGTTCCAGTCAAGCATTAGTGTGGTGACAGCAGTCGTTTAGTTATATTGTGTCAGCAATGGTTTTTTCCAAGGAAGAACGCGTGTTTATTGTACTTACATAGCGAGTAAATCTTACAAATGTATACAAGATAAGTTTCAGTTGAAATTTCCCCGTTCTGCCGTTCCGAATAAATCGTCACATGTTTTTCAACTTTTAAAATTTTAATAACTATTCTAACACTGTTCATTAAATCTTTATAAAAAGTTTTTAAACAAGAAATCGTAAAAAATGTAAACTATCAAAGTTCACAACTGCTTACTATTAAAAAAAAAAAAAAAAATCAACATTTTATTACTTAAATTTAAAGTGGCAAAAGGACAGAAGAAAAAAATAACAGTCGAGTAGGTTGAAGAAAAAAATCAAACGAGGACAATTTTAAGTAACAGGGAGTGTACAGTAGGGAGCTGACTTGTTTGCTAGTGCAGGATGAAGTGCAACGGGGCCTGCTACTACAGTAGTTATTCGAAATCATTCGTGAGTAATATTTTTAGAAAGGCGCGTACTAATGGTATTATTACTACTACTAGGTTATAGGAGGAGGGGAATCGTACAAACAATCCTCTCAAACCGCATTCCTTACGCTAGCAATCAAGTGAGCTCCAATCTATATTTTAACTTTGATGGAAGTCTCGATGAGAAAACAAACATAATTCAAAATGTTATTGTGGCATACTATCATTTTATCAGCATAGAAATAGGGAACAAAGTAGGACAGTACAATACTAAATACAAAGTAATAAATCTGTACACCTACCAATGTACATAAAATTATGATATCTAGTAAGCCGACTGCTACCAAAATGTGATTCCTGAGGAGAGAAATGAATAAAACCAAGTGTGATCAAGTCAGCGGAATATCAGCATCAGAAGAGATTTAAAACAAGAACCACTGATGGACACATCAAAAATAAAGCAGTGGAGAATCTTAAATGAATGATAAAAGTTTGCCTAAGAGTTTTACAGGTAGGTACAACCTGACGGAAAGAGGAATATTTTAAAATATTAATAATATACTAATGAAATTTAACTGAAACCTGATAAAAAATAAGTAAGAATAGCGGTAATGAGTTAAAAAAAATGATTTTAGGCAAGAGAGAGTATGGTATATGACTTGACACTCCAACACTATGACGCAAATAAAAATTAAAAACAAATACGACCAAATTTACATCAGACGTAATTTAAATAACCAGAGATTTGTTCAGTTTTTACTTTGTTTTAATGAAACATCACATTTTAGAATTTAGTACTGATAACCAGGAATAGAGAATAAACCGGAATTCCATCATGACATAACATTTTTATAATGAACTGTAAATTTCCACGTTTATAATAATTATAATTCTGAGATAAACTTTAAATGTTTAAATATACATATAGATTATAAATACACACAATACAATATTTAATTTTAAATATTTGAACACTGCATTCCTTAATTAAGTTTTTGATTATTCAGTGATATGCTTAGTTTGTTGTTGTTGTTCAGGTCATCAGCCTGTAGGCTGGTTTGAACCTGTAGAGGTTTTACTAAGTAAAACGAGGAGTGAGGTGGTTTACAGTTACCTTCCTCACTGAATGGAAAAGTACATTTAACAGCATGCCGGGCCCTCTGTAAAGCACACATTTTCCACTCTGCAAATGACACCTTCACTTCATTCACCAAAGGGTCTGGCTGTATAATAAAATTCATTACGTTCAGAGGAGATAACTCTGATTAGTGTCTTTTACACCTCTACCTCTTCTATTCATAAATGGTTCAGTCATTTAATTGGCTGACCATGTGATAAGAAACAGAACTATTTATTTTAGCCCTGCAACGAACAGATTGAGTGTAAATAATTTAACCTCCACCTGTCTGTTATGAGCAGATGCTTAGTTTATGAAATAAAAATCAATTTAAAATCAATTTAAATCTCATATAACACCAGAACTTTCTATCATTAACTTAAAAACTACATCAAAATAAAGATGTCAACAAAAAGAAAATTTAAATCACAAAAGTAAACCCTCCCAAATATATTACACATTTTGAAATTAAATAGGATTTTTCATTGAATACACTTGGTTAAAAATACCGAAAAACTAAGTCTTTCTTACTAATCCTACAGCTACAACAACCTAACAAACGACGTAAGACAATTAACCAACTGAACTTATCAAACATTTACATGAACAAGAATAACATCTACATTGCACAAACAATAACACTTTTCAATGTTGTACAACTAACTGTTCAGATTTAGCCTAAGATTTAAGCCAGAGCAGTTAATTCTTTCGCTGCCACCATTATTTTCGTTACATGACTTCATGCGCCGATTTATGTTTTAACATTTTTAATTGTATTTATTCTAAATATACGTACAAAGTGCAAGATTTTTGCGAAAACAGTGATTTCCTAAAAAAAAAGATTAGATTGTTTACCGACTGCCAAGGTCAAAATAGTAATGATAGGTTTACTGCCGACTTTTAAAAAGAGATACAAGAGCGCGCTAGGCAGAAAAAAAAGACCCGAAGCATATACGGAGCCGGCACAGGGAAAACACACCCGACTCTGAAAGGTGTTCGGACCCGGCAGTGAAAGGGTTAAACATTCCTACATTAAGCCAAAGGGAAGGGGGTTTGAGAATAATAAAAAAATTTGTCACCTGAGAATATGGGTAAACTAATGAAAGACAACATACTTTTACATTGAGTATCATGTTTGAAACGTGTAGTCACTGTACAGCACAACTGAAAACTTCAATTCAAGCAATAACTGCACGTAATTCTAGCACAAAATATATTTTCATTTTTGAAATAATTATTTGTAGTTTTTAGCACTCTCCGATTAATGAACAAGATTTCCACCCGAATTTGTTTTGTAAATTTTTAAATTTTCCTAAAATCCGTCCAGGTTATCTGGAGTTCAGAGATAAATAGAACAAACTTAAGGAGGTTCTAGTAACAAATCGCTAGACAAACATTCAGTGAAATCATCTCATATAAATAATACACCAAATACACTATTATAATTTTAGCTGTAATAATAATATGTAATGTTAAACTAATAATATTTTTACCATTACCTAACCTAACCTTAAGAAAAGTATCCATTCGAAGTAAACCAAGTCAGAAAAAACTTCAGGGAAATGAAATTAAACTAAAAAGATTTCAATGGTGATACCACATACGCTAAGTTCAAACGAGCAACTCTTAATGAAATATGAATAGTGTCAAAGACACTATTTGAATTGCAATTTAAAAAGATCAGAAGAGCAAATTGTGAAAGTCACTTAAAAATTTTTGATTTGTGCTTTCTTAAAAGTTATTTCCCACTTTTCAGTCTACATGAAAGGTATTTTTAAAATAAATGTGCTAACATAAAATGACAAAGCCAACTTCATTTCTGTAGCACATGTTGGCAGCATAAATGTCCATTGTGGATTGATTTCTTTAACACAAGACACTAATATATGAGGTATTTTAATGAAAACAGTAAGAAAATACCAGTACGATAAAAGAATTTCATTGTATAAAAAGTATTGTTTTTTTTTAAAAGGTAATGATAAACCTGAAAGATTAGACCAGTTCCGTGATTGAGATTCAATTCAAGTAATAACTGTGCACATAATTCTTGCACAAAATACATTTTTATTTTTAAATTAATTATTTGTAATTTTTAGCACTCTCCGATTACAGAACAAGAATCTTCAACCCAATTTGTTTAGTAAATGTTGTAATTTTCCTAAAATCAGTCCAAGTTATCCGGAGTTCAGAGATAAATAGAGCAAACTTAAGGAGGTTCTAACGGGTGTTTTATTAAGGACGCAACCCTGATTACAAGAAGATAGAAGTAATACATCGGTAAATTTTCTGTCCCCTAATCGGTATGTTTGCAACAGTGTACGCAAGGCCAACTACCCAAGACAGTTAAAATGTTCCAGTCAAGCATTAGTGTGGTGACAGCAGTCGTTTTGTTATATTGTGTCAGCAATGGTTTTTTCCAAGGAAAAGATTGTGGCTTTTAACATAGGGTTGCGTTCTTAATAAAACACCCGCAAAAACCACAATAGCAAAAGCAACAACTGTTATCATGTTTGAGCTTTTGACAAAGCCATTTTTGTCATAACATGTTTTTTTTCATACTGGAACAAGTGATTTTGTTCCTTCTGACCAACAAAATGTACACTCTCTAATAATTTGTCGGTATTTACGATCACATTCCAACTAATCAACTTCAAATTAATTAAAAATTCTTATAACAAAAATAAAAACCTGTTATGCAAATAAAGAGAAGAGCCAAAAAATATCTGGGGAGAGAAGCATCAAGCAGTGGCAACTTAAAAAAAGCCCCATTTCAGAGTACTGTTTTCTGTATTATATAACTTACTATCTAATAAAAACAAACCTTTTAAATAAAATTCTCTTATTTATCAACACGTTAATGATTAAACCATAATCATTTTTCAAAAGTTCTGTCAATACATAATAATACAAAGTTCTTTTTAATAAGAATTTAGAAACAATAACAACAACTAACGGGTGTTTTATTAAGAACGAAATCCTGATTATAAGAAGATAGAAGTAATACATCGGTAAATTTTCTATCCCCCAATCGGTATGTTGGCAACAGTGTACTCAAGGCCAACTACCTAAGACAGTTGAAATGTTCCAGTCAAGCATTAGTGTGGCGACAGCAGTCGTTTCGTTATATTGTGTCACCAATGGTTTTTTCCAATGAAGAACACGTGTTTATTGTAGAGACTTACAAAGCGAGTTCTTACAAATGTGTGCAAGAAAAGTTTCAGTTGAAATTTCTCCGTTCTGCCGTTCCGAATAAATCGTCAATATTGCGTTTGATAAAAATTTTTTGTAGAACTGGGAGTGTACTTGATGAGAAACCACCTCGCCAGCCAACAAAGTTAACCGCGGAAGTTCTCGAAGAGTTGAAAAATCGTTTGACTCAATCACCTAAAATAATCGCTCAGAAGATTATCATTGTAAACTGAGCTAACATTAACTACTGAAAAAGTTACATTTGCATCCTTACTAAATGCGATCTTTTAGGTGATTGAGTCACACGGTTTTTCAAATCTTCGAGAACTACCGCGGTTAACTTTGTTGTCTGGCGAGGTGGTTTCTCATAGAGTACACTCTCAGTTCTACGGAATTTATTCATCAAACGCAATATTGACGATTTATTTGGAATGGCAGAATGGGGAAGTTTCCACTGAAACTTATCTTGCACACACACATTTGTAAGATTTACTCGCTATGTATGTCTCTACAATAAACACGTTCTTCGTTGAAAAAAACCATTGCTGACACAATATAACGAAACGACTGCTGTCACCACACTAATGCTTGACTGGAACATTTTAACTGTCATAGATAGTTGGCCTAGAGTACACTGTTGCCAACATACCGATTGGGGGACAGAAAATTTACCGATGTATTACTTCTATCTTCTTATAATCAGGGTTGCGTCCTTAATAAAACACCCGTTATAAAGTTGTTCTTACTTTAAGTACCTCCCCCATTTTAGATGATTTTTATAAACAAGATGTTTTTAACTCTCATAAATTTTCAAGCCAAGAATATACTGCAGAAATTGGAAACAGCAAAACATTCAACATTTCTTCATTAAACAAGTGCACACAGTTATCTTGGTAAGAAGAAAAACTGAAACCATTTTCCCCGACCAACGCATAACAACGGATTCCCAACTTTAAAAATTGTAACCAAAACAAAATTTTTGCCATACAGAAAAAAGGGCACAGTAAAAACCTTTAATTTAAAAAAACATTTACTAAAACTGGAAATTTTTATATATTTTTTTGAAATTGAATTAACCATCCGATCCAAACATTTTCATAACACGTACAAACAACATCGTAAAAAACCAGATGCAAACACAAAAATTAAAAAAAAAAACAAACAGTAAACACAAACCACTCAAGAAATTTTAATAACTGAATGGGTACTTACCTGACAAAAAATACAAACTAAGAAAAGATGTACACAAATTAAGATATAAATATATTTATGCTTTTCTATAATGTAAAAAATTTCTTACAACCATACTTAAAAAAACTCCGGCATGACGTTGAAATTTAAATTCTTAAAATCTAAGTACACTAGAAAAAGTTGGGAAACCACATACTCGTTGAAATCATACTTCCAAATTACTGGAGTATATGTGGGCTGTGGTGAAGCTTGCCACTTATATGTATATGTGGACTGTGGTTGCCACTTGAAATTAGATATTAACTGGTTTGGTGGTGAAGCGGTATTATGCTATGTTGAAGATTTTCCCTTGCCCTTGAGTACAGAATAGATGGGTGGTTCAGGAGAGACAAGGCTGGCCGAGTCAAAAATACAGTAAACCCTCGTTAATCCGGACTAATTGGGGTTCTAAGTCGTCCGGATTAAATGAAATACAAACGGGTACCCAAAATTAACCGATATAGCATTGCCGTGGGCGGAGTTTTACGCGTATCCGCCACGGAGCGTGTATTGCACAACTTATTACCAATTCAGTGCCGGCTGTGTTACCGGTCTAACTTGTACCATTAATCTTTAGTGATTTTTTTGCAATGAACAAAATAACGTTAACAAAAAAATCACTGCAAAATAACGGTACAAGTTAGGCCAATAACACAGGCGGCACTGAACTGGTAATGAGTTGCGCAATACACGCCCCGCGGCGGAAGCGCGTGCTACACAAGATCCACCAACGGCAATGCTATTTTGGTTATTTTTGGGAAACCCTCACCTAACCTTAATATGAACAAAGGTACACAATGAAACACCCTTTATAGAAAACGAACGTGTATTTTGAGTTAAGTTATATATACAGACAATAACATGTTGTAAAATGTATTACACTGTGAATATGAAAGGTCCATTCTGTGCTTAAGACATTACGTTTTGAAACACAGAAAATAAGACTGGTAATTTTTTTAACCTGGTTATATACTAATATTCTCAATATTAAATAAATTTACAAACCGATATCTACTTGAAAATAAACTATGCAGTCAACTGGCTGTCCGGATTAAGCGAACTCCGTGTTAAAGGGGTCCGAATTAACGAGGGTTTACTGTAATGCTTGTTCTACTGCAGCCAATGACATAATTTCAGACTACATAGTCTAACTATTAAACATATTGAACAAACATATTGGCACAAACATATTGAACTGAGTTGTTGGGAGTCAAGCAGTTAATGGGACCGAGATAAATGAATGACCTAATATGTTTGACACTAAAATACACTTACTTTTCTGAAAACATGAGTCTCCTCACTTATCTTTATTTTCATTGTGTAATTTTATATTCATAAACTTTAATAATATGTCCATAAGTGAAAACAGTCATAGTAATTGTACTGTAGTTTGTATTAGTGGCGGTAGTTTATTAATTGTAGTACACTAGTGACTTGTAATATACCATGTAATACGTATTTACTATGGTTATGAGGTCATCAGTTTTAAAGTACTTCATCTATTAAGTAAAAAACTGTTCAGTCCTGCCAAATCACCAGAAGAGAATATGTTAAATGACTGGTTATAATGTAAGTAACTGACATTCAGGTATACTTTTTTGGTTATAAGTTTTATGACATAAGAAACTTGGAAAAACCACTAATGACACTCATCTTTTATTAAAAGAAGTATACGATGATGAATGTTTGTGTATGGGTTTTTGAGTAGTTAAAGCGTTTCCAAGATGGCCAAGAGACAAAGATGATGCATGCCCGGGTTGCCCTTCCACGTCAAAAATAGATGAAAATATTAAAAAATTAAAGGAAAAAAGAACTGTGAATTGCGGAAGAAAAGTCATGCGTTATTCATAAAAACAATGCATTGTCTGTAAGGACATTTCTAGCCAAGACAATGTAACATCCTGAAGTTGACCATCCACCTTATTTGTCTAACCTGGCACCATAAATTTATCTATTCACCAAGGTCAAAAATGCATTAAAAGGAACAAGATTTTAAACTGTTGAAGCTGTGAAAGACAAAGCAGTGTGCATCATAAAAGAGCTCACAGAAGAAGACTTCCAGCACTTTTGAATAATAGACAATTCACATGGAGCTGTGTATGGATAGTGGAGGGGATAATAATTAAATACGTATAAATTTAAAATAAAAAGTTTTACACTATCAGTATGTTATCTAATAGCCACACCTCACATTTTTTTAAAAGAAAACCACATGAAAGAGTAACTTTAGCTGTGTGTGTTCCCCTACAAGGAATGCAAACAATAAGGATGTAGGTTAGGGTTTTTCTACACTTTGAAAAGAGTGCGTGGATTAGCCAGTCTGTAAGGAAAGTTGGTAGTAACATGGAAAGTAGTAGCACATTCGCTTGCTTCTAGGAGCTATCTGCGGTCCCTGCCAAGCTTTCCCACAAGCTTCACCGCATTCTGCATATACTATACATTTGTTTAAATTTCATCTCTTCCCTAATCTCAGGGTAATTACAGCAATATTATTTTAATAAAAAATTTAATTTTTAACGCTGAGTGCCACCTAGAAAAGATGGAAACTCGTTAAAGAGCCAACACATTTCTTTTAATAATTTGCTTAAATTATGTATAAAAATAGTACAATCATAAATCCTTTATAGAGAACTAGCGGTACCCGGCGTGCATTGCTACGCCGCCGGAAAATATTAAACCGGCAAAATTTAAAAAAAAACATGTAATTAATGACAACTGTGAAATTAATTTGTTTTATTTAAATTAATGCTAATGGATAAACAATATTCTTTTCGGTAGAAATATTACGACAAAGTACACGTACATCAACAAAAACATAACCTCGAACATGGCTCAATGTTTTTCTACATAGTTCAAAAAATATTTGGTAGATTTTGCTGCAAGCATTTTTTATCTAACCTCATAAAAGCCTTAATGTAGGATATAAACGTTATTTTCAATCCTTTAGAGCTTACTTTTTAAGGGTTTCAATAGCCTAAAACCTGCACCCGCATCATAGTTACAACATAAAAAAAGCTGCATGAAAATCGGTTCACTCCATCCACACACACATACATAAAATTTTATATATATATATATATATATATATATATATGTACTACTATCATTTTCGCGTCCATACATTGACAATTTCCTAACAATCTGGAGTCCGAGTGCAATTTGGCGTCCGTATACGGACGCCAAATTGTAATCCTTAATAAAAACTTAATAAAAATTTATTGTGACATGGTTTTCGGACGTAATTTTTTTAAACTAAAGTACATAGTTTGGGGCAACTATATTTATTTTTTGAGAATTTTATTGTTACTCAGAGAGACACAAAAAAATAAATAAATTTTGGAACCGGATGCGAAATGGCGGTGTTTTGAAACTATTTTATACACCGTACCTTGGAGAGTTTCTCACCAGAGTGCTCTCGCTACGCCCCTATGTAAAAATATACGTATATTATGTATATTCTTACAAGGACGTCAGTTTCACATCTGCTATCAATTTCGCGTCCACCGGTTAAGAAAATAGACAAAACAAGTTATAAATAAATATTGTGTTGTGTTAAGAAAAAAAGTTTAAAAGAATAATAAAAACAAATTTTTATTAATCATCGAATTACAATTCTTTCAAAACTCACAATCTAATTTAGTAAACATTCAAATAAATATTATTCGGCAAATTATTTGATATAAGTAATACAATTAAATTAAAAATAATTATATATTTTTTAATAGAATTAAAAAACTCTCTTTTCCGATAGACGATTTTTTGGGTTGACAAACTATCCTGGAAGGAAACCGGTGCTGCGCATAGTAGTGTCAGGATTAAATTATTGTTATGGCTGGCAGGATATCTTTCTAAACGCATTGTATACACAACGTATATTATACGCAATTTTGAAGAGTTGTTCTCCGCCGTGCTGTCGCCTTCCATACATGAGTCCATCGCACGCCGCTTTGGTTTCTTTTTTCAAATTAGGCATAAACCCACTATCAACGAATCCATGAACAAATCCTTTAGTAATTTGTTTACGTCGTTCGTTTAGTAACCAACGGGTTGGTCTAGTCTAGAAGAAAAGTCGTCGCCGCAAGTCAGCTGTTTAGCTGACTTTTCGACAGCTTTTCTGACAGCTGATTTTCGGAGATGGAGGTTCCTAGTTTAAATCCTAGTATATAGTATAATTTTGGTTCTTTTATACGAATTTGAATACTAGACAGTGATTACCAATGTACTTTGATGGTTGGGGGTCAATTAACCATACTCTCTCAGGAATGGTCGGCCTGGGTATGTACGAGACTACAGCTCATTTAAACGTCATACATATCATTGGGTCATGGGGTTGCTTATTGTTCTCAATCGAACAAATTGCAACCTACACGCATTAAGGATAAAACAAAACAAAAATTTGTTTAAGAATTTTTAACAGGTTATTTCACGCTTTTTTTAACATTACACCACCTGACAATTGTCAATCAAATATTTCCTGATTACGCTTACGATGTGTAAAAAGAATGCGCATTTTGCTGTTTGCCCACTCTCACTGCAAAATGTTTCAAGTACACTTCCATAATGCTATTTCGTATCATGTAATATGTCGCCCCAATTACTAGGTTTAGCAGTTTTACAGTAAGTAAATAAAACATTAAAGAGAAAAAACTTTTTCTAAAATATAAAAAATGAAAAATGGACTAGGAGTAGATTATTATTAGCCTTGTTTTTTGCTTAAAAACAATGCGATAAAAAATTAAACTAAGAAATTCGGGAAATAGCAAACTTTACTAGACAGACCTGAACCAAGTAGGCATATTTTAATATTTATTCTGGGCCGATTTTCTTTCATTATAAAATTCTGGACAGAGATTACAGATTTCAGAAAAAAAATGTTAAGGGTAGAATAAAGTACACCCATTCAGTTTTTTCCCTTTTTCTCTTACAACATCTGAACAAACGACATTTTTTTAAATGCCCGGAAAAAACAAGGGCCATCGATTTAGACAAAAAAGTTTAAATATTAATGAGTGGGTGACCTAAAGTGAAGTTTGTACCATCCAGTTCACCTCGATTTTCTCGCGAGTATGAGCTTAACAATCGTAATATTTATGGAACGTTCCGAAACAGCAGAACGACTCTCGATAGGGATAACGATAAAATTTAAATTGAATTTCTTAGAGTATCGCCACCATTCCTAAGTTTTTCACGATTTTTTCGCTGATTTCGGCAGACCAAACAAAACAATTTACAGAACAATCCAGAACAAATGACAGCTATCATTTAAAGTAAAAACCAAAAAGTATTGAATGCATGGGCTTATACTTGCCACTCCAAATTTTTCTTTGATTTTCTAGCATATTTGAACGGGAAAAACGAAATTTTCGCGAAATGATCCGGAACAAACGAAGGGCTGTCAATCTATGTAAAAAACTTTAAAATATTGAGTCGAGGGGGATTAGAGTGACATTAGCACCACCCAGTTCTTCTCGATTTCTCGCTTACTTGAAAGGAACTAAAAAAATATTTTGCGAGACCATCCGAAACAAACGAAGGTCTGTCTCTGAAGTCCAAAAAAAATTTAAAAAGTTGAGCGGGGGGAGGCCAGTGTGAAGTTAGCCCCTCCCGGCGTTTTTTCACTTATTTGGACGGAACAAACAAAACATTTTCCGGAATAATCCGGTAGAAACGTAGACCGATCAATTTTACAAGTTAATTTTTGAAATTTTTGTATGGGGGCCAACTTTACAGTCCTGGTTTGAACTTCTACAGGTTTAGCTAAGTAAAACAAGGAGTGGGGTGGTTTACAATTGCCTTCCTCGCTGAGTTGAAAAGCTTATCAATATGCCAGGCCGTCTAAAAAGCACCTATTTTCCACCCTGCAAATGACACACCTCACGTTATTCACCACAGGGTCTGGCTGCATAATGAAATTCATTGCGCTCAGAGGAGATATAACTCTGACAAGTATCTTTTACACTTGTACCTCTTCTGTTCTTAAATACTTCAGTCATATGTTTGGCTTACCATGTGATAAAAACAAAACTAAATTTTTTTTAGTCCTGAAACAAGCAAATCGAGTGCAAATAATTTAACACTCCACCCTGCCTGTTATGTGCAACCCCTTACAGTACTATTATTTATTAAAGGCAGTTGCCTCTTACAATCAAAACATGCATTTTATTCGTCACTTGGGCGAGTAAATTTAAATCAATAATTCAAAGGATACCCACATCGAGAAAATGTTTCCAAACGGTGAAAATATTTTTACAAAAGATAATAAATTGATAAGAGAGTAGATTAGTCGATTTTTTTAAAGTAAATTCAGTACACTCGCAAATGTCCAACACGAGTCCTGAAAGTGTAGGTCAACAGAGACTGTAATTTCCCGATACTGAAGAAGCTTACTGAAATTAATTATTAGCAAAAACAAACCCCTGTTATTTATTTTTTGATTTTTGTAAAGCTTTTGACCGTGTCCCGTATGATTTGCCCATAAAAAAATTGAGGTGTATGGTATTAGAGGGACATCAGAGGGTCGAATTGCCATCCAATCATTGCAAAGTTAAAACAAAATACACATAAAATTTTATACAAGTTAAAAGGGGAGTTCAACGAGTTAGAATTTTAAGACCCTTGCTATTTTTAATTTTTGTTAACGATCTCGCTGAATTTCTTGGCTCCTTCAATGTTATATTATTTGCTGATGATACGATAATATCTTTCGAAGATGAAAACTCTGAACAAGGTTTAAAACTAAAGAAGCTTGAAGTAAGGTTATAGACTGGATGCAATAAATAATCTAGTTCTCAACTCAGATAAAACTGTGGCCAAATGCTTCACTGGTCGTAAGGAAATAAGTAACCAAAGTAAGGATATCTCCATTAATGACAATATATCAAAATCTTTTGTAACAGGTAAGTTACAAAATTTTTAGAATTAATATTAGGTAGCAAACTATCCTGGGACAGGTGTATTAAGGAACGTGTCTGCTATATAATCAAATCCTACTGCTACGCCCTAAAACGCTTAAAAATAAGGTACTTAGCGTACCAATACCTTTGAGTATTTATCATGTTTACAAATTCTGTTGGATTTGTTTTTAATTTAGTCACACTTAAACTTATAAAGTCGTCACCAAATTAGGTGTTTAACAGCTGATTTTCGGAGACGAAGGTTCCTGGTTCAAATCCTAGTAAAGGTAGTTTACTTTTATACGGATTTGAATGCTAGACAGTGGTTACCGGTGTACTTTGATGGTTGGGGTTTTATTAACCATACTCTCTCAGGAATGGTCTGCCTGGGTCTGTACAAGACTACACCTCATTTACACGTCATACACATCATCCTCATCTCATTGGGTCATGGGGTTGCTTATTGTTCTAAATTGAACAGATTGCAACGTACACAAATTAGGAATAAAAATAAATGTATGTTTAAAAAATCAAATAATGTTCAAATTATTCCGTCATATAATTACTTTTTATCTGGTTTTTTGTTAATTATAATGATTAAAATTTTTAATGATCAACTATCAAGTTGACTTATGAATATGGACACTGTTTACTATTAAGAATTCGTTTCTAATCAGTTGGTCCTAGCATATTGTTTGGCTGTCTTTGTCAAGGTTTCACATAGTTTTTCTTGGCCTCTCCAAGTGAATGCCTTGTCTATCTCCTTTTTGTCTTCTGTGCAATAGTATAACCTTCCAGTTCCTTATCCCAAGCATTTTGACTAGTCAAAAATATTGTACATATTTTTACGTAACAATAAGGTTTATTTATTTCATTATTTGTTAATTGATTCCTAGATTGGGTGGTTGGTTGACGATGTAAATAAAGTACTAGAAACCAAAAGAATATCAACAAAAAGTGGCCACCATGGCTTTTACAACACTAAATAATTTAAAAGAAAACGCAGAGAAAAATATCAGGGTTTGGAAGACTGACTGAAAGTTGTTTAGCCGAAAAATAATCTTGGAAATGGCCTGTTAAAGGATAAACTTCAACGTGTACAAAACAGCTGGATACGAGAATTATTAGTGTAATGTTATGTTAGTTTACTTTGTTGAAGATCAAAGATTACCATTACTTGAGGAACAAGAATAAAAATACAAACTATGACTAAGCCGGACTGCATTTCAAATGTAGAAATTTTACTGGCCATCGTACTTTTGTATAATTTATAAAATCATTTTGATTCAGTCACTAAAACATGGAAATATAAACCTAGAGAGAAGCGAGGCTTGGGAAGACCTAAAAAGAGATGAATACTGGAACAGGCCATTGAGCCTAATCCTTAACAGATGATGATGATGAATTCATTTGAACACCGAAAAGACAATGGGTGAATGGTACTCCATTTGAATATTGAACAAATTATATCACTTTACAATTACATAATTTTGTCAACTAAGTAAATATTTTAATTGCATTGTCTACTAATTGATCATATTATAGTAATTGCAGTCGAACCTCCCTGATTCGAATCTGATGGAACCGGCTGATTTCGATTTACAGAGGTAAAATATTGAAACAAAAAATGTACTTAAAAATTGCGTTTTAATAAAATTCATGTAATTTCATAAAATATTAAATTACAAAAGTCAAAATTATTAATAGACCACCAATTTGATTGAGGAAAGTTTTTTACAAATATTATTTTACTTGTGTTGTTTAGGTCATCAGCCGAAAGGCTGGTTTGAACCTGTAGAGGTTTTACTAAGTAAAACGAGAAGTGAGGTGGCCTTCCTCACTGAACGGCAAAGTACGCGTATCAGCATGCAGGGCCCTTTGCAAAGCACATATTTTCCCCTCTGTAAATGATACCTTTACTTCATTCACCACAGGGTTTACTTAATACTGTGATTAAGAATTAAGGGCATGTTTTGGTATTACAAGCTCTATTAGTACTCAAAAGCAAAAGAATATTCTACTTATAAGAACGATATGACAAATTATTGAAAAAACGACATAAAAAACAGAGTAAAATAAAATCGGGATACGCGTAAACAGTACAACTATACCTACAAACAAAAAGTTAGGTCAGCCTACAGAAAATGAAAAATAAATTGGGTACCGAAAATTTTAGAAATTTTAACGAGTAAAATATTGCTTAATCCGAATGAATACAGCTACGGTATTTTTTACCCTGTTTGTACGAAAATCATACACCAAAGAAGGAAAGACTGCATTACTAATTTAGCCTAACTAATTTTTTTTTTTGCTTTCGTCTGGTTTCCTCTGACTTAAAAATTAACTGAATTTTCAATATTTCCTGATGCGTATTGAAGCTTTGAACTACGCTTGTTATGCCCTTATTTGGTCGTAAGGTTTTGTGACAATAATGTTTTGTAAGAAGTGTAATTGTTTGTGTTTCTGCCTGGTTTCTTCTAACTCAAAAGTTAACTGCATTTTCAGTTTTTTCTAAAGCTTTTTGTAGTTTTGTACTACTCTTACTGTGTCCTTATTGTCATGATTTAACGCATGCTTCATTAAAAATCGTGTACAATGTGTAAATTGGAAATTTTGTAATTATTTTATCAATAATGTATAAAAAAATGTATTGTTACAATATATATGACCACGAAACTCTCGAAAATTTTCGAATAGGGAGGTAATTTAATTCATATTAAGGACGATTTTTGAAGGGGATAGCATACAATTATATTCGATTTAGGGAGGATTTCGAATGAGGAGGTTTGACTGTATTTGTAACAATTAGGATATTTTAAATAATTAACTCTAACAAATAAAAAATATACTTTCTTTAATTATTCTGGTTTTACATTGATTTAAAATAAGTACCTATTTAAAATACATGTCAAAATAATAAACAACAAATAATAAATTATTTTGATGACTGGATTGGATTCCGTCCGAGAACGAATTGTTTTCATACGATGGTCTTGTGTGGAGAAGTACTAGGGTGAGATGTGAATATCTAACTACAATCATTACAACATCGTTTACACTGTTGCAGGCTATAAGTCATAATAGCGGGAACGATGCCGGACGCGAAATTGTCGGTACTTTGTACGAACGCGAAATTGTCGGTAATTCGAAAGGAGTCTGAATTGATAGCACAGTGAATAAAATTGAAAAATGCTCAATTTTCAATATCAGGACAAACCAATACCAAAACTCAGGGTGTAAGTGTAACAAATACCCTATATACTCTCATCAAAGTTGAATATACTCTTCAAATAAGCGATGTGCGAAATGCACGCTTTTTGAAAAGACGCGGAATTGTTAGCGGGATGTATATATATATATATAGATATATTTTGCAATTTTTTCAGGCAAAAATATTAAAGACACATATGTGATGCACACATTATTAGTTATTTTGTATGCTACTAATGCATGCGTTTTTAGTTACAAGAATTCTATTGTTTGTGTACTTGTAAAAAAATAAAAAAAAATAATTAATTTTTTACTACTTCACAAGTGAAACATTTTTCTAATAAATACAATTGCTTTTGACAACGCTAAGAAAATAAGGAAATCTGCATAGTATTATGGTTTACGAATCGTAAAACATTATAGTGTATGTGTTATAGTTATTGTAGTAGTAGTAAAAATAAGTGTTTGACTAATAAAAAAAGAATGTTTCGTTTGATTCGTGTTTCAGAACCTATTAAATTAAAAATAATTATATACACGTATTTCCTACTTATAAATAATTAGTAAATCAAATACAAATTAACTTTTATAATCTAGTGATAATTTTCCGAAATCATGGTTTGTATTTGTCGCATCTTCATTATCAGCGTGAACTGATTCATCATCACTTTCCCCCCCCCCCCACCCATTAATAATCAGTTACTATCATTTTAAAAAACTTTATATTGCAATTGTTGTCCCTTGATATAATTCTTACTTAATCATCTGACGATATATTTTGCTAGTTGCATCCGCTTTTCTTGGTAAAGGCCACTAATTACCGCGTTAGCCATTACAAACATTAATTAAATGAAAAATTAAAACCAAGCACTGATATATGCTCAATGTATATCGAGTAACATACCACTAAACTATAGAGATCACAACTGAAAAGCTGGTGATTTATGGACGCATGAAAGATGATACTGTAAGAGACGCACATATGGCGCTCTCAGCAGAGCAGTTAAGATACTTATTGGTGCCACCTATCCAACCCTGGAGCTCAACATGTTAAAAAAACACCAAAATTCCTTTTCAAACTGATACTAAGTATCTTTGTAAATATTCACACAAAGAAAACTTAATAGACATCCTTTTTGCTGTAAATTATACAGGGTAGGTGAAAAGTCTGAGAATGGCTTAATATATCAAATGTAAGGGAAATTTCAAGATACATTATATGCAAATGTGAACCTCACTTAAATACAAAATACTATTTGATAAAGAATCAAATTTTTTTTCCGCAGTCTTGAACACAACTTTATTTTTTTAAATGGGAAGGTGGTCAAACGATACATGATTTCAATGAAAAATTTCTAAAAAGTATTACACAGTGGGGAAAAACCCATTCTAAAAAAATTTCAGAAAAAACAAACAAATGTTTAAACTTGATTATTTTCAAATGTTCACATGACTGATGGATTGGTCGTGACTGATCGGTTCCGTGACAAATCAGTCACGTGAACATTTGAAACATCACGTTTGAACATTTATCTTAATACATAATTTTTCTTATTTTTAATTGAAAATTTATTAGGTATTATTATTTAATATTTCTGTACTACAGAGAACAAAAAGCCGCTAAAAATAACAAATTGTTAATTAATAATAGTAATTTAATTGATACAAATTACAATTTTTATTGTGCTATTTTCTTGATATTTATTTTGGCATCGTTAATTCGTCTAGGACATTAACATTTTAATGAGTAGCATGTTTTTGTTGACTGTAATAAAGCAAATTAAGTAACACAAAATAACTTATATAATAAATGTTATTACATAAAGTTAAAAAATACACAACATGACATTTAATAAGGTGTTGCTGAAATGTAAAGAAAGGCTTTGAAAGAATATCTTCCAAACCGTATGGGATATCAATGAGCATTTTTGCCATTTTAAATTGTCTTGAAATTTCACATTGAAGTCATGTGTTGCATGACCACCTTCCTAATTAAAAACACTAAAGGTTACATTCAAGATCGCAAACAAAATTTTTTGATTCATCATGAAATTTTCCTTTTATTTGTAATATTAAAGCCGTTCTCAGACTTTTTACCCACCTGAATACTTTTTTATAAATAAAATACTTTAATCAGAGAAAATCTGTCATAATAACGAAGATGATACTTTCTTAATAACAAATACTTTAGAAATAATACTTATACATTATTATTTTAGAACCGTGTTGTTAAAACTTTGTCGAAGTGCAGCACTTCACAAGCGACATGGAAGAAACAATTTTTAATGAAATCTAAATAATTAGAACTAAATGAATTATTTTTTATCTACATTCAATAATACATGACTTAAGTGTTCGAATGTTGAACAAAATAAACTTTCCATTATATTCACCAACAGTAGAGAATTACATAATTTCACAATACACAAATATGTAAAGAATTTACAAAATGTCAAAGCATTTACAAATCAAGCCTGCTTTAAACTGAAAATCGCTTAAAAAATTTCTAAAATGTATTTATTCCACTTTATATTTCCTCTGTATTTTTCACTGATACTACTATATCTACGAGTAATTATCATGAGAAATATATTACTGCAGGTAATCAATGTCATTTCAAGCAGGTAATAAAGGTACTCAAAGTATTAAAAATAAAAAACAGAAGACTTCTCTAAATTTCATTGAACGAAAATATTGCTATCTAATAAACAAGATTCATTCATTAATGTAAAGCACATTCACCAATATTTCTTTTAAACAATTTATTTAAAGTTGCATCAACCCCTTGGTCATTATTAGCAACTAAGGTGGAGTATGCAACATTAACTGTGCGATTTGACACGTGAAAATTTCCAGACCCTGGCTGGGAATCGAAACCGGGACATCTGCGTGCCAGGCCAATGCGTCAACCACTACGCTACAGAGGCAGCCACATTGACCGATTTTAAACCGTTCACTTTTACGGAATTTCAGAATAATAATTCATATGCGATGCAAATTAATAAAAAAAACTTTTCTACATAAAACGAAGTTTAAGGGAAGTGTGGATCCCTATCCTAAGCAATGTTAATGTTAGTACCTTTTCCTCAGCAACCACTACAGCTAGAGCTACAACTTTTTTGTATGAAATGCCACTTTTTGGTACATAATTAGAATGTGTAGCATTTAATTATGGAAAGAATTTTGATTTTCACAATTGTTTTAAAAAGAGACCATTTTTTTCATCAAAAAATCACCAAAAAAAATTTTTTCCCCCTCAATTTTCAATATTTTTAAAAACAGCACATTCAATCAATAGAACTGGACGATTAACATACTCCATAAAAATGTCAGCCTTATACCTTTTGTGGAAGCTGAGGAAAAGGTACATAAAGTTCTAAAAATGACATTTTGAGATATTCATGTTTAAAGTTTGAGAAACAAACACACGAGTGTAAACAAAGACAGACCACAACAAAAATAGTGCAGGTTATAAACTTTTAGGTTATACTGCCAAACTATGAATAAATAAAAGAGAGATGGCAGTGTGAAAAAATAGTATAATAAATCACAGTAAAATATTAATCAAAAGGGAAAATTATTTTGTAAAATTTTGTGACAGATCAGATAACCCCTTAAACATAAAATCAAAATTAATAAAATATTTTCTTGTTGGCATAGCAACATGATTCTAACACCGTTTTAAAGCGCACATTCAAACTACATTTTTAACGAAAAAACGATAATTTTTTTATTTTTTCATTCCACACTCCCCGTAACACACTGTAAAATCAATAATTTAACCATTTTAGTAGCTACAACTTTTAAGTATTTTTTTAATAGGCTACTTAATTCTTCATATTTTTTTTCTTGAATTTGGTCTCGCTCCTTTGACTGATTCTGGTCAACCTTTCTTTTACAATGTAACTCCTCACATATGCAGATTTGCTGTTACCCATCATAATTTTTTTCAGATTTACCAATAATAATTAATGTAGAAAATAGAAAAAAAATTACTAATTCTTTTATAACCCAGTTCTTTCAACATTTACACAGTACAATGCTTAAATCAATTAGTGGCCTTCATGAAGACTAAGCGGTGAAGTTTTATAAACGTTTAGTTTCAGATGAAATTACACTGTTTCGAAAAATTTGATTGTTATTAGACTTAAACACGTAACTCTGATGATTGTAGATCCACCAAAACACTGGTGAGTAGATAATAAGAATCAAGGCAGCTGAAAAGGTTGGTGAAAATATTTATACAATCGAATTAATTTCAAGCAGCATGATGAATTATACTTAGTTTTGTTTTGAAAAATCTGGAAATCTTCAGCTGTTCCGTGACCCATTCAGAGATTTGAGGTTTTTGAAGATTTGTAGGCATAAAAAACAAAAATGTTCCTGCCAAACTCGCACTGCGAATCCTTATCATAAAAAAATGTGACCAAAAAATTTCATATCACTGAATTTATCCGGGATTACACTGTACCAGATTGACAAATGTTTTAGAATCTAAGTCAAAAATTAGTTCAGTTAAGAGGCTTTTTAATTTTTTGTTTTTACCTGTTGAATGTGTCTAATTTTTGTTTATTTTCATTGTTTTGCCAATGTTGTTAATGACATTTCATTTGAAATATTTTATTTTTCTACTAGTATGTGCCCAACCCCTACTGAGTCAATATTAGCAAGAAACCATTTCATTACTTACAATAATTTAATTATTATTTTGACAATTATCCTTAATGTTGCCACATTTATAAAATTGTGAACCCAATCCCTGTAGTATTTATTTTTGTTGTTAAACTTGATTCCTTTTTTCTTTTTTTTTAATATATTTGCAACATAAATCTTAATCTAAACACTCAGGCTATACACTGCTAGTTATTATTAAATATATTATGTATGTAGTCAGGCTGATAATCAGTCATACATTCTAATGCAGAGGTGAAAGTAAACTTCAATCACCAAACTTTTTATTTTACTATAAAACCTCTAAAGGCTCAAAACAACTTTCTGGCTTTTCACCGTAACAGCTTGGACATAGTACATTATGATATACATAAACCTATACCAGCCCAAAAACAATATTCTAACTAAACGAAGTACTGCGAAAACAAATTTCTTTAAAAGTTTAATGTTCTTTTTTTCTTAAATTTTTCAAAAAGAACTTGCTGATTAATGCTAATAAAAAAAAGAAGTCTCATCAACAACAAGGTTACTAAGGATTACTGTGGATTTTCACACTGCAACTATTGGTTTTAACCCATTAAAAATTTCCAGCCCCTAGCCAGGAACCAAACCTGGGATATAATGGTTCGAGAAAGGTGCCAATATAAACTGAATAAGACTGCGTAATGAGCGGTACATTATTGGTTCATTGTTTTATGTAGAAGAAACTTCACTTATTTCATCAGTAAACGGCTTATATTTTCACACAATAGGTTATTGTATACACAGACCACGATAATATAATGTCTTTATTGCCAGCTGAAGTGAAAAAACTAACTTTTGATGTTATTAAAATCCATTTTTGGTACAAAGCACTACAACATTAAATGAAACAGTTTAATATAAAAAAATTATTTGTTTTCTCTTAGCAAAAGACATAAAAAACAACAAAAAAGGTTCAGCCAGGGGACATAACCTCATTAGTTCTCTTAGAAACACATGAGCATTGAAAAAATGTTTTTACTAGTTTTCAGGTACAATTACCTAAATGGTATAAAACTTAACAAGACACATAACTCCAGACCAGTGAGAATAGATACGAAGAATCTTATGGTTTATTTTTCTTTAGAGTGTTAATAATAGACATTTTTTTGTAATTTTATGTAGATTACTAGATTATGGGGATTCAGGTAATCCCCAAAATTTGCTGTCTGGCAAAACAGCAATTTGATCTTGCAGAGTGTGTATATTTTTATCATTCTTGATCAGAATTAATTTACATCAAACAGAAAGACTCGCAGATTTCAACAGGGAGGTGAATAAAATTATTTTGCTTTATCAGCAGTTTTTAAACAGCTAAAGAGAAGAAACCATTTTTTTTATACATATAGGCCTACGCAAAATTTTGATAAATTTTTTTAATCAAGTTTTTTGAAAAAAAAAGCAGTATTCTAGAAAACAAGGTTATTGACATGAAATTCATAGGAGGATCTCACAATATTACAATACAAAACTACTGCTAAGAGAATTTTATTGTGAACGGTTTTAAATCCCAGTTATGGAGCCTGTTTTTTAATACTTCAGGTGACTCCATATCCATAATGATGAAAAACACATTTTACTGCATTAAATATAATTATTGTATAAATTCTTTTAGTTTAATTTTCTATTAAATGGCACTGAATATGGAGTAAAAATTTGAAGCCAATATCTTCAACGGCTGCTGAGAAAACCGGTCAAATATTAACACTAGTCAGATAGGCACTACAATCAGTGTTAAATACTCAGGTAGTCTATCGAATTAACTCAGTCTTGCCCTTAAATTTACCTTACCGCTTACCACTTCCAAGAATGCTCCAAACTGAAAATTTGTTATAGAGAACTTGAAGATAAGTCTGGTTAAAATATAATTTCTTAAAAATTCAGGGGTATAAATTTCACGAGTAATAAATACACAATAAAAAGTGTAAATATAAGAAATTGACAACAACAATCATTTAGATCAGTCCAAGAAGAAAACTGTCGAGTAGCAAAACCGTCACTACTAGATTACTATACAGTAAAATACGAAGAATTAATACAAATTTTTCCACGTTACTAAAAAACAGATCAACCGTAAAACAATAAAAATAACATAAAATAAAAATAACTAATAATAATAATAGACATTAAAGTATGAAACAAAGAAATAAAAAAAACAACAGATATAGTAAAACTGTTAATAATATTAATAATACAAAAAAAAAAACAAAAACAAAAACAACTCTGCATAGATTTAATAAAGAAAAACTGTACAACATAACCTGAACACAAAACTGTTTCAAACAAATAAAAAAAATCCACTACAGCAGCAACAACAACACTTAACAACAAGCACATATCATTCATTAACTAAATTCAAATCAAACATTTGTCATTTTTACAGCTACACAATTCAAATGAAATCACACATAAACTTAATGGTTAATCAGTAATTATTATAATATTAAAATTTAAAAATAAAACTGTTTGCACAAATAAAAACATAGTGAACTAATTAATTAATACATATTTTAAACCTGATAAGTTTAAAGAGTAGTATTTTTTGTTTAAAATCATATATATAATAATATCAAGGTGTCCTCACACCAACCCTTTGGCAAATTTACACAAAACTTTGTGAAATTATCGAAAAGAATTACAAATAGAATGACAAATAGTACAAATGGGTGGTGGTTTGTTTCATATTTTAGTCAGCTAAAGTCGTATTCTAATTAGTTTGCATTACTAACTATTACCACATTAATTAATCTTAACTATTAATCCTGTACTAATTACCGCATAGGAATAGCCTAGGCATGGGAATGAGTTATTTATTATTACAATTATTCATAATTAATTATTAAATAATTTAAAATTTACAATAAAATGAAAACTCAAATTCAATCAAATAAGAATTATTATTACGTCATTCTTACAGTATTAAATAAAATTCAAACTATTCATAAACTTTATAAAAAAAAAATGTCTAACTTATCGAAATATTATGTACTGGTATCTAATATCATTAGTTTAAACATCAATTTTATACAAAGTTTTTTGGGAATCCAAAAACAAAGGACTAACCAAGGGGTGAGTCAAATTAAACAAAATAAACAGAAAACAAAAATTTATAAAAAAAATTCTATTTGTAATACAAACTAATGAAAAAACAAATTTTTTTAAATTTTATTTTTATTTAATTTAATGATGCACACTTTTTTCAATTTTACAGAATACAATATCGAGTATATAACATATTAATTAATGCTGTATCATGGGCAACCAGCAGAAGTGAGGCATGGGCTCTGGTTGCCGAGTTTATTCAGCCATTATGCGTCATAACCATTATTTTATAATTAAAATAATAATAGATAAAACCAAATCAAAGGATGAAACAACACCAAGAAATAGGGGGTTGACTTTAACAAAGTTTTTTATTTTTAAGAAAGTCGTTCCAGAAAATTTACATAAAAATATACATTTTCTGGTACCAATTTTTTAGTAATTTGAAGTGTTTTTTAATATTTATCAGTTTATAAGCAAAATTAACACAATTTAAAATTGGGCTCAAAATTCAGACTACATCTCATTTACATCCTCATCTCATTGGGTCATGGGGTTTCTTTATCTTCTTCAATTAACCAAATTGCAATGTACACACAACGGATTAAATGGAAAAAATAGGGACTCCATTTTACATTAAAAATGAAAAGTTCACATTAAATTACAAAAATTAATACGGAAAGAGAACAGAACTAAAAAAACACCTGCATAGAAGCAAAGATATCCTGAACTGAGCTCTCAGTCACCACTCGCAGATAAACAATGGCGCATCTGCAATGACATGAACTGCTCATATTGCGACAGAAATACTGTGATTCAGCTGCAGATGGTTCACATTAAATATTGTGACAAAAATAATTTTATATCTCTATCTAATACCTATTTGTATAATTATATACTCATGGTGAATTGATGCAAATGTATTTTTTGTTTAGTTTATTAAGATCAGAGTGGCTACGCTCGCTAGTGAAAAGTATGGACTTTTTTGTCATACTTTCAGGCCAGTATTTTTCTTATCTCTCAAGTCTACAACTCCAAATTTTTACTATTGATTCTACTCACTTGGGAACTTAAATTGAGCCAAATTATCGATTTTTATTAGCTTGTCTTAACAGAGATACGTATATACGGTATTCAATTTTGAATTTTTTTGAAAATTTGAGATTTTGAGAAATTTTCCCAAAAAAAAAAACTACTCAACTATCAAACCATAAACTTCGTCCATTGAAAGTACCAATGTATATATTTTTCTTAAAAAAAAATGACAGATCATTATCTGCTTACCTTCCTGTAAAAATAATCCTGAAAATAGAGTTTTTAGATTTCAGTTTTGCAAACTTTGGGTAAGTTATAAGGGCTTAAGGGTAGGGTGTAAGTAAATAACAAACTAAACCTTTTTATTAGTGCATTCTTTTCTGAAGAGAATGGTATTTGATTCAATGTTCTAGGACAAACAGAAGCAGAAATATGGGCCTTTCCATGGACCTCTGCAGTTAATGAAAAGGACCGATATGTTTAAACAAAAATGGCTGCCATTTGCAAAATAATTAAAAAAATAAAATACGTGCATTTTTGAATGGTAGATAGATCACTTTTAGGTAGACTTTAGGTAATATAGGATCACTTTTGTGTAGTAGATAGTTGATGTGGTGAAAATATAAAAAAGGTCAAGCAACCACCCCTTTATTTTAGTGCATTCTTTTCTAAAGAGAGTGGTATTTGATTCAATGTTCTAGGACAAACAGAAGCAGAAATATGGGCCTTTCCGTGGAGCTCTGCAGTTAGTGAAAATGACCAATCTGTTAAGACAAAAATGGCCGCCATTTGTAAAATAATTAAAAAATAAAATAAGTGCACTTTTGTATAATAGATAATTCACTTTTAGGTAGACTTCAGGTACTCTAGAATCAGTTCAGGTAGATCACTTTTGTGTAGTAGATAGTTGATGCGGTGAAAATATGAAAAAATTAAAAATGGTCAAGCAAACACCCCAGACCACTCACTTGACATGGATTGGATTGCCCTTAATCATATAATATCAAGGACATCAGTTATATTTAAAACTAGAGGTGAAGGATTTCTACAATTCAAATTTTTTTAAATGGATGCAAAATAAATAATTACCATGAAAACATTTCATGACAATTCAGCATGCCAATCTAATTTTTACTTTCTCTAACCTTATACATGATTAAGTAGGGAAGGAAAGTACAGTTTTAATGTAAATTTTTTTGAAATAGAGTTTTCACTGGAAATACAGGTTTTTCAGGGCCCCTGAACCTAAAATCATGTTTTTTCGTGATTTGTCTGAGTGAACAAAGTTATTTCAAGAAAACAACTAGCATACAAAGTTTAAACTTGGAACTTAAGTTAGATACCACAATGGGAATAGACACGAACATTATCATCAAAATCGGTGAACCAGAACCAGAAGTCATTCATGTAATTTTTGCGATTTTATCAGAAATGGCTCCTACAATTTTTTTCAAAAAAATTACCACATTTACTGCATTTTTTATGTTCACCCAGAGAGGGTAAGTGCCACATCTGCTGAAATTTATGGAATAGGACTGTGCTTTCATGGTGAGAAATGGTTTTTTAAGTTAGTGGCCTTAATTATGCATTTTACGACAAAAGTATACTGGGTAAATTTATAAAAAGTTAAAAAACCTATAACTTTTACTTCAAACATTTTTTTTATACAGCACTTAGTATACATTTTACAACAAAAGTGTACAGATCAGGAGTAATAAAAAATTCAGATCCTACAACTTTCATTTACGGCGTTGTTTTCTGCAGAACCTAGTTTAGCGTTAATTAGTGTTTTCTGTATTTTATCATACAGAGGTTGATTTTGCATCATTCACTTATGATTAAAATTAAGTTGTTTTTCATTATTTTCATTGGCAAGAGACAGTAGTTTGAGTATTTCACACAATTTTTTGCACATGACCTGTTCAGACCATGTAAACTAACTTTAAACATTTCTGGAAGTTCTTTTGACAGCCTGCACTCTTACTGCAAGCTTATCTCCTTTCTTCAATTCATCTTCTATTCTGCAATTGTTCTTCGAGAAAGCTCTTGAAGCCAGTAATTAGTGTATGAACATGGTTAGTTACTTTACGTTTTCCAGATTTATTCTAGTCTTCTCACTTCTTTAAACCACTAATCTGACACCCTAGTCTATGGTTTAATATCTTAAAAATTTGTTTCGCCAACCGTTTAGTCAACAATAATTTTGTACAGGTGTCCGTAATATTTTAGTTTTCATTTTTTGATCAGTTTTTCTCTTATTTGTAGCCTGTACAGTCCATCAACTATTTTCAGACCAATTCCAATTCTACTGATTATAGGCAGCGATAAAGTAACTGACATCTATCACAAAGAATTCCAACCTAAACTATACACGGTATGATTATAGATGTAACATAAAACCCTACACGTAAAAAAACATCAATGTTCCAGACAAATACCACATCCATTAAAATTCATAATTAAATTGTATTACACCAAAAATTTCAACAACGTTATCCTGCTTGAACCGTTCTCTACACTAGAGTAAAATTTAAAAGTAATTTTCAAAAAAATTACTCACTGTGAACAGAACAAAATAATTTTGAAGAAAACAATTTTTTATTTGTGCAAACAGATATATTTTAAGTTGCTATCTTAAAACGTAATAATAAAATGTATTTCTGTTACTTAAATAATACTGACAAACAAACAAAAAAAAAACAAAAAATGAATAAACACGCGGTTGTGAGGATCACACTGCAGGTACTCTACATTTTTCTTTAAATGTATTTTTACGTTGGAATATTTAATATCGTTACGGTTACGTAGAGGATGAAAGATGACTGATGAAAAATTGCCAGACATGGCCATAAACTGAACCTGAACAAGAAATACGGTGAGTGGTAGAAGTCTGATACTTTGTAGTACCTGATACTAAGTGAGGAACAAGTTGGTAGCATAGAAGGATCAATAAAACATAAATAAAAAGCTTCAAATGAGAACAGTGTTCTTGATTTAACTATTATTATCGTTATTTAATATGTTTGCCTGTATCAGGCAGCAGGAGTGTTAAATTATTTGAATTTAACCTGCTAATTCCAGGGCTACAAAAAATAGTTCTTTCTCTTATCACATGTTCAGCCAATTATATGACTGAAGCAATTAAGAACGTAATTGGCAGAGGTGTAAAAGAAACTAGTCAGAGTTTCTCCTTTGAGAATAATGAATCATCATTATACAGCCACACTGTAGTAAATGAAATGAAGGTATCATTTTCAGGGTGGAAAATAGATGTTTTTCAGAGGGCCTGGGGCATGCTGATAAGCATACTTTACCACTAAGTGAGGAAGGCAATGGTAAACCACCTCACTCCTAGTTCCACTTAATAAAGCCTCTAGAGCAGAGGTTCCCAAACTGTGTACCGCGAGGCCGGCCAAGTGAGCCGCGGAACTCAAGGAAATTAAATTAAATTTAAACGGTCCAACAAAATAATGCCTGGCCGATGACTATAAGTAAGTATGTATAAGTATGATATAAGTACGTTTATAACAAGTACTTAAGTTTAATCAATGGCATATAGTAATAGGTGTGCCGCGGCTATTGGCCGTTTTTTTTTGTAGTGTGCTGCGAGAAAAAAAAGTTTGGGAAACACTGCTCTAGAGGTTCAAACCAGCCTTTTGGCTGATCACCTAAACAACACTTAGTATGTATGCACCCATTACAAAATTAGAAAGATGGAAATTAACTGAATTTAAGTTACTATGCAGTTCAGTCAATTTAAGTAAAGATTTGAACATGAGTTGAGTGTCCAAAATTGTTCCCAGACCGACAGAAACAATATGAAATTGAAGTATCCTATGAATTTATTAATTGAAACTGACTGAAAAACAATACAGTCATCACAATGGAAGGGTCAAATAGAAAAAAATACAAAAAAATCAGTCGAATATGAAGACAACAATGTTGGTGAGTTCTTTTTTATCATACAGGTATCTAGTGTCAACAATTTGCACCACAGAAGCAGACAGTAAATTAGGAATTGGAAGAGATGGTAGTATTGTGATGACACAAGAAATGGGTCCTGCCACCATAACAATACAAAAGTGTTATTTGTGGTGTCAATAATTAAATTTTTGGCTGCACACCAAATTCTTCTGTTGACTTCTCTCTATTTCCCAACGTTGAAAATTTTATTGAAACGAGTCAGATTTGACACAAATTGAAACATTCAGACAAATTCGGTGAGTGTTCTTAAAATTCTAACAAAATAAGATTTTTATGAATGTTTCCAAAAGTTATACTGTTTCAGTCAGTGGATTCAATAAGAAGGACATCCATTGCAACAGCTTACAAGAGAACTGCCATTTTAAAAATGCAAAAAGAAGTTAACATTTTTCAATCACACCTCGTATAGAGTATAACTAAAGTGTCAATAAGGGCACTCATTCCTGCAAATCAATAGCAAAATATACAACCAAACAAAGCACTTGTAATTGAGATCACTGTGATAATTTTTTCCAAAACAAATGAATGCTGTGAAATAAGAAATGCTAAAAAAAAAAAAAAAAAAAAATTTTAAGAAACGCTATTATTTAACAATGATTCAAATAAAAAATGAACTAAAAAGAAAAAATAAAAAAAATTACAAAAAAAATTACAGACATTACTGTTACAAATAAAAGCGTGGCGCATTTTATTGTAAAATATTCGTTGTATAAAAATGCGCCACGCTTTTATTTGTAACAGTAATGTCTGTAATTTTTTTTATTTTTTCTTTTTAGTTCATTTTTTATTTGAATCATTGTTAAATAATAGCGTTTTCTAAAATTTTTTTTTTTTTTTTTTTTATAATTTTTTTTCTGTGATTTTTTTTGTTAATTTTTTTTGTAAATTTTTTTATATTTTTTTCTTTTTAGTTACTTTTTTTAAGTAATTGTTAAATTAAAGCGTTTTTTAAATTTTTTCAATTTTTTTTGAAAAAAAATTTTTTTTGAAATTTTTTTGTAATTTTTTTTTACAAACACCTATTGTCATCGAAGATAAACAAGTGTGCAAAGTTTGATTCATATTGATACGGTAGAAGTATTAAAATTTTAAGTTGCCAGATTTGATGGATCCAAGAGTAAGTTATTTTGTAATAATAAAAGCGTTTAAAAAAATTTTTTTGTAAATTTTTTTTTATGACAGCGTATTGTCATCGAAGATAAACAAGTGTGCAAAGTTTCATTCATATTGATACAGTAGAAGTATTAAAATTTTAAGTTGCAAGATTTTATGGATCCATGAGTAAGTTAAATAAAAGCGTTTAAAAAAATCAGACTGACCATTTAACAAAACAATATTTTTTACATACTGTGAAATTAATTTTTTTGAAAACATATCATCGTGTCATGATTTTGAAGTACAAAAAGATTCAGTTAGCTACATGAGAGATCAGAGCCTTCATGTTATTTAAATTTGAATATCTGACACTGACCAAATTATTTAGATTCGATACAGTACACTGCAGAACCACAGCGAGGACACCCTAAAAAACCAAGGCTTAAATACGAGTTATACAAAAACAAAAGAATTGTTAAAGACAAAAAGTGAGAATCTGCTGAATAAGAGATAAATTTTATCACAACTGTACTTCCCTACTACACCTGTATCCCTGAAGTAAATGTTCGGATAAATTAATTAAAATTTTGTGTGCTTTATGAATTATCAAACTGAGTACAATAAAATTATTTGCCTTACTAACACTTCTTTGATCAGTTATACAAAAAAAAGTTGTACTGGTTTCTTTATTAAAAAATTATTGTTATATTAATGGCAATATTGAAGAAAATAAAATGTTTTTTCTGTAATAATGACTGGAAGCATTAGATTAAATGAGACAGAATGTTTGAAAAATTAAGGATGAAATACATTAATTATAAATAAGAGATTTATTTGGAAACTACATTAAAATGAAAGAGGGCTAATTAAGCAAGTAAGCATGTAGAAGTAGTACACCACGGCCGGCCCGTGGTGTAGTGGTCAGCGCAACTGGCTACTATGCTGGGGTCCCGGGTTCGATTCCAGGTCAGGTCTGGCATTTTTTCATCTGTAAATCACCACATATCATTACCTATGGACAAGCCCAAAGGTTTATGTAGGCATCATCACTCAATAAAAAAAAAAAAAAAAGTTAGAAACAAGAAAGGAATCCGGAAAGGATGCGGTATTCAGGACTGATGTTATTTAGGTTTTGCAGATGATTCTACTAGGAGAAACTGCACAACAAACTGGGAGAACTGCTGCACGAAATGAAAGACATAATGTGACTGAAGATCACTTTCAAGATACAAAGTGATGGCATACAGTAACGGGAAAGCAGAAACACAATTACAAACGATGGGGGAAACAAAAATTATAAAACCAGAAGGATAAACCACGCTAAGAGAATGATTAAATCTAAGAAAGGTTTACCTTTATTAATCTAGAAATATAAAAAAGTTTTTCAAACGGATCTGCACGGAACGTCACATGTTAAACTTGAGAGATTTGACACTGAAGATAAAAGAAGCACAAATCCTTTAAAATGTGGTACTATAAGAGAATGCTTCAAGTTAAACAAATTGAAAACATTACAGATTTGGAATTTTTTAATAAAAGCAAAAAATGGAGAGAATTTTAAAGAAATCTATAAAAAAAGAAAAGAATAAGACCTGAATTAATTACATCGAAGAGAGATATAAGAATCAGAAGACCTGGGTTGCAGTATTTCCAATTATGTATGATATAATCTTCATCAGACCGTCATCATCCAGTCTAGGATATACGCTTCCACTGTTTACCTCCACAATCCCTATTCTGCACACTTTTTGCCCCGTTAAATTCCGTCATCAATTTAAAGTCATCGCACCACCATCAAATCAAAATGAAAATACCTGGGTATTATGGCAGATGATGCTTGTTCTACAGAGTATACTTTGTGAGATTGCACTTCAAGCATAAACTAGTTTAATGCCTTAGTAAGGTGCAGTACAGTATTAAAGGAAGACTTAATCACTTTCCATTGCAAACTTTTTATTATCGACAATTAGGACTCATTTTAAAAAATTTCTGAAATTATTTTGGTACGACTATTTTAAATCATTAAAGAACTAGTAGGTTCATCAGAGTGAAATCTCATCATCTACCAACGGATGCGTCAGTCTTGGGAAAGAGACACATAAGATCATTGTGGTGCGCTTTTAAAAGGCAATGTAAACCCAGAACAACCAGAAAATCCCTCTAACATTAAAGTTCCATTTTTTACTTTCTCTTGCCTACAGTTTTCACCGGATCTACACGTTTTCAGACCCCATGAATCCAAAAAAACATGTTTTTAGCGATTGGTCTGTGTGTGAACAGAATATCTCAAGAACGGAACATCGTACGAACTTGAAACTTAAGTTACGTACCACTACTGGACCTGACACAAACATTTTCACCAAAATCAGTCAACCAGAAGTAGTAGTTTATTCGTGTAATTTTTCACTTTTTTGCGATTTCCTGAAAAACTGGTCCTACGATTTTTTTAAAAATTGCCTGGTTTACTCAATTTTTTATGCTCTACAAGATAGGGTAGGCGCCATGTTTGCTGAAATTCTCAGTGAGGCTGTTTTTACGTAAAACAATTGTTTTTTTAAGATTACGGTTTTAATATGCATTTAAGTGTAAAAATGTATATAATAAAAGTTGTAGAGAATTTAAAATTCTACAACTTTTATTTTCAACATTTTTTTGTATAACGCTTAGTTTAGCAGTAATTAGCGATTTTCTGTTTTTTTCTCACGAAAATGTGTGAAAAATCGATTTTCTAAGATTTCGGCCTTAGTATGCACTTCACGACAAAAAATATGTAATGAAATTTATAGGAAATTAAAAGATCTACAAATTTTATGAATAGCATTTTTCTCTACAGAGCCTATTTTAGCGTGAAAGAGTGATTTTCCGTATTTTTAAGGCAAACCGAGATAGATTTTCATTTTGCGTCTTTCATATATGATTAAAATTAGGTTATGTTTATTGAGGTTAGTTTCTTGTTTGTTTCTAATGTTTTATTGCTAATGTTAGGTTTATTGTTAATTATTTGCATTGGCAAGAGAAAGTTATGTGAGTGTTTCACACCAGATTTTTATCAGTGAATTTCCCATCCTCATAAACTGCACAACATGGTTATTTACAAATGACCTGATGGTGAGGCTGCCCAAGACACAAAGATCATGGAAGCGTAATGCTAAATATTAAATTAAAAGACCGAATATAGTGTTTTACATCACACAACAGACTGATGATCGATGGAACAAGACGATTCAAGTGGAGATGCTGGCGGTGAAACAGCAATAAAGGTCATACACTAACATGGTGGAGGGATGTATGATACAGGACTTTGAAATTACTAGGAACTAAATAATGAAAATAATAAAAGAAATATACAGAGCTGTTGTCAATCAAATCCAAAATTGATGACTTAAGAACACGAATGATAAAAGGCCGGTGATCTTTAGAACTTTCATTATTCAACTTAATAAATCACAGGCTACAGAAAATAATAGCATTGGGGGGTAATTTTATCATACTTAAAGTGATCAATTTATGCAGATTTAAGATGAATACACAAAAAAATCACACGCCTGTTTTGGTACTAACATGGTACATAAATGGACTCAATTTATTACCAAAGAAGGAACAACCACCATGAAATGCAAACTAGGTTGGGTCAAACCCGAGCATGGATTAGACAACTGAATGAAGTTATGGACTACACTCATTAAACTTTTTTGACATGATCATTAACAGTATTTATGACCTATGGAACTGAGAATTGGATCATCAGTAAAAAAAAAATACAAGTAAAACAACCACTGAAATTGAATATTGAACAAGGATCAGCAAAGTAAAAAGCAAGGAGACAAATCACCGGCCGCATTGGTGCAGTTGGTAACGTGCTCGCCTCTCATCATGCAGTCCTGGGTTCGAATCCCACTCAGGCACGGGATATTTTTATACGTTACAAAAAATAATTTCATCCTCTATTGTAAACAGTTACACCCCAACATCGTCGCTAATGACCATTGTAGTTGATGCGACGTTAAATAAATTAATGAAAATAAATAAAAGGAGAGAAAACAAAATCAGAAAAATGTCAGTCGATGAAGGTATTCTCATGTTAGCCTACATTGAAAGAAAATTACTCTCATTGTACATTTTTGTTAAAAGATCTCCGATATGGAAGGAAGGAATCTTGAGGAAGGGAGTTGAGGAACCTTTTAAAGAGAAGGAATTACACCTGCAAACATCCTAATAAAATTTTTAATCATTTAACATCCAGTAAATGAAAACCCGATGGAAACAAAAAGTTACACAATTAGAATTTTACGGTAAGATGAAACTACAAGAAGTTTTCAAATATTGATTTTTGTTGAGTGCCAGTACAAACAGAAGTAAAAGAAACGCATTTTGAATAAAGAGAAAATATGCAGCTTACCGTCAATTCCATCCATAGAATCCTGTGTACCTTGTCCACTTTGTTCAGATTCTTCAGCTACGTTTGCGTGCAGACTTAAATCGTGTTCCAGTGAAGTCTGTTCATCCTTTAAACAAACCAGAGCGAAAACAAACAATGAGCAAGAATTCAAAATAATTTCAAGCCTACTGCAATGTACAAAAAATAAAACAAACAGAAACGTATATGAAACAGAACTACTAGTGTCTAACCATTTTTTTAATAAACCAAGTTTATTAAGGACGGCATTCCCCCAGAGTAGTGCGACACAGTCATTCACAAATTTTGCGACCAGTATCGCGCGATTCCTTATAACTATAGCTTGAGTCCCAGCTCCGTGTAGTTGGAACGAAAGCAATGCATTGTTATAGTAGTGGGAGA
Source organism: Catonia carolina (assembly GCA_035578175.1). Classification (NCBI taxonomy): domain Eukaryota; kingdom Metazoa; phylum Arthropoda; class Insecta; order Hemiptera; family Achilidae; genus Catonia; species Catonia carolina. The sequence goes on from JAQMRL010000001.1 coordinate 31,560,971, forward strand.
ATGAATGAGTTAATAGTATTCCACAGCTGATGTATTTGTAGTGGTAGCGTGTACTAACTAGGCTAAAAAAATATTCTTATCCGGTGCATTAATTGAACAAATACCTACCGGGTTATTAACTTGGTCGAATTCATAATATTCAACTTGCTAATTTATATCAAAATATGTAAATAAATACAAACAAATATTTTAAATACGGAAAGGTTGAAAACGAATGTTTTGTATTAGAGTAATACAACAATTGTATTCCCAGCATGCATCACTCATTCATTATACCTCACCCGTACCCTTCACCCCGTAACTACACGGAGCTTCGACCCGACCTATACACTGAAACAATAATACGACTGAATTCCACTCCAGTGACACACCGAGATGCACAGCACTTCCTTGTTCAAGAATAGTGTGTTTTATTTTTGCCACTAGTGTTGCTTGTGCGACTGGTAGTACAATACACAAGAAGAATATAACTAATATAACAATCTGGTGTGAAACACTCACACAACTTTCTCTTGCCAATGCAAATAATGATCAATATAACCTAACATTAGTAATAAAACATTAGAAATAAACAAAAAACTAACCTCAAAAAACATAACCTTATTTTAATCATAAGTGAAAGACGCAAAATGAAAATCAACCTCAGTTTGGTTTAAAAATACGGAAAATCACTCTTTCACGCTAAATTAGGCTCTGTAGAGAAAAATGCTCTAAATAAAAGTTGTAGATCTTTCAATGTCCTATAAATTTGATCACATACACTTTTGTCGTAAAATGCATACTAAGGTCGAAATATTTTTAAAAAAATCGATTTTTTACACGTTTTTGTGAGAAAAAACCGAAAATTGCTAATTACCGCTAAACTAAGCGTTATACAACAAATGTTTAAAAGTTGTAGGATTTTAAATTCTCTACATTTCTTATTATATAAATGTTTGCGCTAAAATGCATATTAAAGCCGTAATCTTAAGAAAACAATTTTACGTGACAACAGCCTCACCAAGAATTTCAGCAAACATGGCGCCTACCCCATCTTGTAGAGCATGAAAAATTTAGTAAACCACGTGATTTAAAAAAAGTCGTAGGACCAATTGAGAAAATCGCAAAAAAAGAAAAATTACACGAATAAACAACTACTTCCGGTTGACCGACTTTGGTGAAAATGTTCGTGTCGGGTCCGGTAGTGAGGTGTAACTTAAGTTTCAAGTCCGTACGCTGTTCCGTTCTTGAGATATTCTGTTCACCCATACCCACACGCACGCACACACACACACACACACACACAGACAGACCAATCGCTAAAAACATGTTTTTTGGGTTCAGGGGTCTGAAAACGTGTAGATCCAGTGAAAACTCGATTTCGAAAAATCGACAAAAAAAGGAAGGAAAACAATACTTTCCTTCCTATATATATATTCATATAGACAAGAGAAAGTAAAAAATGCATTAGTTTAAAGTGATAAATTTGAGTAAACGCTTAGGCGTTCATAATATGTGGAGTCAATGTTTTCTGAGAAACTAGTATGGCAACAAGCGCCATGTGCCGAGCTGGAGTTCTACGCACTGTGTAAGATAATAGACTGCTACATTGTGTAGTATTCAGATGAACTAAAGTCCCCTAGTCGTGGGAGTGAGCGAATGCATAACGCTCTCACTCGCACAAGCCATACGCGCCGTTCCAATAACATTGTCTTTAATTTTACTCATTGTTGTGAACAAGCGTTTATACACGCAGTAAACTAACAAGCAAGATAACGACTGTAGTATGTTTTCAGATTTGCATTTTACAGTAACGACCTTTGAGCGCATGTGTAGTTATGCCACATATCTCCCTCTCACTCGCTCGGCTATCGAACATTAGTTCGTCTGATACCGATACTGTCCGATAAGTTTCGAAATAGGATTCCCTCCCTACCGCACTTCAACCGCGCCACTTCACATTACGCACCGTCCCAAAAAAAAAAAACAGCTCATTACTACAACAGTATTTATATTCATACTTACTATTACTTTATTATTTATTATTATTTGCACTTATTTAACCTGTACCTGTTTAAATCACAAATATACACTTACACTGTATTTGTTTAATCGAAACAAATTTATCTGAATATTGAACAACCGATCAAACCTAAAATACAATAAAACTGCACTGACTATAAAACCAATATTGCACGGTCGCTAACACTGTAAAACTAAAGTAAAAGCATAGTTTGTATTAGCTACTCTCAAGTAAATAAAGAATAATGCTTACTCCATTTAATAATTAAATCGTACCAATTATTTAGATTAACAGTCAACATTATAAATTAAGAATTTGCTGAGTCATAATTATGACTACACTACCTAACAGTAAACAAAAATAATAGAAACACTAATGACTTTCAGCTGGTAGTCACATAATCTGTACAAAATATTATGGATAAGAAAAATCTAGTACTATAGTGAAAATATTCTGTAAAGGGGAAAAAGTGACGTCACAGTGCCTTGGGTCAATCTCAGCTGGTGGGAGTAGTCTGTATGGAAAAGTCCATTTAATAAGAAGATGGGTGTGCGTGAGTAGTACCTTTACAACTTGACAATTTTGTAGTTGAGTTCTAACCTTAGCGTATTGAATTGATTAATTAGTTACGAGGGTTATACAGAAAAAAACCTCCGTTTATGTGTAGCAGGAAAAGTAGTGCGCGTTGCGCGGCCGAGTTGATATCACTGCGCGCAGTGATTCAGTACGATTCTAACTGTGCAAGGCGGAGAATCGTACGTTTGTGCGTTGTCCTTTTATAACCTCAAAACATGAGTGCCGTAATAGAAAATCCCGCCAATTGTGAATTGCATGGCGCTATAAGATTTCTGTGGGCAAAAAATCTCTCAGCGGCCGAAATTCATCGTGAATTTTGTGCGGTTTATGGCCCAAACATTATGAGTGAAGGTGTAGTCCGTCAATGGGTGCGTTTTTTTTAAAAATGGAAGAATAACCGTTCACGATGATGAAAGAAGTGCCTTCTCCTGTCACTGACGACCTAGAGAACAAAGTGAATGAAAAAGTTTGTGAGGACCGTCGTTTCACAATCTCGGAACTTTCTTATCATTTTCCTGAAATTTCTCGGAGTCTCGTACACGAGATAGTGACAGAAAAACTAGGCTACCATAAGTTTTGCGCTCGTTGGGTACCAAAACTGCTGACCGATGACCACAAAACAAAAAGAATGAGTTCTGCCATAGACTTTCTTTCTCGGTATGACTTTGAAGGAGAAGAATTTTTGAACAGGATTGTTACTGGCGATGAGACTTGGGTAGCCTACGTGAATACTGAGACAAAACAGCAGTCAATGCAGTGGGGACATACCGCTTCTCCAAACAAGCCAAAGAAAGTCTGTCAAACTTTGTCGACGAGGAAACTTATGGCTACTGTTTTTTGGGATGCTAAGGGTATCTTACTCGTTGATTTTATGGAACGTGGAACGACCATCACTGCTGCTGTTTACTGTGAAACTTTAAACAGACTAAGAAGAGCGATCCAAAACAAGCGTCGTGGCCTTCTGACACGTGGTGATGTGTTTGTGCATGACAACGCTCGCCCTCAAACAGCTCGAAGAAAAAATTAACTTTTGGCCAAGTTTAAATGGGACGTTTTCGATCATCCCCCATACAGCCCGGACTTGGCTCCTAGTGACTTTCACCTGTTCCCGAACATGAAGCGGTGGCTTGCATCTCAGCGCGGTTCGCCAATGACGAAGAGCTTCAAAACGCCGTGAATGGTGAATGGTTGGCTACATTCACAGGCGGCAGATTTTTATGCAGAGGGTATTTCAAAGACTGTTCCAAGGTACGACAAAAGCTTGAATCTGTTTGGTGACTATGTCGAAAAATAAAGAAAAACTGTAGTTTTAATATGTATATAATAAAGTTTTTGTATCTTCACTCAATTACTTTTTATTTCAAAACGGAGGTTATTTTCTGGATAACCCTCGTATAATTAGTTAGTGAAGTGTTATTCTACACAAATGTTATAATCTATCTTTGTTGTTCTATCTAATGTATTGTCTTATAACGGGTGATTCAAAAAGAGCGCCGGTTTTTAAACGGCTGGTAAATTTTTGTTTATCGGTTGGCAACATTGTTAGACCTCATTTCTATTTCGGAGAACATTCCGATTGACGATTCAGTTGTAGTTTCTCTTGTTTCCAGTGTAGTACTCTCGCAGTCTGTGTCTAACCATGGAGAAGTTTACTATTGCGCAACGAGTGTTAATCGTCAAAACATTTTACCAGAGTGGAGAGAGTTATGCGGCTACTGTCAGGCGACTTCGCGGTACTCTAGGACGTAATGAAGCACCGAATGAATCAACAGTTCGCAGGCTCATGAAAAAGTTTTTTGAGACGGGTTCAACAGTCGACCTTAAAAGTTCTGGACGTCGTCGTTCTGGCCGAACTAAGGAGAACGTTGCGTTGGTTCGTGATAGTGTGGCTGTTAGCCCAGCAAAATCAATACGTCGCCGTTCTCAACAATTGGGTTTACGATGTTCTTCTGTACGGAGAATTCTTCGGTACGATCTCCAATATCACCCGTATAAAATTCAGTTGCTGCACGAGAAACAATGTTGTTGCTCCGTGAACGGTTCCAGGATCGCATCATTTCTCGTAATTCCGACCATCAATGGCCACCAAGGTCGTGTGACTTGACGTCTTGTGACTTTCATCTTTGGGGTCATCTGAAGTCATTGGTGTATGCCAATAAACCCCGAAACATCAATGACTTGAAGGAGGAAATTCGACGGGTTATCCGGCAAATGGAAGTCGAAACTTGTCGTGCAGTAATATCCAATTTCATGGACGGAGTTGATGCGTGCCAGCGCAGTAGAGGAGGACACATGCATGACATCATTTTTCTTACATGAAATCGGAAGGTAAGATGAACTTGTTGATGTATTTATTTTCAGTTTTTCAATAAAATAAATCTCTTAATTTGATATATCAAAACCGGCGCTCTTTTTGAATCACCCTATATAATTCAAAGCTGTTAACTTTTTCGTTGACTCGGTTCAGTTCTCAGTTCATATAAAATGAGTGAAAATAGGGGAAAAAAATAAAGTCGGCAAAAAAGGTCAAGTTTTGCATAGTCAAAGTCGTGAAATTATTAATAATGTGATAACGTATTTTGAGCGGGAAGTGAAAAAAAGACCTCATGTATCATTGAATTATAGAAAGTGTGCCGTTAAGGAACACGTCTTGCAGGCAACAGGTATTTCAAAAAATACTTTTCCTTATTTACTCTTTAACTTATTTCCGATTGCATAAATGTCAATAAATTAAGTTAATTGTAAGTCTGGTTTTCATTTTGTATAATTGTAGCTAATAATATTTCAGGCAATTCAGCATATCTCAGGCGAATAATAATTCAGGCAGAGTAGTAGTGTTCAAGCTGCCGTTGTTATGCGGTTTGGCTAGTATTACACATGATTTGGAGTGGAAGGGGAATTCCTTTCTCACTTTCTAATGACTATATAAATTATATTCATATTAATTACTCATTTGTGTTGTGCGTACCGATGTATTCGATCCGGCACGTAGTGCGAACGAGAATGGAAGAAATGGAGAAGGGAGGGAATCCTATTTCGATCGTTGTCAAGCTTTAGTAGATATTGCGGCGTATAGGGTCATTCGGATATATCAAACTCATAATGCCCGGATTCGTTAAATTTCGTTACGACCGAATTTTATTACATTTCTAATATTCAGTAGCATCAATTTCCTGTGGCTCACCTTATCACTATTTACAATTAAGGGGACAGGGGAAGCAAAAAAATTTTTCTTTTCAATTTTTTTTTCATTTTCTAAAATGAAAATTCAACAGTTTTATATATATAATTTACAGGTATAAGAAGCAAATTATATTTATTTTTTTATTTACTGCTACACCAGAAATTTCACCAATCTTCGAGGAGCCCATCAAAGAAAACAAACGCCGCTTTATATTATAACTTTTGAACCAAATAAGATCAATTAATTGTTGAATTTTTTTTAAATTTTACAATAATTTCTGTTGTTTAAGTTGGCAATGCCAGCTGCTTGCTAGCGTTCTAAAATATAGTGTTTCTATAAATAGTTTTCTGAAATTTAGTAAAATATAGTGTTTTTCCGCGTTTCCCGAAAATTACATTTTTTTGGCACGTTAGGAACATTTTCTCAGAAACCGCTGGATCAATTTAAATGAAACTTTGCCAGCATGTTCTTACAGTAGGTTTACATGTTGGGAGTTTTTGTCAAAGTCATAAAACAACTTTTAATGTATTTTTTTAAAGGTAGATGACGAGTTTTTTTAAATTTCAATCTACGTTACGGAAATTTTTTTTCTTAGGATCTATTGATGATATTGTGTGAAAAACTCCCAGAAATTAAAACATACTAATTAACCATGGTAAAAAATTTAACGGTGATAAACCAAATAGTTTTTGAGAAAATGTTCCTAACGTTAACATGTAAAGGTATAGGGATGCCCTGTCCCCTTAAACTGACGAACAATAATAACATAAATAATTTTTCTTCTTTCAGGTTGTACTTCCGCAATGGATACTATTTAATACTAGTGAAGATCGTTCACTGTTTCAGCCAGTCACTGTGATCACGGCGACAGTGATTTTGCGTTCACCGTTACTTTTAATAGTTACTAGTGATTTAGTAATAACTATGTATATACTTAGTATATTTTTCAGTAATCATGAAATAATAATGTTTTCAGTTGTTATTTCATGATAACAACTGAAGTTTTGTTAAATTAAAAAATGGGCTACATATACAACTGAAATAAAAATTTAGCCAAAAACTGATTAACACAAGGTTTCCTAAATTAATAATAAAAAGAAAATTTTGTATAAAAAAGAGAAAATACAAGAAACAATTTACAACTGAAATAAACGCTTTTATTTAACTTACTCTTGGAAGCATCAAATCTTGCAACTTAAAATTTTAATACTTCTACCGTATCAATATGAATCAAACTTTGCACACTTGTTTATGTTCGATGACAATACGCTGTGGAGGTGTTTGTAAAAAAAAATTTAAAATTAAAAAAAAATTTTTTTAAAAAAATTTAAAAAACGCTTTTATTTAACAATTACTTAAAAAAATTAACTAAAAATAAAAAAATAAAAAAAATTTACAAAAAAATCACAGAAAAAAAATTACAAAAAAATCAAAAAAAAAAAATAAAAAAAATTTTTTTTTAAGAAACGCTATTATTTAACAATTAATCAAAAAGAAATGAACTAAAAAGAAAAAAATAAAAAAATTTACAAAAAAAAATCACAGACATTACAGTTAAAAATAAAAGCGTGGCGCATTAATATATATAATATTTATTGTAAAATATTCGTTGTAAAATATTATATAATATTAATGCGCCACGCTTTTATTTTTAACTGTAATGTCTGTGATTTTTTTTTGTAAATTTTTTTATTTTGTTCTTTTTAGTTCATTTTTCTTTGAATTATTGTTAAATAATAGCGTTTCTTAAAATTTTTTTTTTGATTTTTTTGTAAATTTTTTCTTTTTAGTTCATTTTTTTGATTAATTGTTAAATAATAGCGTTTCTTAAAAATTTTTTTTTTGATTTTTTTGTAATTTTTTTTTCTGTGATTTTTTTGTAAATTTTTTTTATTTTTTTATTTTTAGTTAATTGTTTTAAGTAATTGTTAAATAAAAGCGTTTTTAAAATTTTATTTAAAATTTTTTTTTTTTACAAACACCTCCACAGCGTATTGTCATCGAAGATAAACAAGTGTGCAAAGTTTGATTCATATTGATACGGTAGAAGTATTAAAATTTTAAGTTGCAAGATTTGATGGATCCAAGAGTAAGTTAAATTAAAAGCGTTATAAAATTTTAGAATTTTAAAATTTTTTTTACAAACACCTCCACAGCGTATTGTCATCGAAGATAAACAAGTGTGCAATGTTTGATTCATATTGATACGGTAGAAGTATTAAAATTTTAAGTTGCAAGATTTGATGCTTCCAAGAGTAAGTTAAATAAAAGCGTTTAAAAATTAACACTGTAATGTAATTATGTTACCGCGATCAGAAATGTAAAGAAACTACCCTTGTTTTGATCAACCATACATTTGTTTTGTACATTTGTTTTGTGAGGAAACATAACAAGGGGAAGAGACTGAGAAAGGGAGAGATAAGAGTGCGTAAAAACTGAAGTAAAAAAGAATGGACGTGCCGGTTATCAAAGGAGAGCATTAAGCCCAGTGACCAGACCAACATATCTAACGTAGCTATTTTAAGTGCCTTAAAGAAGAGTAAGCATATTTGGTTGTTTAGTCTATTAACTGTGAACAGTGAATGCGTGAGTGAATTTTTTCACTAGTTCCTAAGGTAAAGCATCGTTCTGTCTTAAAAGTGTGAACAGTGAATGAGTAACTGATTTTTGTAAAAGTGATTGAGGGAACGAGATTTCTGTTACTCTTCTATCTGTAGAATTACGGTCGCCGTGTCATCCTGCCCTAAAACGGTGAACAGAGAATGAGTAAGCGATCTTTGTAACAGTGACTGGGGAACGAGAGGTCTGTACTATAGCTGTAGAAGTACGGTGAACATTCGCCGTGTCGTCCTGTTTTCCAATGACAGAAGAGTAAGCGATCTTTGTAACAGTGACTGGGGAACGGTTACTCGCCTATCTGGATAACTGTGGTCACCGTGACAGTTTTTTTGTCTCTTCTCTACTCAATAGGAGTACAGAGTTGTACAAGAAAGAGAACATTCCTGTTCTGAACTACGACAAAACACTGGGCCCGTGTCACAACAACTTAGTGGTAGATCATGCTACAATGCAAAGTGGAAGATGTTGGATTTGATTCCTGTGCCCAACCTGGAAAATCTCAACTAATTAGACCCACCAATACCTATCAAATTGGTAATGAGTAATTAACTGACACAAATTTAAATAAACTTAATATTAATTTCATAGTTCGATAGGAATAAAAATAATTAAAAAAAAAATAGGACACAAAAATATACTTTATTTATTACTACATTATATATTATGATACAATGGGACTGATTCAAAATAAAAATAAACACTTTCTTATCTTATTCTTACATTACATTACATCTATACCACAATCCAACTATCACAGGCATTGATTAACCTAAGAAAACTTACAAAATTAATTAAGGGCATTATTTACTCAACATTCCATAACTTACTCTATATGATATTGAAGAATAAGAACAATCAAATTTAATTAACATACACATAACACAAGTAATAATATTTCAGCAGTGTAGAACACTAATTTAACTGGATGAACGAGACAACATTAGTTAACAGCAATTAACAACATGAGCGATACTAAACATGCAAGAAAAATAGAAAAATATTTTCAGAAAAAACTAGTGCTGAGGAGACCAAACACAAAATGTACATAGTTTTGTAGGTTTCATTCATTTGAACAGAATCAATGAACAGTTTAACCAATATAGTAAAATTATTATTGTAAGCGAAAAGTAATTACGGTCAACGGGGCTAAAAATAATAAGAATAATTAAGTATTACTGAAAATCTGATGCAAAAGAGAGCTCACTAGATGCATCAAATGATTTTTTCAGATTAACGCAAATTAAGGCTAATGTAGACAGTGAATGGCGATAAATGAAAATGAGCGATGAAAAAAATTCCAGACCTGACTGGGATTTGAACCTGTAACAACTGGCATAGAAGCCATTTAAACAGAAAGAAGACAAAGTACATCAGGCACACTATAGGGTGATGTCATAGTGAATATATTTGATGTGGAACGAAACGACAAGGAAGGGACTGAGTTACCAGAATCTAGAAGGGTTAATGAAAAGCAATAAGACCTTTTAGAATATGAATGAAAGAAATGGTTCACTGAAAAGAAAGCAACATTAAAAATATTGGAAGTTTATTGTTCATCAATGATCTGGTTACATGGGAAAGACAGAAGGAGGTGTGGAAAGGGCACTGGAGTGGTGTAATGAAGAGATTGTTAAGAAAGGTTTAGGATTCAGTGAGGAAAAGTAGTGTTGGAGGAAGTTAAAAAAATTCACATATTTAAGGAATGTTTTCTGAACAGATGGAAAATTAGAAAAGTAGTTACGTACAAAGGGGCAGAAAGCAAGTGAAGGGTCAGTTTATTTTACAAAAAAAAAAGAGAAACAAAGTAAATTCTTGTTATTTTACCTCTTGTTTTTAACCTGAATCATTCCCAACATTTTTCCAAAATGCTGATTGTCATAATTTTTCTCTTAAGTTATGGTAAAAATACAATCCTAATTTAACAGAAAGCACTAATATTTCAAAAAAATAAAAAAGGGTCCTCACTGTTTTTCACATGGACCCTTCAAATGGTTTCTTCCAGGGTTGTAAAGAAATTATACTATATATACCGCGTGTTTTTTGCCAATACTGACTTAGCAGCAGAAACATTGATACGTGGAGGGTAAAGTTCAGGTGGCAGAAATTAAGTTATAAATAAGCAGTAGGCTAGGAAAGACAAGGATATGTGGAATGAGAAATTATGTAATTACGGAACAATTGGGGATGGACAGCCTGACTAGGGGGATTGAAGAAACAAAGCTGTAACTCACTAACTCAAGCTTTGCCCTTATCCTTGAGGACTAAAAGGGCAGGTGGCTTAAAAGTTAAGGTACACAAAGTCAAAAATACTCCCTGTATTACTGTAGCTGCTGACATCATTCCAGACTATTATAGTGTAACTATTTTTTTTTTAATTCCTAATACGTGTACGTTGCAATCTGTTCAATGCAGAACAATAAGCAACCCCATGACCCAATGAGATGAGGATGAAGTGTGTGACGTGTAAATGAGGTGTAGTCTTGTACAGACCCAGGTCGACCATTCCTGAGAGAGTATGGTTAATTGAACCCCAACCATCAAAGTACACCGGCAACCACTGTCTAGTATTCAAATTCGTATAAAAGTAACTACCTTTACTAGGATATGAACCAGAAACCTTCGTCTCCGAAAATCAGCTGTTAAACAGCTGATTTTGGCAATGACTTTACCTCTAGACCAACCCGGTGGGTGACTATTAATGAGAATAATACAAATGTATTAGACCGATATTATTATACTGACTAGTACATTAGGGGCAAAGCTTCAGCAAAAAAAATTATGCAATGGTTTGGACATGTCAGTAGAATGGGAGAAAGGGTAGACCGCTTAAAAGGATGCCGTAGTACTTGTAGACGGAGAGAAAGGAGGAGATATGGTTCAGTGATAGAGAGAAAGAGGTGGAGAGTTGTGTAGCGCCCAGCCTGAGGAAACTTGGAAGAGGATCAAAGAGGATGATGACTGAGCCATTCAAACAATTTTAAATTGTAAACCAAAGAGTAAATTTCTTATACAAAAATAATTAACTTATAATATCATAGTTTATTATGCTGATGGTGCTGTTGTAATAACTATAGTTTATAATTATTATAATTATATAATTATTTATACCGTTATTTTTATCGTTTATAATTATTTTGGCACACAAGAAAAATTTCAAGAGAGAAAAATTAATTAAACCGATAAACCTACACAAATAATACAATAAACAACACCCTTAATAATAATTTTTCAAGTTTTCTTCTTGACTTAAACGAACATTACCAGCTAACAATTTTAAGATGCATCGCGATCTCTTGATCACAATTAAACCCTTATCTTTGCTACCCTTAATGACTATACCACAATTCTTATCACAGACCAATATCGATAACTTCGTTCAAAATTTTACAAAATAAACCTTACTTACACTTAAAAAGTATTTTATAATTAATCGAAGAGAAGCTTAGAAGAAAATGCTAAATATTTATTATTAAAAATAAGACTGCGCGTTACACGACACCCACCCGCATACATATTAAATTTAATAATTGAGCGAAAAATATTAATTAGCTCACATTTATTATTATTATTATTAAATCATAACGACACCACATGTTGCACCTCAATTGCTTTATCATTGCCAAGACATCCACTACAGAATGCCAACACTAAAAACACAGCCTTCACAATGTACAATTATTTCCAGATAACTAAATGTAAATTTGAAAATACAAGTTGAAATGAAAACAATAATCCCATCGCAAATTCGAAAACATTAAATAAAATTTTTTAATCACGAAACAATGAGATTTATTGTGATCGAGGTTTGACAAAAAAAAAACAATTGAATGTTACCTGAAACCAGAAATTTAAAAAAAATCAAGTTTTTAGGCTTTAAACTTTAACATTCTATACTTTATTCCGTGCAAAAAGGTGTATTTCAAGTTACTGTACGATATTTTATATTTTTAAAGATACCGTTGCATAATTAAGTAAAATCTCAAAAACAAAAATGTAGGAAAAATTTAATTTTTACAATTTTTCTTCTGTTATGTTTAAAGGGAATCTTTATCTGAAAAAGGGATATTTTGTTCTTCTTATGTTTAGCAAAAATGTTTGTTTCACTTATAATCAAATAATATTGAGAGATCACCTAAAAATTTCCAAGTGATTTTCGTTGATATTTGAAACTTGGTTGCAAGATTCCAACCAATTCATTTTTTATACACAAATGATCTACATTATCTCAGAAACCATTAAAAATATCAAACAGAAATCATTTGCTACATTATCTTTAGCATTAATCTGCGAAAGAACTACTTCAATTATTGCATCATTGTTTATAATTTTGTAACCAGGATCGCTATCACCACCTTCTAACCACTCTCACATGTCATTTTACGTAATTTTGATCTAATTTAGACCACAAAGTTTTTAGAAACGTTAAAGAATTACTGTATCGTGTGTCATGTAAAGCAAGTGACAAAGTTTCACAGATTAGCCTGAATTTATCAGCATTATGAGCATATTATAATATAATCTTTCCGCTCATCGGCTGGCACTTTGTTACTGACATGACAATATGGTGATCGGACCTACCGTAGGGAAAGGTTGTCATTAACTTAAGAGTCTGTCTACGCTAAGAGTACTCCGACGTACGTAACCAGCAATACACGTGAGCATGCGCATTAATTAAAAATCTGGTGTGAAACACTCACACAACTTTCTCTTGCCAATGCAAATAATTAACAATAAACCTAACATTAGTATTAAAACATTAGAAATGAACAAAAACTAACCTCAAAAACATAACCTTATTTTAATCATGAGTGAATGACGCAAAATGGCAATCGAACTCAGTTTGGCTTAAAAATACGGAAAATCACGCTTTCACGCTAAACTAGGCTCTGTAGAGAAAAATGCTCTAAACAAAAGTTGTAGATCTTTTAATTTTCTATAAATTTAATTATATACACTTTTGTCGTAAAATGCATACTAAGACCGAAATGTTAAAAAAATCGATTTTTCTCACGTTTTCGTGAGAAAAAAAACAGAAAATCGCAAATTACCGCTAAACTAAGCGTTATACAAAAAAATGTTTGAAACAAAAGTTGTAGGTTTTTAAATTCTCTACAACTTTTATTATATAAGTTTTTGCGCTAAAATTTATATTAAAGCCGTAATCTTAAAAAAACAACGTTTTTACGTGAAAACAGCCTCACCAAGAATTTCAGCAAACATGGCGCCTACCCTATCTTGTAGAGAATAAAAAATTGAGTAAAATAGGCGATTTTAAAAAAAATCGTAGGACCAGTTTTTGAGAAAATCGCAAAAAAGTGAAAAATTATACGAATAAACTACTACTTCCGGTTGACCGATTTTGATGAAAATGTTCGTGTCGCGTCCGGTAGTGGTATGTAACTTAAGTTTCAAGTTTCAAGTTCGTACGATGTTCCGTTCTTGAGATATTCTGTTCACACACAGACACACACACACACACACACACACACACACACACACACAGACCAATCGCTAAAAACATGTTTTTTGGGTTCAGGGGGTCTGAAAACGTATAGATCCGGTGAAAACTCGATTTCGAAAAATCGACATGAAAACAATACTTTCCTTCCTATATATTCATATAGGCAAGAGAAAGTAAAAATACGCACAGCATGATCAAAAACAAAATTTCATACAACTCTGTTTCGCTCTAAGCTTATTATAATAAAAACACGTTCAATTCATTTGTTGGAAAATATTTTATAAATCGAACATTAGTTTACCATTAATAACTGAAATTTAACTATTGTTTTCTTATATTATTATTTTTCGTTACATTATTTACTATTTTTACATTATTATTTATGATTAGTAGGTTTTTATTATAGACTCAGTTTTATTTAATTTTTGGTCAGTCACAGTAACATAAGACTAATTTGCTCTTGAATTGTAACAAGAGTGTAAACAATTCCAAAGATTCGGTGTTTATCATTTCAGATTGTTTATTTCATATCATTAAAATAATTAATGTCTGTGACTAGTTTAATACAACTGTTTGCACTTGCCCATGTTTAACTCATTTTTAGTTTCATCAGTTATCTTTTGGTATTGTATCGGTTCGTTTTGATTTTTTTCGTAGACTGAAGTTGAAAAGTTTTGTAAGCTGTGTTTTGTTAACATGCGTGATAGTGAATGTGTTGAGTTTTTAAAACATAAAAGCGACAACCATTAAAAAGTAGGAAAAAATTGTTTTGTTAAATGTAACGGTTAAAATAATTAATTAAGGAGTCTCTTTATGAAACTACAATAATTACAAGTAATCTGAACGGTATACTTGAAAATGCTTAAAGGATTGTTTTTATTTTAGCTGGATGTAGATTTTTATGATTATGATGGAACGTAGTGCAAGCTAATTGTCAGGTGGAGAGGTAGATACGCGCTAACTAGTGTAAAACTTTCGGTTACAACCTATAGGCGCTTGCCTCACGCAGAGTACTCTTACAGTAGATAGACTATAGTCAAATCTTTAGCCCATTATAGTGAGTACGTACGATAATTTTACTACCATACTTATATATTATATGTACCGATAAGCCTGCAAAATTTCACTTGGCTACCAGCAACAGTTCTTGAGAAAACAGGTCATAAGTATGGTTTTTTACAATACGTTTAGGTACTGGTTACGAGTCCCGCTACACATATTAATACAAGAAATAGAAATAAACCGAGAGAAGCTCAATCAATATTCAAACTGACTGCAAGATAAAATGACCGGAATAAGCTAGCACAAACAATCCTAATACAACTACCAAACACTAATCACATTTCACCATACTTACTAATACTACATTACGATAATAATTTTTATATGTTATTAACAGTAGATTTACAAACGACAAAAAGTTTGAGTACAATAATAATGAAGTTAAGTAATATAGATACTAAGATTATACATAATTCTACGAAAGTAATCCCTGCATTAATTTGTTTTTATATCACAAACTTGTCACTAACAAAATTAATTCATAAAAATATTAAAAATTACACATCCGTTTTTTCCAAGTTTTTAAAACACCATACATAACCAAATTTTAAAGATTTAAGTAACAAAAATAAATCCTTATAACCCTCGTATAAATTTATTATATGAAATAGATTTAAATAACATTTTAAAGTGTATGCAATTTTATTGTAGACTTTAAACACTGTACGGTATTATCTTATTCGGATACAATTTGTAAAGTATATTTTGTGCCAATACTAATTTATGCAGCAGAAACATAAGATAATTGGAAGGAATGCAGAGTAGAGAGCTTGCGACAGAAATAAATTCCAAGAAAAGTATGTGAGGAAACACAAAGGGTGAGAAATGATGATGTAGTTGAGAATGGACAGCCTGACAAGAGGAGTCCCATGAGACAAAGCTACATGTTATAATACAAAGCAGATCTCTAGTCATGTGCAAGTACTGTACGTCTACTCCTAATCATTCTCCTTCTCTAGACACATGGCATGTGATTGTGCACGTTAATAATTTATAACGCAGTACTTCCTAGAAATACTGTACTTATCAATTTTATTTCTTCTCCCTCGATATTTCATACAATGAAACAGTGATTTTTTTATTTATTTATCCACAACAAGAAAATAAATAATCATATTTTATCTCTTAAATCGATTCAACAAAAACAATATAACATTTTGTGACACACAAATTCCATAGCCTAAAATTTTTTGATTCTTCTCATGACCCTACATTTTAATCTGTGGCTTTTTGAGGTTCATCAAGGATTTCTTCCCTAATTTCATTTTTAAGGAACCTCTAAAACAAACTGCCTCATATTAAAAAATATCGTTTTGCTTTGACTCATATCTGTGCTTTAATGTGCCATTAAAAAAAAAATTAAAAGTAATACACACTTGTAATTAATCAAATTATAAAGAATAGAATGAACTGCCCTCTTCCAATTTAATATTATAAATTAAATTAAAATAAAACTTTATTTACGAGTTTAAAATAGTGAACGAATAATAAAACAAACAAAATTTCATGAGCATAGAAATTATGAACATACAGTAGCTTGCAAATTAATCCGAACATAGCTCATATCCAGCAATCAGTTTAACATACCTAGAAAAAATGCTTAGGGGTTGTTTTAGATTTGAAACCCTTGTTCATTAATTCCACTAGATGGTATGTTAAAAGAGATGGATATATCAAAATTTTTAAGTCAATAGTTGTGCCACAACATCATAAGAAATTCCCACAAGGCAATGGAGTATTCCAACACGATTTAATGCCACGCCTTATTGCCAAGAAAGTGAAAATATATTTCCAACATGAAAATATTAAAGTGTTGTCATGACCAGGTTATTCCCCAGTTGAAAATCTTTGGGCAATTGTGAAAAACCGACTAAAAAATAGATTTTACTACAAAAATAACCTCATTGTGTAGCAATAATCTCGGTATGGTTTTGAGACGAACAAATTAAAAATTTTGTAGTACACTAATTAAATCTATGCCAAATCGTATACGTGAAGTGATAAAAAATAAAAGGAAACATATTAGATCCTAAATATTCACAAATTGTACGTATATATAATTTTTTTCATAAATAAAGTTACTTTTTATTAATTAACATCTGTGTTCGGATTAATTTGTACGCTACTGTATTTAACACGCACCTACTTGACATCATTCATGCACACATTTTTGGACATTATACTCCCACCACTATCAAGTGTAAAAACTAGCTCGAAAAGTATGAGTGGAGATGGCGGAGAGTACTAAGCATATACTCATAGCATAGATCTGCTCTTCAGTAAAGTAGAATCAAGGAGGCGGCTGTACTAGGAGACAAAAGGAAGAGACTACAAATGAAATGAATGGGTTCAGTTATGGATAAATTGCGATGGAAGAAAGGAACGGTTCAGTCATAGAATAAGCTGGAGAGGAGTTGCGTTTGGCCAGACTCGACGATAACTTGAAAGAGGGATAAAAGAATGATGATCCATTGAAACATTTGTCAGAATTTGAATGAATAAGTGATAAGAAAATTAAAGCAGCACCAATAAAAGGCGTACAGGCAAGAAAAAACTAACCGTAATTTTTTCCACATGAATTTAGTAATCACCAAACATTATATTAATTCTTCATATCAACTCTCACTTCACCTTTTAGTTTTGTTACAAACCAAATTAAAAATCATTTCTTCAAATTAATTCAGTATTTCATTTACTTTTAGATAACATATGTAAATACAGTGCGATCTCGAGATACGCGATTAATTGGGACAAAGAAAATCATTGTGTATCTCAAAATCCATGTTCAATGTAACATGTCTACAAGCCATTCATAATTGATTCTAATACAATATATACGTACAACGTAATGCACTCATAAATTGAAGTATGGGATAAAGTAAAAAAATAATGTTTAATACTAAGTAATTTAATTAATTCATTATTTTTATTTCATTAAAACACAAATTAATATTTTTTACGCAGGAATTTTAAATATGTCGCAGCAATATTTTTGACTGCATGTTTTACATTGTAGTTCTTCCAAAAATTGATCACTGTACCTAATTGGAACATCGGCATTTTCTTGGTCAGTGTCGGTTGCACGTAAACACTGGTCAAACGTAAGTTTAGTAAAAAAAAACCCGTTTAAAATCAGCAATGACTTGCTGATTCATAGGCTAAATGAAGTGTTTGGCGGAATGAACTTTAACTGGAAAAATCACTTTCCAATCTTAACGAAGGAGTATGTGCTGAAGCGTTGTCTAAAACTAACAAAGCTTTTCAATTTAAATTTTTTGATTTTAAATATCCCTCCACTACTGGCTGAAAGAAGGTTTTGAACCAGTCAAAAAAAAAATAGCTTGAGTAACCCACACTTTACCAAAGTCGGATGAATCAAGGAGTGATACACCAGATGCCAGTACAGTAATACTAGATCAGACCCTCGTATTAGCGGAATCGACCACGTATATATGTAACCATGATCTCAATTCAATAACGACTTATTATCGAAACCTCGTAATTTGAGTACCTTGTATCTTGAGATTGCACTGTTACAGTAATACGATACTACGATGCGTTAAAAGTACATCAATTAACAAAACTAATGTAAGTATTAAGATGAATACTGAATTATTTGAAAAACAATTTTCGATTCAACCATTCAATTTTTATTTTTTTTTATTTTATAAAATGGAAGAATTTTAAAATATTTTAAGTACAAATTCGTTTAAATCGACCTATTGCATTTATATAACACACCTGTATATGAATACAGTATAACAAGCTCAAATAAAACAGATTAGTCATCTGCAATAAATCACAATTTACCCTTTCAAATACGAAAATATCCATCTAATTTTGATTAACAAAATTTTCCTTACACTAAAAAAATAAGATCGCCTAACAGATAACATTTAACATATTACGCCAAACGGAATAAAAGTAGACTCGCAGTAATCCGCTATATGTGGAGCAGCCCTACTGGTTTTTTTTTTTTTTAACGTTCGACTGTTTTTTGCTAATGCAGACGGTGAAGGATGTAATGATTTTTGTACTGTACGAAAATATGCCGTACCTAAATGGGATTCGAACCCAAGACCGCATGAGAGGCGAGCACATTACCATCTACGCCAATGCGGCCGATATGCAGCCCTACTGTTGGATTATTGAAAGCGACGGATTAATTGAAATTTACACAATACATGGGAATCCATATACATTCAGTATATTATTTAAATAAATCGACAAAAATTGCATACTCCTGATGTAAATTTTACTTTTAATTAAATGAATAAAAATATTATACTGTGTCTTTAAATAGTAAGGCAACTCTTGAAAAAGAATGTACATCTAAAAATATGCTCTGAACAAAGTGGGAGTTCATTTCAAGCAAATTTGTAGGTATAACCCATCAATATTAAGTAAGCGCAGTCAACGCACAGAGTGTGGTTAGGTTGCTGTAGAAAGGTGCGCCGTAGTGGGGAGGCAGAGTGAATGTACACTCGCATTCATGTACGCACGCTTGCATTCACCAACACACTACGCTCGTGAACGCATGTGCAGCGACTGGTCTTGTTTCGTTTTACGGATAGTAAACAATTTCTGTGATATCAAGAGTAGACAATTTCAAGTGATATCAAGAGTAGAATTGCTCAAGCTAGAAAAGCCTTTGAAATGAAAAACAGCTTACTGACTACAAACATTGATTTACAGATTAGGAAAAATTTCTTAAAACATTATGTTTGGAGTGTAGCATTATACGGAAGTGAAACGTGGGTGATAGGGGCTGTAGAACGGAAGAGGATAGAAGCTTTTGAAATGTGGTGTTATAGGAAAATGTTGAAGATTAGTTGGGTGGACAAAATAAGTAATTTAGAGGTTCTCAGGCGAGTGGATGAAAAAAGAAGTATATGGAAGCATCTTACCAAAAGAAGGGATAGGCTAGTGGGGCATATCCTAAGACATCCAGGTATTGGGCTATCAATAATGGAGGGTAATATTGAGGGAGTAAATTGTAGAGGGAGGCAAAGATTAGAATATATAAAGCAAATTACAAAAGATGTAGGGTGTTACAGGTATGTAGATATGAAACGAATTGCGCAAGATAGAACAGCTTGGAGAACTGCATCAAACCAGTCGAGAGACTGATGACAAAAAAAAAACAATTTCTTATTTTTTATCGTATTTTTACATTTTTTTGTTTAAAAAAATTGAAATAAGTAATTGAATAGGCCTAACTACTATTACCAACCCATAACAAAGTTCTTACTTTGTTGAAAAAAATCTATTTTTCACTAACAATTACGTCTGGCTTTGTTATTAAAAAATGTTAATTTATTTCAATATCATTATTATTTATTTAAGTTATTAGTTACCATCATAGCAGCAGAATATGAGTTTGTTAGTACATGCTGATGTACACAACCCAACGCACGTTGTAGTATACTCGCGAATATGTATCTTGTTCGGTTAGGAAGATACAGCTTTTGTAAAAATACGAAAATAGACAAAGTGTGTTAAAGAAGAAAGCATTGAATTTGTTTTTTGCTCTCTTGTAAAACTGAGAATTCGTACATTCGCGAGTTTACCATTGGATGGACAATTTATGTAATGTTCTTTTATTTATATAAATTTTGTTTAATATTTACCATTTTTTTTACAGCTTTCTTTTTCGTTAACTTGTTACGAGCACTTTTGCGGTGCGTACCACTTCTTCAGGTAACAATATAAAGTTTCTAGAATACTTATATAGTGAAATTGAATGTTTTACAAAGCAAGATGCAATTTTCACAATAAATATTCTAGAAACTCTTATGTTATTACCTGAAGAAGCGGTGTGCACCGCAAAGGTGCTCATGACAAGTTGACGAAAAAAGCAATAACAAAAGAGTAAATACTGTAAGTTTTTATACACAAACAAAAAAACATAACATTAACCTACATCATTTACTTACTTAATTTACATCAAATTTAACAGTATTAAATTTTTTACGTGTAGATTAACAAATTTATTCTATGTTAAACCTAAAAAGTGTTATTTTCAATCCATAATTTTTTTCAGATACCTTTCAAACTATGGGACGTTAAGGGCGTGTTTTTTTTAAGGTAAAAACCATAAGCTACCCACGTTTGGTTCTTAATTATTAAAGTCTCAAAAATTTCAGTATGGCCTCATTTCACTGGAGTATGAGTGGGTTAAAGGTGAAATATTTTACCAGCCATGACTCACTAACAAAGCATTTCTAGACCTAAGTTTATATGATAATATTTCTTATTTTTAACTATACAATCATTTTTAAGAGTTTTTCTTGCCTTTAAAAATACACCCTGTAAATGCAAATGCTATTAACAGTCATCAACTTTGCTTGTTATCTTTCCTACTGTTGTACAATGTTGTCGTTTAGGTAATCAACCGAAAAGTTGGTTTGAACCTCTTGAGGCTTTTCTAAGAAAAATAAGGAGTGCGGTGGTTTACAACTGCCTTCCTCATGGAGTGGAAAAGTAGTCTATGCTTATCAGCACGTCAGGCCCTTTGAAAAGCATCTACTTTCCACCCTACAAATGAAACCTTTACTTCATTCACCACAGGGTCTGATTGTCTAATGAAATTCATTATCTTAGAGGAGATAACTGTGACTAGTGTCTTTTACGCCCCTACTCCTTCTGTTCTTAAATATTTCAGTCATGTAAATGGCTTACCATGTGATAAGAAACATAACTATTTTCAGCTGCCCTGAAATTAGCAGATCGAGTGCAAATAATTAAAAACTCCACCTGCCCGTTATGGACAATGTTGTACGATAGCAAATACAAATATGGATTGCTGGACGTGTCAGATTAAACAATGACAAATTACCAAATTACCACGAGTCTACTGGATACAAACATTTGGCTCCAATTATTAGATAATAATTTTAGTGTTTTATCTGCACATTTTGTACAGCCAAAAATATAAGAAACCGTATAAAAAACCAACTCCTACACAGTGGCATCTTGTAAGTGCCAGAATCTATAAAAATAGAATTCCACTCGCATATCACATTTCTATTAAAAATAAAATACATTACAACTTACTTTTTTATGTATTTTAAATAATTTTTATATAACTTGCAGAATTCTTTTAGTAAATATAAAAGATAAAATAACAGAATACAAACATCGTTCTTCTCTTCTGAGAATTCCCAGATCACATACAAAACCTTTTACAAGTTTGTTTTTTTAAACATTCAGCTTACATACAATAGCATATACTACATACAAAGTTATGTATAGATATTATAAAATTACAGATTACATTGATATAAAATACAATAAATCTGATATAATTATAAAAAATATATTTTTGTAAACGATATAACAGCATTAAGAAATGAGGTACTGAAATTACAATTATAAATATCGTACATATACTAGAAAAACTCTTTCTTTCATTCCATTCAGTTCTATTTAAAATATATACAAAAAACATTGCATGAATTGTGATCATATTTTTTTTCTTTCACTTCCAAAAATTATTTTTTACATAGATTCCCAAATTTCCTCCGCTCATTAAACCTACTTTTTATATCTCATTCACGGCAGAGATAACTAGATACTTATTAAATATCCACAACTAATTCTGTACAACAAAAATAATTTGAAATAATTTTACAATAAAAAAAATCACCATTCAACTATGCGTTGAACAAAAAGTATGAACCAAATACCACTATGACTATTTCTAATTATCTGTACTGTATTTTAAGTGAAAATGTGCACTTCAAGAAGAAAGTAGAGTCCAATGCCAGAAAAGAAGTTCAAGAAGAGTATGCTAGGAGTAACAAGAATGACAAATGATCTAATCACCGAACAAAGCAAGTCAAGATACGTTCCTGAAATTTTATAGTGATGTCTGTTTCTAAATTTCTAGTTAGGAAGTGAGCAATGGACAACGACAGCTGCACAGAGAAAGACTACATAGTGCAAAGATGAGTTTCTGAGGTCTACGGCTGATTATAATAGAAGTTGTGTGACACAACATTAAGTTCTGCTTCAAATTGGGTAAAATGACAACAGAAACCCATGAAATGTTGGTGCAACTTTATAGGCAGGATGTTGCGAGTAGAAAATGTGTGTACGATTGGTTTGCAGGCTTTTATGTTGGCAAGGAATCGGTGGAGGACAAACCGCATTTAAACCAGTATTACACACATTTTCTACTCACAGCATCCTGCTCATAAACTTGCACCAACATTTTATGTGTTCCCGTCGTTTTACCCAATTTGAACTTATGTTGTGTCATTGCTCCATGGCTTTTTGACGCACACTGCTTGGAAAACTCTGTTGAAATAAATATAGCAATACAATACGAGAAGCCTCACACAATCTCAGACAGAGAACAGGTCCATGAAAACGAGTGACCTTGTTTCAATTATTGAATACCAATATATTAATTGGATTATTTACTCAATTTTTAGACACACCTTGCATATTCAGGTACAAGTTACATATTAACGTATAAGTTCTCGACTTGTCCTATACATACTCGAAAGTCTCCTCAAGCAATAAAAACAAAAACCAGATTGAACCAAGACATGCAACAACTGGATAGGTTTTCACTGGTGAAAACAGTTAAAAACTACAGAAAGCAGTGATTAGCAGATATTAAAAGGATGAGTGTGGATCAAATTCCTTAGTGATTGAGAGATACAACCTGACGGGGTAGATGGAACTTGGGAAGACCAATCAGGGTTTTAATAACCACAATATTTTCCCTCATTACAGAGCATGAAAGAAAAAAACGGAAACTTACACTATACTAACGAAAAAGAAAAATCACTTAAAATTTTCTGTATTCTTAAAATACACATCAACCTCTTTGTCTTTCTTCCACATTTCTTTAGGTTGGGCCGAAGACAACAACTCTACACCTCTCTCTTAATGAACCATCTTTCCTCCATTGCTCTCTTAGCTTCACATTTTTTCCTAATTCACCAATAACTGAACCAATCCACTTCACTCCATCAATATCAACAAAAGTACAGCATCCTTTTAAGCAGTCCACCCTACTCCATCATACTCACATGACCAAACCAAGGTAGCTTTCTATCAACTCTCTTTATCAGGCTGTCCATCCCAAATTGTTCTGCAATTATATCATTTCTCATATTATCTCTTTTTTTCCTAACACACTCCTCTTCAATTTAATTCCTCTTAAAAATACTACAAGGAGTATACAACTGAAGATAACAGCAAATAGTTTGTTCACAAAACTTGTTTCTGGTGTTAATATCTGAATCAATGAATTTCAAAAAACAATATTTGTAACAAATTGTAAGAACACGAAAGACAACGATTATGAGACACCCTTCAACATTAACAATCAGATTTCAACTCGATAAACAATTTCCAATTAAACATGAACACATCATTTTACTTACGCATTTTACTAGACTCGCAAACAAAATCAAATTATCTTAATTATTTAAATGTGACGAAAACACACAATAACTTGATGATTTTAAAATGTTATAATACGACTGTTTCTTTGTTTGGTGTACGCTTTTTATTACTGTTCAGTACCAGTATGTTAATTTACAACACACTTCAACCAACAGGGAACTAATTTCCTTTTTACACATTAACTTAACTCATTGAGTTTAACAATATAATTGAAAAAAAAAAAACTAAACTCCAAACTAAATCACAAATTATAATAATCAATTAAAATGTGTAATATGTTTGTTTAAGTGGTATACCAAAAACCTAATCTAAACCCTTCAGAGGTCTGAAATAACCAACGAATTCATCTTTGGAAAATATATTTTCATAATCATGTACACAATGCCTATTCAACACGTATCAACTAGTACAAAAATACAATTCCAATGAAAATCTTTACAATCCAGATATTTTTTAAAACAATTAACATTTAGACCAGCTAAAATGTTTCAATAATAATAATTAACAACATATTACTTATGTCAGGATCACTTAATATCGTGTCATGTGGATAAAAAAATTCTTTCGCTTAAAATTTCATAAAATATCAGGATAATTTTACAAAAAAAAAAAATATCTACAGGTACAACTACATAACTGATCACTTATAGGAGTTTCCTTTAAAAAAAGAGCAGATAGAAAAATACAAGAAAACACTGAAAATGCATAAAAATTTCAGTTTTGTGTTTACAATTACTGCAATCATAAGAAACAACCAAATTGTTGATGGTGCAAGGAACAATCAAAGACAAAAAAATTCAGGCAAAGAGAGAAACTACATTTTGAAAAACAGGAAGAGTCTGGTGAACTACGTACACTTGGAGAAGGGAAAAATAGTAATGCAGTTGTACACCACCATAAATATTAACAGAAGAGCTTAAATGTAAATGAAATTAATCTTCATAATACATTCTACAGCCTATATTAAATCCTATTGTAAAAATATTTAATTTTTCACTGACCTGTTACAGCTGCTGTATCACTTGATTTTTACTTTTTTTTATACAATCCTACTTTCTACTGATGGTTTCGGTGGTTCCACCAAAACATCAAGTTATGTTAAAACTGTTGGTGTTATGTTTTATATAAACTGACTGAAGACACATTAGCTGTTGTAAATTTTAATAAATTTTTAAAAAGTTTCAAGGTTTTGTACTCTTATGATGGTAGATTCACCGAAACATGTCAGTAGAAAGTAGGATTATGTAGGAAACTGGTAAAAAATAAGTGATACAGCAACTGTAACACGTCAGTGAAAATTATTACAATAGGACTTTTTTTTTATTTTATTGAGTGAGTATGCCTACATAACCCATGGCTTGTGCCTAGGGTAATGGTATCAGGTGAAACACACACAAAAAAAATTCTCAGAACTAACTGGCAACTGAACCTAATACCCTGACATAGAAGAAAGTTGCATTGACCACTACACCAAAATAATCAGAAAAAAAGAACAGACAAATATTCAAAGTAGAAATAATCAAATTCAGAACGATCAGAAAATTTTAAAAAGTATTAAAAAGAGAGCTAGTGTAAAATCCCACCAATGAATTGGTTTGTCAAATATAAAATTTATAATTGAAACAACAAAAGACAAAAACATCAGATTACTTTTTTCAAACATTTGACAAGACCTACAGAAGACATATAATTGAAAAAAGGATAAAAACAGAAAACACTTTCTATTTGTATTAGGAAAATCAAAAAATACATAAAAAATTAATTCTGACACTAAATGATCAACAGAAAAAAACGAAGAAACTGAAGATGTTTTTTTTGGATAAAAACAGTAAAGCAAGATCTAATAGAATGAAAAAAATACCGGTAATTAAGAAAACTTAAAAACTTGTTTTCAGAAACAAATAGCTAAAGCCATTTAATGAGGCTGTAAAAGGAGAAAAGGACCATTGATAAGTACATCCAGATGGCCATTGTGCCATTAGAAATAGAGAAAAATATTCACCACATAGTTCTTTGTTCAAAAACTCAAAAAAGAAACCACCTTAGACCTTATAATGTCACACATATAAATTCAGAATACTTTTCTTCAACAAAAAAATAAATCGACAATTAAAAATAAAATTCATCTCCTAACCATTTAATTATTATAAAATAAAAAATTATAACCAATTAATTTCAAAGCATTTCATTTCACTGAATTTAAAAATTCAGAAAAATAATTTTAACAGAAGCTTTAAGAAACTATAATTCTGTATTCAATTTACTATACTACATAAATTACTCTACAAACAAAATATTTACAAAACAATATACAAACAAATAAACCAACAAGGTAACTTAGTTACATCTGACCAGTTAACAAAAATAAAAATAAAATATTTTAAATATAGTTTTCCAAATACAATATCGTTAGTACATACAATAACAGTTTACGCTCGATTATTAACTCAAAATTCATGATAAATATAAATAATAATTTCTGTCTGTCATTTACAAGACGAAATGAGAATACTAATAAAAAAAAAAAATACAGAATATGAAAATTAACAGTATTTCCAATACAAAGAAAATATTTAAGATTTTATTCTACATAACTTAATGACCAACATCATTATCACATAATTTAAATGCTGCTTACGAAAATATATCCACCTTACACTTTATTACATAATAGTAGTACTATTCAAATTTTCTCATAGTTTTTAACCTTTCTATGAAGCGTATTTTTTTTTTTTTTTTAAGAAAAAAGATGTTTTTTCATTAGAATTTCAAGTGATGAATGTCAGGCAACTCTTTGTACGAGGGTCGTTTGAAAAGTTCGTGCAGTCAGATAGATGGCACTACTGGCGCATATCGAGCATATGTTTGGTTAGTAGCATCTGTTGGAAAAACTCATGTGTAGTTTCAGCCAGATCGGTCTATTTCTTTGTGTCTGACATTCGTTTTAATCGAGGAAGTAGAGTGATTTTCAAAAAATAGATGAAAAAGAATTTCGCGTGAAGTGTTGCAAGGATGGTTTGCAGCTGTTCCCGAAAAATTTGCAGGACTTTAAGCATTATTTCGTCAGTGTGGGTGAAATATGGATACATCACTACACTCCTGAGACCAAAGAACAATCTAAACAATGGGTTATGAAGGGGGAATCTGCGCCAAAAAAGGCGAAGACAGCTCCTTCGGCCGGAAAGATTATGGCGACTGTCTTTTGGGATTCACAAGGAATAATCTTCATCGATTATCTGGAAAAGGGTAAAACTATTACAGGTGCATATTATTCATCGTTATTGGACCGTTTGAAAACCGAGCTGCAAAAAAAACGCCCACGATTGCCCCACAAAAAAGTCCTTTTCCATCACGACAATGCACCAGCTCACGCCTCAGCAGTTGTGGTCGCAAAATTAATGGAAATAGGGTTCTAACTCGTTTCACATCCCCCATATTCTCCAGACTTTGCTCCCTCGGACTACTATTTGTTTCCCAATTTGAAGAAATAGTTAGCGGGAAAAAGATTTTATTCAAACAAGGAGGTAATTGCAGGAACGAATGGCAATTTTTCAGAATTGGACAAATCCTCTTATTTGGAAGTGATCAACAAACTAGAGCAGCGTTGGACGAAGTGTATAAGCCTAAAAGGAGACTATGTTGAAAAATAAAAAAGGTTTACCCCAAACAATTAAGTAGTTTTTATTTTTGCACGGACTTTTCAAACGACCCTCATATGGCGAGATTGTGAGAAAGCTATGTAAAAAAAATCAAACATCCAAAATAGATCCCATAAATATGACACAAGAAACAAACACTACTTCCTCCAGATAAAGTGAGAAATGCGCTTTATGAGCGATGCTTCTCTTGGCCAACAAATTTTGAACGGCTTCATATTTTGAATGTACGGAAAATTTCAAGATATAAGCAAATGTGAACCCTTACTCGAATACAAAATACTATTTTATGATGAATCAAAATATTTGTCCGCCATCTTGAATGTAACTTATGCTGTAACTACTAATCATGATTTAATATTTATTTTTAAATTATTTATTCCTTACATTCAAAATATTAAGCCATTCTCAGACTTTTCACCCATCCTAAGTAATTACACATAAGGTGTTGCTGAAATGTAAAGAAACGCGAATATCTTCCAAACCGTATGAGATATCGATGTGCGATTTTTGTTGTTTAAATTGTCTTGAAATTTCACATTGAAATCATGTGTCATATGACCTGTGTTCCCATTTAAAAAAAATAAAGTAACATTCAATATGGTGGACAAATTTTTTTGATTTATCATAAAAAATTGTTATTTTGTATTCGAATGTGATTCTTCACATTTGCAGATATCTTGGAATTTCCCTGACAATCAAAATATTAAGCCGTTTTGGACTTTTCACCGACCCTGCATAACCAACAGAATAAAATTCACAAATGGATAATAATTGTCGAAAGGGACAATATGGAAGTGATGCTAGGTAAAACGCACATTTAACTGTGAACTCACCATAGTTTTTGTTTTGATTAACAGTTTAAAGGTTAGTGAAAGAATTTTCTTTTATATAACCTGGCACATGGTTTTTGAACAATTTTTAATTTCCTCCGCCTTGGTAACTGGAATGAATATGTGTAAAAATTAATATAGAACATTAAATTGTATTCATTTTTTTTGAAAATAAAGTATTATTAATATTAGTCATCACTAATTTATAATTTGAACAGATACCAAAGGCATAGCCTGCTTATCTATACTGACGGGTAACAATAAAGAAAATCTTATCACATCAACTGTGAAATATCACTTGCATTATAAAACAGATAAAATATAAATTTCTTTAACTACAGGAACTCCTTTATTCGTACATGATGTAACGAGACTACTTAAATAATAAAATATGGTAGGCAACGGATTGGTCAAAACAGATCAGTGGAATGATCATCCCGATCTCCTGACCTCACATGATTAGAATTTTTCCAATCGGCTGGATGAAATAAATTGTTTATTCAAAATGGATTAACACAACAACATTCAAAACAATCTACAGAATCTAATCTGCAGGATTTTTTCAGAATCCTCCTTCAATTATAATTATCACTAGAAAAAAAAAATAGCTTCGTCAAGCAGAATAATAAACTGAACAAATCAAGGGGCCAATTCAAACAACTTTTTAGGTAATGAGCAACACCTTCTTCTTTCAATTTCATTTCATCGTTTTCAGCATTAAATAAAAATAGCTGACAAGGTGCTATTGCCAACCTATGGGGAAAATTATTGCATTCTGTTCAAAATAGTAATTTTTTATTACCAATTTAAGACTGTTTTTTTTTTATTAATAAAAGTCAAATTTATTTACTTTCCACTAGCTTAATTTACATCAATTTTCTCAGAATTTAACTTTCTCATGTAGACTTTAATAAATAACAACTTATTTAAGTACATTCAACAACGTAATTTTATGTTAAACCTAAAAAACTGTAATTTCGACCCCTAATTTATGATTTGTCATGTAACTTTCAAACTATAGGAGATAGAAAAGGTCTGGGACCTGTTTTATTCAATTTTCCAGGTAAAACCCATAAGATGTTATGAAGTTTACCTTGTAAATAAGATCTTATTAATTTCAGTATGGCCGTAATTAACAGGGGCTAATGAATTCTGAGTAAAATCTTTTGCCAGCCATAACTTGCTGGCATTAACACTTTCCTTTATTTTTAAATATAGAATCAGCTCTCACGAGATTACATTATGTTTT
Source organism: Catonia carolina (assembly GCA_035578175.1). Classification (NCBI taxonomy): domain Eukaryota; kingdom Metazoa; phylum Arthropoda; class Insecta; order Hemiptera; family Achilidae; genus Catonia; species Catonia carolina. The sequence continues at coordinate 31,591,036 of JAQMRL010000001.1, forward strand.
CAATCACCCTGTTCATATACTTTACAGGTTTTATCAAAACTCTATGTGTTAATTCACATCACTAAATTTAAATTTAACTGTACTTCAAACCTCATCTTACTAAAAAAAAAAAATACGCCTCATTTAAGATTTAACCTTGTTAGCATGGTTTAGCTATTACAAACGCTTCATAATCAGAAAACTCTTTACGATATATGACAAGACATAATCTCAATGAAACAATACAATACAAAAGTACAACCAAAGTTTAACTAAAAAAATACATAAATCCGTAGTAGCTAAAACTACTCTTTCAAACACGCACTTAAAGAAATGTGACGTTAACGACATTAAAATTTTCTGGTCGTAGAGAAAGATTGCAGCCGATCATTTATCATTAACATTTAATAAATTCACTTATTTTCAACACACATTCAGAACTTCAGAATGTCACATCACCACATCCAATGTCCTATTTCTTAAAATCTCAATTTTTTTACTGTACGGGGTTGATCTGGTCCAGGGTAAGAAAATTTCTCTGTTCCTAGTACAACTTGGAGCGAGAATGTTATTTTGTACATGATACAAATATACCAAATCAGTGAAGATAGATTATTCTTAAAAATATTATAAAAATTTTCTTAAAGATTATTTTCTTAAAAGATTATTATTCTTCAAGATTATAATCAGTTTCTATTCGAAATACTGTTGAGGTAAAGTTATAGGGGACTGATACATTGAACCTGATACAAACGCTGCTGTAGTAATTCCTATTATGGTCTTTAACCTACTCGAATACCTGATCAGATACTTTGTACAATCTGCTGGACATAAAAAAACCTAACCAATACCGATGATTAAAGTCGAGTTAACAGTTCTAAAATTAAATCGATTGTCTTAGATAACCAGTATAGGCCATCTGGCAATAGAATTACTAGTGCTTTTTTTGTACGGAAACAATTCTGATATGAAAACACACCAGTGGTGTTAATCGCTACCAATTCAAACTCAACGAATATACTCTACAAAAAATGCATTAATTAATAAACACATACAAAGATTATAAAACACTGTTTTGTGTTTTCATTTAATAACTTTTGAACTGATGTAAACAGACAGATCACACGAGTATACAGTTAAAAGAATCAGACTGGCACCTGTATTGTATTGCCAACTGCAAGTCATGGTAATAACTATCAACATTATGGCTACTTCTAATACAGTTATACTTCACCGGTTCTTGTGTGCAGTTCAATTCTTTACATCAGAAAAAATGTGCAACTTTTCAATTCTGCTTACTAAGTATATAGGAGAGAGTACCCAAAAACAAAGAAGCAGAACAGTGCTGCCGATGTAGAAAACAGCTTACTAAGACAATGTTTTGCAGAAAAAGTCAAGTATACGAGTTGTTTGTTCAGTTAATAAATTGTGACATGTTGATTGATGATAAACCTCGTTCAAGACATGCATCAACTGGCCTAACAGACAGAAATGTTGAGAAAATTCAAGAACTTGATTTTTAAGACTGATGACAGATTTATTAGGAGGTTTTAAGAAGATTCCGCAACAGAATTCATCATAAAGACGCAATTCGTGGCAGACAGGAGACTGGTTTTTTTAACCATGACAAAGCGCCTGCAAACACAGTGATCTCGATTCACCAAAGTTTGGTAAAAAAAAAAAATGGCATGGTTCCCTGCTACCCCATGCACCTTACTCACCTAACCTAACTTCGTGTGATTTTTCTGATTTCCACACATGAAGAAGGGAATAAAAATACTCAGATTTGACACCACTGATGAGATCACAAAAAAAACTGAGGCGTAGCTATAAAAAATGTTCCGAACAATAGAATCACTGATTGGACAAATTAATCATATATAATGGAAAGTACAGTGAATGGGATAAGGTTCTTCTGTAAAAATAAAAAATTGAGTTATACTTTTAAAAAATAATTCCGGTTTCTTTTGGGTACCCCCTCGTACTAGTTAAATGGTACCCCCTTGTACTAGTTAAACACGGTTTCAATTCTAAGTGAATTAAATCTCATGGCTCAGATGGATCACGCTAAGCATTGGTTCACATCAGTTCCAAATGAAATAGATTATTGAGCTCAGTAAGAAAACACTTCAGTAAGAGAGACCTGAATATTATACGATTATAAGTCCAAAAAAAGCACCAATAATTAATTAATTAGGAAGTCTAAAACAAGGAAAACTCCTTTTTTCCAATTAGGCCTTACATTTTCTTAGTACCATTTTGACTTGCGATAGGACTTGGCATTCTAACCCAACATTTGAATGGATGGTGCCAATTCATATGGCTTAAGTAACCTACCCGCACCATTCTGTAAGAATAATACTGCTACAACTCGTCTCGCTTTAAGTGTGGTATGTTTATTGACTTAATTTTTGTAATTGTTTATCTATTCAAATGAATCAACTGCCTCAAAATAGATTAATCAAATAAAACCATACTACTCACACTCAATATTAATTTGTGTATTATACTGCAATCAAAACGATTCAATTTAAGAAAAATGTGTCATTATATTTATATTTATAAACGGTCTTCTATTATTGTATTGTAAAAAATATATAAAAATCTGGCGTCAAACACTCGCACAACTTTCTCTAACCAATGTCAATAATGAAAACCACCAATTTTAATTATGAGTGGAACATGGCAAATGAAAATCAACCTCTGTTGAAGAACAAAATACGAAATTAATAATCTATGATAAACTAAGCTCTATAGAAAAAAACCACTTGATATAAAAGCCACACGTTTTAATTTTCTCTTGCCCTACATGAATATTATGGGAAGAAAGTATTGTTTTCACATTGATTTTTTTCAATTGAGTTTTCACCGAACATACACGCTTTCAAGGCCCCCTGAACCCAAAACTACACGTTTTTAGTGATTGGTGTGTGTGAACAAAAGTGTACAAACTGAAACTTAAGTTGAGTACTACTACGGGACCCGACACGAACATTTTTACCAAAATTGGTCCTGCAAGTAGTACTTCATTCATGCGATTTTTTCATGTTTTTGTGGTTTTTCTCAAAAACTGCTCATGATTTTTTTTAAACACTGCCTCATTGACTAAATTTTTTATGCTCTACAAAACAGGGCAAGCGCCGTGTCTGCTGAAATTCTTCAGGGTCTGTGCTCTTGTAGAAAAGAATTTTTTCTTAAAGATTGCGGCTTTATTAAACCACATTCGAGAGCAAAAATGTACACAACCAAAGGTTTTAGAACATTAAAAAATCTACAACTTTATTTCAAACACTTTTTGTACAACGCCCCAGTATAGCATCAATTAGTGATTTTCTGTATTTCATTTTACATTTTTTACAAATGATTATAAACATAGGTTTCATTTTGTTCATTATTTACATTGGCAAGAGAAAGTCCTGTGAGTTTCACACCACATTTTTAATTTTCTATAACTTTAAAAATTATACTGTACAATTTTGACTATTTATACTAACTGAAACTTGCAATGACTATAGTCATTTCCCACTCCCAAAAGCCACATGAAATTGCACCAACTGTAATATATTTAAAACTTTTCATTGACACAACACGCAATCATTACAGAAGAATTTACCTGCATCAGTTTCATCAAATGTTACAAACATTAAACACGATTAATGCAAGACGAACATTCAAAAATATCTCATGTGACATTGAACTTCAAGTGATAATAGAAAGATTGATTATATATATATTTCTACCAAACGTATCAACTAATAGCACACATCTAAATCTAAGAATAAAAATTTCAAAATTGAAAATTTCCTGAGTTTTTCTATTTAGTGAGAATAAGAGTAACAACTGATATCACATATATTTACATTTTGTGATGTTACATTAGATATACTGCGTAAAAGCTGAGGTAATTTTTTTTTTTTAATATTAATAAAATGAATACATGACTTTTAAGGCATGACATTTTGTACTTCACTTTATACTGAAATAAATATTGAAAAAACTTGATAAATATACAATTAAGCGACTCTTCTTTTTGATATTTAATTTTTTATTTACTTATTATGATTTTAATATACACTCGAACCCCGTTGATCCGAACTAATTGGGACAAAACCCTGTTCGGATTAAAAAAAAATACAAGTAAAAGTAGTTAGTGGTTACTGGTGTACTTTGACGGTTGGAGTTAATTAAATTAACCATACCCTCTCAGGAATGGTCAGCCTGCCTGTACAACACTGCAACCTCTCATCTACACGCCACGTATATCCTCATCTCATTGGGTCATAGGGTTCCTTATTGTTAACTACTCTGAAAATACTTTTTTTTTCTTTTTCTTTAACGTCCGACTGTTCTGCAGTTACTGCTAATGCAGATGGTGAAGGATGAAATGACTTTTTGTAATGTTTGAAAATATGCCATGCCTGAATGGGATTCGAACCCATTCAGGCACTGCATATTTTCTGAAAATACTGGAAATTACTAACGAATTCCAATATGACAAGTTCTTCGTCAATGATTTACTAAGTTTTGCAATTAAGTGGTCGTAGTACAATGATATTGATAAAATTGATCATAATGATACAGTATATTAAGTCTGAGGACTTCATGAACCTGACATGGCATCACTGGAAAATAATTAAGATGGTTTTCTATGAAAAACTTAAACTAACCTAGGCTTCTAAACCAGCCAGATTCTCAACCTTTTCATATCTAGGATCACTAGATGTGTTACCAAATCAATGACGGACCACAAACACTAAATGAATGAAAGCCTGTTTAGGCCCACGTCTACTACATTGCCTACTAATTACGACTTTCGTAAATAGGGTGAATATTACAGTTACGATGGCCTATTCGTGAATTTATAAAGTAATAAAAGTATAATAAGTAAAATAAAATATTGTAGTTGCACTTCCTTCGAAATATATCTAGGAAAAAACAGTCACCATAATTTCTGAAAGGGAACTCATTAAGACATCAATTCCTTTGAAGGCGTGGCGTCAATCAGCGCCACAGGTAGAACGACAGAAAGGCCAATTCCACAATAACAGTGCAACTAATTTATTTTGTCATTTACTTAATATAACAAATCCAAAAGTTTATTATTATTATTATGCCGACACGCCAATATTTTGTGAACCACATAGATACCCACATAGATCCCACGGACCACAGGTTGAGAATTGCCGTTCATAGCAGCCGTAAGTGAATATACGTAATACACTGATTTTTATTGGAATATAGCCAAGGCATACACAGGTTAAATCAAAGGATTTTTCTTTTTTTATTAAAATTGTAAATTGTTAAGCTTTAGTGACGTTTAAACTCTGTTAATTCAAAATCATCCGTATGTTGGAAACAGTTCGTTGGAACGTCACCCCTTTGGTAATTTGTAACTTATAAAAATAATTAAATCATTGCTTTCAGTTTAATAATAACTGTTACATCTTATTTTGTGAGTTTATAATTTATTTATTGATACAAATACTTTGGCAACTGCTATGTGTGGATCCATTCATTCATTTTTTTGTTTCGTTATTAACAGTTGCAGGATTCAGTGCAGAATGCAACTTTCAGATTGTAGAGTTAAGTGTGTGGTAGGGAATTTTCAAAAGTAAAGGAAGTTTTTTAAACTACCAATAATAGCACTGGTGCCACCATGCAATCTGAACCGGAGTAAAATTATATGCAGTTGTAAATGGTTTAAAAACAGCTTAAAAGTGTGCATAAAAAAGTTTAAAAATGACTATCGCAAACCTTTATCGAACAACTAAAATAAGATATCAAAATTTTTAGAGAAGAGTCGCATAATATTTATCTTAAAAACAAAATAGTCCAATATTAATTAACAATGAGTATATTTATAAGAGTTTGTTTAATAATTAGAGGTTGAAAATTAGCTGTACCATATTTCTAAGGCATTTCTGAAGCGGATTTATCAACTGAATCTTTCTCTTTAGCCATACACAGTTTGTGTGACTTACATTTATCGTGGTGATTGACTATTTCTAACCTAAAATTGCAATTCCCTTCGACGAATGAAGTCCGTATTTCCGGTACAGCACTGCTCCACTTTCTACAATACTTACAGAACATCATATTTTGTTCTCTATCGTACTGCAACCAGAAAAACGTTTCCAACCAGCCGGGTCGAAATCTGCCGCCTTTTTTCGGCGGTGCCGATACGTTAGAGAGTGCGGTTGGGGGTGCAGATTGGATGACTGAAATTTCGTGGCCGGTCGACAGCGGTTTGATATCCATGTGCAATTTTTCCGGGTTCGCTTGGAGATGTGAAGAGAATGTACCTATTTGGGGTGGCATCAATCTCGGCAGCTCGACTTTCATGCTCGTGGCGAGGTATTGTCGCAGTGCTGCGTGCGGTTGAACGTATCCTGATCCATATTCGTCACGTCCGGCGAGCATTTTAACGTTTTGATCTCTCCCGTGAGTGTGAATGCCAGTCTGTCAACAGAGAACCAAATAATATGTCATTGTCAGCCTGGTCTCCAACACTCCACTCCACTTTCCTTCTCTTTCTCCTCTTCCTCTATTAAGATCTCATAGCCCAGCATCATTTAATACTAAATTATATTCCACCGGATCCGATCCAATGTCATCCATTTCTACAAAAACCCCCAACAACACTCTCACAGCGCATTGATAACACCGATTGATTCTACGATATATGATTTTTACAGTTCTAGTATAACTCAAAAAAATATTTTGTAGGTAACTCATATAAAAATGATATAAACAATATATTGGACCCAAAACAAAAAATGAATCCTTAAAAAATTTGTCTGCGTTATCCACCAACACCACAAACTTCTGAGTATAACACTACTAGATCTTCTTGCAAGAGTAAAATGAGAAAGAGAGAACTAAATGCAGTGACAACATATTCCATTTAAGCAAACATCATAGTTTTAATGTTTCACTCCATGTAACACAACAAATATATACACAACAATATTATGCTCGACTTATAAAAAAAATTTCACAAAAAAATTAACAAAAATGATGCTGAAATTTTTGGCGTCAAAACACCATAATATAGTAAAGTATCAATTTAAGAATAAATCTTTTTAAATCGCACCTACTCGCAGCTTGTACTCAATCCAAAAGAAAAATACTATTATTAATACCGATTTGTCTTTCCACTTCTTCATTCACTTGTTTACACTGACAGTTTCAGAAGATTCACAATCATCGTCATCAAAATATAAAAACCATACAAAGTGATACTAATTATCGACTAAAATCTTTCTAGAAGATGCAACATGTTTACTTTTTCTTGACCTGTATGAATAGGCCTATATAAGAAAGAAAGGTATAGTTTTCACGAATGTTTTTCCAAATTCAGCTATCACCAGAAATACACCTTTAACCCGAGATTCATAAACATTCATCTGACAGACGTCAACGCCGGGAGACATTACCTGTAGCGAATTTTTGAGTCGGAGGGAGCAATTGTCCTTTTCAGTATTCCCTTTTTTGTCTTTTAGTTAGTGTTGTTCTTGTCCACGCACGTGCAGCTTGCTTTGTTTCGGAGATAATTAATTGCCATCACCTATCAGACGAGTGTTTGTGTATAATGTATATTGAAATATTAGGTAAAAAAAATAGAGCTGAAATATTACGCGAATTAACGTTTTCTACTTAAAATCAACCACAACCTGCTCAGGGAAGAAGGATTTGTGCCTATTGCCCTTTAAAAAAAAATAATGACTCGCTATCAATGTAATGACCAAAAATTATATGTGTATGGAAAATTTTGGAAAAATTTGTTTTCAGTGTTGTGAATAACAAAATCAATTTCCTTTTTTGTCAAATTATGTGAAAAATGTATAAAATAAAGATGAGCACAGAAATTTTTCTTTAATATTAATTTTTCTATTTATTTTTCAGATTTTTTTTGTAGTAGTCAGAGAGGCGAATGTTTATGAATGCTGCTTCTGTGATGGATGTTTATGAATCTAGGTTTAAAAGCTCCCTGAACCCAAACACGCTTTTAGTAATTGGTCTATGTGAACAAACTATCTCAAGATCGCAATATCATACAAAGTTGAAACTTGAAACTTAAGTAAGGTATTGGAAAGGGAGCTGAAATTAACATTTTCATGAAAATCACTTCATTTAGTATATTTTCTATGCTCTACAAGATCGGGTACGCGTCAGTCTGCTGAAATTATTGTGGGGGGCCTGAGCTTGCAGGGTGAAATATGTTCTTTTTTTTTAAATTGCGGCTTTAATACGCATTTTAAGGCAAAAATGCATGGATTAAAATTGTATAAAATTAAAAGCTTACCACTTTCTTTTACGCATTTGTTTTCTATAACACTTAGTTTAGCATCAATTTGTGAATTTATGTATTTTTCTCATTAAAATTTGTAAAAACCGGGATTTTTAAAGATTGCTGCCTTAGTACGTATTTTACGATAAAAATGTATGTAACCAAAGTTATAGAAAATTAAAAAATCTACAGCTTTCATCTCAAGCATGTTTTTTAGAGCTTAGTTTAGCGTCAACTAGTGAAAGTTTTAAAGGTTAATTTTCATTTGGCGCCATTCACTCAAAATTAAAATTAGGTTATATTTTTCATTATTTAATTGGAAATAGAAAATCTGAGTATGCATGCACAAATTGACTGAATATATTCCCATTGGTTTTCAATTACTTTAAAACTAATTTTTATTTTTTATTGGTTCTCTTTTGTTATTTATTCAGTATGTTCATAAATGCAAAACACAGAAAGCAACAGCACGTATTTAAAAGTAAAACAAAAAATCTGGTGTGAAACACTCACACGACTTTCACCTTTTCAATGTAAATAATTAAACATATAACCTATATTTAATTATGAATAAACAATGTGAAATGAAAAACAGCATCTGTTGGGAAATCACTAACTGACACTAAAACATTGTGGAAGAAAATGCTTGAAAAAAAAAATTATAGGGTTGTTATTAATTTCCTGTAACTTTTATTACAAATCATTTCTCGTAAAATGCATTTCTATGGCTTCAATCATAAAAAAATCCCGTTTTTTAAAAGATTTTGATGAAAAAGAAACCAGAAAATACTAAATGCCACTAAATTAAGCATTGTATACAGAAATGTTTGAAATAAAAGTTGTAGGTTTTTTAATGTTCTACAACTTTGATTAAAATATACTTTCCCCCTAGAATGGAATATTAAAGCCACTAACTTAAAAAAAAAAACTGAAAGCACAGCCCACCACCTAAGAATTTCAGCAGACATGGAGCTTACCCTATCTTGTAAAGCACATAAAAAAGTAGTAAATAATGTCATTTAAAAAAAGTTGTACGAGAAACTCGCAAAGAAGCGAAAAATTGAATAAATCAACTACTACGTCTGGTTGACTGATTTTGATAGAAATGTTAGCGTAGAGTCTCCTAGTGGTACCTAACGAAGTTTTAAGTTTCAACTTCGCCCGCTATTTCGTTCACATACACAGAACAATTGCTAAAAACATGTTTTTTGGATACGGTGAAAACTGGATGTCAAAATATTGACATGAAAACAATAAATACCTCCCGTATACATTCATATAGGGCAAGATAAAGTAAAAGAAGTACGAGGGTCATCTGTAAATTAAAGACGTTGGGAAATTTCTCACCTTGAGGTTGGCTAACCTGTGTGGTGGAAGGCCAGTCTCGTAATATGCACACTGCATTGTTGTTTTTTAACTACTGTATGCTGTATGTTATTGCGTTTTGAAATGAATCAGATAGTTGATGTTGCAGCCGATTGTGAAATACGTGGAGTGATACGTATTTTGAACCATCAAAACGTTAAACCGGTTGAAATTCATGGGCAGTTGGTTGTTGTGTACAGTGAAATGTAATGAATGAAACAAATGTTCGAAAATGGTATGAAAGGTTTAGAAATACGAGAGTTAATGTGCATGATGAAGAATGTTCTAGGAGGCCCTCAATAATCAATGAGGACTTGTTGAAAAAAGTCGAAGAAATCAAAAACAATCGTCGCGTGACAATATCTGAATTGGCCCTTAGTTTCCCTGATTAGTTATAGGTCGCATTGTGCGTGACCATTAAAGCTTCAGAAAGGTTTGTGCGCGTTGGGCGTCGTACGTATTATATGAACGTCACAAACAAATCCGAATGGGATCTGCGGTGGAATTTCTGATGCGCTACAGAGAAAATGGTGATGAATTCTTTAATTCAATAGTTACCGGCGATGAAACGTGGATTTTTTTATAACATGCCGGAAACAAAAACAAATTGAAAGAATTTTTGGGTAGTAAGCAATTCGCAGGTGACGATGAATTTAAAGATGCTGTGAATCAGCGGCTAAATGAACTGGTGGCAGAAGAATATGACGAGGGTATATTGAAGCTGGTGAATCGCTATGACGAATGTCTTAATTCATAGTGCAACTATGTAGAGCAGTGTTTCCAAAACCTTTTTTTCTCGCGGCACACTACAAAAAAAAAAACGACCAATAGCCACGGCACACCTATTACTTTATGCCATTGATAAAGCTTAAGTACTTGATATGTTTAAATTTAATTTAATTTATTTTCCTTGAGTTCCGCGGCACACCGCCGCGACACACAGTTTGGGAACCTCTGATGTAGAGTATTAATGTAAGTTACGTATTTTATTCATTTTTATTTCATTTTATTTTAGAGATGACCCTCATATAATGAGAAATCCCCTCACATTGCATGTAACTTTGCAATGGAAAATAAATGAGCAATCAGCAGCAATCATTTATGACTGACATAAATTCTAACCTAGAAGGAAGCCTCGCAGAGTGTTAGACCTCAGAACCTTTTCTCTCCGTCTTGTGCTGAAACCAGCCAGAAAATTGCCAATTTTTACCTAATCCCATTTGGGGTGGCAGGGCGTTAGGGGTAGTTTTTTGAATTTTTTAACCGTGCGTCGGAGCGCAAAGGTCACTGTGACCTTTTTTCTTTGTCTCGTTGAGTTAGGCGGGGCGGATATGTTTAAAAACTTTTTAATCCTTTTCTAAGGCTTCCACGCCACGGAGAAGGGGAAAATTTTCAATTTAAAAAAACGAAAAATTCACAGCCATCTGGGTGCTTTGCACGGCTAAACTGGTTATTGTACCGTGTCCGCCTTGCGCCAAAACCCCCAGGAAAAATGCGAAACCGTAAACTTTTTACTTAATTTATGGCGTTTGGAGGAGGGGAAAAATAAGAGAAATTTAAAAATTCAATTTTTACAAAATATTTCAAATGCAACGTTTTCAGCTACTAAAATTACATAGGTTTTTGTGTAACAGAAAATTTCACGGGTACTCGTCACTCCATAAATTTGAATAAACTAATTTTCTAAAAGTCACCAAACTCTTACGTGCATAAACAGTGATAACGATTTTTTACAAGCTGTAGTTGTAGAAGAATCAATCTAATGAACCATCATATATAATAAAAGCAAGTAACAGATCATTAATTAAAAGTCCAAGTTACAAAAAAAAAAGTCATATGTAAATATCTAATTCTCATACTATCAAACAGAAATGAAAATGTCACAAAACACTTGTAGTATTATGGACTACCTGGTACATTTATAAATAATTTTGTTTTCATATTTACTTCAGACATGACCTGACACACCAAATTAAACAACAGATTATGATGCAGCTATAGACTGGTACTTTATAAAAAAAAAAAATCTGGTGTGAAACACTCACACAACTTTCTCTTGCCAATGCAAATAATTAATAATAAACCTAACTTTATTAATAAAATATTAGAAATAAACAAAAACTAACCTCAAAAACATAACCTTATTTTAATCATGAGTGAATGACGCAAAATGACAATCGAACTCAGTTTGGCTTAAAAATACGGAAAATCACGCTTTCACGCTAAACTAGGCTCTGTAGAGAAAAATGCTCTAAACAAAAGTTGTAGATCTTTTAATTTTCTATAACTTTTATTATATACACTTTTGTCGTAAAATGCATACTAAGACCGAAATGTTAAAAAAATCGATTTTTCTCACGTTTTCGTGAGAAAAAAAACAGAAAATCGCAAATTACCGTTAAACTAAGCGTTATACAAAAAAATGTTTGAAACAGAAGTTGTAGGTTTTTAAATTCTCTACAACTTTTATAATATAAGTTTCTGCGCTAAAATTTATATTAAAGCCGTAATCTTAAAAAAACAACGTTTTTACGTGAAAACAGCCTCACCAAGAATTTCAGCAAACATGGCGCCTACCCTATCTTGTAGAAAATAAAAAATTGAGTAAAATAGGCGATTTTAAAAAAAATCGTAGGACCAGTTTTTGAGAAAATCGCCAAAAACTGAAAAATTATACGAATAAACTACTACTTCCGTTTGACCGATTTTGATGAAAATGTTCGTATCGCGTCCGGTAGTGGTATGTAACTTAAGTTTCAAGTTTCAAGTTCGTACGATGTTCCGTTCTTGAGATATTCTGTTCACACACACACAGACCAATCGCTAAAAACATGTTTTTTGGGTTCAGGGGGTCTGAAAACTTATAGATCCGGTGAAAACTCGATTTCGAAAAATCGACATGAAAACAATACTTTCCTTCCTATATATTCATATAGGCAAGAGAAAGTAAAAAGGTAAATGCACAGTGAACGCTGGTACTGATTCATGGTGGCGAACGCACATGGTGGGTGGGAGCTTGTAACTACGCGCTTAACCTTCATTTAGTTGTTGGTATTCAACATCAGTTCCAGTGGAAGCAGTCAAGATGAATTATTCCTAATGGAAAACGCTTATACAAAATTGTTACCTTTTAAAGATGATACCGTTAGTGATATTAATAAGAACAGAAAATTGTTCAAAGATAAGACAGGTTTTTTAAATGCATGATAATGACTCTGGAAACGTTTAATTTTATATTGTCTAAAGTAGAACTCGTTTTCAAAAAACAATGGTGCAACCATTATACCGGAAGAAAGATTTGTGATTACTTTGAACATTTTAAAAGTATTTTGAACTTTTCGACTACCGATATTCAATATTATAAAGCATTGTTTGGCCAGTAATAATCTTTTAAAATTAGTTTTATAAACCTATGTTAAAAATTAATTAACAAGTTGTTATTATTTATGAACACGTATTATACGACGCCAGGTACATTTAGCGACCTGCCAGCAAGCAGGAGGCACGTTTATTCAAAACAAACCAGTGAGCTGACATGCCCAGATGACCAGCGCGCAGCTTTCTCCACCAGCGTTTACTGTGAGACGTCCGATTAAAATATAATGGCCTATTCCTACTAGCACGCTCCCGATTGTAAGCGACCAGTGTTCACTGTGCGCTTACCGAAAGCTTCTATTTCATACCATACAGAAAGCAGTCAGCTGCTAACACACTTTTCATCTGCATGTCACTTCGTTCAGTCAAGCCCCCTGTTTGTCTCGGTTTGTGAAGTTACTGTAAAGTGAAAAGTTTCCCCCATGTTATTTTTTTTTTAAATTATTTCAACTGACTTAACTATTTTTAAATGCTTACTAAAAGTTACTGAATTAACTTTTTGTTATTATTGGCAGTCATTAGTTTGTAATTCTTTGCAGACTTCATTACACGTAGCAGTTGATTATTTTATGTCCTTGAAAAGCTTATCCGACATCCCAGAAAATACCACAATTCTATACAGCCAATATTACTAGTGATTGAGTGTCAAAATCCATGATTGAAAAATTAATGTACACAATAGCAGAACTGAAAATGAACTGAGATATGAGTTTGTAAGCTGGTAAAATCAAACTAGTTTGTTTTTGAGCAGGTTAAGAGTGGTAAGCAGTAGAGCAGATCCTGCTAGTGGTGTGGCCATGCCTAATCTAACACTAGTTTGTTCCAATCAGGTTGCTGTCTAGCCATGGCCCAAGAGATTAAGTTAATGCCTGAAGATGAGAAATACAATACATGTATTTATTGAGGATGAAAATTACAGTGTTTGAAGCTAAATGAAGTAACTAATGTAAAATATTACAAAGAAAAAAGAAACAATATTGGTTAGAAAAAAAAGAAGAAACGATTACAAATAAAATGATTTTTTTGTAGCCCTTATGGATAGGACACTATAAATTTTAAATAAAAAATAATAAAAGCATTAAATAGTTTACTATTTGTAAAATACAGCGATAATATTCATGAAATGTGAAAAAAACAAACATTTTTGATGATACTGTGCCGACGCAAATAAGTTTCTCTGAATGAAAGTGCTAAATTCTAAAAAAATTTCCTTTCTCAACTCTCAAAACATTACTCACCAAATATTAAAAATGTGGTGCAAACACTCACACGACTCTTGCCAATGCAAATAATGAAAAATAGTTGTAAGTAAAAAATGTAAAATAAAAACATAACCTCATATCAATTAATCAATCATGAATGAATGAAGCTAAATGAAAATCAACTGCTGTTGGCCTTAAAATATATGGAAAAACACTAATCGACATTAAACTAATCGCTGTAGAAAAAACTTCTTCAAATAAAGTGTTGTAGGTTTTTAATTTTTCTAAAATTTAGCAATATATGTGACCTAAAATGCATACTAAGACCGCAATTTTAAAAAAACAATTTTTTACCACAGGAGCACATGTCCCCCGACAAATTTCACCAGATAACTTCATACGATACTCTGATCTTGTTCACACACACAAACCAATTGGTAAAAACATGTTTTTTGGGTTCCGGGGGCCTGAAAACTTGATTTCGAAAAATCAACAAGAAAACAATACTTTCCTTCCCTATATTTTAAATATAGAGCAAGTTAAAGTATCTTGTACACATCTTCAGTAAATTAAAATTTTTACGTCAAAACTTAAAACTTCCTACTACTACCGTGGTAGATAAGGAATAGTCGATTCTTATATTTAAAACAGTCTTGCCAACTTAATCAGTTAATTGTCATATTCAATCTGTGTGTTCATTTAATTTTTCCCTTAACTTAACATTAATTTTTTAAAAAACGATTCATAGAACACTATTCAAACTATAAAAAAGGAAATCGAAAATTCTCCAATGTAACTGAACACATGATCAAAAATAAACATACTATGTCAAGTATAAAAAAATAATCTAGAAATATTAGAAATGAATAACAGACAAAACGAAATTGAAATTTTGGAAAAATATTATATTTATAAATACAATAACAGGGAAAAATAACAATAACAATAACAGGGAGAACACACAGATTGAATATGACAATCAACTGATTAAGTTGGCAAGACTGTTTTAAATATAAGAATCGACTATTCCTTTTCTACCATGGTAGGAGCAGGAAGTTTTAAATTTTGATTTGAAAAAAAAATTTAATTTACTGAAAAAGTGTACAAGGATACACAAAAGTGCTATAAACATTGGTAAGTGTTTAATGTTACCATATTCTGGTGGTTAGAAATATATATTTCAATTTTAAATAATACGGCTGTTTAAAATCCTATATAGGATGTTTGATAAAATAATTTCATTAAAATCTGTTTATATAATGTTTTCTTGAACAGAAATGTACAAGTATGCTAAAAATAATACCATAAACCCAGATCCCAAATCCAAATAAATCTCAAATGTTATCATAACCCATAGAAAGTAACATTGAACCGACTAAAGTTCGGTAGAAGGCTATACTGGGTTGTGGCCCCTACAGAAGAGCAGCTGATTATCATTTGCTCCCCATCCCTCACCCTTCATGTATAGTCACTTTACTTCTCATACGCACACACTTTACATAAGCAATTTATGTCATTCTGACGATATATTAGAACAGTTGTTTTATTGTTTCGTAGTAATGTTATGGTAGTTATAAGCTCGGATTTTGTAAACAATCCATTCACTCAACAGTAAGTTGAAGAAAGAAATTAATATTTGGTGTAAAATAATTTCTAAAACAGTGACCATATCTAGTTTTAATGATGACTAACCGATGTATATTTTTATCATAATTCTATTACACAAAGTATTTTCAGGATAAATATTAATAGGCTTAATGAAATAACAACCCACCGGGTTGGTCTAGAGGTAAAGTCGTCGCCAAAATCAGCTGTTTAACAGCTGATTTTCGGAGACGAAGGTTCCTGGTTCAAATCCTAGTAAAGGTAGTTACTTTTATACGGATCTGAATACTAGACAGTGGTTACCGGTGTACTTTGATGGTTGGGGTTTAATTAACCATACTCTCTCAGGAATGGTCGCCCTGGGTCTGTAAAAGACTACACCTCATTTACACGTCATACACATCATCCTCATCTCATTGGGTCATGGGGTTGCTTATTGTTCTAAATTGAACAGATTGCAATGTACACAAATTAGAATAAAAAAAAAAAAAAATGAAATAATCTATATATTAATAGCAAGCAGGTTTTTTTTTCAACACGATTTTAACCACGTAAATCTTCACTGATTTTCCCCAAAGTGGGTTCAAAAAAATCGTCGGTTTGAGTAGATTTGCAGAAAACTAACCGAAATCACATATTTTGATCTATGACCATAAAATAGGAGGTCTAAAATAAAGATAATAATACGTGAAGTTAATAAGAACAAGAATACGGTAAGCGATGCGTTTGTGTACCGAATGCAATACTACCCTACGCATATATCTCTCCCTTACTTTATCTACCCCTCCCACATCTCGCACTATTTTAGGTTGGAAGGGGGCAAGTTTAATGAACTAAAGTTTACGAACGCATTGTTGTTGCTACTTTGAGTAGTGTACAGCTCTTTTCAGAGCTATTATAATTTTTCAAGATCATTTGATAGCCGAAAAATTCAAATAATGCCAAGCAAGAATAAAACAAGAAAATGTTGTTTACAGAGAAGTTCTATAAAAAAAAATTCACACTTTTGTGCGGGTTTTTCCAATAATAATTATGATAAAAAAAATAATAATAATAATCATAATCATAATAATCATAATAATAATAATTATGATTAGAATAATTATGATGGTTGTTATATGATTTTACTAAAAATATCTCAATTTTGGTAATAATAATAATAATAATAATAATAATAATAATAATAATAATAATAATAATAATAATAATAATAATAAAAAGGCAATCTTTTAAAAGTCAGCTGTTTCACATAAGATGGCATTACACAATTCTAAAGGTCTATTTGGGCCAATAGCTAGCCTATACAATAAAAGTATATAGCATTAGGACAAATAAACAAAACATACCTTAGAGATGTTTATATGAAATACCAGAAAAAATAGCCACAAAAAAATACTGGTTTTAAATGAATGTATTTACATCACAAACTGACAGAATTTCTTTATCTGAGCATATAGAAATTTTAATGGTTTATTTTTTAAAATGTTAAAAGGATACCACCTAAATTATAAAGCTTTTTTATTCACAGTTGTCTGAACACTTGAATCTTTTCATCCATGAGAATAAACACGGAGAATATCAACAAACACATGAATTAGGTACAGCTACTCTTCAAAGACTAAAATAAATGCTATGCTACGGTACACCAAAATAAAATGAGGACAAAGAAATTAATGGCACATTAATAGACTGAACCGATAACTACATATGGTGCTAAGCGTTGGCAATTAAACTCCAGGAATAAACGAAGGATGGAACTGGACTGATTGTGAAGGTGGTACAAGGTCTCCAGAGTAGGGCACGAACACTTCAATTCACAAGATATCATAGAAGATAGAATAGAGAATAGAGTTGGTATGGTATGAGCATGCCTAAAGATTGGCCCTAAAAAATGTTCCTTTTCACACAGAAAACAGACGATGTAAACATAGATAAAGGGAATCTCAGATGCTATGGTAGCAAAGCATATTTAGGATGCTACAGTAGCTTTTGTATTTTTAATTTTGTGTGATATTTGATTTAATGGGGTTCATGACAAGCCTACTGAAGTAAGCAGTAGCAGAAACAATTTTTTTGGTGGTAAGTGATGAATTTATCATTGGTGATAAACTTTCAGTTTATCAGTTTTATCTTGACATGTCCTGTACTCCCTTTGGAGTCTCCTGGACGCAAAAAAAAAAAAAATCAGGAAAAAATCCACAAGAAAAAGTGAAAGTACAACATACACATTTCTTTTGGCTTTCAAATTCTTAAGGGAACTACCACGCTACAAATGTGATAAATTTTACGAACAGTGGTATATCATCCCACAACAACAGTACAGGTCACACCACGAATTTCTAGGCTTACCGTCTGACCGGTATTACGGTGCAGACTATCTAAAGCGAAAACATTCCCTCTTGTTTATTTCATATGACCATACAGGCTCGTACGATTAGTAACTTATTACAAAAAAAACCCGTAAAGCCAACATTGAGTGGTAGTGCACACAAACGACAATGTGTAAATGACAATCATTGAAAAATCCAATGTCGGGTCACCGGCACGTTACCGTTTAATCATCCTGTCCTTCACCATCTGACTCATGTAACTCGCCGCCCAATGGTAACGTGCTGTCTGTCTGTACCCGGCTAATACATACAATGACTAATACGTCATTGTTTATGATTTTTATAAACATTATTTATATTTTCAACAACACAAAATGAAATATGTTATACAAAAAGGGTAGTAGAACGACAGCTGACAGATGACTCGGCATTACAATGGCAAGCTTGGAAATTTTTAGCGCGGCCTCTACCTTAATCAAAATATAAGTTTTTATCATGAGTCACAACTAAATAACAAACTGACAACAAACCCTCTTAAACTGTTGTTATCCGCCCAGAAATGTTAAATTATCAAACCACATTAATAAACATACACACAGATGAAGTTCAACTGAATTTTGCCGCCAGTATTTGTTTGTTGCGAGTCAGATGCAGTAGTCTTTTATTTCTTTCTAACTAGAGCCTAAATCTTTTCAATGTCACATTCCTCTCGTTTTAGTTTTAAATATCCAACTCTTGTGGTACATGTTCTAGTGTTCCTTGCACTACTTCAATCATTCACAATAATCGGGTAACGTCTTAAAAAATGTCCAACCAATTTGTTTTTACGTCGCTTCCTCAAAGCCTTGCGAAGCCTCTTCCCTCCCAAACCCAAATAAGATAAGTACCTCATACTCATTACTTAACTTATCCACTCATATAATCTTCAAAATTTTCTAATAATATGACATTTCATTTGAATCTATCTTACGCGGGTTGGTTTTTTAACTGTCCACAATTCACAGCCAGACAGCGCAACAATACACTTCAATTACTTCAAAAACCACTTCCATTATTCTGAGTCTGCGGTTGATCAATAGCACTAATTAAAACCGAATAAACATCCGTAAAATTAAATAAAAAAATTAAAAAGTCAATCGGTAAAAATACTACAAGTTTCTGGCAAATTTTTCTTGCTGTTTCAATTTTCCGTTCACCTACCATTAGTAACCATCATTTGAGAAAAACTCATAAAAAGTTAAAAGTTGAAGTTACTCATCAAATATATTTTACAGGTTATTAAAGGAATCTTATTAGAGTACGTAAGACACAAAAAGCTTGTACAAACAGTTTTATACAAGTGGCTGAACATATAACAACTTCAGAAAATGTTTTAATAAAATTAGTTTCAATTTTTGTATCATATATATTTTTGATGTAGGTGGATTCACCAAAACATATAAGTGTGGTAAAGTTCAATGATAGGTGAAAGAAAAACTGAAGCATCTGAACGAAAGATTACAGAAAACTTAACGAGTAATTTTTACATTTGACAACTAACCGGGAATCAAACCAAGATTCCTGGCATAGAAGCCACGTGTGCCGACCATTACACCACATGACAGATGGACAACTGAAATATATATTTCTAACCACCAGAATACGGTAACAGAAAACACTTACCAATGTTTATAGCGCTTTCGTATATCTTGAACACATTTTTAGTAAATTACAGTTCTTAAAAAACTTTTTCACATCAAAATTTAGAACTTCCTACTCCTCGGGAGGAGTAAGAAATTTTAAATTTTGATGTGAAATTTTTTTAAAGAATTTTAACTTACTGAAGATGTATACACTATACACGAAAGCATTATAAACATTGGTAAGTGTTTTCTGTTACCGTATTCTGGTGGTTAAAAATATATACTTCAATTTTAAATAATACGGCTGTTTATAATCCTACATAGGATGTTTGATAAAATAAAATGGACAATATGTAGAAATAAAAAGCAATAACGAACAGAATGTGATGATATGTGTATATTCATCACAATGAGTGGAATTGGTTATTGTTGTTATTGTTTAGGTCAACAGCCGAAAAGCTGGTTTGAACCTCTAGAGGTTTTACTAAGTAAAATGAGGAGTGAGGTGGTTTACCATTGCCTTCCTCACTGAGTTGAAAGAGTATGCTTATCAGCATGCCAGGCCCTCCGAAAAGCACCCACTTTCCACCCTGCAAATGACACCTTCACTTCATTCACCACAGGGTCTGGCTGTATAGTGAAATTCATTACTATCAGAGAAGATAACTCTGACTAGTGTCTTTTACACCTCTACCTCTTCTGTTCTTAAATAGTTCAGTCAAATAATTAACCGACTATGTGATAAGAAACAGAACTATTTTTTGTAGCCCTGGAACCAACAGATCGAGTGCAACTAATTTAACACTCCATCTGCCCGAGTAATTATTTTTATTTTAATTTAATTTAAATTAATTTAATTGGTTATTAAAGGAATCAAAAACTCCTTTCACTAGAAGACTTAGGCCCGTTACACACTGTCGACCAGTTCGACGATGACCACAAGATTGGAAAGATTACATGCACAAATATGCACTTAGTTGCGGCAACCAGTGAAATGCCTTGTTTCAAATGAGTGCGTTCAGTATTCGAGAAACTTGCGTGGAGACCGGACCTTGAGTTACCTGAACACTTACCTCAAAAAGAGGTTTTTGAGATTTTGTTTTACGAGAACACTTACCTCAAAAAGTAAGAAATCACTTTTTATCAGGAGAAATGCAAGACCTCATTTGTATCGGTGCCAGTTATTGATGGCCTTAATGTGTTTAACAGCTCACCAAATGATTAAACAGACATTTTAAAGCATTTAAATAGTTTATTGTCATATGTTTGTCTGCCTCGGAAAAATAACGCTTTAACATCCCTTTCTTACGACGTTCTTGCATTAAAAGATGCACCCCATATTTTTTTATTTTTTGTTCTTATCTTTTAATGAGATAAATGCGACAAATCCTTTACGTTCATACTGCTGAATCTTTTGAACGATACGGACACATTTTTAACTTTTGGTCACCAGTTTGGTCTATGTATTTTGGTTTTCCTGTTTCTAGTCACCGGTGACTGGTCGACAGTGCATAATGGACCTTACTTCTACACGCATTTCCCATATAAAACGATACAGCACAGTTATTTGAGACTTACTGTGAATCGTAAGTTAAAAAATTCTCTTTACTTAAATCCTTCAAATATTTACAAAAAACTAATAAATAATATACAAAACAAGACACGACTCAATTAAGATATATACAATCATCTGACCTACCTATTAAAAATGCTTTGACAGCAATAAATTTACCAGCTACTATACTAATCACAAGATATTAGAAAATATGAGCTAGAAAACCTATTCCTTAAAAACAAGTTGACAGAATGTTCAAGAGATTCACAAATTACTGAAAGACATCCCACACCCACTTTCATGTACAAAAATGTTTCAATATATACAGGGTGATTCATGAAGTTCTCCCCCCACTTCTACAGCACATTGTACTAGTAAAAATAATGAAAAAATGTTATATAAACATAGGTCCGAAAACGCTTCGTTAGCGAGTTACAGCTAGCGAAAGTTTCGCCTGGATTTCAGTTCACCAGGTGAAATGAGGTCTTCCTGGAATTGTGGTAAGGTAGATTAAGGGGCGAATTCAATCATTTCTTATGGTTTTTGATCTGATTAATTGAATAAAACAGGTCCCAGAACTGTAAGTTAAATAGTTTTTGAGAAAACCAGTGTCAAATGCAAAAAATGGAGTGAAAATCACATTTTTTCATCTTTGGGCAAGAATAACTTTGTTATTTCACCAAGAAACAGTTAAAAATTTTCAATAAAAAATGTAGAAAATTTTATTCTGAACAAACCGGTGTAAATAAAGTACACAGAAAGCGAATAGTTTTTGAGAAAACCAGTGTCAAATGCAAAAAAATGGAGTGAAAAAACACATTTTTTCATTTTAGTTTTTCCGGTTAATTTTACTTCGTACTCTTATGAATAAAAACTCATTTAATCAAACATCTATTCGCTTTCTGTGTACTTAATTTACACCGGTTTGTTCAGAATAAAATTTTCTACATGTTTTATTGAAAAATTTTAACTGTTTCTTGGTGAAATAACACAGTTATCCTTGCCCAAAGATGAAAAAATAAGTTTTTCACTCCATTTTTTGCATTTGACACTGGTTTTCTTAAAAACTATTTAACTTACAGATCTGGGACCTGTTTTATTCAATTTATCAGATCAAAAACCATAAGAAATGATTGAATTTGCCCCTTAATCTACCTTACCACAATTCCAGGAAGACCTCATTTCACCTGGTGAACTGAAATCCAGGCGAAACTTTCGCTAGCTGTAACTCGCTAACGAAGCGTTTTCGGACCTATGTTTATATAACATTTTTTCATTATTTTTACTAGTACAATGTGCTGTAGAAGTGGGGGGAGAACTTCATGAATCACCCTGTATATATATATACACATGCATTATCGAACAGTATAAACGATACAATTAAATAAATTATAAGGCACATTTTACAATATTCGACGAAACAGATTTTCTTTAATCGTTAACTGACCTTTTTACTTTCGTATAGCAACACTTAAATACAAACGGATCAACGTAAAAATTAAGCAAACGCTAGTTTCAATTATTTTGGGCTCTATCTGATAAACGTTAGATGTAACATGGTTCAAATCTGTTAGATTTGTCATGTATTTAACACTTTCATGACTACCCGCAAATGCAATACAAGTATCCAATCAGCACATTCAGTGCGTAGTCAATATATGTGACAATTACCAATTATGATTAAATTAAAATGAAATGCGGCTTCACTGAATGATGAATGTGGTAGGACTAGCACGCAGAGATTTTTGTAACTTGACGGATGTGGTAGGACTACCACCTCATTTGAGGTTTTCGTCGGTAATGTTGGTAAACCTGATTTTTAAGAATCGTAGTTTAGTAATGTTAGTTAGAAATATATCGACTTGAGTGTGGAAGCAGTTTTTTAATATCCCACTTTGTTTTGGGTTAGTGAACAGTCAAATCTTTGTGTTAGTTGAATTTCATATGTTAGTCCAATTTTTTAACGAAATGGTGTAATTTTTTAACTGTAACATGGTGTAATACATCAAATTAGGGCAGTAAGCAACAGAGAGTTTATAAAGGCTGCCATAGCATCCCTACCATGTTTGTCACTCACGTAAATCCCTATGCAATAAGTAAACCACATCCGCCATGGAATGTTTTAACTTTGTTCTAAATGTATCTCACTATGGAATTATTGATTGCAATCATTTTTTCTATCTCTACTATTAATAAATACAAGAATCTGCTAATAGTTCCTACAATATTTCTGTTTAAATGATTACAACAATTTTTCTAAACATCCATGTAATGGTACCTTTCGATCATAACCAGGGACCATTTTGCTAGAGCACTTAGGTTTGTTTATGTTGTACACAAACAGTTTACGCTTTCCACAGCGTTTTATTGGCTGCTATTCAAAAATTACATGCATTATGATATTCAATTTATGTACACCGCCATAACATAGTGAATTTTCGTACATTTAGGTTTGTGTAATCTCTGTTGTTATTTTAGGCACTATAGTTATAGTAACATGAAAATAGTAGGCTAGTAGTTAAATTTAAAGAAAAATAAAGTTTTTGTTTATATCAGGGCATTTACCACCTAATTTTAAAGAGAACAAGTATTTATATTAATAATGCTAGTTAAGACAGAATTTTGTGTATTATCATTGACTCTTTACCACACACTTTTATTTTGTGGGTTTGTAATACTGTACCTACGTGCATTATGTAACTTTGTATTTTTATTTGATGCAATAAAATTATTATTATTATTATTATTACTATTATTATTATTAACTACATTTGAGAAACCGTTATTTCTTGACTTCTTGGGTGAAATCATGAGGTTTGTTTTAAATTCTTGTAAATTAATAATTCTTTGAAACCAAACTTAAAAATTATTTGAACCTTATCGTTGCAAAAAAGAAATAACTGGCTTTTTCAATATAAAATACTAGAATATAACAAAACAATATCACTATAATTTTTTTTGAAAAATTGTGAAAATACCATTCTTCTGTATGAAAACATTACTGGTCTATAAAATTATAGAATCTTCTATTCTTTTACTGAAAAGCTCTCCCATTTATGGCGCAACAATTTGTACTCTCCAACCAAGGGTTTTTAAAAAGCAAAATAACAGCTATGGAAAAGAGTTTCTGGAAAAGAAGTCATCAATTTACTGTGTTAGATCGAGTTACAAAATTAGATATTTTATAGAAAGTAGACAAAAAATTTTCAATAATTAAAAACATTGAAAATTAACAATTCATCTGCGAATAATGGATAGAACATGTTGCCACAGAAGATTTGGCTGTGGGCTCCAGTTAAGAAAAGTAAGGACGACCCAAAAAGGAGTGGACAGATAGTAATCTATGGAGAAGACCTGTTTAGTAGAAAGTAATGGTGTTTTGGGTAGAAGTAAAATGCCTAGTGCTGTAGAACAGCCACTTTAACAATTTTGTTTTTTATTGGCCACCATATTTCTCTTTTTACTAACCCGTTTTCTACAGCACTGCACCAAGAAAATATAAAAGGATCAGCAGGTTGAAATAGGGTAAACACATCGAAACAACTGAAGCCTTAGTATGCAGTACTTGTCACTTTTGAAATAGAAGTGTCACGGTTAAAATCTTATACCAGGGCAAACTAGTAAACGTATAAAGGTATTGACACGAATGTCAGCCATCCACACACGGTAGAAAGAGAAAAACATACTTACAGCTTAAGTTAAAACAAAGATTTAATATCCATCCAAATTACTGGGCCACCGTTTGAAAAAATCTATGTGATTGAAAAAACAACTGGTGATGGATGAACTGTGGAAACTCCCTTATCCGGATCAACTGGGACCTAGGGTAATCTGGATATGAGAAAATCCGGTTAAGGGGAAATACAAAAAAGGATGATTGAATTTCTGAAATACAGTACAGTGTGCGTAGTACAATGGACATACAGAATTGAAAAACGCTAAGTTGTCAAGTACAATTTTACATATTTAAGCTATTGTTGTTAACAAAACATTACAGAATACCCACGGCAAAAAAGATAAAAATATGTTGTACTGTACAGTATTAGGTTTTACAGCACACTTACAGAAGATATGTACAGTTGTACACATAACAAATCAAGCTTTTCTACTAACTTTCTTCTGATATTAGTTACCACAAACACAAATGCAACTTAATATGTAATAGATTTATTGATACAACTTAATAACATTAACATAATAATCCGGATAGTTAGTGAAATTTATTACATAAAACAGAATCTAAATAGCTATGTTATGTAAGTAATGTTCAGTGTATTTTTTTAACTCGTTCAACAATTTGATCCATGCCATATTTATTAAGTTAATTTTGGTCTTTTTTATTGTGTCTGGATATGGGAAGATCCGGATAAGGGGGTTCCTCTGTATAATGTTTCTATATTACGTGAAAGGCTGCAGCAGAGAAAATAGAATTCGTAATATCGTTATTAGACAAGAATTAAACATGAAAGCTGTTATAGAGTTTAAACAACATACCAGACAAATGGATCATGATACGCATCTGTGCGCAGCTATACATAGAAGGAGGTTAAGGAAAAAAATGGCAATGAATTTCCTTGGGACCAACACACGCGGTACGCCTAAACAAGGAGATGATGATTACAATGAACAATAAACTATTGAACAACAGACCTTAAGCCTATCACACAATAAAACACCTTAAAATCTCTGCAATCTGTACTAATATTATAAAGACGAAGCACGGTTTTTTGTGGAGGCTTATTTCCAAAACTACTCAATGGATTTTCATGAAATTTAGATAGCATATTTGTATTTATTTTCACAGCAACATTTTATTTTAAAATTTTTAAAAATGATAACCCTAAGGGCCCTAATGAAGTTTTTCATAAATATGTATGTGTGTAAATGTGAGTACATATTGCTGTTGAAGTAGATGAAGGGGTTTGATGAAGGAGAGAGACGTACGTGGGGGAAATTATCAAAACGTAGTTTTATGTATGTGTGTGTACTATTGTTGAAGTAAGCACATACGTATAAAGATTAGCGATAGACGTACGCGGGGAATTTATCAAAACGTATGTGTGTGTGTGTGTGTGTGTGTGGGTGGAGTATACAGTTGACTAGCAGCTATACAAATTCTGTTACATATTTATTTTAAAAAAAATTGATTACAGATATTTCGCGAGCAAAGCTGCACAGGATATGCTAGTGATTATAGTCAATTTAAAGTGTTAATACTGGATTATCAAATTAAATCTCTTTACTGTTTTCACATACACAAAATTATCCACGTATGACGATTATTGAGGTAAATTTATCGAAAGTCAACATAATGTTATATACAAATCACAATGGATACAAAAATATTGCAGTAAAAAATTTACCAAAAATGTTTGTAACAGTGTTAAAATTGTAAAATAGTACCTTCCGAGGTCATTAAAAACTAATAAAAGCCACACAATGAAAAATGTAAAAATTCTATAACTTACAGAATGATGGCCGTCGTTATACGATGAGTCATCGTCCTGATGAGATGAAATTTGTTCTTGTTTTATCACAGGCGAACTACAATCGACTAAATCGGGGGAAGACAAGTGAGAAATTTTGGCAGGTGGCGGTGAACATATTGTAGCATTTTTATAACTTGTTGGTGCCTGAAACATAAGACAGTCATTCAATTAGACAAAACTAAAAACTATATTTACAATAAGAGTTAAAACACTCTTGAAAATGGACTCTTGATCGACAAATACTGATGATTCTTTAAGTTGATCTTATAAAAAATTAAACTTTTTTAAAAACATGATAGAATCAAAAAATTGTAACATTTTCTTTACATAAAATTTGTCAGTTTAGGAAGTTCAGCTGATGCACACATAATGGGAATAGATTGTTGGTCCGGTGGAAAAGCACAACATGGTCTAGCGAGAGGAACTGTACCCTTGAGTGCCCGTACAGTAAACATTGCTGTTCAAAACGAATAGTTTTATATTCTATTATAATATCCATATGGTATTAGAAAATTTGTTGACTATTTTCAATTCATTATTTATTGGTTAGTCTAGAGGTAGTCTTCACCAAAATCAGCTGTTTAACAGCTGATTTTTGAAGACGAAGGTTCCTGGTTCAAATCCTAGTAAAAGTAGTTACTTTTATACGGATTTGAATACTAGACAGTGGTTACCGGTGTACTTTGATGGTTGAGGTTTAATTAGCCATACTCTCTCAGGAATGGTCAACCTGAGTGTGTACAAGACTACACCTCATTTACACTTCATACAAATCATCCTTATCTCATTGGGTCGCTTATTGTTCTCAATTGAA
Organism: Catonia carolina; assembly: GCA_035578175.1. NCBI lineage: Eukaryota > Metazoa > Arthropoda > Insecta > Hemiptera > Achilidae > Catonia > Catonia carolina. The sequence goes on from JAQMRL010000001.1 coordinate 31,618,662, forward strand.
CAGACACACATTGCAACGTATTGCACCGTACATTGCAACGAATTGCAACGTACACACATTAGGAATTGCAAAAAAAAAATTAATTAATTTATGTTTTCACAAAACACACAAGAAACAAAGAATAAGGTATTTTTACTTTCTCTTACTCTAAGCCTATATGAATTCACAAGGACAGAAAGTATTGTTTTCATGTTGATTTTCCCAATAAGAGTATTCACCGGAAATTAACATTTTCAGACTCCTTGAACGCCAAAACAATTTTTTACAGATTGGTCTGTGTGGAAACAAAATAATAAACGGATACAGAACCATGGCACTAGTTTTTAATGAATAAAAATTTCTAAGACCTGGTATTGAATCCAACCCGGAACAATTACGACTCACAGCTCTATAATATACTTCCCCGTAACTAACAGAAACTCCGACTCTTAAGGGAGAAGAGAACTTTAAAATTCAAAAACTAATTTTGTTTTTTTTTAAACATTTTACATCCTAAGTATTAATTTTACATTCATAAGTACTATTTGAAAATAATTATGGTTTTAGACACTAATTTAAAAAAAAAACAAATATTTAAAATTAAGTTTCCATTAGTTTATAAGTTAATTTATTGTTATTTGTTTTCTTATGATGCCTACATAATTATTGGGTTGTGCATAAGTAATGCTGAGGTGATGTACAAATGAAAAAATACACGATCTGACCAGGAATCGAACCCAGGACCCTGAAATATCTTTCAAGGCATTTCTGTCATACTATGTTCTTCCTCAGTACTACAAGGTAGAGTAATTACATATTTCGTTTATTTTATTGCAACAACGGTTTGGGGAAAAATAATGAAAATTTCATAATAATTAAAACTCAATTGAATAATTTTATTTTACATATTTAATTAACACAAAAATCAGTTTGTGAACCTTACAGGGAAAAGCGTGCTAAATTTCTTGGTAACCCCCCCCCCACATCGCTAAAACGATGGGTCAGATTTCATCGTACTTTACATCAAAACTTAGCCCATGTTATTCTGCATAGACCTATAACAGGCCTTTTAAAAATTGTTTGAAAATTATCATATTGAGGTTAAAAAACAAAAAGACCCAGATTTTTTGCTATTGCAAAAAATGTAAAACATTTAGAAGCATATAACTCAAGAACTATTTGATCGACAAGTCTGAAATTTCAACACAACAAAGTGAATTGTATTCTTTTAACGTGTACAAAATTTCAAATTCGTACATTAAAGTCTCATTTATTAACCATATTCTGAACCCTTGCTATATAGATAACAGCTCAATCATTCGGCACGAGAAAACTATTGTTTTATTCGGCATAAAAAATTAGCACAAATTTATTAATATATGAAATATTGATTGGCCAATGTTGCGATAGAATTTTTAAAATTTTCAAACATCGACTGGATCATGTGGGGAAAGGGTGCTACTATTAGGTAGACATTCCGACTGGATGTAATAAACACAACCTGACAACATGGATAGTAGCCCTCACCCCCTCACGGCCCAGTCTATTTTTCAAAATTTTAAAAATTCTACAACACCATTGGCCAATTAGTACTTCATGTTATTAATACATTTGTACTATTTTTTTTTTTTACAATGAATAAAACAATAATTTGCTTGTGCCAAACGATTGACCAGTTATCCAGATAGCAAGGATTCAGAATATTGTTAATAAATAAAAATTTAACAACCAAATGATTTTTATATCTCATACGTGCAGTAAGAATATAATTCACTATGTTGTATTAAAATTTCAAACCTGTCAGTCAAATAATTCTCAAATTACACGCCTCTAAAGGGATGAAATTCATTGCGGTAGTAAAAAAAAATTGGGTCTTTTTGTCTTCCAAACTCGATACGGCAATTTTCAAACAACACTAAAAATATAGAACTATTATAGGTCCTGATTGTAGGCATCGCAACTCAATAAAAAAATAAATCCTTCATTTATCATTTTCATATATCCTAAAGCACAAAAAACATCATTCTATAGGTAAATTAAAAACGTAACGTTTGTTTCTTGTCTGCCACCACTAGTACGGCTTTGGTGTTATTCATCAAGAGGTGGGGGGAAAAGCATGTTTTCTTTTGCATCAAAAGAGCTGCTGACTCAGGACTCAGTAGGTTATTCACGCGAGACAGTTCATCATTTAGGAACTAAAGAAATGGACAGCCAAAACAGGTAGAGAGAAAATAGCAAAAATGGTTAGAAATATTCAAATGTAGATGTAACTAAAAGAGACAAGAGGAAAATAAAATAGTATGTTTTTTTATTTTTTGTTTTTAACTGTAATAATCAATTTTAGGTTATATCAGATTATCTTTATTTTATTAAAAATCTGGTGTGAAACACTCGCACAACTTTCTCTTGCCAATGAAAACTATGAATAATATAACCTAACATTCAAATATTTTATTCAATACTTCATCACAAGTTCACTGTAAAGCTCTACAGTAATCACATTTTTGCGTAAAATAATGTATACCTACTCAATACCAAAAAACTGAGGCTTCATCGCTTGCTCTTTCATTGGGATATATCAAAATATTTTAATACAGCGTAACAACTCTTGGAGTTTTGAATTACAAAGGTTTTAATACATCAACAGAATAGATATGTACATTAAATTTTTTTTGTTTGTTTCTTACCAATAAGAAATATCCGTGTGATCCTCACAAAAAAACTAAATTTCTTAACCGTTAAAAAGCATGTGGCATAGGATGGAACCACACAATGGGTAATCTCTCGGAAAATAATTCTCCTATTTCTTCTAGGAACTCTAATCATGATTCATCATATTCCCTGTTTGCTACGTTAAGTATTAAATATAGTGCTGTTCCAAGCTCCGTGTAGTTGCGGGGTGAAGGGTACGGGTGAGGTATATTGAATGAGTGATGCATGCTGGGAGAACGATTGTTGTATCACTCTGATACAAAACATTCGTTTTCAAACTTTCCGTATTTAACATATTTGTTCATATTTATTTATTTACATATTTTGATATAAATTAGCAAGTTAAATATTGTGAATCCGACCAAGTTAATAACCCGATAGGTATTTGTTAAATTAATGCACCGAATAAGAATATTTTTTTAGTGTAGTTAGTACATGCTACCACTACAAATGCATCAGCTGTGAAACACTACTAACTGACTCATTCTCCCAATACTATAACAAAGCACTGCATTCCTTCCAACGACATAGAGCTGGGGCTCAAGCAATACTACATAATATTATTGTAAAATTTTAAACTAATAAAATAATATTAACAAATATGTTAGGCATTTATTTTTTAATAGTCTTGGATCTACATTTTATAGATGGTCTGCGGCACCAAGTGTTTTATTAGATTAAGAGTGTTAATCTGCAAACTCAATTTCCTGCAACGTTATAGGAGAGCTGAAAAACTGAATAAAACTCATGTAGTTCCCATCGAGATGGCAGAAAAGATTGTCACAACAAAACGCATCTTTTAATACTCATTAGAGGTAATAGTTTTTCTGCTAGATATATCAAATGATACCAAAATCAATATTTCTGGTATAAAAAATGGAGTCACCAGGTTAAAACTCTTAACCAGTACTATGCTATTCTAACTTAATGGCAGTGTAAAGCTAACTCTGTATGACTCCATAAATGTGCCAAATCACATTTTGCACGTACTGGAAAGAGGTCTAGTTAGAGGTGGCCTGTATCTGTAGACCAGATCATCCTGTCTAATGAAATTTTACATACATAAATAATTGAAATATATATTTCTAACCACCAGAATACAGTAACATAAAACACTTACCAATGTTTATAGCGCTTTCGTGTATCTTGTACACATCTTCAGTAAATTAAAAATTTTTTACATCAAAATTTAAAACTTCCTACTCCCACCATGGTAGATAATGATTCCTTATCTACCATGGTGGGGAGTAGGAAGTTTTAAATTTTTACGTAAAAAAATTTTAATTTACTGAAGATATGTACAAGATACACGAATGTGCTATAAACATTGGTAAGCGTTTTCTGGTGGTTAGAAATATATATTTCAATTTTAAATAATACGGCTGTTAAAAAATCCTACATAGAATGTTTGATAAAATAAAAATATAAACAATTATAAAACACAAGAGTTGTGTTCTTCGTTGTCAACTTGTCATCATGTTCAATAAAGGCTCCCTGTATGTCTCACAGTTTCATGTTCAACCCAGTTAAATTACATTTATCTCCGTTCTTGCCCAGTTAAATTAAGTGTTATTACGTAGATGCTACATCATGTGTTATTACATGCTACATTTTCGGGTATGAAGTATTTACGGTCAATCTCAGGTTACCTAGATATCTTTTATTGATTAATGCAAATATTTTATGGTTAACAGAAATGTGTGAAAATTAACCACTGGTCAAACTGCAACAAAATCTTTTTTTTGTCATCAGTCTCTCAACTGGTTTGTTGCAGTTCTCCAAGCTGTTCTATCTTGCGCAAGTCGTTTCATATCTACATACCTGTAACACCCTACATCTTTTGTAGGGTATTTGCTTTATATATTCTAATCTTTGCCTCCCCCTACAATTTATTTCCTCAATAATACCATCCATTATTGATAGCCCAATACCTGGATATCTTAAGATATGTTCCACTAGCCTATCCCTTCATTTGGTAAGATGCTCCCATAAACTTCTTTTTTCATCCACTCGCCTAAGAACCTCTAAATTACTTATTTTGTCTACCCACCTAATCTTTAATGTTTTCCTATAACACCACATTTCAAAAGCTTCTATCCTCTTCTTTTCTACAGCCCCTATCACCCACGTTTCACTCCCATATAATGCTACACTCCAAACATAATGTTCTAAGAAATTTTCCTAATCTGTAAATTAATATTTGTAGTGTAACAAAATCAAAGACATGAAACATAATATTCTTACCTGTGTTTCTAAGAACGGATCTCTTGAGCTGCTACTGGGTAAAACATTTTGAATGACATCACTACTAGCCGATAATTTCCTTTTTCTCCTTTCCGTCGGCCTAGGAGAAATCGGTCTTGTTACGCGCCGTTCAACCGGAAGCCGAGATTGTTCGATAGGACTCGGTATCGAAAGAGGTTCATCGTTTTTTGGAGTATCCGTCCTAGAATCGGCCAGACCTCTTATTTGTAAAGCGGTTGCCGTTTTCAATATCGTACCTAATTCCTCCTGCCTCACGTTGACTTCACCGTTGTACATAAAACGTAAGAGCACCTGCATTTCGTTAACACTAACGTCTCTGAGGAAAATAATCGGGTGGGGGTGGTTATTCTGTAGGAAAAGTTTTTCAAAATACGGGCTACACGCGGACAGTATAGTCTGGTGCGCTTTAAACGTTTTAAAATTATCACTGTCCCCATCACAAGACACAGCCAAAGTGACATCAACTAAAGATTCTTTTTCCAAAAACTTGCTGAGGACATCCGTTAAATTAGATTTATGGTTGTTCCAACGCAAACAAAATTCTTGATCCATATTAGTGTTTTCAAAAATACCTGCAAACATAAAAATTATGACACATTACAACACCACTCACGCAAAATTAATAATTAACACAATATCTTCTATTCTCAGAAAGTAAATTTACTATAACTTAGTAATAAAATGATACAAAAAAAAAAATAACTCAATGGGCAGCAACTGAGTTGTATATCAATAAAAATAAAAGACAAGGAATAACATATTACAAGTAACACAAAAAAAGTGTGGATATCAAACACTATTTGCAGCCTCTATCAATAAAAATACAGTCCAGCCTCTCTTAGTTTGCTCCTAATGTAAACAAACAATGACATCACTGAGCATGCGCATTATATAAAAATGTGTACACGCTGATTAAAAAGTAACAAAAAAATACTTTTAAAAGTATTTACATACAAAATACTTTTAAAAGTATTTTTCTAAATGAAATTGTTAAGCGTACATCATATTATCATGACTGATGTTTTTAGTACTTTAAGTACTTATAATTTAAAAAGTAGTTAACTTAATAGGAATACGACATCCGTTAAGTCGCAGACTCTATCATGCACCCTGTAGTAGGTGGCTTTTGTTTGTTGACAGTAGGAGCAAACTAAGAACGGCTGAACTGTAGATCAATGAACAAGCATTATCATTTTTGCTTTAATCAGTAATTTCTTGCATTATTTTAATCCATTAGAAGTTAGATAACTAATTGGTGCTACTATAGTACGTGGCCTACCGCGTTATGTTTAGTGACATTTGTATTTCTTGATGTGGTAGCACTGTCCACTAGCACTTTTGGCGTGTAAATATTTACATATTTTACAGATTATGTGAACATAAGGTTTTAAAAATATTTATGTACGAGGGCCATCCGGAAAGTAGTACCCGTTTCCGCCGCATGAGGCGCTGACGAGGCGAGCAGCCGCCGGTCAAGGTCAGATCGCTTCAGTGGCTTGTCTGCCTTCTCTGTTGTAAGTTCCGCGACGCTAGCATTGCCTGTCTTGTTTCTGTGACCGTTCATAATGTTTAAAAAAATTGAGAACGCCGCCAGTTGTGAAGTGAGGGCTGTAATAAAATTTCTCAATGCAAGAAACGTTCGACCTTGTGATATTCATCGCCAATTAAAGGAAGTGTATGGAGACGATGTGATGGATGAGTCATCTGTTCGGCGCTGGTGTCGTAATTTTAACTTGGGGAGGGGGAACACACACGACGATGAGCGTTCAGGGAGACCATCTGTCATTACAGATCAACTGCTGAGGTCAGTAGACGAATTCGTGAGGCACGATCGGCGCGTTACAATTGATGACATCTGTGAACATTTCCCTAATGTTTCTCGCACAATTCTTCATGAAATTGTCAAAGACCATCTGCATTATTCAAAAATTTGCGCAAGGTGGGTCCCTCGCATGCTTACAGATGAGCACAAAACCAAGCGTATGGCTGCTGCATTAACATTTTTGGAACGTTATTCTGATGAAGCAGACGCGTTCTTGAATCGCATAGTTACTGGTGATGGAACGTGGGTTTGTTATGCTTCACCTGAGAGTAAACGACAGTCAATGGAGTGGCATCATCCTCATTCACCAAAGAAACCAAAAAAATTCAAGACTGTTCTGTCCACTAGGAAACTTATGGCAACCATTTTCTGGGATCGACGTGGTATACTGCTTATTGATTTTATGGCCCGTGGAGACACTATTAACGCTAATGCGTATTGTGAAACATTAAAGAAATTACGGCGGGCAATACAAAATCGACGGAGAGGTCTATTGTCTGATGGCGTCATTCTCCCCCATGACAATGCCAGGCCTCATGCAGCGGGGATAACACAACAACTTCTGCAGCAATTCAATTGGGAAATTTTCGACCATCCACCGTATAGCCCGGACTTGGCCCCTTCAGATTTTCATCTCTTTACAAAACTTAAAGAGTTTTTGGCGGGAAAAAGATTTGACAGCGATGAAGAACTTAAAGAAGGTGTGACTACGTATTTCGATCGGCTGGCGGCGGAGGAATATGATGCTGGAATACAAAAACTCGTCACACGTTATGACAAATGCTTAAATTTGCTTGGAGATTATGTGGAGAAGTAGTTTAAGGTATGCTCTTTTCAATAAAAATGTTTACATTTTTAAGCATTTGTTAATATTTACTTCTGTGTCTTTATTTCACAAACGGGTACTACTTTCCGGATGGCCCTCGTATTTTACAGGTTATACGAACTACATTAGATTATGTGAACATTTGGTTATCTGCATTCAACAGTTAACCATCCACGAAATTATGTAAATCCACAAATAGGAGCCAATACACAAGCAATTGAGAGATCGTGGTTGGACGCAATAATAAACATTCTTAAACAAAAAATGAGGCGTTCTGAAAGAATTATTTCATTCGCACCACGACCATATATCATGGAAAATTATAAGAAAAGTAGAACCTGATTTGTTTAGTGCTTTTCACAATGACATTTACAGTGTGTACCATCTGCAGACTGACTAAAAATAACTGGGTGAATCCTTATCGTATTATTAATTACAGTACTATTTGCTATTGTAAATTTTTGTATGTAATATTATCATAATAATTAAAAAAGTATATTATTATAATTATCGTATGTAATTTGTCCTTTTTTCCTAATATCACATAACCTGTAAAATAAGTAAATATTTACGCGCCAAAAGTGCTAGTGGACAGTGCTACCACAACAAGAAATACAAACTTCACTAAGCATAATGCAGTAGGTCATGTAGCCTACTATAGCAGCACCAACTAATTTAATATCTTTTCTTTTTTCTTACTATGTTATTTATATCTAATTTTTTTTTGTTCTTTTTGTTGCTGAAATATAATATAATTGGTAGCCCTGGTGGATACCACTCAGTTTAAATTGATGGCTTATTAAAGGATTATGGGGAATTCATTGAAGAAATGGACTATTATGGATTCAAGAATTAGTCCATAGTTTGTGTTAAATGCAAGAAAGGTTAGGTTTAAATAGAAACTTCATAGCCAAAATGAAAAAAAAATACAATAAGATTTTCATTATTTAATAAAATATGTTAGTTCTGATACACTGATATGAATTATGGAATACTTTACAAGACTGTGGGACTATAATATACATTCTTTAGTTATATATACACAAAGTTTGTATTTCAATATTATTTCAGAGGGAGTCACTCTGTTCTTTCTTTGTTGTGCTCTTGTATAACATGGATATTTGAGATTTTTCTATAGCGAAGAAAAAGCCTGTGCTTTTCTTTAATAATATGAGATTTATCTGCTGTTTTGACTTGCAAAAATGGTTACACATAAAACTTTACTTCCACCAGCATATATAGTGGTGGTGTTTCAACTTGATGCAAATTCCAAATACGACATTAATTTCACAACATAACTTATATCAACTTAATTTTAATAACTTTTACAGTATGGCTACTTAGCCACTAAGTCATTTAGGCCTTAAATTAATTAGCAACGATGACTACAACAGGAAATTTGGGAAAATAAAGTGCCTCCATTACTATGTAAGTATTCAAAGGTATTACATCTTAGTAGGAATTACAAGATATTCAATAATCAAATGTGGATCTTAATAATAAACTAAAAATACCTAAATTTTCTTACATATTTCCAACAATACACAATACTATCACTTAGTTATTTGGTTGAGACCTTAATGATCTTTTCTGACAGTTTTTCCTAACCTTATATCCTAAAATATTTCACTACAGAATTACAAATTCCTATATTAAACTGCATACAGGATCATCTATTGACTTCAAAAAAAACCTTTAGCAGCACGATCTGTGTTGCAGAAAACTGCATTTGTCTTACATTCAAGTTTAGAAACCAATAAGAAGCTACAATAATTTAGGACAGCTATAAACTGTATTAGATTTGGTCATCACAGCAGCTTTAGTTTAAGTTAATTTACAAAAGCCACTGGCTATTTAAAAAAATATATATAAATATATTCGTTAAAAATGAATTACAATTTATAAGAATCAGAAAATCTTTAACTTCAAATTTACAAAAAGCCTACTCTATGAACTGGTCTTTAATAATATTGATAGGCTAAAACTAAAATTAATTTTACTCAAACGGTCAACTAAATAATCCAGAACTAGTGAAATATCACCAAGGACCTAAAAATGGTCAATTGACGGGTGAATATTTCTAATTAAATAAAAGCACAGTATCAATCGTTCGTTACCTTGCAAGAAAGCCGACCGTGTAAACAAACAGATATATTTACTAACAGGACCACATTAGTTTCCTACATAACGTCACAGCTTCGTAACTATTTTGTTCTATCAGGAATGTATGGTTGACATTTCGTACTGAGTACAGTAGGTGCAATGTTACGCTACATTCCGGCACTTTTACTCTTTTTTTTTAAACTGAACTTAGCAATTCCAGATTAAGGAGAAGGCACTCAACCATAGGGCAAAAATTGTAAACATAACTACGCAGTAAAGTTTTAACCGACTATACAAAATAAAACAATGAGTAAACCAAAGAACAAGTTACCTACGAATTAAAAAGTCCGTAATAGAACAGCAACTTTTTTTCTTTTTTTTACAAATCGCCATTTTGCCTAAAACCAAATTTAATCGTACAATGCGACGAAGGAAAACTACTTCTCACAAATTACACAGCAATAAATTTGATGTTATTTGTGACTTCGGACTTATATACACTAATGTCAATAGAAACAAACACCGGATAATTAAAAGTTACTAAATAAATAAACAACTTACCTTTCACAACCTACTATTCCATTTAGAGAGGACAACGGTCTTTCACCCACTGCCTTCTTCAAACTTTACATCTTTTTTTGACATTACCGTACTAGGCTTCTTGAATGAACTTAAAAGTAGAAGTATTAACTAGACTTTTAACTTCATTAATTTGATAATTAATACAAGTTGTAACCAAAATGATGTATTTTATAACATATTTACATAATACGAACATTGTAAGCAAAAGCCTAACCGTCATGACATAAAACTGTTTCTAAATTTATTTCAAAATTCTTCATTATTGAGTACAATCCAAAAATTTTAAATCGTTATTTTTCTTGATTTTATAGTTAGTTATTTTTTACATACTTTTTCAGCAGTTGTGATAAAATGTTTAACTATTTCCTTCATCTCCATGGAAAATCTTAATCGACTTGTTTTAACACTTTTACTGTTCGTAGGTTGGATATTCTTGAGAGTGGCGGATTTTTTAAAATGTACAAACTGTCTCTTGTCAATAAATTCGCACAATTCATTCTAAATCCAATGAAAGCTGCTTGCCAATGGGTAAACTAAATGTTAATTGTGTTAAGCATAAGCTAAAAATGTTTTGTTTACAAATCCTCTAAAACTAGTGTCTTATTTTATGCCTGACTCTTTGCACACTAATGGAAATTATTTAGTGAGTTTTTTTATGCTTGATGATAATGAATTACATGTACTTGTAATTGTTATTATTTTTTACTAACTAGAATGATTAAATTTATCAATACTAAGGACACATGATAGGTTCTGCATGTAATATAATATAATATTTTGTGATGAAAACTTGGGCACATTAATTAATAAATAAAATGAAGATGTATTATTTAGGGCTATATCATTCTCTAATTTTTTCAGTTATGTTATTTATACTTATTACCTGTTTGAAGGTTGTCCATACTACCTATTGTTAAAATTTGCTTTCTTGATTCCTGTAATCATATGCATAATTATATCATCAAAAAAGTTCAGAGTATTCCTCAACAACCTCTTTTTGTACATAAAATACTTATCAAATGCTCTAACTGATTTGAGTGTCTTCAATGTTGAATTATTTTCTAACCTGTTATTGTAAGTTATTTACATTTTCAGTTGAGATATTGATTTGTAAAAAATACATATGGAGACTATAATGCTATAGAATGCTGTGGGACAGATCTGTACCTTTTTCTTTCCATTTTCTTCTAAAATGTAGAATGAGAGTAAAAGAATCTATAAAATATTTTTGATGTTCATTTCTGTCCTTTTCTTGTTTTCTCAGACTTTAGCGTTGGTAACAATCCCGCAATTTTCAATGTATTGGCAGTGAGTCTATAAAATGCACTTGTATCTACGCCATATCAGTCTCATAGTTGTTTTTGCCACAATGTTTTATTTAATCTTGACAATATTTACCTGTTATTGTCCCAGGTTTGATTCCCGGTCGGGTGTGACATTTTTTCATCACTCATTTTCATCATCATTCTCCACTGTCTTCATGAGCAGAAATTGCAAAACAATCTATTGTAAAACCAAAAAAATACCTGTTACTTTGCCTTGCAAAATAACAGATATTTAGTTTGTTATTCTGTAACAATCTATATTTCTGATGTCTCATCATAAGTAGTGCAAGGTATTCCAATTTCCTTTTTCTAATGGTGTAATTTTGATGTTCTTATCTAAACAATGGAGTGCTTGAAGTTGCAGGCTTATTCCGTTGGAGAAACTTTCAAGATCCTTCCGTACTACAACATCTTGAATACCTCAAGTCGTTTCAATCATCACTGTTCTTAATCCTAGCCTTAACGCCATACAACATATCTGTAAACACATCACAGGGAAGTAAGTGATACTCATAAGAAAACTTTTGAGTTCTCTACTATATCTGAGTGCTATATGAACTTGTTCTATTCTATGTCTGATATCCATTTGATTGCCTCTGATTGTTATTTACCGACAACCAAGATTTATATAACTTATTTTATTTATAAAACTTGTTCCAGTTTTGTGTCCTTTACAATATGAGCCCTCACATTCTGAAGCATACTAATTATAATGACTTCAGTCATCAGGAATTCTGCCTAATAAAATGAGGAAGTGTAAACACATTTGGATGCAACTGGATATCTTTTATTCCATTGAATTCTAGGTTTTTTGTCTTAATCTAGCTTTGATCATGTGCATTCTGCATTTGAAGAGCTCATCTTTGTACCTATCTATTGTCATTTAATTGACATGTTTTATGTTGAAAGTGTACACATTTCGAAAAAAGAAGTAATTTTTTTTCAGATGTTATTTAAATGAAAAGAATTTTTTTATACATCAGAATTTTAACTTCTACTTATTCTGTAAGAAATTTGTAAATTATTGAATTTTAATTAATTGTTAATGATAATTAGTACTTTAAGAGTAGGTAATGGAATTTTTTTGGTCTTCATTTTTTATTGTTTCGGCTTACTCAAGACCATGTTAAATGATGTGATGATCTCACACTGTTGTTTTCTCTTTTTTATAGTTATTTTTCACTAAACTCTTTTTTTATTTCTTCTGATTTTTTTTTTAAAGCAGAACATTGTACGGTATCATTGTGATTGGAATCAACATTTTGAACAAATAATGGAAGAGTAGACTACATTTTAAAAATGGTGAGGTACTACAGACTGATTGATCAAAGATGATTGAGATGAAATAAGAAGATATGGTATTTCCAAAAATCTTTTTAGTAATCACTTTGTTTCTTTTTAAATTTTTGAATTCCGCTTCTCATTTTTCTTTATGAAACTTTTAAAGTTTTGTATCGACTTCTAAAATATTTTATGATGGAGAATAGTATCTTTTATACTAATCTCTTCCTTTGGATTCACAGGTTGTTATAATAACTCTTGCAGACGCAGTTGAAAATCTTCTTCAAGAATTTGTTGTTATTCATTTATATAAAATGGTCGAAGTAACAGAACACTTATTAATCATATGTGTAATCTTTTTAGTTTCTGGAGGTTTGTAAAACTTGTCTTCATTTCCCCTGAGTGTAAATTTAATTCACCTTGTTCTAAGAACGCAGAATCTTTCTTGATACCTTTCATCACTACCTTGTTCTTTATATCTTCTGTTCCTATTGATTTCGTGGAGAGTTGTATTACTTATTACCTAACACAAACATGAAGTTTGTATTCACCGATAATTTTGTCGTTTTGTAAAATATAGAAACAACTTGGTAGCAGATAATCATGTTAAACAATGGATCCTTGATGAAATTTTTCAGAGAGCAGAAACTTCGCTTTATGAGTCATGACTTTAACTGGGATGTGAAGCATTTTAGGTTGTATTGTGTCACATTTTGCGGCAGATTGTTAAAGAGCTTGGAGTCGACCACAAACTTATTGGATTTAGTTGCCAAGCGTTCATCATGATATGTTCATATTCTTCCTAATCCATTCTGTATAACCATGGCATTGATCAAAGCAAAACTTTTTGAAAAGAAAAGTCTTTGGTGGTTTTCTTAAACTCCAAAGGACTTATCAATTCATACAACTGCCTCCGACTTTTCTTTATTACTTTTGATTATTTATAGAGGAGAAGAAGCGCCTTATATGGTTGGGACATACACAGAGGATGAGAGATGAAAGGTGGCCCAAGAGAATGCTGAATTGGGATCCACCTGGAAGAAGAAGAAGAGGAAGACCGCCCGAACTGTGGAACAAGCAGGTGTATTCCGATATGAGGAATAGAAATCTTGTGGAGGGGGACTGGATGAACCGAGAGAGATGGCAGATGGGATGCGAGAAGCGGCTGGAGCTGTAGATCAAACTCGCTTATATATATATATATATATATATATATATATATATATATATATATTATTTTGATAATCAATTTGATTATTACTTTTTTATTACTGATTATTACTAGTTTCAGTTGTTAAACTAAAACTAGTCCCAATTCCAGTCGTTGTTTGTGATGAAAGTTGGTTTTGTTTTTGTCATTGCAAATGTTGGAAATCTGTTTGTTTAAATGGTCATCATTCATATGTTTTGTGACCAAAAAATTTTGTTCTTCTTCTTACTATTGTGCTTGTACCTTCTAAAGTCACAATGTCTTTGTAAAGTTTTTTGATTTATTTATTTTGTCTTTCTTCAGTTTTTGTAATGTTTGCACTATAAATATTACGAATGATTTTTCTTTCCATTGTTTCTTGATTATGCATGTTTTTTAATTGATTTTATTCTGTAGAAAATTATTGGTTTAAAACTAACTAATTTTGGTGTTTGGTAAAATATTTTTTGTATTATAAAGATCTTTGGAGTGAAAGAAAAGTTCTTAAATTTTCCATTTCTCCCCTCTATTGCAGTTTTGGGGTTATTCTTTTTCTCCTGTTCTTCTTCTTCTTCTTAGGGTGCCTCTCCATTCTGAAAGTTGGCGACCATCATGGCGATGCTTGCTTTATTGGTAGCTATTCGAAACAGTTCTTCTGAGCTTTGGTTAAACCACACTCTTAGGTTGGCCATCCATAAAATTCTTCTGTGTCTCCTGTTAATTTTTTCCTAATAGTTCTCCTAAATACGTGAATTTTTCTACAAATTTAATTTTGCCATCATCTGTTATAAGAAATTTTAAAATTATCTTTTCGGAAGACTTGATTTAAATTTTTTCAAAGCAAATTTTTGAAATAACATTTTCAGCAGTTTCCTTTCATTTTCTTCTGATCGAATGGCTTCTTCTTCCATATTTTCTTTTCTATTTAGGGTGATTTTTGTTTTATTGTTTTTCCAAAACTCCTAAAAGACTTATTCAAAAATTACATTAAAAAACGTTTTAATATTGGTGAAAAAATTTTTAATTATTAATTTAATACTAAAATAATCGCTTGGTTATTAGTAATCTCAGTTTGTAATAAAATTATATAACGATAGACCTGATCATTTAAAAATTTCAATGTTCTATCAGGATTTGAATTGTAAATCTTTGGAGCTTAACAGTTTTTTACTGAATCAACTGAGAAATTGAGACAATTTGAATGCATTATGTTTAATAGCTATGATTTTCTTCATGCAAAATAAGTAGGTTAGATGGATACTAAGAAGGTGCAGTATTTCCAATAAGCAATTTCTTATAAATATTGTGAATCGTCTCAGCTGATCCTTGTTTGTATATCTCTTTAAAAAAACATACTGTTATTGCAGGAGCTATTAAAAGACTCCTGATCCTTTTTATTGTTATTTCCATCACCATTGTAATTCTATTCATGTACATACTTATTTAAATATCATATATGAATTACAGCTCATTTTTTTATGTGTTAATGTTCATATAAATTTTATTTAATGAATGTATTTTCTAAAACATCTAAACTTTATCTCATGATGTTCTAGTTTACTCATTTTACTTCTCTAACCTCATTTAAATTCCATATCTCTCTGATTATTACTTTGAAGTGGCTGAATAATTTTATAATATGCTTCTCTAGTAAGTCATTACTTCAAGTTCAATATTTCTCATAATTTATCTTTCAAGCATCATGCTTCATGCACCTGCTAGTCATAATAGTTGGAGTATTTTTGTTCATATTCTGTTTATTTTCAGTATTAAATTGTTATCTACAAATTTTTCTGATCAATATTCTAAATAAATTTATGTTTTTGTAACAATTCTTCCTTTGCATCTATCTCTCTCTGTTGCTGAATCATCTCTCCTCCATTGATATCTTAGTATTGCATCTTTTTCCCAATTCTTCCATAACTAGAATCATCCACTTCATTTTTGGTATTTTCCTTAGTTTCCCTCTATCTCCATGTACTTCACATTTTGTCAGTCTACTATGACCAAACAGTCATAGCTTTGTTTGTCCAATTCTCTTTATCAGGCAGTCCACCTTAATTATTGGAATGTCCCCTAATAACATTATCTCTCATTCTATCTCTTCTTGTCTTTCATAACGCTTCCTAACATATTTTTATGTCATTAACATATTTTTACTACACACAGTAAAAATCTGTGATGTGAAAAATTGTATGATAATTTATTAAATCCACTTGAACCATTTGAAATTTATATAAATCCTTTTGAAGTTTATTTCTGATGCCTGTATTCTACTCTCTCTCTCTCTTCTTTCCATTTGTCCATTTGTTTCTCCTGCATAAGTAAGTATTGGCACAAAATATGTATTACACACACTTTTTTTGTTTTGAAACTAAGCTTCTCATACTTTGGAAGAAAATGTTTGCTTTATGCTCCCTTTAACTTAAATCTTTTTCTAATTTTTCATCTAATGGGAAAAATTCCCCAGATCTGCAAATTTCTTTACTTCCTCTAGGACCCATTTAGCTTAGCTCCAAGTCTCGCCTTCCCTTCTTACATATCTCATGTACTAATAGTTTACTTTTTCATCACTGACCAAACAATATCTAACAGTCTCTTTGTTCCAAACCCCAGCAACCTTTCTATCTTCTTTGCCATATAACTAGACCATCTACAAATGATTAGCTCCTAGTATTTTCTTTGATTTTCGTCTTCACTCTTCTGTTTTCCATCCATGGCTAATATTAAATAATATCCCATTAATTAAACTGAATTTTTTTAGATTTATCTTTATATTTAAAAAAAAAATCAAATGACTATGGAAAATATAACAAAGTTTGTAGCGCTATTCTTAAATTACGTTGATTAAATTTCTATTTGTCCTTCTTATCAACGATTGTCAAATTCACTATGATGTTTACTTATGATTCGATGAATCCAATAATTTGGTTATTTGATTTTTTTGGAGTCCAACACATTTCTCTGTGTCTTGCATCTTTAAATCCATAACAGCTTCTGTCTTCCTAGTCACCCTGTCCAAGATTCCTTGTTACCATAGCTTCTTGAACTCCCTGTCCAAGATTCCTGACGGCTACATCTTCTTCTATTTTCTGAATGGAAGAGAAATGATTTTTTGGGCCATTTGTTCACTGTCATTCTTTGGACATGCCCATACCATACAAAATGTCTGGTTTCCATTCTATCTACTATGGTATCCTGAGCATTGAACCTTTTTTTATTTCTGGTGCTCATTTGTGAGCTAACTTCTTTGTTCTTATGTGTATTTTACTACTAAAAACAATAAAAATCTGTGATATGAAAATTGTATTTCAATTTATTAAATCCACTTGAACCTACTGATGTAGATTTTTATCATGAAATAATCAAAATACTTTTCTTGACTTTATCTTATTTAGTAAGTACTTCATGATTAATTTATTCTTGATAAACCACAAAAATATCACTATAAAAATTATATATTCATAATAAATTAAATTATATTATAAATTTTAAGTTATTGTTAAAATTTGAAAATTTAAGTATGGAATTATTTTATAGGCCTATAAATTAATTATGTTCATTACTTTACTTTTTAAAATAATAAAATAAAAAATATAATATACATATATTCAACAGTTCACAAATATCTCATAATTAAAAACTTTTAAATTGAATAGTACTCTTCTGTAACCAGTAGAACATAAATTTTATCGTTGTTAATGGATGTCTTCAAATCTTGTTTTGCAAATGATGATGTGATAAAGTTGTATTATGAATTTACGAAGTGGAACTTCTTCTTCTTCTGTGCTCAAAGATAAAAATTTTATACTTTATCATCTCTTGAACAATTTTTTGTTTCCATTTAAAAAATTAAATTAAAAATTATCTCTTAACATTAATTTTTAAAATGTGTAAAGTTAATATAATATTTTTGTGTAAAATACATTTTCATCTTCTATTCTGATATAAAATAATATATTTCTCAAATTAAAATACAAAATTTTTATTAATTTTAAAGACTCTTATTATTTAGCATTATGAAAACTATATCAAAATTAATTAATTATAAAAATTAATCAATATAAAAATATTTAAGTATTCAATATTTTAGATATTTAATAAAATTTGACATTATAAGTATTTGTTGGCAATTTATTAAGTTGTCTTCTTATTATAAAAAGTACTTTGTTAATTTTTCTTTCCTGAAATGATAAAATATATATATTTATAAAATATAACATACTAAAAATGACAAAATTTATATGTGATTTCTATATTAACTTATGTATAAAATTTCTTAACTATGGTGAAATGTTTTTATTATGAAATTGATGAAGGCTTCTGAGCTTTAATAGACTAGTTTGTTCAGCTGGTAGAAATTTATTTTGAATTGTTAAGTAATATTGGTTTAATGAGTGACTTCTATCATGGTGATGATACATTTGTGGTCACTACTGGGCTCTCTGTTCAAAAATTCATGTCAATTCAAAAAAAATTTAGTAATCAAATTGGGTGGCTGTTTAAAAATAAAAAAACAATTAATAAAATACAGTCATCATAAAAGATAATAGTAGGGTTTTGAACATGGATTAAATGATTACAGAAATACTTACACTTGATGTTGTTTATTTAACGAATTTGTCATTTTAAACAGTTCTTTTACATAACCAATAAATTTCAATATGTAGGAACAGTATTCAGATGAACTAATGTCTCCTAGCCGTGGGAGTGAGAGAATGCATAACGCTCTCACTCGCACAAGCCATATGCACTGTTCCAATAACATTGTCTTTAATTTTACTCATTGTTGTGAGCAAGCGTTTATGCATGTAGTAAACTAACATGCAAGATAACGACTGTAGTATGTTTTCAGATTTGGATTATTACGGTAAAGACCTTTGAGCGCATGCGTAGTTATGCCAAATATCTCCCTCTCACTCGCTCGGCTATGGGACATTAGTTTGTCTGATACCTATACCTACACAATGGTTGCTCGGCAAATGTCCAATCGATATTCAGTTTGTGACCAAACATTAGTTAACGTACCTTCTGTTACAGTTATCAATGCTTCATTAATTTTTTCCTTTAAGAGATTTAAGTCATAAACATTTTTTAAATAAACAATGTTTTTTATGTACCCCACAAGAAAAAAATCACAGTGTCAGTTCTGGACACCTTAGAGACCAGGTGTAGGTCTTTGCTGGCATAATTAAAGAACTACCTACCATTGATGTGGAAATCTGTCTGCCAGTTGATTTCTATTTGATAATTGATCCAGTTTATTCAAATTGTTTGAACAAACATCATTTATTATTGCATTTGGTGGATCTTTTCCATAATCGCGTTGAAACGCACAAACAAATAAACAAATACGATTAAATCGGTTCAAATACACGATTTTCTCAGAATTGAATATTCTACATAAATATTATCCCTAAGAAAATTAAGAGAATCAATAAAGGAAAATTTGATTTAAAATTTAACGAGGTTATTTTACATCAAACGTGTGTTATTTTCGATACCTAATTTTTGTGTTTTATGAAATATCTTCAAAGCTATGAAAGATAGGTACAGTTCTAGGATCTATTTCATTGAATTTTTCAGGCCAAGAACTATGAATTTCTACTAAGTTTATTTCATAATTAAAGTTTTAAAAGTTTCAGTATGACCTCATTTCATCTAGGTAACCAAATTTCGGGTGAAATCTTCTGACCAACTGTAACTTTCTAACAAAGCTTTCGGGGACCTATATTTATATTTTAATTAATTTTAGTTATAGAATAAACTCCTGAGATACTGTCGTTCAATTTTGAATCACTTTGTACTTATACAGAGACAATAACTATCCAACGTTTACAAAAATTGTTAACACTTTTTGAAAATAAATTACACAACAATAAACAATGCAAATTCAAACAATAGGATGGTTTCTAAAGTAATTCACTGTTATTTAATTTTAATTTTATTTCACTATTAGTGGAAAAATATGTTTCATCATATAATAACGGTTAAAATCTTGGCAGGACGGTTTATGTTATATCTTTGGCTTGATTAAGGATCTCAGCTGCACTACAATAATTGAATGTAGTTATCATTGGGTTTAGGGGATCTCAAATTTTTCTTTCTACAGCCACGTTTTCAGAAACGCAACTCCTGTTGTAGTGTTTTGCTGTGTTAACGATGTGAATATCAATTTATTCCCTCTTCCCATATCAAAATTTTGTTTAGCATGTTCACGGTTTTTTCTTTTTCCCCTCAGGAGTATGGAATCGATCAGCAATTACAATTTCCTCAAATTCAGTCAGTGACAAGATTCTAACACAAATAATTGAAAAAAACCTGGTGTGAAATACTCACACGACTTTCTCTTGCTAATGTAGATAATGAATATAATTTATGTTTAATCATGAGTAAACAATGTAATATGAATATAACCTAATTTCAATCATGAGTGAATAATGCAAAATTAAATTCAACCTCTGTAGAACTTAAAAATATGTATTTGCATCTAACTAGGCTCTGTAGATTTCTTTTTTTTTTTGTTTAACGTCTGACTGTTCTGCAATTACTGCTAATGCAGACGGTGAATGATGAAATGATTTTTTGTAACGTATGAAAAAATGCCGTGCTTGAATGGGATTCGAACCCAAGATTGCATGATGAGAGGCGAGCATGTTACCAACTTCGCCAATGCGGCCGGCATAGGCTCTGTAGAGAAATATGCTTAAAATAAAAGTTGTAGGTTTTAAAATTTCCAATTAATTAAAAAATCCACAATTTTCCTATAACTTAAATTTCCACAATCTTAAAAATTTCCAATTTTCGAACCGGTTTTGATGGAAAAAAGTAGAAAACCACTAATTGCTGCTAAATCAAGCATTTTAATTACAAAAAAATGTTTTAAATAAAAATTTTAGGTTTAAAAATGTCCTACAACTGTAATTGTATACACTTTTGCCCATTTTCCATGATTGTGTAGACTGTGATGAAAGGTAACATGAAATAAAATAAATGAAAAAAACAAAAAAGTAACATGGAATAAAGAGAAAAATAACACGAAAAACATGAACACAAAAACACTTTTAAACTTCAAACTTTAAACCGGTAAACTTAAATTTCAAACAGTCGGTGTACCTAAACCAGGATGCACAGCACCGCCAAGTTTACTCATTGACTACCTTACACCTTGAAAACTTATTAATTGTCATCCACTTGACCCCTTTGGCGGCCAAACCACACCTTATGGTTCTTATCCACTTATCAATTCTGATCCACCTAATTAGCCCCTGGTCTTGGGTTCGAATCCCATTCAGGCACGGCATATTTTCATACGTAACAAAAAATCATTTCATCCTTCACCGTCTGCATTAACAGTAAATTGCAGAACAGTCGAACGTAAAACCAAAAAATAAAAAATAAAAATAATAATAACTAGCCTCTGTGGCGCATGCTTGAAACAAATTCAGCGCAAGTACCTAATTATTGTATAGCACACTTTTAATTTTGACTATCAAAATACTGGAATAAATTTGTTTTAATTACAGAACATTACTGGATTTTTTAAATTAAACAAAACATGTTTACTGAAATGTTGTAAATTTTTGAAGATGTAGTGTTAAGGCTATTGTGTAGAGAGGGAAGTGTTAGCAAGAGACTTGTCAGCTGTGTACTCTACCCCTATTGGCTTCATACATAAGCATAACAGATGTATTCTTAAAAAATTTTAAGCTTTGGAGAGCTGTATTTTGTCAAGATCTACCTGGGTAAGAAAAGTGTAGAATAAGGAATTATGGAGGCAAATGAGAGAGGTCTGTATCCAGCACTAAAATGATCTGCCTATAAAATAAATTATTAGACATTTATTGTTTTTCTGCATCGGAGTAAACTACAATTAAATTTGGTGTTACAATTTGATGAGCGTGTTGGAGGTTTGAAGGATCTTTTCAGTCCATAACAATGAAACTCTTAAAAGAGTCCTATTGTATCATCCCACCTTTCTTTATTAACTCTGCAAAGAGGTATTTTCGTTGTATATGTTTTAGAAGACTGCCTACCAAGTTTTTCTGTGGTAAATTGCCCAAAGCTAATATAAGAGGTAAATTTTTCTCCCTATTCACACCTTCTACATGCTGGATTACCACTAAAGATACCTAATTATACAAATGTTTCCTAAGGTGACAGTGACTCATCATTAGGACAAGTACCACCTTACGCTGCTTCCCTACATGATGTACATGATGGCTGGCCGCATTGGCGTAGTTGGTAACGGCTTGCCTCTCATCATGCAATCTTGGGTTCGAATCCCATTCAGGCTCGGCATATTTTCATACGTTACAAAAAAATCATTTCATCCTTCACCGTCCGCATTAGCAGTAATTGCAGAACAGTCGGATGTTAAACCAAAAAGCAAAAGAAAATACATGATGCCAATCATTTTGGCAATAAAATTTGGGGGTAAATGGATTTTTTTGTGGATTAAAACTGGGCTCATTTTTCAATTTTTCGTTCATATTATCTTAAAAAAACTAAAGTGTTATTCCACAATTTTCTATACCTTATCACTAAAATTATTAATGCTTTTTGCACTTCACACTGCTTTGTTTTAACCCATCACACTGCACTGTTACACTAGTTAGAAAGGCTTCTTTCTCTTGAGCAATCTAAGAATATTTTCATTATTGAGAAGTTGAATTTTTTCTGGATTGTTGTGGCCATGTAGTCGAGCTTCATGTTTGACAGCAAATCTTCTTATCTCTCTGGTTAAATAAGTATCTACCAAAAAATGTTGAAGATTGGTTGAGAAAATTTTAGTTTAAAGTTTTAGTCCAATTAGTGTAGCCTAATCTTATCTACTCTAGCATGTTTCATTTATGACTACAAGCACGTAAACCTGCAAATACGGACATATTTCCAAAACAATTTTCTTGGCTTCAGTGGTTTTAGAATTTTAGAGATCAGTTGAAATCGGTGTAAAACTTTTTTGAGTGATTGTTATACTTTTTCTTTTTAATAGATGTAAGGAAATTACTGAAGCAGGAAATTTTAATTTCTTTTATTATTGAGAGATTGAGATTTTAGTGTAATGGACAGATTGAATGCTGGCAAAGAGTAATGAGAAAATTAGAGATAGTTGAGGAAATTCTATCCACAACTGAGATGGAGATACGTTTTTCAAGTGTAGAAATAAGAGGGTACAATTGGCAGCTGGTAGGAGAGGAGAAATGGTCCTAGGGGTAGGAACGATAAAGACTTCCCATTCACTTATTAATTTTTATTTACTGGAAAAGGATTCCATTAAAGATCTATTTTATCTTTCACATAAGCACACAAGAATTTTTCTCACCCCATTTTATGTTGCAGTAATTTCACCTGACATGAACACCATGGTCAGTGACTGATCTGCAGATGTAGCGGCTTGCCATGTAAATAAAAGGCTATTTTTACTTTTTCTTGCCCCATTTGAAATATAAATAAGGAATTGAGGCTATTTTCATTCATATCGACTTTTTGAAATCTAGTTTTCATTGGAAATACGTTTTAAGTTCCCCTGGACCCCAAAAACATGTACGAACAAAATATCTCAAAATTTCGTACAAAGTTAAAATTGGAACTTAAATTAGGTACCGTTAGGAGACCCGACAGAAACATTTTCATCAAAATCGGTCAACCGGAAGTAGTAGTTTATTCGTGCAATTTTTCAAATGTTTTGCTATTTTCTCAAAAATCCTACGATTTTGTTTAAAATTGCCTCATTTATTATACATTTGTTCTACACAAGATAGGGTACGCGTCTGCTAAAATTCATAGGGTGTTATGCTCTCATTGTGCAATTTTTCTTAAGATTGAGGTGTTAATATGCATTTTAGAGCAAAAGTGTATATAAAATCAAAGTGGTAAAAAATGACAAAACCTACAAAGTTTATTTCAAATATTTTCCTGTTCAGTGAGTAGTTTAGCGTCAGTCAGTAATTTTCCATATTTTCCTCATTGAAATCAATAAAAAATGGAATTTTTGTAAGGTTGTGGGCTTAATATAAATTTTACAATAAAAGCGTAGGTAAGTTATATATTTAAATTAAAAAAAATTGAAAAACCTGTAACTTTTATTTCAAACATTATTTAATTTACGTCAATTAGTGATTTTCCGTATTTTTGTATAGAAGTCCAACGTAGGTTTGTTATCATTTAACGTCATTCACTCATGATTAAAATTATGATATGTTATCAATTTTACTTTGTTCATTCGTGATTAAACGTAACTTATATGGTTCCATTATTTACATTGGCAAGAGAAAGTCATGTGG
The DNA here is from genome assembly GCA_035578175.1 of Catonia carolina. Lineage (NCBI taxonomy): Eukaryota > Metazoa > Arthropoda > Insecta > Hemiptera > Achilidae > Catonia > Catonia carolina. The sequence goes on from JAQMRL010000001.1 coordinate 31,643,032, forward strand.
TTATTACTCCATATCTTTAGGTTCTTTAACAAGGAGAACAGAAAAAATAAAGAAACAAGATAAAGTTAGTGGCGGGTCTTGCCTTCAAAAGTAGGCGAAGGAGTTGCCAAAAACCGAGAGAACTAGTATAGGCTACTTATAAGGTAGTCTATCCGCGAAACTCTCGAGAGTAAAAAAGTGTAAATCACATGCACATAGAAAACAACAGTGTGACACCGCAAAAACAAAACAACAGAGTACTCCGCGCGAGGCAGCGCCTATACGTTGTAAACGAAGTTTTACACTAGTTGGCGCTTATTTACCTCTCCGCCGGACAGTTATCTTGCACTACGTTCCATCATTAAAATAGTATCTGCATCCAGTTAAAATAAACATTAGTCTTTAAGGGTTTTCAATTATACCGTTCTGATTACCTGTAATTATTGTAGTTTCATAAAGACTCCGTAATTAATTATTTTAACCATTACATTTACGAAAAAATGTTTTCTACTTTTTAATGTTTACCGCTTTTATGTTTCAAAAACTCAACACATTCACTATCATGCATGTTAACAAAACACGCTTACAAAACTTTTCAACTTGTCTACGAAAAAAATTGAAACGAATCGATACAATTTCAAAAGATAACACTGTGAAACTAAAAATGAGTTAAACACGGGCAAGTGCAAACAGTTGTATTAAACTAGTCACAGACATTAATTTTTTTTTTATTTATTTAAAGTCGCATCAACTGCTTGGTTATTAGCGACTACGGTGGGTTATGAAACATTAACTGTGGGATTTGACACGTGAAAATTTCCAGACCCTGGCCGGGAATCAAACCCGGGACCTCCGCGTGGCAGGCTAACACGCTAACCACTACGCTACGGAGGTGGTCATTAATTATTTTAATCATACGAAATAAACAATCTGAAATGATAAACAACGAATCTTTGGAATTGTTTACTCCCCTGTTATAATTCAAGCGCATTAGTCTTATATTACTTGCGACCAAAAATAAAATAAAACTGAGTCTATAATAAAAACCTACTAATCATAAATAATAATGTAATAATAGTGAATAATCAAACGAAAAATAACAATGTAAGAGTAACAATAGTAAAATTTTAGTTATTATTGGTAAACTAATGTTCAATTTATAAAATATTTTCTAACAAATGAATTGAACGTGTTTTTATTATATTAAGCTTAGAGCGAATCAGTGTTGTATGGAATTTTGTTTTTGAACATGCTATGCGTATTTTTACTTTCTCTTGCCTATATGAATATATAGGAAGGAAAGTAGGTATTGTTTTCATGTCGATTTTTCGAAATCGAGTTTTCACCGGATCTATAAGTTTTCAGACCCCCCGAACCCAAAAAACGTGTTTTTAGCGATTGTTCTGTGTGTGTGTGTGTGTGTGTTTGTGTGTGTGTGAACAGAATATTTCAAGAACAGAACATCGTACGAACTTGAAACTTGAAACTTAAGTTACATACCACTACCGAACCCCAATTTATTATTATAAATTACAAAAACAATTATTTAATGAATAATCAATATAATATAAAACAATATAATATAATATATCAATTTGATATAATATTATATCAATATAATATAATATAATATATTTATTTAATGAATAGGTTATTTAATGGATGGTTTATTTAATGGGATGGATTTATTATTTATTTTTTGTTAGTTTGTGGTTAAGTTACTACCGGACCCGAACAATTTCATCAAAATCGGTCAACCGGAAGTAGTAGTTTATTCGTGTAATTTTTCACTTTTTTGCGATTTTCTCAAAAACTAGTAAAACGATTTTTTTAAAAATCGCCTCATTTACTAAACTTTTTATTCTCTACAAAATAGGGTAGGCGCCATGTTTGCTGAAACTCTGGCTGAGGCTGTTTTTACGTAAAAACATTTTCTTTTTAAGATTGCGGCTTTCATATGCATTTTAGCGCAAAATGTTATATAATAAAAGTTGTAGAGAATTTAAAAACCTACAACTTTTATTTTAAACATTTTTTTGTATAACGCTTAGTTTAGCGGTAATTAGTGATTTTCTGTTTTTTCTCACGAAAACTTGTGAAAAATCGAATTTTTTTAAGATTTCAGCCTTAGTATGCATTGTATGACAAAAGTGTATATAATCGAATTTATAGAAAATTAAAATATCTACAACTTCAATCGTAACATTTTTCACTACAGAGCCTAGTTTAGTGTGAAAGAGTGATTTTCCGTATTTTTAAGGCAAACCGAGATCGATTTTCATTTTGCGTCTTTCATATATGATTAAAATTAGGTTATGTTTGTTGAGGTTAGTTTTTTGTTTATTTCTAATGTTTTATTTCTAATGTTAGGTTTATTGTTAATTATTTGCACTAGCAAGAGAAAGTTGTGTGAGTGTTTCACACCAGATTTTTAATTAATACGCATGCTCACTTGTATTGCTGGTTGCCTACGTCGGAGTACTTTTAGCGTAGACAGACTCTACATAGAACATGCATGCGCAGTAGGCTGGTCGACCCGTCGCAATCTCTTCTCTATTCGGGGACGGTATTGAAGAGCTAGGCGTGAACATTTGCCGGTGACATCTCTGTTGTCATGGCAACCCGCTCTCACTCGCACTAGAAGAGTAGCGGCGACTACCCATCTAGCTCTTCACTTGGGCATTCATTACGATAATGTTAAGGCCATTACAAGGGCTATTTTAAAACATAACAAAACACTCGAAGCAGATACAATAATTTTATGTACATTTTTACACGACGCTTCTTCGTTTACTGTAAAAACATAAAACAATTACAACAGAAATTATACTTATTTCGTGAAATGGAAAAATCTTGATACTATGCAGAAACTAAGTGTAGGGTCTCTTTACTTAATTCACCTGAATAACTGACGCTGGATAAAGTAATAGAATTTCAATTTTTTATGAGGTGTGGCTATAAAGTTTTAAGAAGACAGGTTCCGCCATTACGCTATAGGAGGGCTAAATTTTCCCGTGGATGTGGAAAAGGAAGGTTTATTTTAGCGATAGATAAGGTCTGCACTCGGGGTGGGGGGGGGGCAAGAATTGGGCCCTCCACCACGTCAACTTAACGTCTAATCGAGCTTTCTCAATCACGGAATTTTAGGCCAAATGCAAATTCGTATGCTTTCAAAACATTCCGATTCCACAGATATGAAATAGATTTTCTTAATTTCGATACTGCTGCCTTAAATAACTCCACAAAGTAATTGCACCAGTCTTATAACTTTTTTAACCAAGTTGTTTTTTGCCTACCAACTCTCCCGTCAACAGTTATTTTTCTCTATATAATCAACTGCGGCAAAGGAAACTGATTTGACTTAAACAAAGATATCCAGGAAAATACGTAGAGTGTTCTTAGAGCCCCTCAGAAAGGGAATTTCCAGGACTGCCTCATAAAATGGAAAAATATAGATGATGTTTACAGTCAAAAGGAGACTACTTTAAAGAAAAATAATTACAATAGCCACGATTACAATAATGCCATTTTGAAACAAACGCAGTCTCAAAACTTTAATCGCGTCATGTATATTTAAATTGAATAGAAAGACTTTTTTTAAAGAATACAGTAGGATTAAATTAAAATCAGTTTGGTTGCATACGAAAAATAATAAATGTGAAGTCTAAAATGTAAGTTCATTTATGCTGACGTATTGAAAGGGAGAGTGGGGTCAAGCCTGCAACCACCCGGAATAGGAATCCTGGAATACATTAACATAAACAACATTTTTTTCAGAAATGTTAACAAATTAGATAACCGTAGCAGATTAGTTGTCATTCAATTTGGTCAAATAAAGCTTTTTGTCAACTTTTTTTGAAATTTCTTCGTTCTTAACTCGATCGATATCAGTTCTTAACTCGATATCGATTTAGTTCTTATTGAAAGAACTAAATCGAAAGAATTTAGAAAGAAATTCTAAATTTCTTTCTAAAGAAAGAAATTCTAAATTTCTTTCTAAAGAAATAATTAGATTATTTAATTAGATTATATAGAATAATCTAATTATACACAGTCAGCAGATACATTTTTCCGAAACTCATTTCCATAGTTGTTATTTCATTTTTAAATCTCGGCTGCCGAGTTCAAAGCTCTTAGCCATAAATGGAGGATCTTTTAAGAGAAGAACAAAAAATTCTCTTCTTACTACCACAAGATATTATGACTACTCTGCAAAACATTCTGGTGATGGCCCTACCTCTGCCAACTTCCAAATGATCTGGTGAACCATCTGATGTAAAAAGTGTGCCAAGACATTATAGTTGTGCACTAATTCAATGAAACCCGTATCGGTTTGTATACTGTGTTCTGACCCACTACGACCACAATACATTTAGCTTTCTCAATGTTTATTACATACATTGAGTAAGTCGTTATAACTCAGTGTCGTAATAATTCATCTTTCGAATCATATATAGTATAGTCCAGCCTCTCTTAGTTTGCTCCTAATGTAAACAAATAATGACGTCACTGAGCATGCGCATTATATCAAAATGTGTACACGCTGATTAAAAAGTAACAACAAAATACTTTCAAAAGTATTTAAATAGAAAATACTTTTAAAAGTATTTTTGTAAATGAAGTTGTTAGGCCTACATCATATCATGTCTGATGTTTTTAGTACTTTAAGTACTTATAATTTAAAAAGTAGTTAATTTAATAGGAATACGACATCCGTAAAGTGGCAGACTCTAGCGTGCACCCTGTAGTAGGTGGCTTTTGTTTGTTGACAGTAGGAGCAAACTTAGAACGGCTGAACTGTAGATATAATTTAAGATGGCATAATTGTACAGAGTATGTGACTATGAAATTCATAATTTAATGAAATCTTAATTTAACTCTTTCTAATAAGAAGAGAATTAATTATTTAATACACAAGTGTCAATGAATTAAATCATATCGGTATATAATTATATAGAAAACTATGAACGAATTTAAAAAAAATAATTGAATGAAGAAAACATTTGAAAATACAGTACTATAGAATGAATTTGAGGGCAAAAATAACGGAATAAAATAGTAGCTAAAGATGTTTAAATCTGTTAAAGGGCTCACGTATAAATATTTCAATGTTGGTAACATTTTATTTTTATAATAATAATTATTTTGCACGGTTGCCATTTTAACAAGCGCACGTGTTGGAAAGAGTACCCCATTGAAAAGAGTAAGGTACAGAAGGGTACCTCTCCGAGAGAAAAACGGGAGCACAGTAATTGCCTTACTCGTAACTGAAATCTTTCACTGGTTTTTTTTACTAACATAATATCCGTACTGAAATTTAATTGTCTACAACTTTTTATACTGTTTCAAAGATTTTATAAAAGATTTAAAAATAAATGAACATTTAATCTAATTTCAATCTGAAACGAACTGAAAAATATTTCAAATAAATTAAAAGCCGGTGATGACTTATACGCTGTAAATAATTTACTGTTTAAGAATTAATGTAATTTGTTTTTTAATTTCTTGTGACTCTATTCTGAAAATGGCTTAAAATTAAATGAGTGGTAGGTACAAATCCTTGAAAAAAAACTGTGAATAACCAGCAATTATTGACTTGCTGCACTTCACGACAAACTAAACTTTAAGTGTTTAATTTCTCAAACAACCTTACACTTTGTAAGGTCCAAATCACAAATAAAACCAATTAGTACTGGAAACAAGAATTTAGTTGATATCTGTATAATTAACCAGTGGAAGAGGAGAAAAACGACTGGAATTTCTATGCAGAAATCACCTGTGACATTATTTTTTTGGGTATATGTCGTCCCGTAAATAATTGTCAAAACCACGAAGAAAGGAAAGTGTAAAGAATGATGAAATTTTAGAAAAACAGCATGGATATAAATCATAAAATCCGTTCAAACCCTATTGAATTTAACTGTTTCAAACAACATGAAACAAAGAGTAAATAATTATAAGTATCTGGGATCGCGGATGGGAGAGCAAACTCTTAATAGTATTACTCTTTCAACTTAGTGAGAAAGGCAGTAGTAAACCACCTCACTCCTCGATTTTTACTTAGTAAGACCTCTAGAGGTTCAAACCAGCCTTTCAGCTGTTGACCTAAACAACATACCCTTTTATGATGTATTGACAAAATTTATCAGAACCCCTTTTATCTCCTTCTTTCTCGTACAATATACCTTGTCATTTTTATTCCAGAATTCGAGAAAGCCTTTGCGTTTCTATTATATGTTTCCTACCTCGTCAGTCTATTCCTTTCTAGAAATGCTGTATAATAGGTTACATAAGAGTTAGCTCCTTTTGTCGGCCAGTTAGTTAAATTCAGAAAGTTCAAGTCGTCATACAGGGTGCTACTTGTGTGAATACATTGTATACATTGTAGGCTACGTTATGAAAAGGTCTACGTTGTGTACACATGTAACAACATACCTGCTTATAATGTAAGTTGCTGGTAAGAGGTAATTGTTAAATGTAAAATTATCGCTATTGTTAGTTAAGTTAGTACTCGATTATAATATGTCATTAATCTATGTTTAATAATTAATTGTTATTATAAATTGTGTCAATAAATGATTGTTATAAGTTGAAGGAAGTCTGTTTATTATATATTTTACCCAGATACCGAACGAACCTCGGCTTAGATGTTACAATATAAAATTTACCTGTTCTGGACACCGCATCTAGATGTCATTTTTAAAATAAATCAAATTAAGATCTTTGACTCTGTGTTATCTAGGTTTAGAGTACTGGGTACTCTGAACTGCAAAGTTAAAACCTCGAGTTCGATTCCTAGTTAAGGTCTGAAAACTTGAAACATGTTATAATCCTCTCAAAACCTGTTAGCTAATCCACCACAAAGACCAATGATCAAGCTGTTGATGCCATTTAAGAAGAAAAAATGACTAAGTTGTTATTTCCTAGAAAAAACCGAATATACGAACGCTATAGGTTGTACATTTTCATAACAACTCTGAAATTTTCTTTGGGGTTGGCAAGCGAGCCTAAGAATGAATGGTGTATGGTGAATACGCGTAGTGCTGCGTGTATTGTATGCGTGGTAGTCATGAATTATAATTATTTGAATTCTACCGAATAAGATGTGAACAGATATCCGTCTTTCATTTTGCCATACTTTATTTCAGCCATTAACCAACCTGTTTTATTTACCTATAGTTTATCAAGTGAATTTTTTTATAATTTAATTTGTTTTGATAGATAATAAACAGAAAAAACGTTTAGGTTGGAAGAGTTGGAACGGGAGAAGTAGATAGGAAAGTTGGAGAAAAGAGCGGTCCTTTATGCTCCAAAAACTCGTCACGTGAAAACCGATAACTTGTTTTCAACCTAATTTCACTCATTGTCTTGTTGCAGAGTTCTTATGGAAATAAATTACTTATATTATGTTACCTGTACCAGATATACCAGATCAACCAGGAAAAAAAGAAGATTTAAAATATTTAAAAAGAAATATATTTTGTTGTTTATTGCCTATTGATATTGGAGAGACTATATAAATACACGAAAAAATAAGTGTAAGTACAGAAGAAAAGTTGGAGTATTGGCTACCACCTTGAAACAATAGCGTTTGACTAAGTAGCAGTTTAATCTACGGGGTAAATATCGTATAGCATTGGAAATTTAACTTTGGGTAACGTACGAATGCGCAGTGACACAGGTTGTGGCGTTGTTGGTAGGCGGTATATCGGTGTGTGGGAGTAGGCATACGGTGCGAAAAAGATAAGCCTCGACCAATTGAATCACGTTGCAGCCGTTATTCTGTTAACAATTTTTGAGCGGCGCATGATACGCTGTACTAATATTTTTCAATAGTATTACAAACAGTATTTTTTTTATTCTACATTCACCACAGGGTTATTTTGTTAAAATGTCTCAACTGAGATTTGCGAGACGATTTATTTGGTGAAAGGATTTCTTTAGAGTAAGACTAGGTGCTTGATAATGAATATTTTTATAAAATATCTTTTCTGAAAATCGTGAAATGTCACGTGCAGAATTTGGCGAAGGTGTTGCTATTCTCTGCGGAATTGATTCATGCCTTAAGAAAATTTTTTCGAACAATCGAATTGCTTACTGATTATTACTGGTAGTGACAGCAATGTTGAAGAATCGTCAGAAACCGATTTTGGAGACAGCGACGCCGAAGCAGAGCAGACAATAGAATTCATAAAATAGGTATCAGACGAACTAATGTCCCATAGCCGAGCGAGTGAGAGGGAGATATTGGCATAACTACGCATGCGCTCAAAGGTCTTTACTGTTATAATCCAAATCTTAAAACATACTACAGTCGTTACTTGCTTATTAGTTTACTGTGTGCATAAACGCTTGCTCACAACAATGAGTGAAATCAAAGACAATGTTATTGGAACGGCGCGTATGGCTTGTGCGAGTGAGAGCGTTATGCACTCTCTCACTCCCACGGCTAGGGGACTTTAGTTCATCTGAATACTGTACCTGATATACATACTAGTGGCGGTCGTGCCTTCAAAAATAGGTGAAAAGTTGCAGAACCCGAGAAAATCTAATAGGTCTATACTAGAGACTCCCGGGAGTAAAAATAATGTAAAATACGCATATGCAAAATAACTGTGTGACACCGCCAATACAAAACAACTAACGAGACGTACATATAGAACACGCAGGTGCAGTAGGCTGATCGACTCGTTACAACTCTTCACTATCCGGAGACGGGTGGGGAGAGCTATAATAGGCGTGGGTATTTGCCGTTCTCATGGCAACGCGCGTAGGAAGAGAAGAGGAGGTCACCTGTCTAACTCTTCACATGGGCATTTTTTTAAAATTTATTTATTTAAACGTCGCATCAACTGCAACGGTCATTAGCAACGACGTTGGGGTGAAACTGTTTACAATGGAGGATGAAATTATTTTTTGTAACATATGAAAATATGCCGTGCCTGAGTGGGATTCGAACCCAGGACCGCATGATGAGAGGCGAGCACGTTACCAACTACGCCAACGCGGTGGGGACTTGGGCATTTATTACTTAAATTAAATTACTTTGGGATTTATTACTTAAATTAATGCCATTCCAAGGACTACTTGAAACATTAGAAAGAGCTCTAAGCAGATACAAAATATTATGTACTTTACACGACACTTCTTAATTTATTGTTAAACATCTTATAAAATCAAATGAAATTTTATAAAATGTTAACATCAAATACAGTCCAGCCTCTCTAAGTTTGCTCCTAATGTAAACAAAAAATGACGTCACTGAGCATGCGCATTATATAAAAATGTGTACACGCTGATTAAAAAGTAACAACAAAATACTTTCAAAAGTATTTAAATACAAAATACTTTTAAAAGTATTTTTATACATGAAATTGTTAGGCCTACATCATATCATGACTGATGGTTTTAGTACTTTAAGTACTTATAATTTAAAAAATAGTTATCTTAATAGGAATACGACATCCATAAAGTCACGGACTCAAGCGTGCACCCTGTAGTAGCTGGGTTTGGTTTGTTGACAGTAGGAGCAAACTTAGAGCGGCTGAACTATAATTATAACAGAAATTATACTTATTTTGTGAAATAAAGAAATTTCGATACTAATTATAAAACAGGTGAAGAGGCTCTTCATCTACTTCACCTGAACAGCCGCTACTGTTATGACAACATTCACAAATTTAATTAATAAAATTATATGTACTGAATTCTAAATTAAATGAAAATGAACACCATGTTTGAATCAGTTAGCCAATGTTTTTCTATTGATAATATAACTAATCGGCTAATATTCTTACGACACTATTAATACTAAAGTATTGTACGAAACAAAAGTAGATAATAATGTTGTTGTTGTTTAGGTCATCAGCCAAAAGGCTGGTTTGAACATGTAGAGGTTTTACTAAGTAAAACGAGGAGTGAGGTGTTTTACCATTGCCTTCCTCACCGAGTGGAAAAGTACGCTTATCAGTATGCCGGGCCCTCTGAAAAGCACATATTTTCCACTCTGCAAATGACACCTTCACTTCATTCACCACAGGGTCTGGCTGTATAATGAAATTCATTACTTTTAGAGGAGATAACTCTGATTAGTGTCTTTTACACCTCCACCTCTTCTGTTTTTAAATGAATCAGTCATTTAATTGGCTGACCATGTGATAAGAAACAGAACTATTTATTTTAGACCTGCAACGAACAGATTGAGTGTAAATAATTTGACACTCCACCTGTCTGTTAGGGGCAAAGATAATACTGAAGCCAACGAAATGGAATGACTGAAAACAAAAATATAAAAATCTAGTGTGAAACACTCTCACATTTTATTCTGGCACTGTAATTAATGAAAAACATAACCTAATTTTAATTATAAGTGAATAATGTAAAATGAAAATCAACCTCTGTTCAACTTAAAATTACGGAAAAATCACTAATTGACGCTAAACAAAGTTCTCTAGAAAAAAATTCTTGAAATAAAAATTGTTGGCGTTTTTTTCAATATGCCCACAAGAGGAAGGTGCATTGTTAAATTATTTGCACTCGATCTGCTTGTTCTAGAGCTACAGAAAATAGTTCTGTTTCTTATCACATGGTCAGCCAATTGTATGACTAAAGAATTTAACAACAGAAGAGGTAGAGTTGTAAAAGACACTAATCAGAGTTATCCCTCTGAGAGGCATGAATTTTATCGTACAACCAGACACAGCGGTGAATGAAGTGAAGGTATCATTTTCAGGGTGGAAAGTAGATGCTTTTTAGAGGGCCTGGCAAGCTGATAAGCAAACTTTTTCACTCAGTGAGGAAGTCAATTGTAAACCACCTTACTCCTCGTTTTACGCTACTTGTTAAAGCCTCCTGAGGTTCAAGCCAGCCTTTCGGCTGTTGACCTAAACAGCATCAACATATTTTTAATAACTAATTATATACATTTTTGTGGTGAATTCATACTAAGGCCGCAATCTTAAAAAATATAATATTTTTACCAAATTTTGATGAAAAAAGTAAGGAAAATCACTAATGGACGATAACTAAGCGTTGTAAAAAAAAATGTTTGAAAAGTTGTCTATTTTTAGTTTTCTACAACTGTAATTATAAACCCTACTTCACATTTTCTCTAAAATACATATTAAGGCTGCAATCTTATAAAAAAATTACCACGAGAGCCCAACCTCTCTAAAAATTTCAACAGACATGACGCTTATACCATCTCAGAGAATGAAAAATATAGTGAATGAGGCGATTTTTAGAAAAAATTGTAGGAACCGTTTTTGAAAAAATTGCACGAATAACCTATTTACTATCCCTATTTACTATTGCTTTATTATTTACTATTTTTAACCTATTCACTACTGTTTACGGTTGAACAATTTTGATGAAAATTTTCGTGTCAGATCCTCTAGTGGTACTCAACATAAGTTTCAAGTTTCAACTTGAATGATATTCCGTTTTTGAGATATTTATTCATACCTAGACGCAGAGACACAGACACACACATACAAATCACTAAAAACATGGTGATACAAATCACTAAAAACATAAAAATCACTAAAAACATGGGCCTATAAACGTATATTTCCGGTGAAAGTTCAATTTCAAAAAATCGACATGGAAACAATAGGTACTTTCTTCCTTATATTATATGTATTCGTATAGGGCAAGAGAAAGTAAAAATGAACACAATGTGTGAATAAATTAGCCAATGGTTTTCTATGGATAGTAGAACTAATCGAATTACATTTTAAGAACATTATTAATGCTAAAGTATTGTTAGTAATAACAAAAATAATAAACAAGCAAATGAAAGTGAAAAATGACTGAAAACAAATTTAAAAAGATAAAAAAAATAAATTGGTATGAGATGATTGATGTTAAATGAAAATAAAAACTTGCGTAGAACGAAATTGTTAAGTAAGGGTGCTATGGGAGGAGCTTCGAGTTATCAGCTTCAGAGGGGGGATGTAGCTACGGGTATTAGTGTTGTTGCTACGGGAGGTAAGACGTTCACGTTACTTTGTCTCTGAAAACTTAAAAGCATAGTATTTAAAAGCAGTCGTGTCACTCGCCGTTATAAGGTTCTACCGAGAAAAACTTTCACGATTCATGTATAGCTACATTCAGTGCAATTACGCTAACTTAATTTCATCGCAGATTGATCGTATTAATAAAAAGGAAAAAGTATTTCAAGGTAAATTCAATTCCAGTTTTACTTTAAATGAAAACTAAATCAATATCTAAATACTGCAATCAGTTAAAATGCATTCAGCTATCAAATTTTTCACTCAATAAACTTTTAACTAATTAATATGTACTTTATTCATTTACAAAAAGAAGAAAAATTAATTAAAAATAATACAATTAGAAAGTACTTTTATAAATTTTACTTTTTTTATTTTACATTTAAACTAATAGTAAATTAAATTTACATTTAGCTAATTATAATTAGGTGTCTAAAAACCTTTTTTATTTATAAAGAATATAAAATATAACACTTAAATTCTGGAATTTTAAGTGTTAAGAGGTTATTTTTTATAACTTAATTTAGCTTTTATCGGGAACTTTTAACTAATAACAACAACCCAGTTTGATCACTGTTTTGCTTCTATATTTTTGACTTAACATTATATTAATGAATTTAATCAGGAGGTGGTTTAACTGTGGAGTTCGTTCATGTACTGCTATCACTTGGTCATCGTACAAAATCGTTGGCTCAATCTTTCAGTGCAAATGTCATAGTAAGTTTGTGGAAGTATTTTTTATCTTATTCAATTTAAAAGAAAATCGACTTTCTTTTATTTGATTTTCAGTCTATTAGTTTTAGTGTAATGTTTGGGTGTCCTGGTCAAGTTTTTCGCACATTTTCTTTGGTCACTTCAAGTGAATGCTTAGTCAGTTTTCTTTTTGTATTCTATATTTTTTATGAATTATATTTATTATTAATATTTTTTAATTGAATTTTTTTTTTTTTTTTAATTTCTCTTTAGGAAATTTACAATTTGTAGGAAACAATCAATAAATGTGATAAAGCAAAATTTGGAAAAAATTAACGTGATAAATAAACGTGAGTGGAGACACAGTCCAGTGACAGAACTCCGACGTGAATAGATAAGTGTACCGTTAAGTGCAGCATTTAGAACACTGTAATGGGTAGTCAATTACAGTACTACGTTAGTAGATAAGGTCCCGGGTCCATCGACGTTTTAGTCGTCTTATTGGATTGTTTGGGAGAGTCTACGTAGCCAGATTTGATATCAATGGGTTATGGTGGTTTACGAGTTTCTTCCTAAATTTTGTATATAGTTTTAAGAAAACGTCATTTATGTAGGGTACGTTTAGGTCTGAGTGTAGCGTTTTATTGGTTACATAATAGGGGCCGTTAACTATCCTCCGTAAAAGCTTTGATTGGAAACGCTGAATATTTGCTAATACCGATGGTTTTGCACAGCAGTAAAGCTGAATGGCATGTTCAGATTGTTCTGTGATATAATTAATTTTTATCTGCTTTGTTTTTCCGTTAATTTAAAGTGAAAACTGTTTAATGGACATTAATAAGTTTGATTGTGAGTTTAGATAATAATTAAGAATTAGTTTTAGTGTTATGATTGGGTGTCCTGGTCAAGTTTCTACGAATTTTTGGTTGGTCACTTCACACGAATGCTTGGTCTGTCTTCTTTTTGTATTCTGTGCAGTGGTATAACCTTCCTGTTTCCTATCCCAAACATTTTTCACTTATTATATTATACTGTATATTATTTTTACATGACAGTAAAGTTTATTTATTTAATTAAGAACGACTTTCTACCAGCTGACTGACTATGCCTATAAAACCTACACAATTTTTGAATAAATTATAAAATAATTGTTATTAATTATTCCAATACCTAATAATTTTACATAAATTTAATGTAACATAAATAAAAATTTATTACGATAATAATAACATTGATACAGAAAAAAATAAAATGATTAAATTTGTATATTAAATATTTGGATAAGAAATCGTTATAGTCAAATTATAATATTTTTAAATAAAATATTAATATCTAAGTACATAATTATAATAAAAATAAAATAATTATACAAATTTTCACCAATTCCTGATTTAAATGTTTTTTTAAAAAAAGTTAAACAAAAAGTTTTTTAGTAGATTGAATCTGAATTCAACAGATCGTCTGTATATTAAATACCAAATTTTAAAATCATATTTAAACTATTAAATATTATATTTGTTAATAATTTATATATCTAAAAAATAAAACTAAAGAAATTTAATTTTGTGTTGTAAAATAACGTGGAAATTTCCACGTGTAAAAATAAAAATAATTTATTATATGAAATTGTTGATTGACATCATGGATGTACTTTTCAGTTGTTATAATAATGTGGAAAGTAGTTAATCGAATGATGACAAAGTGACATCTCGTACCTTAGATAAAGCAGAAGCAGGAGGTCGGCGTCGGCGTCGGCGTCGGCGGAAGTAGTGCGTGTTGAGGATACGATGAAGACGCAGATGGAGTGCGAGTTTATCTGTGAGGAGGATGTATGCAGTTGGAGTGAGATCTAATCAAATTATTACGGTGCAAAACGACGTCCGTCGTCGAGTCCTTTCGATGCACTTTGTTGGGCATGTGCAACCCCCTCAACCCACCCTTTCATTTGCATCGGATTCAGCTGATAATTTTATATAATGCGCGCCTGTGCGAACTTCCCGCCCGCTCCGCCTTTTCCGACCACCCAACAAGTTGTCTACACTAATCAAGGGTGCTAACTACTAACACACGTGTTGTACTTCACCTACCACAACCGTCGGCCGACTAGACGGCCTACCAGACAGTGCCTCTGTCTACAAACTTTGTAATCACTTTGTTATCACGCGATTGATTCTCTCTGTCCATTTTCTAATACGGTACGCTATCCAATTTTATAGTTACACTGTTATAAATAAAAACCTTTACTCAATCTATCTACAGATTTAAATGCGAAAGCTTTCACTGACTCACTCACTCATCATTAATTCTCTAACTTCCCTATCACTTCTTCTTCTTCTTCTTCTTCTTCTTCTTAAGGTGCCTATCCGTTACGAATGTTGGCGATCACCATGAAAATTCTCACTTTGTAACAGCAATACGAAAGAGTTGTGAGGAGGTTTTGTCAACCAGGTCCTAAGATGTTTTTATCACAATATTCACCTTCTTCCAGGGCCTTTTTTTCCGAAATCTTCCTTTACAAAATACACTGAAGCAAGGCGCAGGCTATCCAGCTACCTAGCTTTCTTCCGCATAATATGACCCACGTACTGCAGTTTACGTGCTTTGATAGTTGTTAAAACTTCCAGGTCCTTTCTCATCCTTCGCAGGACTTCGGTCGGCATTGATGACTCGCGCCGTCCAGGGAATTTTCAAATTTTTTTGTTACAGCCACATCTCGAATGCATGCAATTTCTTCGTGATGGCCTCGTTTAAGATCCAAGACTTTACCGTAAAAAAAGGACGGAGAAAACGTAAAATCGCAGGAGCCTTATTTTTAAATTAAAAGAGAGATTACAGATT